>OY744495.1:9329282-10012557 GCA_963556185.1 Pseudopediastrum boryanum
CCCCACCCCCCACACATCCATGCATAGACGGTGACGCCACCGCATCAATAGCACCACAATCGCTCACAACATAGCCCTTAAACCCCCATTGCTTCCGCAGCAGCTGCTCTAAAGCTGGGGTATTAACACACAAGGGTATACCATTGACTGCGTTATAAGAGCACATGACTCCATGTGCTGCTGCTGATTGAGGGCTGGTACAGGAACGGAAGGCAGGGAGGTAGGTGTCGGCAAGGTCCTGTAAGGAAAAGAGGGAGGGAGGGAGGCACAGGGGTAAGCAGAGACTGAGCAGGAGTAACCAACTCATTTTCCTGTTTTACCGAGGGCCAAAACCAGCCCTTTTACCGAGGGCGAAAAACAGCCCTTTTCTTATATTTTATTTTCATTTTTACCCATTTTTTGGGTTTTACCCCATTTTCTTACCAATGCCAATGCTCTGATGGTGTATAGTTCCTTTCATAGGAAGGCCATCTCTGGCAGATGTTACAGTTTGCACTGTAAATGAGAGCGTGAAGTGCTTTGTCGTTTGCCTGTTGAAATTGCCTTGGTGTATGCCTGATGACGGCCAAAAAAGCCGAAGGCCACTTCCGGCAGATGTTAAAAGTTGCAAGAGCTGTTGGCAGGGTGCTGTAAGGAAAAGGGAGCGAGGGGGGGGCTGGGGTTTAGGGAGGGAGCAAGAGTGGGGGTACAGATGGGGGGCCCCTGGGGTTTGCAGTGCATGGTGCGTGGGTGGGTAGGTAGGTGGTTTAGGTCCAGGTCTTAGGTACCTTAGGAAAACATGGATGGGCCATTATGAGGTATAGATCACTGCACAGCTTTTCGGTTGTACAGATTTTATAAATCAAATGTTAATTACAGTATGATAACTTGAATATTTATTGGTTATACCTTGAATATACTCTGAATATGTCTCACCTGATTATTGATGACAGCGTCAAAAGAGAAGCGGCTCTGTCCCTCTGCTCCCTCAAGGCTGTAGCCAAGGAAATGCTTGCAGGTAGCTACAGCCTACAAGGAGAAGCAGCAGCAAGAATATTCTTATCATTCATGGTATGCAATCATCAATGCCATAGGCCCGGCACCTGAAGCTATCACACAAACAGCGATGGGGAATAGCAGCAGTAGTGAGCAAGAGTTGCGAAACCCACGTGCAGGCAGAATAAAACAACTGCTTTGCTGCAGGGTTGGAAAACGACTATATGCAAGAGCTGCCCCTCCCCTCCCCGCCCCCTCTCCTCACCTCTCTCTCCACCCCTCCTCACCCCTCTTCTTTAATCTGAATTCCCAAAACCCCGTAGACCTTGCTCCTCGCCCCTTCTTCCCTCCCGCCTACCCCACCACCACCACCCCCCTTCCACCCCTCCCCTTTTACACTAGGTTGTGCATGGCTCCTTCGCCATCACAGTGTACCCACCATTGCTGCTGCCCAACAAGTTACCCTACACCAATTCCTTCTTGTGAGCTTTTCATCCCGCCCCCTGCATGCTCCATATGCTCAGGGCAGCACATGGTACAGCCTTTGTGTACGACAGGTCCCCAGGATCTCCCCCTTCCTGCAACATACACACACACACCGCCAAGGCTCCCTTCTGCTGCCTAAGGAGCTCTACTGCTCCCACCTTCCCCTCCTTCTCTCTCCACCTGCCTCCCCTCGCCCCCACCTGCCATTTTCCCTCCCCCCTTCTTCCCCCTCCCCCCTTCTTCCCCCTCCCTACCCTCCCCCCAATCCCCCCCCCTCGCCCTGTCCCCCCCCCTTCGTTCCCTCGTCCAGCCCCTCCTTCAGCTCCTCCCTCCCCCCTCCCTCCCTCTACCCCTCCCCCCACCTTGACGTATCATATGAGTGAGCCCCTGCAATCCCTCCCCCCCCTCCCTCCCCCTTCCCCCCTTTCATCCTCCCCCCACCTTGACATAACATGAGTGATTCCCCTGCAATCCCTCCAAACCCCCCGCTTCCCCCTCCCCCCACCTTGACATAGTGCGTGTGGTTCCCCTGCAATCTCTCCCCTCCCTCCCTCCCCCTTCCCCTCCCCCCACCTTGACATAGTGTGTGTGATTCCCCTGCAGCCCCTCCACCACTGCTGCTGCCATAGTCGCTGTGAGGTTAGGGTCTTCACCATAAGTCTCACTGATACGACCCCACCGAGGATCTCTGGCCAGGTTCATGTGGGGGGTCCAACATACTAGGTACCTACAAGGACAAAAACAGGCAATGGAACCTTAGATCCCCTCGTGTGTGGAGATTTACAACCGGTGTGTTTGGTCGTTTTGACCTAGCTGCCTTGGTGCAGCTTTGTTTGTTTGTTCAAAGTCTTGGTGTTGCGTTCCTTTTTGGTATGACCCAAACCATGGCCAGCACGGCAATTGGGGCGCTATATTGACAGCCTGATCATGCATTGGAGCGATCACTATCATGATCTGAGAGCGACTCTTGAAAGCAAAACATTGGAACTGGTATCGTGAAGTCAACAAATGCCTTGAAGGGGGAAAAAACGAAGATGCAGATTTCGTTGTTGTGGGCCTTTAACCGCTGTAATTGGTTCTGCAAACATCATGCCTTCATTGACTGTATCGTGCAAGAATCACGATTGAATCCATGTCCAATCTGCGCAGGGCTTCTAGAAGAACAAAACTCACAGCAAGGTCAGGTGCCCTGTATGCTTGATACCTAATGAATTATCAATTACAAAATGGCCCCATCAAAGCGGGGCGCCGGTGGGGGCAGCACCACCCACAAGGAGCCAACTTAGGCTCCAACGGCATACTCAAGTTCCTGTCCAAAACTCACACAATGGCAGCCACCAGCCATAACACCTAATGAGGCATGCTCAGCCCTTTTCCTAAAACCTTGCCTCGGCAGTACACTATTGCGGCACCCAGTTGAAATGCATGCCATACCCACCTTCTTGCAAGCCCTTGTGCTGCTGCTTGGTTGTCTTTGGCTCTGAGCTCATCAGAGATAGCGCTGAACACCTGAGTGTGACAAGGGCAACAGTAAGCCAACAGCATCTGGTTTCCTCCATTTTGCTGTTCTTTGTGACAGCTTGAGGTGTGGGGCCTATGGCACTTTTTGCTAGGCATGTCATGAAGGTAGATTTAAGAAGCCAGCAGCATCCGTGAATCTGGCGTCATGTGGCGTTATGTTCATGTGGCATAGTGTCAACTTACATTTCAAGATATGCCATAGCAAAAAGTGCCATAGGCCCCGCACTTCAAGCTGTCACAAAGAACAGCAAGGTGGAACAGAACACGGGTTGTCTTCGGCATGTATGACTGTGAATGCACGGGTTGTCTTCGGCATTGCCTTTTGATTCCATGCTTGACTGACTGGATGTGTGACTGTGAATGACCGAATTGGAACAGAGAAAGGGGTCGCTGGAGGCAGCACAACCAGATGCTGATTGATGCTGACAAACAGCTCATTAACAAACCCCAGAAACACACATTTTAGATGCCTACAAGGACCGTATATAAGGTTACACAATTACCCCTGCCCTGCCCTGCAAGCCTACTTCCACACAGCACCACAGGCTCTGAAAACACAAGCTACCGAGTGGGGTCAATCTGCGCTCTAATTTTGCTCACAAGTACGGTCATGTTCATCACTGTCCAGCATGGTTAATAAGGAATTAGCGCCCATAACTCACACCATGTGCATGAGTACAATGAAACTCCCTAAAGTGGGTCCAGCTGTTGCGCAAGAGCCCCAGCTACTCACCGCACGGGTCTAGTGTTGCCAGTAACAGATAGAGAGAAAGAATGCTATGCGAGGAGAGTGGGGTTTTGGGTTAAGGTTCCTGGGTGTGAAGGTTACCTGGACCTGTTACCATTGTCACTCAGTGACAGGTCTACTCACTTGTGTGATCAGCTCAGCGTCAAAGCTAGCAGCCATGGTGAGGGGCTGGGGGAATATGGTGGGGGTACCCCAGGTTTTAGGGTCCCACTCCAGGTGACCATGGAGGCACTCTGCCGGGGTTTAGGGTGTGGGGTGATATGTTGGAGTGTTTGGTGCAGGGAAGAGTAGACAACGGAGAATGGGATAGGAGGAAGGCAGGCGGGAATTCAGAGGGAGCAAGGGACTTCTGAATTCAGGGCTATGTATGCAGCTGATGTGACGAACAGGGGAGGTCACAGCTTGGCACAGGCTGCAAAGTTGCTACATAGTCAGGGCTTCGTCCTACCTGTCCAGAAATTGTAGCCTGTGATGTTGAGTCTAGGGATGTCTGCCTGCTGGTTGTTCAGCTGCGTAGCTTTCTCCTCAATTGTGAGCTGCGCCAGCAAGTCCTTCACGCGCGTCGGAATGTCCTGCGTGGGGTCCTGCCATACGGAAGGATTGGCTTCGGCTGTAGAAGCGGGGCACAGACCAAGGAGGTTTCAGAGGTGGAGTGTTCAGCAAGGACAAGGAAGCGTGGGCCATGTTGATCACCTTGCGACATAACTATAACAACAATAAAGATAGTCCGGAGGCTTAGTGGGGCCATCTTGAGTAGCGACAACGAGTCCGAGGTAATCCGATTCACCATGCCCATGGCTGCATTGTCAGCATCGCATGACACTCCGTTTGCCGGCAGGGGTGCAGCTCGCGAACAAAACCCGAGGTAATTTTGTTTGCATCCTGCATGGAGGCAGAGCACAGTGAGCATTTAAGCCCTGTCGCGCAACCGGGGTCGTCACTCTATGTCACCCAAGAGAACTCACGTGACTGTGAAAGCTTGTACGGTGCCGGGGTCCGGCTCCTCTGTACTAGCAGAATACCAATCAGTACCGCACACATAGCACATGCAGAATAGCCCACGCCCTGCACCTGCACCTGCACCTGACGACCCTCTAGAGTGACTTCCAGCCCACGAACAGAACTCACATAACACACCAATCCACCCCCCTCCAGACCTTCGCTCACCAGAGTGCTTCAAACAGGTCAGCACTCGCTACCAGGAGGCCACTGTGGCGCATGCAGAGCTGCACTGCAGCCCTGTGCAACAGGCAATTGTGCTTGGGATCAGCCCCCCCCCCCCCAAGGCACAGGCACCACTCCTGTGGCACCGCACGCGTGCCGATGGGTTTGCCAATGTAAGATTCACACACTCCCATAAAGACAGAATGCTGCAGTCCATTGTTTAGGGATTCATTTGTCATAGCTGTACATAGTGTACAGATTACAGATTACAGATTACAGATTACAAAGTGGCCCCACAAAGGGGGCGCCCGTAACGGAGCCAAACTAACAGTAGTGTAACAGCGGGCGACTTAAGCCATTGCAGCCAGATCCACCAAAGAAACTCCCATGCCATTTCCATCGATGCACATCACTGCCCCGCCTTGCCATTCAAGGCACAGCACCATAATCATATTATACAAGCCTGGGATGAGGCCCCTAATTCACTTGAAACAATAAGAGTCCAACACTAAACAGCACGCTGGGTCAATTTAATGGTCAATTGATCAGGCGTGTTGCACATAAGGTCTGAGCTGGCATCAGTTCTAAATGCTCACATCTCACCAGGACCAGGAATTGGGCCCCGGGATAAGACATGAACAGCATGTGAGATTGTCTGCTTGCAATAAGATATTCGGCATAAAACCCACTAATTCTGGAAATTGCTGAGAAGGCCTGGTAGCCAGATGAGTAGCTGAGGCCTTTGCAGACTTCAAGCATGCATATTCAACTAAGCAATTTTAAGCGATTCAGAAGCATTGGCACATGCCCAAGGGGTTTACCATGAAACACTAAGAAGCATGCGGCGTACCATCCTGTTCTGAGTCCTCCGCTGCCTCTATATCATGTATTGCGAAGCTTTTCACCTTTGCCAAAGCTGGTCTGGCAGCAAAAGCAACATGTTCCCCCTCCCCGTCCAACATGTCCACACCATCACCAGCAGCAGCAGACTCTGCAGAAGCCACTACTAGAGCCTCATTTACAATGTGACTGCTGCTGCCCTCTCTACCCTTACCCATGTCTGGGTGGGTGTCACTCGAGTGACTGTGGTGAGTGTGGTGGTGATGGACATGCACCAGGCTTGCCACCCTCCCGATGTCACTCATCACTTCATAGTCTTCGCTCCCACTGTCATCCCCTAACAGAGGCTCTCCAGCTTCATTCAATGCAGCTGTATAAGCACTGTTAGAGTCGTACTTGCCTGGGCCAGCTGTAATGAAGAGCAAGAAGGCCAGCAGCCCCAGCAGCTGGAATGCCATAAGCAGCAGGAAGATGTAGTCCAGATGAGACCTGCAGAACAAAGTGTACTTCCAAGGTTGTCCAGCAGGCCAGGATGTATTGTATGTAGCACTAGACTCTATGCCATCGTCCCAAGTCTGTGCAAATCACACTAACACCCATCCCTTGTCCAAGGCATATGCACCTGGCTGGTCAGACTTTGTGACCTCAAGCAGCAGAAATGTCTCCCACTAACTATACTGCTTCAACAGGTCGTATCCCAGTGCAGTGTTTCAGCATATGCTGATAGATTGCGCCCAGTCACCGCACACTGCCATCCCGTTGTTTGATGAAACAAAGCACAGTCCGGCCATAAAGTAACGACACACATAGCTTCAAAACTTTACGAGCCTACCTGTTGATGTTGATTCCTAGCCACCCGCCACTGCCATCCGTGTCTGTGATCAGCTTGAGCACTGACATGAAAACGCTGGACCCATACGCCCCCAAGGAGTTGCTCAGCAGCAACAGGGCGCTCGCCACACTGCGCATAGCAGTAGGAGCAGCACTGCGACAAAGCAGACACGGAAACAATGTCAGCCGACTTGCCATGCCGGTTAGAGTCCCTGTCTGTGATGGGCAGACTCCAGCCACAAGGCAAAGCTGTCTATTGACAAATGTGGGCATTTTGACGTGCAGCGATAACAAGTAGTCGAAGGTGAGGCAACTGCAAGGAGCTCGCAAGGTCGAACCAAGACCTTGGTGCCATGCCTTTTCATTTACCTTGGGAGCACGGCCATCCAGCGGCTCCGGTGTATCTACTCATTACTGTGCATGGTCAACAGGATCTTGAATACAAGCTAAGGCATGGGACCGGAGCGGCTGCTTACGACCTTCACTCATGTTTTCCCCTCCCAGACATCACATCAGGTCAAACCGGGAGACAATGGCTCCCAGCACCTAATCGCAGACGACTCCAGCACCACCCAACACTATGTAAGTACCTAGAAGACTTCAACAAGCTCTTCTTGCTCGTCAGGAACTCAGGTCATCAGATGGATCAGACCCATGGTCAAACATACCCAAGCACATAGGTGTGATCCTGTCATGGCCCCGCTACCAACTAAGTTGGCAGTAAAGTTTACAGTAGTTGGCAGTATGCATACCCCTCCACTTTGGCACCACATACACCTTCAGAGGCGGCAAGCACAGTGTAGAACCATTATCTCCAGCCTGTATGTGTCAACATCAGTGGGGTATATCAGGCAGTTGACAGTGAATGTGCAAGGCAGCTAGGGTTGCATGCATGTCACTCCTTACGATAAGGTGCATCCTATGTGTCGGTCATTCAGCACGACAAGAGTGCAACTGACTGAGCACCAATAGAATGGTGGTGTCCTGGAATCAGGCTGGACCAACCACAGCAGTGTTCCCACCTGGAACCCACATGTCATGAGGTATCGAGCCAGTGTCCTACCAGCCCCCACCCAAGGACTTTAAAAGTGCAGGAGCAGCCTGTGATATTACTACCTTTCATGAAATATCATAGCAGAAGGTGCCATAGGCCCCGCATCTCAAGTTATGACAGAAACAGCAGGGTGGAACGGATAGAAGCAGCCCGTGGCATTAAAAAGCAAACCAGCCGCACGCAGCCACACTCACCTATAGAAGACCTCCATAGCCCCCACCATGGCAAACACCTGGCTTGTCCCTACCAGGAAGTATTGCGGAAGCTGCCACAGCAGGCTCAGGGGAACAGGCTCCACAGAAGGGTCAACATCCTCAAGATGGTGGAGCCTGCATATAGCCAGATGGATACAGCAGTGGACTGGCTGCAAAGAAGGCCAATGTAGACTCTGCATGAGGAGTGGGTGGTGTGACGTGGACCATCCATGATATGGGACAACTACACCCGTGGAAAACTACCTATCACCCCCCACAACAAAACTCCTGCTGCCCTGCAAAGCCCGGGATTTTGGGTCACCCAACGCGTCAGCATAGTGGGCACACCTAAATCAGCAAACAGTCTAGGGCTGGGCTCCTCCATTCCTCAGAAGTAGTGCAGCGCTGACATTTGGCCAGTCACGTTCAGGAAACGATATGGGACACACTCCAGAGAGGATGGAAAAAAAAATTGAAAGTTCTTATACATGTCAATTAAGGATACACAGTTTTCAGTGACCATCCCTGCATTGGTTGCTTGGGCAATGCAGAGCCGCAAAGCAGTGACAAAACCATCAAGGGTTTTAAGCAAATGCCGTCCATCCTGTAGCACCAACTCACACTCACTTCACAAGGTGCAGCCTCCAGAACTCCAGCCCTGCAGCTACTGCCATTGTCAGGGCAGAGAGCAGCATGCCAATGCCCATCTGGTGGTTGTTGGTGATGGGCTTCCCAATACGCTGGAAGAAGGGCGCTATAAGGCTGTCATAAAGGATGGTAATAGAGATGCATGCAATGGTGTCAAAAACACCCATAGAAGCAGCGGGGACTTTCACACCTGCGTACAGAAGAACAAAGACACAGCACATGAGTATGCGACTCTAGGACCATAAGACTAAAATCTGTAGAGCCACATGTGCCCCATACCAGAAGCTGAAACGCCAAGGGCCGAATACAGTTTTGCGGGGAAGCAGGAGGTTTCCTTACCAAATACATTGGTGTCTAGCGCTTGTCCTTGAAGGATGAATACAGTGTTCATCTGGGCCAGGATCTGCGGAAACACGGGCAGAAACGCCACAGATCCATTAAAAAGCCTGTCCAGTACATACCAAATTATTCTGAGATTACAACTAGCCCAGTGAGCAATCCATAAATCAAGAGGGACATTTAAACCAAGCTATGTGGTGTCTTATGCTGGATGAGCACTGGATGCACCCAAGAAGCATCCTTTTTATTCTAGCGCGGGGCTTTCACAACTTGTAGGATGTTGCTTTCAAAAAGTCAAGTGATTGAGCATATCAGTAGAACTGGCCGGCTGCAATGCGATCTGGGAGCTGCATATGGCGGAACCCTGGA
Source organism: Pseudopediastrum boryanum (assembly GCA_963556185.1). NCBI lineage: Eukaryota > Viridiplantae > Chlorophyta > Chlorophyceae > Sphaeropleales > Hydrodictyaceae > Pseudopediastrum > Pseudopediastrum boryanum. The sequence continues at coordinate 9,338,452 of OY744495.1, forward strand.
CAATTTTGACTTGCAACTCGTGAGATGCTGCTGATCAGCCTGCAGGCAGTTGAACTTATATTAAAATGTTCAAAGCATCCAGGCAATACCCATGGATCTGCGAGCCAGCCAGCCAACCAACCAGGCAGGCCTTCCAGTAGGTAGTACACAAATGTGTACTACCTACTTCACTTGGCTCTCCTAGATGAGTTTAACCAAACAGCTGCTCATTCCAGGGGCAACTTTTGCTGGCCTAAACCAGCCAGCATAGAACAGAGAAATAGTTTCCTTTATGACTCTACATAGGCCTGCTCCATCTGCTGTTCTCAGCTTACCAAATAGTATGAGATGAAGATGAAGAAGAGTGGTAACAGCTGCAGCACCATCCTGACCTCTCTAACCTCGGTAGATGTCACTGGCTTGCTGGAGTGGGTCAGCCCCGCTGTGCTGTCTTCCTGGGGTACAATTGCTGCATGATCAAGCCACCTGCCGCAAGCAAGCAGGCCAAGAGACTGCAGATCAAGATGATTGGTACCTAATTCGCCACCCCCATGACTTAGACTTGAGTGCAAGCACTAGAATAAGCACTTCCTATTTCTGCAACCTACATTTGTGAGATGCTGGCTATAACAGTATTGAAGCTGCAGCTTAACACAACACCACATGGTTTCATGCTCTAGTAGGTGTAAGCATGTTTGCTGCTTTCCAGATGGCTAACCAAACAGTAAGAAACCTTCGATTGCATGCTGTGAAGCAGACCCCATTGTTGCCTGAGCACTGACTCACCCTAAACCCTGCTGAGCTGTCTGTACGTCACTCTTAAGAGGTGGACCTTCACGATCAGTTGTCCCCTGCATGGAAGAAGGCAACCAAAGCTGTTAATCCATTGTTGCTGCTTTCCATTGCACAACAGAAAAGACAGCACCATCCACCTCTGTGCTCCATACAGTACCACCAAATTGCAACAAGTCAGTGGTGCATGAAAACCTCTCACCCTCCCGGAGCATCTCAGCAGCTATCCAACTTCAGCACCGTGGCACAACCCGCATGCAGGTATGAGCTAAAAACTCAGAGGATGCATCACAGCCATGTAGACATAAATATTCAGCCGGACACTGATACGAGAACAGTCGAGACGTTGCTGTGAACAGAGATCCACCAGCACAGCTCCCACCCAGTACACCTCTGTTATAACATCAGCTGCTGCTGCTGCGTACCCCTTGATATAGCTGAGATGGAACATCAGGCAGTGGTAGTTTTCTTTTAGCCCATGCAGCTGCAACCACTCTTCCTATGACTGTGAAGGGGCTACCCTTAGGAGGATGTCTGATGTAACTGCTGCTGCCCACAAGGAACAGCACCAGGGCCAGCAGCATGGACATTGTGCAGATGGCAAAGCCCATTGCCCAGCTGATACGTTGCTGGATATACACCACTACCAAAATGGCCACCTGATAAACATGGGTTGGGAAGGACAGTGCGAAGTTAGCTTAGCCATGTTGGTGTGGGCCACAAGCCGTTGAACCACATGTAGTCTAGGGCGTTGCCATGGCTGGATTCAATGCAGCAAGGTGCACACGCCCTGTCTGCAAGCACTGGTGAGCGTTCAGCTGCAGATGGTGTTCCTTTTTGGTTATAATGTACAAGGCAGATACAGAACTGGGGGCAAGACCACACTGCATCATCAAGGCTTATGAATGCTGCATATGTTCTGCGCCAGCAGCCTGCTTGTGGGAGCATGCTCATCCTTGTAATTTCAGAAAATCTGCGTTGCAAAGCCGATGTGGCCTCTTCTTAAGAGTCCATAGCAGGCTGATCCTGAACTCAGACTCACAAAGGAGCCGATGTTGATGGATATGTAAAACCAGCTGAAGAACCGACTGATGAGGGGTTTCTCCTCTGGAACATGCTCCCTGAACTGATCTCCGCCAAAGGTAGACACACATGGTTTGACCATTCCTGACCCAAAGGCTATAAGGTACAGCCCTGAGTACAAGATGACTGCTTGCTTTGTGTCCATGCTGCTTCCAGTAGCTGGCTGAAGTCCTGGCACAGCTGTCTGCACAGCCATGCATGCCAAGCCCTGAAGGCAACGCAAAAGCAGCATACAGGTTATACAACACAGGAAGAACCAGTGACTAACATATTGCACTGTCCTGTTAGCGAAGTTCACTTCAAAGGTGAGTCATAAAAGCTTGGCCGATGTTTGGCCGTTGCCGGCTGGTGTGTTGCAAGCATCACATCTTGTCCTTACAGAAAACCGGAGGCTTTGTAGCTACGCCGCAGAAGACATTCAGAGAATGCTAACCGAAAGTAATGTTGTACTGCAAGGAGGGTTAATGCAGTGGCTACTTGAGACATGTATGACCCTGTCAGGCCAGCTTTGGGCATATTTTGTTAGCCCCTAGCTTGTTCTTTTGAGACAGATATTGAGCTGGACAAATTGCTCATGCAGGTTTCCTGGCAGGACTGCTGTTGTCCATACCATTGCGTAGACAACAGAGAAGATGAGGATTGTGAGAAACCTCCCCAGGTAGGCATCTGCAAGGTATGCTCCCAGGATCGGAGTGAGGTAGCAGGCTCCCCAGAAGTTCTGGATCTGCAGCAAACACCATAAACTGGGTTTGAATTGGCATGAAGGACTCTGGTCCATGGCATAGCTTGGGCTATGGGATAGACTGCAAGGCACCTCCCGCCCTGGCACAGCAGTTGACTATCCCGCCAGAGCACTGCCAGCTATACTGTGCTTTATTCAAAAGCATCCTGCGAGCCTATTGAATTTGCCCACATGTTCCACGCAGGTCATGGTTGCATGACCCGTTGTTCTGCCTTTCAATACCAGATCGTGGGCTTTTTCAGCCCTAGCTTGCACTTCAGCTCCGAGCCCCCATACCTGGCTAGTGCTTCCACCCGTATTTGTTTACGCTATAAACGCTATACCTGGGTGCTCGCAGCAGCGTTGCTCAAGTGCAGGTTTTCTGTCATATGAACGATAAGGTTGGATGCCATACCGTAAAAGGCAAGGCGCTCCAAGAGTTCATATCCTACGGCAAGTATGAAACTCTCGGTTTCTGCTAGGATTTCACCATGTCCACTTTCTGCCAGCAGATCTCACCAAGCAAGCACGCCGTGACTTTAACAAGTTCTCTTTTACTGCGATTCCCTATGACCCGCAGCAAGGGTTGGCTTAGTTCCTCCTCCATTTGATCGTCAGTCCTGTCCCAGCTTGTGTCGATGGCCAGTGCTTGAGAGAAAACTGGCGCCTTCTGTTCAGTTCCGTGGCAGAGAACATGGGGAATCCAGCGTACACTAAATGGTATGCTAGGTCTTCACGGGGCTGTTCTGATGTCAAGACGGAAGTAGGGTTCCCAATGGCGTCACCGGGGTGACTCGCCGGTGACTAACTATGTCACTAGTCAAAGGAGCCATGTTCATCACTGGCGATACCACCACAGCCTTCACCATGGCCTGCCAAGCAACACTGTCCAGCCAGCGGATGTGTGACGCAACGATAATAAAGCATCGGCCATTTCGATTCTAGCAGCTTCCAGTCCTCATCCTTTCCGAAGAGACCACCCAGCCACGCAATCAGGCATGTTACTCCGATACTAGCCTTATTCAACCCTAGAATGACACGATATACATGCCGCTAGGCAGCAGGCTTGGGTCTACTCCTGTCTGCTTGCTCGCACATCGACAGCATGGCTGGCAGGCTTACGAGTCTCAAATCCACCAGCAAAGAGGATGATCTGGAATCGTACGCATCTTATGGTGACGGTCCAAACCTCAGCAAGTCCGCGAAGTATGCCTGGTCTGGAGAGAACAAAGTAAGCAGCCCATTGTCAGCTCAGTTGCAAAAAGCACCGAAGAGGACTTAAGGATGCTTTGGCCCCAAGGTCGACAACGATGCCTACCACAAGATGCTTGACGAGTATCGAGCAGCTAAGACGAAGCAGAAGGAGGATGAGCTGAAGATCAAGCAGTACGTGCGTGGACACTTCTGATCTCTGTACTCACAAGCAGCTGCTTTATGATCCACTTGGCTCACAGGCTCACAACCTTCTTCATGTGAATGCAGGCTATCAGCTCAGCTGGCCAGAACAGAGGAGGCAGCAAAGCGTGCATTGGTACGTTCAGATGCTGGTGCCAAGGGCAGCACAGCTCAGCAGTTGCTTGACGCCCAGAGGGAGCTTCAGAAGCTGCATGCAGAAAACAGCGACCTCAATAGCAAGCTGGCCAGGTGAGCTGGCATGCACAGCATTAGTTGTACAGCACATGCAGTGCTCCTGAGTTGCAAGGGTACTGTGACAGGGCATAGCACATAATGGTAGCAGCATCACAATCAGCAGCAGCAGGCCTAAGTGGCTGAAAGGAAGGGGCCGGAAGGGGGCCGCATGCAAGCAGGTAGACTCCACACTGGCTCTTGAATACTCATTTTGATGGGAGGCAAATTTGGCAGGAACCATACAGCACTGGTATACATCTCATTGGTTTTCAATGGTCGTTCAGCACGGATGATGAGTTCTTATGTCATCTTGCAGGGAGAAGAAGCGGGCCAACGAGTTCCGTACCAGTGCAGAGTCATACAGACGCAAATATGAAGCAGCTCTCAGAGAACAGCGTGCTCTAGTCAAGAAGCTGGGTGAAGCAGAGCGAACTCTAGGAGGCAGCACAGCAGCTAGACAGGCAGCCAGGAAAGCAGCAGCAGAAGAGGAGTTCTGGAGTGAGGAGGCTGGCAGGCGCTTTGCAGTGCAACAGGAGGAGCTGGTGTCCTTACGAGAGCAGAACACTATGTTGCAAGAGCAGCTGGCCACAGGTAGGACACATGCAACACATGGCAGCACAGTACAACCTGGGAGTCAACAGCAGAGAACGTGCAGCAAGAGCAAGTGGTGATGGTTGCCCCTTTATAACGATCCCAAAGCACTGTGGATGCTACCCTACAGCTATCTTACCAGGTGCTCTGAACACACGTCGGGCTTACACAGTGCTGTTTAGAGGAATATTCGGGGTGAAGCATAGGGAATGCATGGCTATGGGCTGTCCGTCCGTTTTGAAGGCTTGGGCCTGATTTGCAGCAGCATGCAGCAAAGGTGCTTTGTGGCCTAGCATTCTGTCTGAAGTTGCTGTGATGCGCAGGTGGACCAAGTGGAACAGTAGAGAAGTATGAGTCACAGGTCCAGGAGCTGCAGCATCTCGTTCGCTTCTATGAGAAACGCCTTAACAGCAGCAGCCAAGCAGGAGCAGCAGGTGAAGGACAGACAACATTTATCAGGGCAGACAGCAGCAGCACCGCAGGTATACTTAGCCCCAGAAGCCAGACGCCAGAGTACGCAGCTGCAGGGGGAGTTGCCGGGAAGGGAGGTGCAGGGGGAAACTGGGTTCTGGAGGAGGTCCAGGAGGGGGGAGTGTGCTACCTTTGGGATAAAGCTAGTGGGAAGCTGTACAGTGACCCGGCCCCAGGAGACTGGCCAAGGCCTGTAGGTAGGTTGCAGTCTAGGCGCACATTGGGTTAGATGCAAGAGCTGGGAGGTTGGGCACAGGCCTTACAGCAGCAAGTATACTACAGGGGTTTATAAGTGCATCAGATAGAGCAGCTCGCAGTGTAAGGTGCAATGGAGGTGTTTACCTTGTTGCTATACCTTCAAATATGCCGTACTAGATGATAAGTTAGCTATGTGCGGTGAATGGTCCCATGAACATCTGGAAGGACCTAATGTGCAGAATGTGCCTTTGCGTGCCATCAACTTGTTCAGTAACTAGGCAGGGCACAGAACGGGTATAATGATAAGCTGTGACTCTGAGCATACTGTTCTCTGCAGCCGTTGTCCGTCAGCTTCGTCAAGTTATCCTTATACACAGCCTTTTGCGTGAGAAGGTGCGCTAGCCTTACATGAAATAATTGTTGGTGGATGGCTTCCCGATTGGAATGAATACTCTCTTGCACAGTTTGTAGGTTCGTTCTCAACTACACCACCAGTGGTTCGAAAACCACAGCCCCAGGAGTGAAAATGTGGTTGCTTCTGCAGGTGTCAAGTCTGTCACCCAGGGTCTGCAGCTAGGAGCCACAGGTCGCCTGGAACCTCTCTTAGCCTCCTTGTCAGAGATATGCCGCATGCAACGCCAACGCATTAACAATGCATACCACCAAGCAGCTACAGGCAGCAGTAGTAGTTCAGCAGCAGCAGCAGGAGCAGCAGAGGGTGGGCCTGGCCTGCAGCTTCCACATCAGCAGCTTGGCAGGTGCTTGGCTCTGCTGCTTCCAGGGGCAGCGCCAGTGGAAGTGGCAGAGCTTGTTGCATGGGTGGAGGGCGGGGTAGCAAGGAGCAGCAGCTGGAGCAGTGCGGAAGAAGTGCTGGAGGCCTTGCAAGCTGCATTAGCTGCACGTGAGTGGGTGGGGTGGTGAGGGTCTAGCCAATGGTCTACCGTATGTTCTGTTGGGAGCTTTATGCGTGCCATCTTGTAGGGTGCTCCTGTATGGATGTAAGTGAAGTGCCAAGCTGGGAGGCGACAGCAGCCCCTGCATTTGACACAGAGCTGGGGGGGGGGGGGGTCTCCTGCATCAGGCAAGCGATGACAGCCGAGCTGGCCTGGTCAATAAAGCAATTTGCTGCTTTCCCTTGTATCTGCCTGTTAGGAAGCAGTGTATGTAACTGATGAGTGTTCTCACTGTCCACTATTTACTGACCAGGTTCCATGGTGCGGTCAGGGCAAGATGCCAGAGTCAATGAGGTGCTGATGCGATTGAGGAGGCTGCTTAGAAATGATCCCAAGGCTGCCACAGCAGCTTTTGAGGAAGTGGATGCAGACAGTGATGGCAGAGTCACTCCTGTGGAGGTGGTAGCCTTTTTGCAGAGGCTGTTCCCTGGTAAGTGAATCGCCTTGTTCTGCCTGCCTTTCCAAGATATAGCTCAGTTTTACCACTGGCAGGTCCCAGCATGCTGCCCATATGTCATGTATACCGGTAGACACAAAGCCCTGAATATTTGTAGGAGCCTAAGAGAGACTGACAGTGCAGCACCCACAAGAGGGCTTTTACAAGTGCTGCATAATGACGATCTGGGGGAAGACTGTGTTTGCTAACCAGTGGCTTCTAGTGCGTCTATGTGTTGCAAGCTAGTGTGCTCGCTACCTACAGTATGGTCTTATGCCATTTTGCAGCATACTGACAATACTCTTGCCCGATGCTGGCTCTTGAACTGTGACTTTGCAGATGCATCAACCGCAGAAGGTAGGCAATTGCTTGCCTTAGCGCATGAGTGGGATATCACCCATGAGGGGAGCTACAGCCTGCAGGACCTGTACATCCTGCTACAGCTACCTAATATAGTCAAAGCTCCAGCAGGCGGCTCAGCAGCAGCAGCAGCAGCAGCAGCTAGCTTTAGGCCTGGTACTGGTGGTGGTGGGGCAAGCGGGGGCTTGCGGCGAAACCAGGGTGCTTCAGCGGGTCTGTTAACAAGAGGGGCAGGTGGGCGCAGCTTCAGCCACGGTGGCATGCAAGGTGCTAGCAGCTCAAATGGAGCAGTAACAGGTGCAGCTGGTACTGGTTCATTGCAGGAGGCGTACTTGAGGGAGAGAGTAGCTGCACTGGAAGCTGAGTTGGACCAAAGGAGGGCCTCTGTGGGGGCCAGGGGTGTGGATGCTCAGGCAGTGGCAGCATTACGAGCTGACGTGGCCCGGTATCAGGCACGGGTGGGGGAGCTGGAGGCAGACTTCCTGAGCTTGGATGTGATGGCCAGTACTGACCTGAGTGACTACGACGCGGAGATGAGGAAGGCTTGGTATACAGCAGCTGCATTCAAGAAGAGGTAAGATGGGTTTGAACACCGCAGATAGCACATGTCTTGTTTGTGTTTGTTACGTTGGCTGCAGCATACTCAGGAGTTCTTCCTCCACAAAGGTTGTGAGTGGTAAAATGGCTGCAGATCGGAGTCCAGCATTACAGAACACACTGCAGGAGTGTTGGCATGTCTGGGGAGTGCAGCAGCATGATCTCTCGTTGGGGGCTCAAGGAGATGCCATCAGTTTTGCTGCCAACAAACATCTGAGGTTTTGTGAAGAAGTCAAGTAAGATACTCTGAAGTGCTAGATGCCATGCTGTGGGGGATTGCAGGTACATGGAGCATAAGGTGGAGTTGGATGCTATTAAGGCTGCTGCTGATAAGATGCAAGGGCAGCTGGGTGAGACACACAAGGCTCTGCAGGCTGAAGCAGCAAAGAGGTTTGCATTGGAGGATACAGCAGCACGCTGGAGGGCAGAGGCAGGGAGGATCAAGGACCTGTCCGCTCAGGTTACTGCTGAAAGGTAAGCCCCAGAGGGGTGCAGAGCATGAGGAACTGGATCGGGGCACATCTTAGTGGGGTTGACGAGGAGGCATGTCGTTTATTGGCAGCATGCTACAAGCCTCTCGCGGGTGGCAGAGGCCAGTTTAGGGCATGGTTTTGGTGGGTGTGGGCAATAGAAGCACAGGTAAGGAAAGTGAAGAGGACTGGCAAGAATCTACAGTGATCAGGCTCCAAGCTATCTTGGTCTGGCAGCTGCTGTTTCTGATTCCACATGCAGGCAGCCCCAGCTGGAAGGGGCGTCATGGTAGCTTATACCGTAGTATTTGACTGACCCTGCAATGTGAATGGGGGCGCTATGGGCTAGTGAAAGTTCATGGCAGTTTGAGCAGAGCTACGCTCTCTTCAGGGGTTGGTACCTTCATATGGGAGTCGATAGAGCATGGTCAAGCCCGTGATAATGGTGCGCTGCAAGTAGAAGAACTCCCATTAATGCGTTCGTTTGCCACAGGTCCGAGCGTCTAAAGCTTGAAAAGGAGTACCTCGAGCTGCAAAGCAAAGCCTTTGCTGCACCTGGGTCAGCACTGGCTGAGGTTCGGGGCCTGCGGGAGGAGCTACTGAGGATCAAAAGGGACAAGGCACTGGGGGATGCCAAGGAGGCAGAGGTTCGCAGGGAGCTAGCTACTCTGAAGAGGCAGGTGAGTAAATGCCTCCTCATCCAGGAGGAGTATGGCTGCGGCCGAATGCTTTTCCAGAACTCAGTATTTGCTGCTTTCTACGGCTTTAGGGAATGAACTGCATGGAACTACAGTATAACTACCTGTAATTGATGAAGAGGCATGGGAGTAGTTGCCTGCCTGCCTGCTACTGTGTAGAGTTTGGCTGTTCTTTGGTTTGTGCCTCATGCAATGGCATATACCTTGACTTGCTTCCTTGGAGACTGCTGATTTCTGTGTAGTGTAGTCACTTTGTACAGTGGTAGCAGGTATCAGGGGAGAAGCTTCTGCTCCCTGAAGATAAGGGCCAGTATCACCATATTTGGCTGGCTTGTGACCCCTTTGAATCTTCTAAAGGTAAAGGTTGGCACAGCATACCTGAGAGTGTGTGTTGCTGTTGCTGTTGCTGTGCAGACAGAAGGCATGACCCCAGAAGGCTACCGCAGCATGCAACTGCAGCTAGGTGAAGCTCAGCGAAAGCTTGTGACATGTGAACTAGAGCTCCGTGCTGCTGTGGACAAGATGGAGGTTTACAGGCGCACAGAGCCGCAGTCTGCAACAGCAGATGGAGGAAGGGGTGCTGGGGTTGTTGGGGGCTTGTTTGCAAGCAATGGCAGCAGTCAAGGCACCGTGGGGGTTGAAGGAGGGGCAGGTAGTGGTGTGGATGAGGGCAAGAGTGAAGATGATATTAGGAAGGAGCTGGCTCAGCTGAGGGAGGTTCTGCAGATGGAGACATCAGACACAACAAAGGTAAGGGGTCAAAAGTGGAGATTACTGGATGTGACAGCAGCGTCTGAAGTCCTTCTAGTGTTCTCGATTGGGTGGTGGATTGAAGTCCTTGCAAACATATGACAGGCAATTCCAACGTTAGATTTCCGGTTGAGGCAGCAGGGGTGGTGCAGATGTATGGAAAGGCAGACATTAATAACATACAGTGTCATGGGGTTTTGCAACACCTCGTAGGGCCTGAAGGAGCTCTCTTAAGTTCTCTTAGGCAGAACATAACAGTAACATAACAGTGTAGTCAATGTCCACATAGCAGCAGCCTTGGCCCGGGGTGCTGGCATGTTGCAAGATGTCGCCAGCCAGTACATTCATTTTCTGACTTGCTGCTCACCTCGCCTTTGCAGCTCCAAAAACTGTTGGATACAGAGACGTCCATCAGTCTGGCTGCCAAGGCTGCCCTTGAAGAAGCTCAGCGAGCAGCAGAGACAGCAGCACATAGGTACACAGCTGAGCTGCAGAAGCTTAAGAAGGAGATGGACCATAAGGATGAGAGGATCAGGAAACTGGAGCTGCAGGTGAGGAGGCTGAGCTGCATATGTTTCTTAGCTGCTGCTTGCTGTTTCTGCATGATGCAAACAGCGGAAACATAGGCTGGCAGGTCATTACCTGACTTTAGGAATGTTAGAGCTGTGCTGATGGTACTGAGTTGTGTATGCTCTTAAGCTGCTGCTTTCCAGGTTCTGCAGGGGTGGGCATAGTGCAATCAATTCCTAAAAGGAACTTACAATTCATTGGGAAAGCCGGAGCAACACTTGGGCTGCTAGTTCTGGCAGGGCTCTCATGAGTGGAGCCCTTTAGCAACTTCTTATATATTTGGAAAGTATATACCCCCATTCATTGTATTGTGCATTTGGGATCTGATGAAGGCCAAGTGCGGCCGAAACCAATAATCCCTGCCAGTGTAAGACACGACTGATACTTTCTAGGCTGCCCCAATGTCGGTCGCTCGGTCCCGTGTGCTGTTACGAACTCACTCTTCAACCCCCTAGATCTCCTCTGCTAAAGGTCCTAGTTTTGCTGATGCCAGGAGGTTACTGCAACATGTCATAGAGGGGCACACGACAAAATGCACGTCTTGCAAATCCTGATGCCTGATGTACATGATTTTTGCAGCTGCGCGGTGCTTATGGTGGACTCAACCGTGCTTTGCGAGCCAGCACTCAGCTGCCACAGGGCAAAGCTCTAGCAACGGACCTGGGGCTTGCTGCAGCAGAAGTTGGTGCAGGCAGTTCCATCATTGTAGCATCAGCTGCTGCTGCTGGTGGTGGTGCTAGGTCTTCTGTCATGGTCGACAGCATGGAGGAGCTGTTAGCTGGTTTGGGCAGCCATGAGAATGTGATCGAGTTGACTGTAACAGATGCTACCTTAGCGGTAGGTCCAGGGGTGGTGGTTACAGAGCTTGGGTTTGCAAGAGCTTGGCTGCAGAGCCATTGCATGGTGGAAGGCGGCTTCAGGGCTTGGGTCTCATAAGGATACTAGAGTAAAATGGGTAAGGTGTTGACACTCCGAATGCAACACTACCAAGCATGACTATACATCTTGCATGTATGGGTGTGGGACTTGGGGACAATGTTCTATGGGTGTGGGACTTGAGCACAATGTTCAATAAGGCTGGTGGTTTCATACCAGGAGCTATTTGCCAGCTGCTGCTAAGCATCTCTTTAGTCTAAGATCCTATGCCAATCCATTGCAACCTTGAAGAATAACAACAGCTGTCAGCTGACGAGCAATATGTGTCTCTTTGTGTCCACAGGAGGCTTACTTTGGTGCAGAGACTGCCTCCTTCTTGTCCTGGGATTTCTACTTGCATGACAGCCAGGCAACCCCTATGGTGCTGGGCCTACATCCCTCCTTCAACACAACTGTGCAGTACATTGTAGAAGCAGATGGCTTCCTTGTGGAGTACTTGGACACCAAGAGCTTGGAGATGGAGCTGTGTGTAGCAAAGTAAGTGGCTACTCATTGGTAGCAGACTGGGAAGCAGGGGCTGGATGTATTCTTTCCAAGTGAAATGTGTGCTGGGTACCTTGCTCTGCTCTTTGGCACAGTGATGTGTGGCAGGCATGGCATGTTATGGCTCCTGCACTGACTTGCATCTGCCTGTGCTGAATGCTCGAATACTGTGTCCAACATCTTGCTTCAGGGTATTTGACGTTGTTATGATGGGTGTCAAGGGGCTCTGTAGGATCACAGCATTGTTTGATAGGTTTTGCTGCTTTTTGCAGGGGTTGGGACTTTGAAGTTATTGGTCGGGCATTACTACCACTGAAGGAGATTCTTGCAGACCTTGAGGTGGGAGCAGGTAGGTTGAAGAGGGGAGGGATAATGCCAAAGGCAGGTGTCTCTCAACTGAGGACATCAACGGTATTTGGCTGAAGGCTTGGGTAACCTGTCTAGTGGCTATTGTTCTGCTGTCCATGATGTACGCATTTCATTAGCATTCTCTAGGATGTCAATGATATTTTCTGTCACCCCACCTCCCGCCCACTCTTGATGTTAAAGTTGGGGGCCCCTGTATCTTTCCTCTCCTCCTGTGGAACTTATTAATCATTGGCGGGAGTGATTGAAGTAAAATCAAATGTTCCAAAACGCAGTCTAATTGCTTTGTTCGTTGCTGCTCTCCAGCTCTTGGTGCTAACAGGGCCTACCACTATGCTGAGGTCAAGGGAGCAGCAGGTCAAGTCCTTGGCAGGGTGCGCTGCGGCTACAGTGTGAAGCTGTCCCTGGACTCCGCTATCAAGGCTTACAGAGAAACACAAGCTGCTAGCAAAGCACAGCAGCAACATACATCCCGCCCGACAACAGCAACAACGAAAGGAAATGCTAGCCAAGCAGAAGCAGCAGCAGCTAGGCCGCTTGGCACCCTTGCTGCTGTGGCTTCTGCAGGTGGCAGTACAACAGCAGCTAATCAAGGGTGCAGTCAGGAGGTGGTGGATGCGGCAGTACAGGCAGCACAACTGGTAAGTTATCACTCACATAAGTCGTGTTCGTTGTGTTATTCAGGGCACCGGTGCACATGACTCCATCCCTATTATGTTGATGTGTTTCTGCAGCTGTTATGTGTCACATCATGTTGAAATTGAGACGGTCATAGCTGATTGGTGCTCCATGCAATGCTGGCCTGCGGGATGTTTTATCAATTTCAATGGTTGGTACAGCCAAGCTTGCCGCGCAGACGCCTGTTTCAGAGATGTCCTGAGCTCCTGCTGCGTGTATGGAAAGAGCATGCCTCCTACACAAGCAATTCTACTTCATCTTCCGTGATATTTCCACTCGCCCTTTTGGCTAAAGCTGGGAAGAGCAGGGTAGTACAAGGGATTGCAGCATACATGTCCGAGCTTTGGTTGGTTACCGCAAAACCGACAGCAGTGGCGACAGCTGTTCTGGTCTGAATGTGCCTGAGGCATGCACCCACATCATCCATCTTCTATTCCACTCCCCAACACAGGCAGAAGCACATCCTGATCAGACCAGCTACCTGCGCATCACTGTTCATCACTGCGAGGGTCTGCCAGCAACAGCAGCCAGGGGAACACTTGCAGCAGCCGCTGCACAGCCTTATGTGCACTACACCGCACCTGGTCAGACCAGCGCCCATGATACAGCTAGGGGTAGCGGCTGCAACCCTGTGTTCAAGGATGTGTGTGACTGGGGGTTAGTCAGGGGCCCAGCCCTGGACGAGGATTTCAAAAGCAGGACACTACAGGTAAAGGGGTTTACCGTAGAAGAGGAACAGGTACACCATCCCCGCAGCTGCCACTGCAGTCATTGACCCAATTTTCAATGGCTGAGCCTTTTTTCAGGGGTCATTGGTTTCGGGTATCTTGTGCACAGTCTAGTGATAGTTAACACATGGGTGCTATCTTGCAGCGACTCGGTCTAGCCAATCATGACGGCAACCTGAAGCTATTTGGTGCGCTATACATAAGCAAGCCTATGGGTTGCTCCTTTTGCAGGTAGCAGTATTTGATGACTCATCATCACCTGAGGATCCAGGTGCAGGATTGCTGGGTCTGGCTGAAGTACCTCTAGCAGCCCTCACCCAGAACCTCCCCATTGAAGGCGGCTTTCAACTGGTGAACCCTAGCACAGGGACAGCAGCAGGCAGCGTATGGCTTACAGTTGCCTGGACCAACCCCTTAGCACCCAAGCAGCAGCAGCAGGTCGCATCTGCTATGCAATCACCACCACAGCAGCAGCAGCAGTTAACTGTGCCGCTGTATAACCCTGATAGGTGCATGCCACCTAGCGCAGCTGCTGCTGAGGTTGGTCGGCAGCTCCTATCGCGGATGGAGCAACAGCAAGGAGAGCCACATGTGCCCCTCACAGCAGCATCTAGCAGCAGTACTCAGTGTGTTGTGCCAGCCTCAGTCAAGCGACAACAACAACAGACTCCCCTACAGCAGCAGCAGCAGGTTCCTCTCCAGGAAACTCCAGCAGCAGCAGGAGGAGGTGCAGCAGCCGGTTCTGTAGGGACAGGGCAGCAGATGTCATATGCCAAGCAGCAGCTCCAAGCAAGGTGGCAAGCAACACAGGCATCCAGACAGGCAAAGGTCCCGCCTCCACATGAGGTTACCCCTATACCGGGGTCACTGACAGCTATCAGAACCACGGATGCAGCAGTTGCTGCTCCTAACTCGTCGCACGGAGCGTTTAGTAGTACGCAAGCACCAGGGAGGGTGTTGCTTTTCAATGGCAACCAGACGCCACCAGCAGCAGCAGGCATTGGGCCAGATAATGGGAGTAGAGGAGTACATGGGGTTGCAAAGCTTAGCATAAGCAGCAATGTTGGCACCACCAGCAGCAGTGGGGCAGTAGCAGCACTTGGATCCAGCTTCAGCGGTTCTCCTGCTGCGCGGCAGAGATACCAGCAAGTAGAACAATCTCTAGAGTGGCCTTCAACAGCAGCGGCAGCAGCAGATGCAGTTGTAGGGGACCGTGAAAGACAACCAGCGCCACCACTACCACTCTGGCATGCCTCTAGAGCCGCAGCAGCAGGCTTTGGAGGGGCAGTCAGTCTTATGGCACCGGACAGCAGAACAGCTGTCGGAGGCACACCAGCAGCAGCAGTAGCGAGTGGAATTAGAGCAGCTAACGCAGCGGCTCCTTCTAGAGCAACAGGGGCTGCTGCTGGTGATGTAGATATGGTAATGCAGCAGGTGCCTTTTTCAGCTGAAGCTTGGGGGAATTATGACAGCACGATCTACTTCAGGATTGATGGTCTGCATCTCAGTGGGGAGGTGCTGGCAGATGAGCAGGTACAGTGTGTGCTGGTAGCACATTCCTTCATGGAGGATTGGACGGAGGTAGCACAACAATGCACAAGGGCACTTCCTAAGCGGTGAGTATATCAGTTTGATATGAAGCCTAGCCTGTAGTGATTAACATGCATGATATCCCATTGATCAAATGGCATTGTACTTATTTCCTGACTGTCAGGTAAGATTCAAGCAATGAGAGGATTGACATGTGACTAACTCTTTCATGTTAAGCAATGGTAATGTAGCTTCCCCATTAGTACCCCTGCATCTTCATGGGAATGTTGATATTAAAGGTTGGGTTGACTTTACTGAGAGAGAAACTTGTAATAGTGCTGCTAAGTGACATCAGCTCTTACTAATGCTGCGCTGACTCTCTTTCATACTACAGGGAAGGGCAGCTGCACTTTGAATATGCTGTGGCCTACCGGGTGCTGGACCCCACCACTGGGGAGCCCACGCCTGCTGGTCAGGCGCTTGCTGAGGCCATCGAAGCAGCTGAGGCAGAGGGGCAGGGGATGAGCCTGCCTGTGCTGCTGGCAAGCAACAGCAGCCCTACGGTTATGGACTTCAGCCAAGGTGAGTAAAACTGAGTATGGGCAGCAATTGTAGGTAGTGTGGGTTGATAAAAACAGAGCATGCTGATGTTTGCTCAGTGTGGCTATGTGTTGCCCTCCAAGGTGCGCATGATAAGGATTAGTGGTGAAAGTGAGCAATGCTGGCATGTGCTCAGCAGTGCAGCTGCTTCAGGGCTAATCAGAGTTTCTGGGCTAATCAGAAAATCTGGCGTACATACCACATTGGTCTTTTAACCTGCTGGAGACGATCTTCCTTCCATCCAACGCTGCAATACGGTCATGGCTTTGGGATCAATCGTACAGATAAGTCTAGCTCTGAAGATTGACTGCACTGATTGAGTGTGCCTGTGCATATGCATTCATTGGGTGCTGCTGGATCCCACAAGATGTAAGGTTGGGGTGAAAGGAGAGAACATAAGGCAGAGTGTTGTAGATGTATGGGCTGGACTCTGATGTTTCGCTTACATGCTGCTGCTTCAGTAGCAAAAAATGTGCCTTACGAATGAGGTTGTGCCTCCACTGCTGTGCAGTTATGTGCATAGGTACCTGTGAGGTGCCGCTGGGCGATTTATGGGCTGGCACTGCTGGAGACATACTTAGCAGGGATTTCTCGTTGGCTCCAGCACAGGAGGGCTATTCAAGCGCTGGCGTGGTCAGAGTTAGTCTGGTGGCAGCACGGGCGCTGGCAGCATTGCGAGCTGCGACGGGCATGGAGGATGTTGAGGAGCTCCTTGGATAGTCACTGTGTGTTGGATGTTTCCTCTGCAAACACTTCATAGTCCTACAACTGTTTCATGCGACAGGCTTTGCTAGTCTGGAGGGCACCGTGTAAGCTGTCCGATGTCACGGGAGCTGATCTCACAGTGGAATTGCATTGGTATGGAATGTGACGGAGTTGATTGAACGCCCTTCATGCCGGCGCTGATTGCAGAAGACGGTGCCTTTCAGGCCATGGGGTTTGTAACTGACTTGAGTTCGTTCATGACCGTTGCAAGCGACCCGCCGGTTGAGTTCTCGGCCATTGACTGCATTGGTTCATGCTGCACATGGGTCTTGTAGCCCTAAGATTTGTGTCAGTGCCCAGCATAAGATGGTTGGCAACTTCCCAGTTTACGGCGGATACCACATTGTCGGCTGTCTGCCTGTGCACATCTCGCGGTCACCATGGCAAAAAATATGCCGGGGCCTTGCCTCATGTTCATCGCTCTAGTCTGTCTATGTAAGCAGTAAGCTCTTTACTAAAGCGTGGACACAATGTATGGCGTTCATGCTAAGAACACAATGAAAGTTGTTTGCATCCCGGCGCCTCGTTCTGGGAGAATTTACGTGGAATGTGCTTTATATTGAGCAAGCGCGGCTCCATACCTACAGTACATGTCCCTAGACGAGATTATGCGTATATTTTGCATCCTAGCTTGATCCTTGGGCTGTGGGCTTGCCCGCCCATAGCATTTCAGGAGGAGCCCTGCTAGTTCTGACTGAGTGTGTGCCGAAGCTGGGCTAACGCAATGACCTTTGCGCGCATGTGGAACCTGCAGGCACTCGATGCTACGCCGGTACTATACGGGTAAGGCTACACCCCTCTGGCAATAGCACTGCATCTCAAGCTGTGTTCGTCTGCCTCAAGCAGCTGTGCAGCAGATCCAGGAAGCATTTAAACAGTTGACCAGCAAGATGCCCGTCTTAAGCTAGTATCCCTATCTGAGGCACAATGCAATGCTGAAACAGCGCACTTGTATAATGTGCAGGTGACCATCCGATGGTAAGTCAATGCTGGTTCTGCAAAGGGCGCTCCAATCGTCCAGCCGTGTCGTGGCTGCATGGGGCTGTTGCCTGTCCAGCAGGCCATGTAGAATTGAACTTGACCATTGTCACTGCTGCAGCTATGCTCAGCTACATGCTGACTCACATTTCAATCTTTGTAGCTTAGGAGGTGCATTAGCCAGAGCTGTTGTCTGACCTCACATTGCGGGCAAACAGCCATATCATCTTTTCTGCTACCTGGAGTTCAAGCACAATACAAACAGCTGGGCTAGATGGAGGCCCGATTGCCGGCTTTCAATAACTTGTATGTCTTTATGCAGGGGCGGCAATGGCTTCCCTGCAGCTAATGCAGCTGAGGTGAAGCCAGTGATCACCAAAACAATAGCCAACACACTATGCAATGTGAGTGGCATGCAACTACGGCCAGAATCCAGAAAAGACAGCTGGTCTTGCTGGCACCTGGTTCTACCCACCACCTTGATTGTTTGAGCCCAAGCATGACCTGATGTATCTAAGCTCCTACCAGGCACAGCTCCAGATAGATCCCTCAGCAGTTACTGCATTGTCTATGACCAGTAGGGATGGCTCCTATCCATAGGCTTAGGGAGCCCTACAACCCTAGAGGGGGGGGTGGGGTCACAGGCCCTCCATCTCTAGATGTCAATCTTTTCTGGTCAACCCTGTTTCTGGACCCACAACTTACCCCCCCCCCCTCTTCCCCTTCCGCTCTTGCTATTTGGCAGGTAGCTTCTGCCATGCTGGAGTTTATTTAAGCCGTTAGTTGGGTGCTTGCTTATGTCCATCCGACCTACAGCACTAAAACAAAAGAGGAAAGGAGTCAGAGAACCCCAGTAGCTCTGGGCTGCATACTCGAAATGCTTCTGGCTGACATTGCATACCAACTATCTCGATTCAGCCATTTTGCGACCTAACTTACCGTTATGTGTCAATTGCAGGTGAAAGAAGGGGCAGTGACGGTAGTAACAAGTGAAGAGAGAGGAGATGCCTACCTTGGTGCCCCTGGAGTAGTCAGTGTGTATGCATGCTCTGGGGTCATGCCAATGGATTCTGTCGTAGTGACATGCTACAAGAGAGACAAGTGAGTGGGCTGGCAGTAGCACAGCTGCCTGTTGCAGATGAGGTTGCAGAAGCAAAGTGGGCATGTGAGCAGCAAGATGGTAGGATTGCAGATGTGAAGAATGCATGGGGTGATCAACGTCTTGAAGTGTTTGGGGATTTAGATGGTCACCGCCAGTAACTTAAGACATCTCCTTAGAATCCACCATTTTGCAGTGCATGTCAGATCAATTAATACATCAGGTGATATAAGCCGTACAGTGAGCTGCAGAGTTTTTTAAGCCCCTCTAGGGCTTGAGGCCCAATGCCATATGTGTGGACTTGTGCTTGTCCAGTTGGTGCTACCTGCGAGGATTGACCAAACTCCTGTATCATGTAGATATTTCTCTCAAAGTGTTGCATTATGCAGCCAGTGTGGCACACAGTTTCAAGATAATGAAGTTGCTCACATATTGCAATTCCTCTGGACTGCGTAAGTTCAATGGAAGAAAGTAATGAGTGGAAGCGCTCCCATTCCATGCCATGTGGCTCAGCCAACCCCAGGCATCCAGTTCTACGCACTGACGCACCCTGCCATGTGCTCTTGTTCTGCCCAGGGTTCAGGCTTTTGAGTCTGAGATCAGGAGGCTGACTGGCAGAGAAGGGTTGATAGTGAAGCAGCTGCAGTGCTGCACACCAGATGGACCTCGTTCACAGATCAGCTGCTCCCCTGACAAGGTGCTGGCCAACCGCCGCCGCCGCAGATAAGCATGAAAGGCTGATGCTGCAGCTTGTGCTGTAGCTGGAGTGGCGGTGCTGCTGCCTCTTTAAAGTAGCTGTTGATGATGTTACGGTGTGTTTGATCATTTTGACCTAGCTGCTTGTGTGCAGCCACACTTTTGTTTGCCGTGTTTTTCTCTAATTGGAGCAGCTGCTGGTGGTGCTGCTGGTGTTGAAAATAGCAGCAGCTGGGGTACTGGTGCCATGCAGCTGGCAGTGCTATTGGGCGCATGCATCTGCTGGTCAAATGGGATTTGTTCTGGTAGCCAGCAGGGTGAATGTCGTTGCAGGACAGGGTTCGTGGAGGGTGTAAATGGTGGACCAACCCCTGCTGCCTGCTGCATACCTCCTGGTGCACTGAAGTAGTCCAGGCCAGTTTGGGAATGGCAGATTGGCAGCGTGAAGCCTGTGTTTGAATCGGTTTTTTGTGTGGAAGCGGAGGTGCAGTAGTCTTGTTTTGCCCATCATGCAGCAAGAGGCTGTTTCTTTTGAAGGCATGCAGTCACTCTCTATATGTTCTAACCTGAAGTTACATGCATGCAGTGAAGGTGTGGCGCTGCTTCATGTTACGATTGCTTCATCTGGAATCGATCAATGAAGCAATCGTAACATGAAGCAGCGCTTGGCATTCAGAATCAGGGATCTATCGGTGATGCAATGCTAACGAACAATGCTTGGCATTCAGCATCAAGATAAGGTAAGCAATCAGAATGAACAGTGCGTGACAGTCAGTAGGGATCAATGAAGCAATGATAACGAACAGTGCTTGGCATCCAGTATCAAGGATCAGTCAAGCAATCATAACAAGCAGCGCTTGACATTAAGCACTAGCAGCCCTTTGCAGTTGCCACACCGTAAATGTGTGTTTGTTTGTTAAGCATTAGTGATCAATAAGAAAAAGATCATTGCACAGCTCTCGGGCAGTGCAGCTCACGCGGCATAACTCCATCCAGTTTGTTAGTATGTGGATCAATCAGGCAATCAGAACGATCACGGGCCTGCCACGGCAGCAGCAGGATCGATTAAGTATTCATAACTGACAGTGCTTGGCACCCAGCAGCAGGGATCAGTCAAGCAATCAGAACGGACAGGGCTTGCATTCAGCAGGAGGGATCAATCAAGCAACCGTAACAAGCAGTGCTAGGTATCTAGCATAAGGGCTCAGTCAAACAAGCATAATGGACAGTGCTTGGCATGCAGCATGAAGGATCAAGCAAGTAAACTTAACGAACAGTGCATGGCATGCAGCATTAGGGATCAGGCTTCAAGCAATCATAACAAACAGACAAACAAGAATTTAAGGTGTGGCTGCCATCAAGGCAGCAATCAGCAAGTAGAAATTTAGTCAAGCAATCATAACGAACAGCGGGTTGAAGAGAGGTTGGCATGCAGCCTCAGGGATCAATCAAGACATGATAGCTTACAAACAGACAAACAAATGATCTTCAACGTCTGGGTCCTAAACCTGAAGTTGAAACCAACAGTGCTTGAATGGCATCCCGCATCAAGGATCAATCAAGCAATCGTAACAGAAAGTGAGTGCATTCAGCAGTAGGGATCAAACAAGCAATCATAACGAACAGTGCTTGTCATATAGGAGCAAGGATCAATCAATCAAGCAATCATAACAGACAGTGCTTGACATTCAACATTAGGGGTCAATCCAGCAGTCATAACAAACAGAGCTTGGCAAGCAGCATCAGGGATCCGTCAAGCAATCATACCGAACAGTCCTTAGCATGCAGCATCAGGGACCAATGAAGCAATCGTAATGAACAGTGCTCGGCATGCATGCAGCATTGAAGATCAATCAAACAAGTACTCAAGGATCAATCAAGCAAGCGTAAAGAACAGTGCTTGGCATACAGGAGAAGGGAACAATCAAGCAGCCATAACAAATATATGCGTGGCATGCAGCATTGGGGACCAGTCAAGCAACCATAACGGACAGACACCACGAAGCCAATTATGACGTGATCATGGTGAAGAGGGCTCGGCATCCAGCATCAGGGATCAATAAAGCAATCATAATGAAGAGTGCTCGGCACGCAGCATCAGGGATCAATAAAAGCTATCATAATGAAGAGTGCTCGGCATGCAGCATCAGGGAGCAATGGAGCCTAAAGCATCAGGGATCAAGCAAGCAAATATAAGGAACAGTGCGTGGCATACAGCAGAAGGGAACAATCAAGCAATCATAACAAACAAGTGGTCGGCATGCAGCAGCATCAGGAAAGAACGAATCAAGCAATCATAACAAACAGTGCTTGGTATGCAGCACCAGGGGTCAATCACACAATCATAACAACAGTGCTTGGCATCGAGAAGCAGGGATGAGTTAAGCAATCAGGACAGGCAGTCCTTGTTAGTGCGGTCCAGCATCCCGGATTGTTTCATCGTAGGATCATAACAAACAGCATTTCACCACCAGGCATTCAGCATCAGGGGCAATAAAACAAGCATAACAAATAGTGCTTGGTATCCAGCATCAGGGATCAACCAAGCATGTTCAGTTCAAGCCAGACATTAGTGCAACACGGTGTTTTGCCTGGCCTTCCACAGTAGCAGGCTAGAGCCGACATAAACAACAGAGTGGGCCCTTGCTTGGTGTTCCAGTCAGTAAGGAACCAACCAAACCGGAGCCCGATCAATAAAGCACATTGTTCCATCTAGTTACAAGGAACCAACAGGGCATTCGCGGCAGACTTTGCTTGCTATCTGACGTCAGGGATCAACCAACCCATTTTTCAATAGCTGCTAGCAAACAGCATGCAATTACATGCCATTTTCTAGTTGGGAGAACGAACAGTTATGAATCAGCATCATGCAAACCAAATGATGCATGTGCAGCAAGCTGTAAGTAAGGCCATTCAATTGCACTGCAGAACAGGTCCAGACCAAGCCAGTAAGAAGGCAACCAGGCTTAGAGCAGCCCAAAGGAGATATGCTAACAGGAGCTACGGGGGGCAAAAGTATGATGGCAGAGTTTCCAGACGGGTATTTCGTAGAGAACGGGCAGCAAACATACCTGGGAAAGCTGGGTGAAGAAGGCTCCGCCTGCTATACCCGCAGCAGGACCAGTGAGACTGACAGCATCAGCAGAAGCGATAACAACATTCCTCGGAGCCATTAGAACAGGCCGGTGTTCTGGAATGGACAGCGAGTAAGCAGCTGGCACCATAGGGGCCGCAGGCCAAGGCCGGCACGCCGGCCAGTGCCATGGGGTGACACTGCGGACACGCCGGACAATCTCGGAAAGCACTGCTTCGCTGCCTATGAAGCATTCTGGCACTCTCAGACTCTTGTCATCGTCGTGGACCATGTATACGAGACTTTGACGAGCCCTATTGGAAGTAACGGCACAAGGAACACTGCTGAGGCTGGCGGGGACGGCCACTACTCGTATCTAGAGCACCTGTACTGTTGCACAGGACTGCATGAGCATCAAACGTAGCACAAGCTTCAAATGTCTTGTACTTCGGAGACCCAGACATACTGAATAGGGTGTACAAGATACCGCACGTTGTCAGACGAAGAGTTTTCAACCCCAATACCACTCCGAAGATAACACTGCAACCAGTCAATTGGGAACCTCTTTGAACTGCAAAGATGCTCCCAATGGAGCTTTGCATCCTATAGAGCTCAGCTGCTGCTTGCCGGGCGAGATCTGCTGCACACTTTGGCTCCGAATCCATTACATTCCATTACATTACTCACTTGCATCACTTGCAGACGCGGGGAAGCTTCACCTTGATCTGGAACCAAGATCTCCTCCGGCGGGGCCCTCGTCGGGACCAAGTGGATGCAATTGGTATGGAGAATAGGTGCCAGGTAAGGCACGGAACACAGTCTGCTGAATGTCCGCAGGGGTATAAGGGCCTTGCAAGAGCTAAGAGTCACCCAACAGGTCCCTCATTCACATACTTCTTGTACATACTGCGGTACCTTTGTTGTCTACTAGCAAGCGGAACAAAAGCTTCGTCAAGCCAAAGAACCAGTGCGCGACGTGGGAGCCTGTAGCTGCTGAGGTGAGCCCGACGACCCAAACTTGCTTGTCCGCGATGCATGTGTGCTCGGTACCGACTGACATCCACATTATACACAGGACCCGTCATCAACTCAGTTAAGCAGCCCCCGGGTCATGCATGAGCGAGTGTGCAGCATGCAGTGGTGTGTGTATCTGTCTTCCTACTAGCAATGCCGAATGCATGCCAGACCTAGACGAGGTTGTTCAGTCGTTGTAAGCTCACTTATTATTTCGTTGGATTGCTGACGCTTCCCTTTCTGCCCTGCAGAGTAGAGGAAGAAGTTAGTTGGTCGCTGCATCATCCGATCCGAACTAACACACCAAGGCCACAAGGAACCACTACTGCTGAAGGATGGCCGTCTCTGGCTGGATGACTGCTGAGCAGATTTATGCAGGGGAGGATGTGAAGCTCTTCGTGGATGGTGCTTGCTACAAGGACATCTGCCAGGTATGGAAGCCAGCGCTGCTGTACAGCATTTGTGCTGATCCCAGTGAGAAGTAGACCTACCACTCTGCTCCAAGGGGTCAGTGGGTTTCAGTGCTCATTCTGCTTTTGGTCCTGATTGGTCCTCACTGCTGCTGCTGATGCTGTTCCTCAGTTCCTGCTTCTGCTGCTGCCGCTGCTGCTGGTGCCGCCCATGCCGTCGTACTGCTGCTGCCGCTGTTGTCTTTGTAGCTGTACCCTGTGCTGCTGCCCCAATATCTGCTGCTGCCAACGGTCCCCCACCACATGCACTCACACTGCTGCATACAAGTGGGCAGAACTTCTTTGCAATCCCAAACAAAACAAAGTTTGTGTAACACTGTCTTATAGTTGACTATGCTTGCTCACATGTTGGTGTGGGTGTTGTCCTTCAGGGCTATCTGGGTGATTGCTGGCTGATTGCGGCCATCTCCTCTGTGGCAGAATATGATTGTGAGATGCTGAAGTACAACTTCAACCATGTTGAGGACTATGAGCCCGGTAAGTTGCAGAATACCACCCAAATGAACTGAATTCTCGTGACATCAGGTTACAAAAGTTGAATTGCTTGCCAAAGTATGGCCTCAATCATGTTAAGGACTAAGAGCCGAGGAAGTTGCAGATTAGCTTGCTAAGAGCTAGAAGCATGCATGTCATCTGGTTATAGGACACTGAATGCTGAGAGATATTACGTCTTGCTTGTTCCAGAGTCTACATGTTCAGCTGCTGGGTAACCTGCATGGCTAGGTAGATATGACATCCATGACACCTTTCAAAGTTAATTGGGCTCTTTCTCTGCAAGTTGCACTGATTCAACTCCTCTGTGACACCCTCTTTACTTACTTAGGTATGACCTTGCAAATGAACCTGTATGACCGCATGAACCAGACCTGGACCACCGTCCTTGTTGATGACAGCTTCCCTGTCAACCAGAATGGGGATCCTGCCTTTGCACATTCTTCTAGTGAGTTATTCACACAACAAGTAGATAAACAAAAGCGTGAATAGGGCATGCAAGCTGATCTTGAGTACATGATGCTGCACTACTAGCTTTGATGAGGTCTTTCATATCAATATGCATTATTTTGCTAAATGGTCTGTACTGCATGTAGAGATGTCAGCAGTTTTGTGATGCCCTTACGGCCTGAACAAGTATGTAGGGCATGCGGCTATGTCTCATCTATCTGAGTAGCTCAAAAAAGAAACTGTGTGGCTGCAACCAGGATTAGCGATGCTGCTGACAGTAACCCAGTGACTAGCCAGGGAGAGGTTAGATCGCTACTGACCAGTAACCCAGTGACTAGGGAGGTGACTAGGGATTTTGCTAACCTGCTTCCTTTGTATTCATGCAGGTAGTGGTGAAGCTTGGGTGCTGTTCCTGGAGAAGGCATTTGCAGGCCTTTTTGGTGCTAACTACCAGAACCTCAATGGCGGGGCTCAGTGGGTGGCCTGGCAGTGCTTGACAGGTACGTCAGATATAAAGGTTCAGTGGGTAGCGCAATAAGTGGACTGAATTTCATAACAGTGTTCTTACTTGTACTATCAGGGGTGTTTAGGTGGTATTCAGGTCAATCTTTGAATAGGCTACCAACAAGTACATGTAGGAGACCAACACCCAATGTCTCCACTCGACTTTCTATCATGCAGGGTGGAGGGCGGGGGGGGGGGGACGCATCGCTCCCAGCTGAGATCTTGTGTTCCGGGACTTTGAGTGTGCCCTTCTGAACCTAAAAGCCTAAACCCTAAACTATCCTAAACCCTGAGCTAGGGATTTGTTTGCCCCTCTGCTCCTAACTTCTTTTTGTTGATGTCCTGCCTACCTGCTGCCTTACGGGTAGGAGAAGGCAATACAGTGCTTCCCAAACTGAATGCTTGATTCCTCTTGATTCGCCTTGTGTTGTCACCTTATGCACACTAGCCGCTTCTTGCAAGATAAATGCAGCACCGGTTTCAGGTCACTACAGCATTTACTTAGGAGGAGGGACTGACTTGCTCTCCCCACCACCCCCTTGTCCTGCAGGCTGCAGTGCTACAGACATTTTCATCAGGAATGAGTCTGACCCCAACACCTGGACAGTAGGCCAGATGACTCCGACTCCCTCTGATATGGGAGATACATCCTATTACCCTGGCCAGGAACCTATCAGTGCTGAGCAGGTGTGGGAATACCTGAACCTGGCGGACCAGGCGGGGGAGCTCATTGGCTGCATGACACCTGGAGGAGATGATAGCCAGGCTATTGATGGCATCACACTGGGCCATGCTTTCACTGTGGTTAAGGTGAGTGAGTGAGGCAGTGAACGTGGGGTGTTAGTGGCCCTGCATAGGTTTAAGAATGAGAGGCGGTACTAGCCCATGTCTTGCGCTCCCCCGGCTACCGCTGTCCTCCTGATCCAATAAGTGGCTTTGACACTAGTGACAACAAACAGGCTGAGCTTAAATAAGACTTTTGGTCGGGATGACCAAGCACGGCAGTGCAGTCTTGCGTTTTGAATTGACTTGAGGTGTTGGATGAAGTGTTGCATTAGAGCTGCTGGGCAGTGGGCACATTGCCTCTGTGTCTTGCCTGGCGTCTCTAGCACTAAAAGGAATACCAGTTCAGGTGCCAACATGCTATAGCATTGGTCCAAAGGAGACCAAAGGCCGCCATGTTGTTAGGTAGAGTGCTAAATGGCACTCAATCGTAGTACCTTACAATACATCCTGCGCCCTTGGGGCGCAAAGACATGTAGCAGACTCCCTCTTGCAGAATAAACTACCCCTTTCAGAGTGCAAAAGGAAGCATATACTGTTTCAAGCAATGAAGTCCTTTGATCCTCCCAGCCACCTCCTCTTGCACCTATGCCGCAGACTCACAGGTCCTGTGAGGGGAGCCTGATGGTGGCCATCCGCAACCCCCATGCCCACAATGGTGAGGAGTGGACTGGCACCTTCTGTGATGCAGACCTGGCTGCTAACCACCCGGAGCTGATGGAGGAGCTTGGGCATGACTGCGGTGTGGATGGGACCTTCTGGATGGACATGAACGACTTCATCAGGTAGGGGGAGGAGGGGATATTAGTAGGAAAGGGATTATATAGTGCAAGAAATAAGGTCCTGCCTTGGTGCAGCCACACCTTCAATATATGTTTGTTTATTTGTTGTGCCACTCGGGAAAGGACCAGATTAACTACACTGCATGGGGGCAGCAGTGCCCCTTGCTGCACTTCCTATTCCTGACCCAGGAACAGCTGCAGGGGGCCCATTATTGCTGCAAGGGTAGTGGCCTTATGCATATATATTGTTTCAAGGGCCTATTGTATGTTCTGCCAATGTCCTAATACTAGACAGCCCTACGCACTCAGCTAACCTCTCTGTCAATTGAGCATGCTTTGACTTGTTCCTGTTCCCTGATCTGCCCTTTTTCACTGTTCAGTGTTTTAACACCCTCCAGTCCTCATTGTTCTCTGCTGCTCCGTTGACAAAACCCTCCGCTGATCCTTCTGGCAGTGACACTTCACATCTATGCACCTATGCCCTGCTACTGCTGCAACTGCTACAGGTACTTTAGCGGTGTTTGTGTGTGTAATGTGAGGAGTCAGCAGTCCCTGGTGGATGATGTAGTAGATAAGAGCACTGTTGCAGCACTGCCTCTCGCTGGTGAGGCGCCAGACTGCCCATGTGTCCCCACTGATGACACCTGTGGTAAGCTGAGTCAAGGGTTTAAGGGCTTAGGTTTTAGGTTTTAGGGTTTAGGTTTAAGGACCCTGAACCCTGCCTCTCACTGGTGAGGCAGACTGCCCCTGCATCCCCACTGATGACACCTGTGGTCAGTTGATGGGAACAACAACAACAACAACAACAAACATTTAAGGTGTGGCAACCGCAAAGGGCTGCTAGGTCGAAACGACCAAACACACCATCGGATGGATCCAAACACAATGTCTTCCAGACCACCAACCTAGCAGGTAAATGCTGAGACAGTCACTTCTGATGGACCAGGTTCCACTATTTCTGTCCATGTCGTACGGGCGCCCCTTACTTTGAGGGGCCATGATGTAATCGTAATCGTGAATAGGGCTGCCTGTATAGCGTTTGGGTTTGGGGCCTTGTATTTTGAGTCAAAAGACGTGGCGTTGCCAAAATGTCCACTGGATGGAGCATGTGGTCAGAAGAGAGAGTTTGACATAATCAGCAAATGTTTAGTGTCTCAGTATCATGTTATAATAATCAGCATTTTCCTTGGGGGATTCTGAAAGGTTTTCTGTTGCTTTACCAGCCGCTGAAGGGTCCTTTTCAATGCTGAGAGGCCAGAGATGGTGTTTGCCCTGCCTAAGACTTCTTGCGAAGCAGATTTCACTTACTTGCATGTCCACATACAGGCTTTAGGCTTTAGGGTTTTAGGGTTTAGGGGGGTAAAACTGGGGCATGTGCCAGTTATGCATTGCCCATCTACCCTGCATGGTTCAGTACGTAAACTGGACCAACCTTGATGGGGGGCATGGGCAGGGATAGCACAGAGAGAGAGAGAAAGAGCTACGCAAGGAGAAGTGTGAGGTGCCCTTCCGCGTAAGATTAAGGGAGGGGCCGATTGGTGTGAGGGTTACACTGGGCCAGCCTACCATAGGATAGTTACATCCGTGGGTGGTCTTGCGCTCTCCCGCCTTTGTTAGCTTGCTTTCTTGTAGTTCCTCACAGGGATAGCACCTGTATGTGCAACACCTGTCTATTGCCTTCTGCCTTAACTTGCACGTTTGTACTTATGTAACAAACAGCTGTGTTACTTGTCCTGTATTACAGCGTGCAACTTCCGCAAGCACCGTGTGTGTGAGGGTGACACCTTGACCATCATTGCTGAGGCTGAGGCCATTGATGACATGGACAGGCTCATGGAGATGAACCCCAATGTCACAGACCCAGATGAGGAGCTGGACTGCAAGTGGGTGCTGCTGCCATGCGAGGGCGGCTGCTGCGACGGTGAGTGTCAGGCTAAATACTTCCAAGTATATAAGGGTAGGGGTGTCAATGAGTACGCCTTGAGGCTGCGGTGGGTGTGTTGAGGCACAGGCAAGCAGGTGCTCTGAGCGAGACAAGCACAGTTTGAGCACAGGCAGCCATATGTATGGATAGAGAGCAATTCACAGCCCCGTCAAGGAACAAAGCTGCCTATCTAAAAGCTGTTGCATTGGTCTGTGGCTGCAATGCACAATCATTGATGCTATAACAGGAACTCAGAGAAAATTTGTTACTGCTAATGATCTGGACTGAGTCTAGGCGGCATGTGATCGATGTATGGTGTCAATGGTAGCTCCTTTATCTGCAGTGATTATCACACTACAAGGGTAGGGGGGGCCGCACCACGTGTGCTAGTACCTCCTCTTCCTTAGCATTACGCAGGGCTAATGCCCGGCGGTCCACCCACTCACTATTACACTAAGAAGCCTACACCACCTACCCTGAGTGTGATTTGCATTATCATGTTTGCCAATACTTATCGATCATGTATTTCCTTATGATGTCCCAACTAATTCATCTCGTAGGTGAGGATGGCGGATGTGGTGGTGATGAGCCCGCTGATGAGTGAAGTGCTACGTCAAAGGCAGCAGTTGATCACCACTAAGGCCACCCTGCATGCAGCCCAGGGTATCAGGGATAGGTCCCAGTGAGCACGAGTGCTCACTGTGACCTTGCAGTCACAAGAGTGCCGTTGCCTTGATCTTGGTGTCAATGTTTGTTAAGTGCGATTTTGACAATCTGTGCACGCTCTGCTGCCGAGTGGGTGGGATTGCAGAGTAAGCTCACCAGATGGACGTTGACTGCCCCAAGGCTTCA
The DNA here is from genome assembly GCA_963556185.1 of Pseudopediastrum boryanum. Lineage (NCBI taxonomy): Eukaryota > Viridiplantae > Chlorophyta > Chlorophyceae > Sphaeropleales > Hydrodictyaceae > Pseudopediastrum > Pseudopediastrum boryanum. The sequence goes on from OY744495.1 coordinate 9,367,953, forward strand.
GTCCGTTTAAGGCATCATAAAAGTTGGCGTATGGGTTCTGAGTTGTGTTGGAAATTTGTTTCCTCAGAGGGTGTTGGAGCTGGATTATGCAGATTGGTATCATATTATAGATTATCGTCTCTTTGCAAAGTGGATGCTTGGGCTCACTTGTTGATGGCTGTGTGCTGCAGTTGAGTTACAACCCTTGTCACAATACCACGTTTGTATTGGAAGGCCCAGCATGTTCTGTGCAGTGCAGCAGCGGATGTTTGCTATGCTGCAAGAAAGACCGACGGTGGTGGGTAAGCCTTTCTCAGAATACAATAGTGTTTACTGCTGCTTGCGGTATGAAGGGAGGCATGTACATAGTGCATACTTAACATTTGTACACCTTGCCATACTACCTGGGTCGTAGCTGGTACAGGGGCACATATACTGTGTGTGGCAATAAATTTGCTGTTGGCAATTATGGCTGGCAGCGCTTGGCATGTGTGCACTGTTTTCATCAGAGGAAAGACTTCCCGGGAGCGCCTGGGTGCTTGCGCATTCCAGTTCTTTCTCGGTTCAGTGTCCAAATAAATATGTTGGAGCTAAACATGCAGGCATTCAAATAGAACAGACCACACGGTCAAGCTATGCTCATTATAGTCACTGCCAGCAAGGGGCAGCAACTGCCAGTAGTTAAGCCTTTTGAGTTGCCTGGTATGCTTACTTGTGCTTATGTTATGATTTCTAGGTTCGAACAGAGAGTAAATTACTTGTGCTTATGACTGTTTAGCTAGCATATAGCCAGGTGTTCTGGAGCCTCATAACTAGCTATGCCACGCCAGCTGTTGACTGGCTGCTGGCAAAGCCGAAGCTTGTTGTATCTCACTAAGTAGTGTCATGTACGTGTAATTGAGTTTGAGCTTATGATGCAGGCATTTGCTGATGACCTCCATATGGCACAGCAAAGTGTGCTAGTATGGTGGCACAATGCTACTTACAAACAGGGTTGCGGGTGGGCAATCATCATTGCACATTCCCGGCTCAGCTAGTCTCACCGACCTGAAGTGTTTCCTCGTGAGTGTGGGATGGATGTGACTTCAGCATTTTGAACATCAGCCATACTGTTACACAGCCTTGACACAGCATGCATGCAATGAGCCTCTCATCAGCTTCTGCAGCCAGATCAGTGTTGGGCGGATATGCTGCCTCTGCTTGCTGCTCAAGTGCCCGCACTCATCACAGTTGCAAAACCTATGATGTGATGAGCAATTTGAGACGCATGTATGACCTGTGGAGGTATGAGTGACTCCATTGCTTTGTCTCAGCTGCACTTCACCTTGCTTTTAGCCTACGTTCCAATCGCATCTCTCCGTTCACCATTCATGTTAGATATAAAAACATTGTCTCAGCTGCTTCGGTTGCAGAGCATGGTGCCATACATGCCAAGATGTGGACAGGGAGAGATCCTTAAACCCCGCACTGAGCCACTGTTCATCTGCCTCTCAGCTGACATTAGCCAACAGCAAGCAATGCACAGAACACGTACGGAACCATAGGACTGACTGACTAGTAACCGATTTCTAGACACCTGGCCTCAATAGGACTTCTCTTTTACAGAAGACGTGAATCCAACAGCAAGCACAAAGAACACATGAGTCCTGCCCGACAGCACAGGAAAGCCTTGCATTCTACAGAAAATCAAATCTGCCAGCTCCTTACATCCTCATGGTCCACGCATGAGTAAGGCGTTTGACCTTTCCCCCTTCCACACCCACACCCACAGCCAGCATGCATGTAAGCCACCGCCCATCGAGGCCGGGGCCGGAGTTTGCAAGAAAGCCCAGGGGACACGAGTCCCTGTCCATCCTCGCTGCTCTGTGAGTAATTACAGTCAGCTGCACACAAGATTGCCCCTACCAACATTCCAAGCGATGCAGCCACAAGAGGAACATCCAGTTTCTGGTTGCCCCCCAACAATGTTCAACTGGGCTATCGATCGTGCGTGCAGCTGACTGCTGTAACCACCAAAATCACTTCGAAGAATTCTCTACGAAAAATTGGGTCTTCCAAAGATATCAAAAATGGTTGCAGGCAGTTAAGTAGCAACAGCTGCCAGAAAACAATGCTCAAGACCTCTCAGAGCCAACATACATTCCAAACAGGATATCAGTAGCAGTTGCAGCCACATTCACAGAACATAGCCCATTACACATAATTACACCACTGGGATGTAACAAACCCTGGCTTCGCCAGCAGCTAGCCAACAGCTGGCATGGCATAGCTTATGAGGCTCCACAATACCTGGCTATGCTAGCTAAACAGCCATAAGCACTCTAAAACACAAGCAAGCAAGCAAGCAACTCAAAAGGCTTAACAATTGGCAGCTGCCGCCCCTTGCTGGCAGATCTAATAGTGGAACACAGCTTGACCGTGTGGTCTATTTTGGACACTGGGCCAAGTAAATGGGAGTCACTATCCTCTGATCAATACAGTGCACACATGCCAAGCATTGCCAACCATAACTGCCACCAGCGCATTAGTTGCCATACACAGTATATGTGCCCCTACTATGACCCAGGTTGTATGGCAGGGTGTACAAATGCTTTAGTATGCACTATGTACATGCCTCCCTTCATACCGCAAGCAGCAGTAAACACTATTGTATTCTGAGGAAGGCTTACCCACCACCGTTGGTCCTCATTGCGGCATAGCAAACATCAACCGTCAAAACTGCACTGCACAGAACATGCTGGGCCTTTCAATCTAAATGTGGCACCAGCTGCAGCGCACAGCCATCAACAAGTGAGCGCAAGCATCAACTTTGCAAAGAGACGAATTCCTACGGAGGATATGTATCTGCCTAACTGGCCAGCTCGCACAGCCTCTGGAGAAGCAATTTCCAACGCAGCTCAGAACCGATACACCATCTTCTGTACTGCCTTAGACGAACAGAAACATCGGGACAGTCAATGTCCATCTTGTGAGCTTACTCTGCATGCAACTCCACCCACGGCAGCAGAGCATGCTCTGATTGTCAAAATCAGACTCAACCACACTGACACCAAGATTAAGACAAGGTCACTCTTGTAACTGGAAGGTCACTCTTGTGACTGCAAGGGCTACTCGTGCTCACTGTGACCTCACCCTCAACACCCAGGGCTGCATGCAGGCGTACTGGGATTTGCTGTCATTATTTGTAATTGGGTCCCCTAGGGTGGTCTTAATGGTGATTAACTGCTGCATAGGACGTAGCGCTTCAGTCATCAGCAGGCCCCGCGGGCTCATCACCATCACATCCGCCATCCTCACCTACGAGATTAATTAGTTGGGACATCATCATCAGGAATGCTATGATCGATGAGTATTGGCACACTTGATGCTGTGTTATTGCTCTCAGGGTGTTGTAGGCTCCTTAGTGTAACAGTGAGTGGAAACCGGACATTAGCCCTGCGTAGTGCTAAGGAAGAGGCGGAACTAGCGCACGTGGTGCCCCCCCCCCCACCGTACCCTTATAGTGTAACAATCACCCAGGTAAAGGAGCTGCCATTGACACAACACATCGATCACATGCCGCCCAGACTCGGTCCAAATCATTAGCAGCAACAAAATTGCACTTACTTCCTGTTATACATAGCATTGCGCAGTGCAGACACAGACCAATGCAACTCGCGTGTAGTTCCCTGACAGGGCTGTGAAATCCTCTCTATCCATTTACATGGCTGGCTTTGCTTAAACTGTGCTTGTCTCGCTCAAAGCACCTGCTTGTCTCAGTATGCCTCGACAGAACCTACCACCGTAGCCTCAAAGCATACTCATTCACACCCCTAGCTACCCTAGGGAGTACTTGGAAGTAGCCTCACACTCACCGCCGCAGCAGGCTTCCTCCGCGCAGGGCAGCAGCACCCACTTGCAGTCCAGCTCCTCATCTGGGTCTGTGAAATTAGGGTTCAGCTCCATGAGCCTGTTTATGTCAGCAATGCCCTCAGCCTCAGCAATGCTGCTCAAGGTGTCACCCTCAACCACAGGGTGCTTGCGGAAGTCACAGGCTGCAATACAGGGCAAGTGACACAGCTGTTTGTTACGTAGGTACAACTGTGGAAGTTAAGGCAGAATGCAATAGACACTACTTGGTGCACAAGGTGATTCTCATACACATCTGACAGTATCTGCAGTCATTCTGCCTATCTGCTGTGAAGCAGCCCCACACGACTTCTTGCTTGTGTAGATTCGTAACTATTAACAAGCCCTGTGTATGTGGTGCTTTCCTTCATGCCTTCTATACGCTGAGCAAGTGGCACCACTTTCTCTTTCCGCAGGATATGCAGAGAGAGAGAGAGAGAGAGAGAGAGCTACGCAAGGAGGGGCGTGAGGTGCCCTCCCGCGTAAGATTAAGGGAGGGGCCGATTGGTGTAAGGATTACACTGGGCCAGCCTACCATAGGATAGTTACATCCGTGGGTGGGCTTCCGCCCACCCGCCTTTGTTAGCTTACTTTCTTGTAGTTCCTCCTGTGCCATTTAGGCCCTTTGGGCTTTTCTAGTTTTCTTTTTGTTGTGTATATGCTGTGTAAGGACTTAACTGCTGCAGTATGTACTTCTGAAATGCATTGCTTTAGAGCTTGCCCTTTGATACCGAGGGCTTGAAGATTCATGGTGGTACTGTTGTATATGGTGCCTGCAACTCCGACAAGCAAGGGATAGTACCATACTTTGGCAGTGGGGTCTATGTCTTTGATTTTGTCAAAGAGTACTTGGTGTTGATAATCAGCTTTGCTTTGCTGGCCTGTTGGGTCTGAATCCCTGCAGATCTTGACCTCTATTATCCAGTACTCTGCTGGGTTGTTTCCATTCTTGGGCTTGTAGAGCATACCATCAGGGCGCTTGTCGGTGGTGCCTTGTGCTTGTTGCACTGCCTCCTTTAGTCCCCTTGGAAGGAGCTCCCACGGGATGTTTCTAGACTGGTGGGCCATGATGCCGTCTTCTGCACAATTTTCAGTTGATCCAAGGTCCATTTGAATGACAAATGCTCCTTTGCGTCCCCTTAACACTCTTGTCATGATAAGTCGGCCGACCTTGTTATGCCTGTTGATGTACATTCTTTTCAAAGCTGGGCATCCTGAGGCTGTGTGGTGTCCGCCATCCTCGTCACCGCACAGGAGACATTTGCTACTAGGTGCATGTCCACACCTATAGGCCATCTTCCTTGTCCACATGGTCCCGTACCGGTAGCGCAAAGCGGTTTTTCGTTCTGCATACTTGATTTTTCCCGAGGTCATGTACTCGTTGCTAGCAGGTAGGTCCAGTCTTTCCTCAATCCTTTTAAAAGCCTCGAAATAACAGGTAGCTCTGTTTGCCATCCCAAAGCGACTCTTTTGGTGGCAGTAATGACGTACCGAGTCGTGAAGGTCTGTCAAAGGGTTCACCCGCTTGAAACGGTCAATCAACGTGCAGGGTGTTGCGAAATGAACGTGCCGGTGGCGGGGTGCCTCGGCTGACTCGACAAGTGAGAGGCCGGAGGTGTAACTTTTCGGGGTGACCCGCCCATCATGGCACAGCACATGCATGCCCAATTTGCACGGCGGTTACGGCTATGCATTTGTCTGATGATTTGCTATGTTTTGCTCTCAAGGAGTGTATGGCCAATTCTGACTTGGTGAAAAGTTGATCATGGGCTGCGCTGAATCTTGAGGAGGCAAACGTGCGAATTTGGGCCTGAAAATTTCCGAAAAATGTGTATAAGTCCCTGGACTTCTGATGCCTCAAATGATGACTTCTGATGCCTTCTATCAGCATGCCTCAACCCCACAGCATGTAATGAAACAAGACTTGCCTCCGCTGCAGCCTTATCCCCTTGCCACTGCAATCCAGGGTTTAAGCACCACAGTGGGATGTAGCAAAACACCCAGGGTTTGGTTGGCACAGCAACTAGGTGAAGTGCACAGGTGCCCATCTTGCACTCCAAACAAACATGTGCAAACAACACCCAAGCAGCCAGGCCCCCACATGCTGCTGTACTAGAGAGGGAGCCTCACCAAAGCCACCTGACTGCCACTCATGAGAATAAAGACTGGAACCATGGGAGCTAAGGCTAGCTGGCACATTCATTATGCAACACCCTGTGCGCTGCCCATTGGTCCGTGACCAACGTTTGTTCCATTGGGTCTTGTGCGGCCAATATTGGGTCAACCTGTTGTTACTAGGACTCTCATACTTCTCACATTCCTCATAGTCGGAGGTGTCCCCTGTCGCAGCCGCCTTAGCGATTGCGTCCGCTTTTTCATTACCGATTATGGAAGCATGGACCTTGACCTTGTGAAGGGTTGTCCTCAGTCCCCTGTTGACGATCTCGGTTACTATCTCTTTAATTAGCTCACAGTGCTGGTGATTTAGGAGATCTTGTGGGCATCTCAGCATCTTTTTGATTTGGTACATTGAGCTGAGGCTGTCGGTAGGTGGCTTAATCGGTGGCTATCATGAGGATATGCAGAAGACTTTGCCATCAGCAAGGCTGTGTTTTCACATGCATTTAAAACAACATGTCACAATGACTTGACAGCCATTCTTTGCTTGATCCCAAACTAGTGCACACAGTTACTGGGTAGTCCCTGTCCCTGTGCCTCAAGGTGCAGGGTAGTTTGGGCAATGCATGATTGGCACACGCCCCAGGTTGAAACCCCTGCATGTGAATATGCGAGAAAGTCAAATCTGCTTTGCAATACGGGTGAGCGGAAGCCCACCCACGGATGAAATAATCCCATGAGTAGGCTGGCCCAGTGTAATGCTTAAATTACACCAATGGGCCCCTCCCTTAATCCTACGCGGGAGGGCACCTCACGCCCCTGCCTCCTTGCGTAGCTCTCTCTCTCTGCTTTGCAAGAAGCCTTAAGCAGGGCAAGCGCCATCTCTGGCCTCCCAGCATTGAAAAGAACCCTTCAGCGGCTGATAAAACAATAGAGAACCTTTCAGAATCCCCAAGGGGAGATGTTGATTATCACAACATTGATTATCACAACATGATATTACACTAAACAGATGCTGGTTATATTAAACTCTCTCTTCTGACCATGAAACCAACCCTATCCCTTCTGCCGCATGTTCCATCCACTTGGACATCCCCTAAACCCTTAAGCCTTAAACCCTAACCCTAAACCCTAACCCTAAACTCTAAACCCTACACTCTCTGTTCTGCCGCATGTTCCATCCAGTGGAAATTTTGGCAACACCATGTCTTTCGACTCAAACTGAAATACTACGCCCCAAACCCCAACCCTATACATGCAGCCCTATTTACCCATCAGCTCACCACATGTGTCATCAGTGGGGACGCAGGGGAAGTCTGGCGCCTCACCAGCGAGAGGCAGGGCTGCAATGGTGCTCTTATCCACCACATCCTCCACCAGGGACTGCCCACTCCTCACATTGCACACACACACACACATGGTCAAAGTACCTGTAGGAGTAGCAGGGCATAGGTGCATAGATGTTAGAGTTCACTGCCACAAAGAGGACCAGCGGAAGGCTATGGTAAGGGATCCGTGTAATCTTTACACCAAGGAACCATTCCCACAATCCCACGCTGGAGAACAATACACGGTCTCCTCTTTTAGATCTCTCTCTCACCAGCGGAAGGTTTTGTCAATCAGGAGCAGCAGACTGCAATGAGAACTGCAGGCTTGTTGTAGGGTGTTAAAAGCACGATTTTAATAGTAAACAAAGGCAGACCAGAGAACAGGAACAGAGAGAGAGAGAGAGAACTACGCAGAGAAGGGGGGAAATCCCTTCTTGCATATGTTAAGGGAGCGGGCCCTTACCTAATATAGATAGGCCCACTACCATTTGGAGCCCAGAACAAATAGGTGGGTGGGTAAATTACCCACCCGCCTATGTTATCTGGGTGGATGGGTGTGTCGCCAAAACTGCGGATCGAGGTGACGTTCCTTATGACGTTTAGTAGTGTAAATCCAATGAAGGTTGGTGATGGCCATAACATGAAGGCGGTTGAGCAGGCGGGGGAGTGCTTGTTTTCTGACACCAAGGTATCGCAAATGAGAGGTGGTAGAAGAGTATATTGTTCCAGCCAGAACAGGAACAAGTTGAAACAAGCTCACTTGACCAGGATGTTGACAGTGCGTATGTAGGGCTGTCTAGTATTAATGAAATTAGCAGAACGTACCATAGGCCCTTGGACCAATATGCATAGCCCCCCCCCCTATGCCAGCTCATGTCAAAGAATTGATGCGGACCTCTACCGGTCTAGCGGCCCGCAGCAGATGGCCACTTTGCGGAGTACTGGATTGTTGAGATCAAATTCTGCAGGGATACCGACAAGGACGGAAAACTGTAGAGCAACACAGGGGCCTATATAACGCACTACGAGAGGCTGATAGAATGGCCACTGTCCACTACACTCCCTTAGTCATAGGTCATAGGAGTTTATCCTGCTCCTTTCCCGCATGGCACATAACAAAACAAACAAACAAACAAAAACTGAAGGTGTGGCTGCACCAAGGCAAAACGACCAAGCGCACGGGGGTCCAGAACGTTATTTCTTGCACTGCATAACCCTGTCTCATTAACATCCGAGTCCCCTCCTCGCCCTACCCGATGAAGTCATTCATGTCCATCCAGAGGTTCCATCCTCACAGCAGTCATGGCCCAGCTCCTCCATTAACTCCGGGTGGTTTGCAGCCAGGTCAGCATCACAGAAGGTGCCAGTCCACTCCTCACCGGTGTGGGCATGGGGGTTGCGAATGGCCACCATCAGATAGCCCTCAGAGGACTTGTGAGTCTGCATAGGTGCAAGAGGTGGCTGAGTGATGAAAGTCGTTGCTTGAAAGAGTTAATGTTTGATTTTGCACTCCATTCTGCAAGAGGGAGTCTGCTACATGTCTTTGTATCGCAAGGGCGCTTGATGTACTGTAGGTAGTATTATTATGATTCTGTACCATTCAGCACTCTACCTAACAGCATGGCGGCCTTTGGTCTTCTTTGGACCGATACTGTTAACATGTTGCCACCTGAGCTGGTATTCCCTATGTTAGTGCTGCCAGGCAAGGCAGAGAGGCAAAGTGCGCATCATCCAACGCCTTACGTCAAGTCAAACACCAAGACTGTACTGCTGTGCTTGGTCATCCCGACCCAAACCCTAAACACGCTCAGTCTGTTTGTTGTCACTAGTGTCAACTCACTTGACTGATCAGGAGGACAGCGGTAGGGGGGAGCGCATTACGTAGGCTAGTATCGCCCCTTCCTTAAACCTACGCAGGGCTAACACCCGATGCTCACTGACTCATTCACTCACCTTGTGGTCCTCACTAAGTAGGCCTACTTCCTTAATTGTACGCCTCAAATGGTGTGTGCGTACATGTAACCTGTAGCCTCACCTTGACCACAGTGAAAGCATGGCCCTGGTTGATGCCATCAGTAACCTGGCTGTCATCCCCTCCAGGTGTCATGCAGCCAATGAGCTCCCCCGCCTGGTCCGCCTGGTTCATGTACTCCCACACCTGCTCAGCACTGATGAGCTCCTGGCCAAAGTGGTAACCTGTGTCCCTCATGTCAGACGCAGGAGCCATCTGGCCTACTTTCCAGCTGTTGGGGTCCTCGCTCCTGATGAAAATGTCAGAACCGTAGCCTGCAGTACAAGGGAGTGAGTGGGTAGAGCAAGCAATTCCCGCCTCCTAACTGAGTGATGAGCGCTGTAGTGACCTGAGACCGGCGCTGCATTTATCTTGCAAGAAGCGGCCAGTGTGCATGAAGGTGACAACACAAGGGTGGAATCAAGCATTCAGATTGGAAAGCACTACATTGCCTTCTCCTATCCGTAAGGCAGCAGGTAGGCAGGACATCAACGAATAGAAGTCAGGAGCAGAGGGCACATGCAAAATCCCTAGCTTAGGGTTTAGCGTTTAGGTTAGTTTAGGGTTTAGGGTTCAGTAGCAGAGGGCACACACAAAATCCAGGGACCAGAGGGCAAATTCAAGCCCCCAGCTGGGAGTGATGCGCCCCCCCCCCACCCTGCATATGGTAGAGAATTGAGTGGAGGTATTGGGTGTTGGTCTCCTACATGTACTTGTGGGTAGGACTGATTGGCCCGAACACCACCTATCTAAACACCCCTGATAGTACAGGTAAAAACACTGGGATCAAAGTCAGCCCAGCTATTGCGCTACTCACTGAATCTATAGATCTGACGTACCTGTCAAGCACTGCCAGGCCACCCATTGAGCCCCGCCATTGAGGTTCTGGTAGTCGGCATTAAAAAGGTTTGCAAATGCCTTCTCCAGGAACAGCACCCAAGCTTCACCACTACCTGCATGAGTACAAAGGAAGCAGGTTAGCAAAATCCCTAGTCACCTCTCCTTAATCACTGGGTTACTGGCAGCAGGTCGCTACATAATCCTGCAGCAGCCACACATTTTCTCTCTTGAGCTATTCAGATAAGACATAGCCGCATGCCTTGTAAATTGTTCAGGCCGTAAGGGCATCACGAAACTGCCGACAACTGTACATGCAGTAAAGACCATTTAGCAAATGCATATTGATACGAAACATCTCATCTCAGCATCACGTACTCAATATCAGCTTGCAGGCCCTATGCACGCTTTGTCTAATCTACTTGTTGTGTAAAACTCACTGGAAGAATGTGCAAAGGCAGGAGCCCCATTCTGGTTGACAGGGAAGTTGTCGTCGACAGGGACGGTGGTCCAGGCCTCGTTCACGTGGTCATACAGGTTCATCTCCAAGGTCATACCTAAGTAAGTAAATAGGGTGTCAGAGAGATGGAGTTGAATTAGTGCAACTCCTAGAGAGGGAGCCCAATTAAGTTTCATGGAGAGGTGTCGTCATGGATGTCATATCTATCTAACCATGCAGGTTACCCAGCTGAACATGGATACTCTGCGACAAGCAAGACATGGATATCTCTCAGCAATCAGTGTTCTATAGTAACCAGATGACATGCTTTTAGCTCTCAGCAAGCTAATCTGCAACTTCCTGGGTGCTTAGTCCTCAACATGATTGAGGTCATACTTCCTGTTCGGCAATTCACACTTATGTAACCAGACGACACAAGACTTTTAGCTCTTTGGACGGTATTCTGCAACTTACCAGGCTCATAGTCCTCTACCTTGCTGAAGTTGTTCTTCAGCATCTCACAATCATATTCTGCCACAGAGGAGATGGCAGCAATCAGCCAGAAATCACCCAGTGCACCCTGCAGGACAACACCCACACCAAAATGTGAGCAAGCATAGTCAACTCTAAGGCAACTCATAGTCAACTCTTGTTTTGGGGCGTGCAAACAAAGTTGTGCCCGGCTGGTGGCAGAAGGATGCAGCTGGTATGAGTGCATCTGGTGGGGGGCCGTTGGCAGCAGCAGATACAGCAACTGTCACACACCCACATGCAATCGCGGGGTGGAAGCTGCTCCAAGGGAGGGTTACAGCACCTGGCATGCTGACACTGGCTGCAGTTGTCACATACCAGCAGGTTGGCCTCATCACCTGCTGAGTGACACTCCTGACAGACTGCATCCACTGCTGGAGGCGCTAACCCTAACTCCATGTTGGTGTCAATGTTCGTCAGGTGACAGGGAGCACACTGACTGAGGTGCACTGCTGTTAAACCCCCACACCTCCCCTGCAACACCAACACCCCTGATGCTCTGACCTCATGCACCCTTAAAATCACAGGCTGGGCCCGGATATCTAGGCCTGCCTTATGCTGCCTCTTGAGGTACACAAAGTCCCCCACATTGAACCTCCTAACCATTGGCAAATAGCCCCCATCCCGTAATCTGGCGTATCGCAGGGTGTCCCGATGCTGAGCAATGCGGAGATTGTCCCCTGCAATTACAGCGTACTTCTTCGCTAGTGCTGCTCGTTCGAGGTACTGCTGTACTGCCTGCTCAGGGTTGTCCAGGTCCACTGGTTCACTGAATCTGTCTCTGATCGCTGGAGGGATGGTGGGGCTCACTGCATGCAACAGCTGATAGGGACTGAGCCCTGTAGCTGCTTGTGGACTGCACCTGTATCCCATAGAAATCCAAGGAAGGTACAGACCCCACTCCTCCTTATGCCCTGCTGCACTGCAGTACTTCATAAGTGCTGCTTTGACGGTCTGCACTAACCGCTCACTCAATCCATCTGCTTGCGGGTGCGATGCTGACGTGCGGCGGTGATCGATTAGGCAATCCTGCAGCTGCTGCTCAAACTCTGCTTCCCATTCCGTGCCCCGATCTGACAGCAGCTCTGCACAACTCCCATATCTCCCCAAAACGTTTGCTGCAAATGCTGCTGCTGTTGTTGCTGCTCATCTGCTACAGCTGCATGCTGCTGGTCCCTGTCCTCCTGAGTACAATCAGGCAGCTGCAGGAAGGAGTGCGGGAGAGCAAGCACTTCCTGCAGGACGAGCTTGCTTGGCTCAACACTTGTTGCTGCTGCTGACATCGTCCCTGACTCCAAGCATGCTGCCTTACTCACATCCCCAATGCTGAGCTCCTCATAAGCCAGTTTGCATGCAGCTAGGTACGCTGGCTGCAGCATGAACGGCGGCATGGTGGCAAGCTCAGCCGTCTCAGGCCCCTCTGGCGTACCTATTAGCAGGTACTGCTGATACCAGTCTGCTTGCCGTAGCTTCTCCCCTGCATCTGCTGCTGCTGCTGCTTCCTCGGCAGAGTGATACCCATTAGCAAGAAGACTAGCTGCATACTCCTCCTCTGTTTCTGGCAGCTCCTCGGCAAACCCTTCAAACCCTGGCAGCAGCTCCGTCCCTAGCACTGCCACCCTTGGCCCACCCTGCTGCTGCACCACCTGCTCTAACTCCCGCACTAGCCCCGGTGACAGCTTGTGCTTGTACTGCCGTAGCCACTGCGGGAATAACTGCCCAAAAGATACCCCAGCTGCCTTCATCTGCTGCATTGCTGCATCGTATTTCTTCCTCAACTGCTCTGTGGGAGGCCGCACCCTTAAAGTGGGTTTAGTATACCAAGGATGCGTGTAAGCACATGGTACCCCCCCATGCCCCCAGCCGTGGCCACAGCCCTCGCAGCGATTGCTATTAGGTGGAGGCAATGGCAGACCTGCTGCGCCGTTCTGCTGCTGCCCCGCTGCCCCTTGCTCCCGGCCCCCAATCGGCTTCCAAGGACTGATGCCCTGAGGTGGAGGGTAGTAGGGCTGGTTACCTCCCCCACTTGAGGCCAAGCAGCAGCATTGCACTAACTGCCTCAACCTGTCCTCATCTTCCTCATTCTCCAAGGCTGCTAGCAGGGCTGGCTTAAGTGCTGCTTCTCGCTTTAAGTTGCCTTGCTGGTAGCAGGCCCGATTGGTATGCGGCGGAACGGCATTAGGGTGCACCATACACTGCTGCTCCCAGTAGCCACCCTCCTTCACCCCGCTCCGACCCATCCCTGAAACCCTACCGGCCCCGCTGCCACTGCTGCCACCCCCCTTCACCCCACCATTCAGCCGCTGTAACAGCTCCACCGCTTCCCTAGCCCCCTTCTCCCCAATTGCCGCTCTTGCCTGATGGAAAGTCAAGCAAGCCAGTACCCTCTCCTGAGCCTTCGTTATTATCTCATCAAGGGTAGGGCTCCTGTCCGGCTTATTGGTGATGTAATCCTGCAGGAACTCCACCAGTTCCGGGTCCTGCAAGCGCATAAAGATGGCTATTTGCTCAGGCTTAGGCACCTTGGGATGGCACATCGCCTGAACCCTAACCACCCCACCCCACTGCTGTAGGCTCTGCCCTACTCCCTGCCGCATCTTCTTGAACTCCCCTTCAGAGAGACCATCAGAGGCGACGTACAGCACCTCAAAGGCAGCAAAGAGCCGCAAAAAGATGCTGTCATTGGCTGTGATCACCCGGCCAGAGTGCTTGCAGTAGAACCCCCTTACCACCCTTGGCTGATTGACAGCCCTGGCAGCATTCTCCCTGGCTGCTTGCTGCCGCTGTAGCGTTGCTAAGGCTGTAGCCTTCTGTTGCTGCAGCTGCTGCACTTGGTGCCTGAACTGCTGGAGATCAGCTAGTGTCCCCTGCCTGTCAGCTTGTTGAGCGTCATAGTCCACCCATGCCCTTGCTGCAGCCTGCAGCTGCTGTAGATGCCCCTGGGCTGCAGCTGCACCCACACTTGCTGCTGCTGCCTTCAGATGGTCCTCTACGCCAAGGTCCTGCTGCTGCTCATCATCCCCTTTACCCACTGCTGCCCTCGCTGCTTCCTTCCCGCCCGCCTGCTCATCCTCTGCCTCTGCCCCCGCTGCTGCTGCTTCACCCTGGGGGTCGCTTGAAGCTGAGGGATCCTTCTTCACTGCTGTAGCTGCTTGCTGCTGGAACTGCTGCAGCCGCGCTCTTGCTTCTTGCAATTCCAGAGCTGAAGGCCTGTTGAAACTAGGCCTGGGAAGCAACCCTTCATACCGCTCCTGCTCCTTCGATGCCTGCTCAGCCCAATAGAGCAGGTCCCGCTCAGTCCCCTCAGACCATCCCAGATCCTCCAAAGTAAGCACTGCGTCAGTAGCAGCCGCACTGCCTATCAGGCTGCTGCTGCTACCCTGAGGCAAGAGCTTGAGGCTGCCGCTGCTCTTATCGTGTGCGTACTCCCTGATAACCGTCCCTTCTAGCGGTAAAAGCTCCTTGATCCTGGCCTCCAACTGCTCCCCTTTCTCTTCCTTATCTACTTGCCCCTTCAGCACCTCCTCCTTAAACTCAGGAGTACATAGCTCCATGGGAAACTCCCCCTCTGCTGCCTGCTCCATCTGCGATTGCATGGAGCGCTCTATTCTGTCCAAGTCATCCAGTACCCCACTGCGTGGCTGCATTAGTGACTTGAGGATGTCACACTGCCGTGCAGCCACTACATTGCCACCCTTTGCTGCTTTTTCCTTCTCTATGAGGTCCCTTGCTGCCTCCAGCACTTCTAAGGCTGGCACCCCCTTTTCCCCTGTGTACTTACTGCCACCCATCCCTGCCATGCTGCTGCTGATGTAAACGTCTGTCTCTGTGCACTGCTCGAATTCTTCCTCGGCTGAGACCCTGAAATCGTAGTCACCCGGTGACGGAGGAAGAGGAGGTAGGAGAGACAGAGGAGATGGACTGGAGTGAGAAGTAGAAGGTGGCGAGGATAGAGGTGATGCGAGAGAGTGTGAAGAAGGCGAAGATGGAAGCCTAGTGCTGCTCGAAGGTGAAGGCATCAACCCTTGCAAAGCTGCTGCTGCTGCTGATATTAACTGCAGATGCCCTGGGCTTCTGCTGCCAGTGCGCGATTCTGCTGCCTGCTGGCTCTGCGCCGCACTGACCTTACCACTGCTACTGTTGCTGCTGCTGAACACTGGTGGTGTCCAGCCAAACTGAGTTGCCCTCCTTGCAGGGTATCTGCTTACCCTGACTTGCTGCTCACTGTCAGAGCTAGGCTCTGCTCTGACTGCTGATTCTTGCAGAGACCTGGCAGTATAAACCAGCTCTGCACTGCTGCACGGTGAACTTGGTACCTGCTCTGGAGTATTATACTCGTCTGACTCTAGCTGCTGACGTCTGTCTTGCTCAATGATGAGCCCTGCTCATTCATAGTTGGGCACTGACCATAACGGATAAAGGCACAGCCTTTGCACTGCTGCTTCAAGACAATAAGCTGGGGCCCCTGCGCTGGCATCCAGACACCCTGCCCCACTCGCCCCTTCCTCAGCTCGCTCTCCCTACCCCACCCCCCCAGATTTCTTGCCATGCGCTGCGGACAAGAAAATAGCACCTAGGGGTCTGGCTAGGCATTGTTAACATGCGCTAGTTGGCATGCAAGTACAGTTGATCAGGCTGGCTTGCAAGGCCGACGACTTGGAATGCGTGACACGGGCACGCCGCAAAGAGCGCATGAAAGAGGGTCGTGTAGGAGAATGCACGGAGAAAAGAAACGAGACAAGCATCTCAAAGCATCAGATTGCGTAGAGCTGCTGCAGAGAGCATACAGAACACACCCTGTCCACGGTTGAGGACTGACCGCGGCATCCCACCTAGGCCTTGGTGACCAGCGTGATCCACCTGCATGCTGGCTGCTAATTGCATTGCATACTCATACGTTCACCTTATTCTCCATTTCCTTGCGGTGCTGCTTGAGCTTGTCACTGCTAATTGCTGTTCCGACACCTGTGGATTGTTCCCGCTCGAGGGCTGCTCAACAGCTGCCTGCATGGACTGCTTGCGACGCAGCGGAAGTACTTCTTTAACAATGCATCTGCCACCACCAATTGCCACGACACAGCTCCACACAATCTGGCTTGCTGCACCTCGTCTATCCTGCTACGGTCAGCTAGTGCCCCTACTCTAAGCTACCATGCTCTATAACGTGAGGCTTGGTTTGCGGGTATGAAAGTCCTGCCAACTCAGACTCCTTCTTAACACTTGAATGCAAACACGAATTTGACTGTTCTGATCAAGAAACCGTCGCTTTGCTTTTGACCCACAAACAATCGGTGTCCCCCGCTACGAACGCACTGCCCACAATACACAATAGCTTGTTCGATTATGGCTGGGGAAAACCAAGCCTGGCCTCAATTGCCATGCTTGGTTCTTTGACTGCACAATCGCCACAGAACTTCTGCAACTGTGACAGATACTCGTCACAGATACTGATCTAGCCGCTCTTAGCCCTGAAACCGATGTCAGGGGCCACAGTGCCATCCCAACAGCAGCAGCAAAAGGCACGAGCAGCAGTATCCAGCCTGTCCTCAAGGATGGGCCTTCTATGAGTCCTACATTGCCATCGCCACCCAGTAGCAGTAGCAGCAGTAGCAATGCAAGGCGCAGGTTCAAAGCAGCAGCAGTAGCAGCAGCCAGCCTTGGAACTGTAGCAACAAAGGAACCAGTGGCTGCTGCTCCCAAACAGCATCCTGCTTATGGCCGGGTTGCAGTGGACACTTTCAAGGCTGCTGGTGGTGTCCACGTGCTGGAGAGTGTTTGGCATGCTGCAAAGAGTAGAAGGTCGGATAATGAAGCAGACGGAGATAGTGAAACAGAGCAGCCAGAGCAGCAGGCAGGGGAGGACGAAGAGGAACAATTGCAAGAGAATGTTGACGCCTTGGAGCAAGAGCTTCAAGAGCTTGAGCAGCAGCAGCAGCAGCAGGAGCAGAGGCATGGGCAGGAGCAGGGGGAGCATATTGAGCAAGAGCACCAGGAAGAGCAGCTGTCAGAGCAACAACCATTGCAGCAGGAAGGGGTGAATGATCAATGGGGCCAGCAGCATCAGATTGGGAATCCTCAGGAAATGCTGAAAGGATATGGAGATCAAGGCCAGCAGGAGGAGCATGTAGACGCTGCTGCTCAGCAATATGAGCAGCAGCAGAATGAGGAGGGGAATTTTGAGCAACTTGAACAGCAGCAGCAGCCGGCTGGGGAGGGTATTTTTGAGCAACTCAAACAGCAGCAGCAGCAGGGTGGGAAGGGGAATTCTCAGGAACAGGAACAGGAACAGCAGCAGCAGGATGGGGAGAGTAATTATGAAGAGCAGGAGCAGCAGCAGTGGGATATGGGGGTTACCTTAGAACAGGAGCAACAGCAACAGCAGCAGCAGCAGGTTGCGGAGGGGTTCGAGTTTGAACAGCAAGCTCCATTACAACAGCACCAGCAGCTGCTGCAACAACTTGAAGAGCACCGACATTCTCTGCAGCTGCAGCAGGAAGAAGAAAAGAAACAGCAGCTGCAGGACAGGGAGGGAAGGCAGCAGCAGCAGCAGCAGCAGGGAGGGAACTCGTTGGACCAGGAGCAGCAACTAGAGCAAGATCTGGAAGATGTTGACCAGCAACAGCTGCAGACGGAACAGCAAGAAGACGAGGGCGTACCTGAGCAGCAAGAGTCAGAGAACGGCAAAGGCGTAGTGCAGTACATCATTAGCTACCATGGCAGCACGCAGCAACTGGCAGCGGAGCAGCAGGAAGGCATCTATGAGCATGAAGGCCCAGAAGAACAGCTGGACGATTATGATATGTATCAGCAAGAGTCTCAGCAGCAGGAGGAGCAAGACGGCAAACAGCAGGTAGAAGTGGTCTTTGAGCAGGAATGCCTAGAAGAACAGCTGGACAATGGTGAGATGTATCAGCAAGAGTCTCAGCAGCAGCAGCAGCAGGAGGAGGAGGAGCAAGAGGGGGAACAGCAGGTAGAGGGCATGTATGAGCAGGAAGGCTTACAAGAGCAGCTGGGCGATTGCGAGATGTATCAGCAAGAGCCTCAGCAGCAGGAGCAGCAGCAGGAGCAAGAGGGGGGACAGCAGATAGAGGGGGCCTCTGACCAGGAAGTCCCGCAATTGCAGCTGCAGGATGATGCCACATATCAGCTGCAGCAGGAGCAAGAGGGGTTGCAGGAAGGGGAGGTGGACAGATATGAGCAAGAAGACATAGAAGAGGAGGTGCAGGAGGAGGCTGCTTCCCTTGGTGGAGAGGGCTGTGAACCGAGTGCAATCACAGAGGCAGCAGAGGACCTAGAGATGGGGCAAATTGGGTCTGAGAATGTGGTGGATGGGGAAGCAGATGAAGGTGCTGTTTATTTGGGAGGTGGAGGAGGAGGGGGGTAGTTGGGAGCATAGGGGTGAAGAGGAGGAATGGCATGATGGTGTGCATTACTTGGAGGAGGGGGAGGAGTGGTCAGTAGAGCAGGTAGGAGAGGATTTTGCTGGTGGTCGCTGGAATGTAGACTGTGAGCCTGCAGCCTGCAAGCATGAGCTTGAGGTGTGGCATGACACCTGGGACTGGGAGGATGAGGATGCAGAAGGGTGATGTGAGATATTGGCAGCAACGGTGCTGGTAACTTAAGCGGGTCCTTTTTGGTCCACTAACAATCGGTTTCTTATTAGTTCTGTGGCTCTGGCTGGCTGTCTATGGGACATGCAGCGGCCTGCCATCAGCTCTAGCGCCGTAGTGTGTAGATTGCTGCTGACAATGAGTGTTCCTTTGGCAAGGGGGTATGTGCAGACCTGGACCTGGATTGCTGCTGGACCTCATGTCTAGGCATATGTTGTCATACATGCCGAAGACAACCCGTACTCTGTTCCACCTCAATGGTCTTTGTGACAGCTTGAGGTGCGAAGCCTAAGGCAGTTTTTGCTATGGCATATCATGAAACATAATAATAACAATATTAATATGTGTATACATGAGTGTCCAAATGAGTTTGCTCAATGCATGACCAGCCATCACAAGGCATTGTTGGAACAGAGCTATACTTGCATTAATGTTGTGAAAAAGAGCCATCCACTAGGCCATGGCCATTTCTGAAGCCCTCAGCAATACTACTGCTCAGACAAAACAGCATGGCTCTTGAGATTGGTACTGCTGACTAGTCAGGATTCCATACTAAGTGGAACACTGCTGAACCTCTTCTGGGCTATATCACCTGCCAGTCCTAAGGGCAATCTGTTGTGCGTACAAGGGTGCTGCTTTGAGGTACTGCATGGTGTGATAAATGCAAAGATGCAGTCAAGTGAAAGGATTGTTCATCAAATCTTTTCTGTTGAATCATTACACAGACCAAAGCTAATGAAGTGTAGGAGAGGACCTTTTGTGCTCGGTCTGTGGTATGTTCCCCGGCTACCTACATTCAGCAGCCGTGACATCGTACTACATGCCGGCAGACTGATCGCGGCCATGCCTGCCTTCACACCCCCAAGAATCAGGTCACAGGGTCGACAGCCACTGGGTCAATAAGCAACTGCAGTTGTCAATCCGCACCCCTGGTAATGCTCGCTAAACTTTGAGCACGTTAATATTACGATGACTCTGGTATCCCAAAGTATGCATGTTAGGAAAGAGCATGTGAAGCCTCCAAGGACTCCCAACGGAACCCACTGGCTGTCATGGGCATCCTGCCAAGCATTCCGGAGTTGTTTAAAGGGCTTAAAGGGTTTGGTGGGCTCGGAAGGTTCTGGGAAGGGGTCTTGGGATGTTGATGCTTCACTATCATACTTTCACACTTGCTCCAACTTCTGTCCCACTCTTTTCATGTGACCTCACCTCACCTCGCCGACACCCACCTGGTTCCTGATCGCAATTCCGCTTTTCTTGATAAGCTAGAGTCCTCTGCCCTGGGAGATTCAACATAAAGTAAGTACGCTCAATGCGACACACAACACTCGTATACGCTTGAACAGCCGGGTTCGACACATAGAAGATCCCTCCGAAGCTGCTCATTGTAAACTCGCGGCCCAAGTTCCGGAGAGTTATCTAGCCTGTATGTCCTATGATACTAACCTTTAGTTACTTGGTCTGAGATCTGGCCGCTCCAGTTGTCTGAAACCCGTATCTGCACAGAGAGCGAGAGGGCGTAAACCCATCTCCGGAAGGTCAGCAGTTTCGATTGGCAGCTCGTTCATGGCTTAGATATGACTTATGATATGATATTTGATGGGGTTCTATCACGAGCGTTCAAGAATGCACGATAGTCCTATGCTCTGTCAGCAGCAGCCCATGCTTCCCCCGTGCATTGGACTACGGCAGTTGTATGATCTTTCACCCTGACGGCCACATACTATCGCAGATGTCGAAGGTGTTTGGAGGCCAAACCTACAAACCATCCGTGTTTCCACCAGTGAAGTACCTGGAAAGCCTCACCAAGGCTTACTTTCCAGACCTGAATTTCGACCCTGTGAAATGGAAGAAGGCTTTCCATTCTGCTCGCTATCCCGAATTTGACGCAGCCTTTTCTGCGGTCACAGAGGATGGAGCCAGCTGCGACATGCAGCTATGCTGGTGCCTGCTTGAGATGCCCGCAGCAACCGTCCTCCCTCTCCATGCCCACAAGAACCTGGAAGTCAGCTACACCTTACGCGGTACCATGAAGGAACGCACCGTCCCTGGAGCCTTCATCTCTATCGAATCCCTTTCTCCTCAAGAGATCGACTACCATGGCCATGCAGATGCTCAAATGGTGGACAAGTCATACCCAGCTGGCTCCATGGTGCTATATGCCCCTGGAAGCTTCCATCAAGTCTATACTGACAAGAATGAAGGCTGTGTGCTGCTCATCCTGTACAGCAAGAACTGCACCTTCATCCGTGCCACTGCCCCCTCCATTGCAAGGCAGCTGCTTGGCGCAACAGCTGACAAGCACACATCCTTTGCAGCCCCTGTGGTCCGCAAGCCCTCCAGCTTTGTCAACATGGGCCCGCGCTATGCCCGCTACAGGGCTAGCATGGGCAAGGTTACCACAGTGACATGCGCACAGGTGAGCTTCAAGGCAGTCATACGGATGTATTAGCAGCAGCACGCTTACTTGAAGACCTTCCAGTCTCGTTCATGGCAACAGCAGCAACATGTGCTCAATTCAGCTCAATTCAGCATATATCTTAGGAAGATCACAGCAGCGTGCATGCTTACAAGCAGATCTTCCAAGCAGCTACATGGCAACAGCAGTAACATGTGCTCAATTCAGCCTCAGGACAATCTTAGGAAGATCACAGCAGCATGCATGCTTACAAGCAGATCTTCCAGGCAGCTACATGGCAGCAAGAGTGACCTGTGTCTCAGAGACAGAAGCATGTGGTCAGTGCTGCATGGCAGAGGAAGCAGTAGTATAGCTGGCATGCGCTACGACAGCTCGCGTGCAACTGGCTGGTAACCCCTGCACGCCGCGGGTGAAAACTTGTGAAGTTGCTTCATGCATCCGTGATACTGGCACATGACAAGGTGCAGCATACTGTTGGCTTCTGAGAGAACTTGACGACAAGCCAGAGGGGCATGTATGCAGATCGTTGCTCATCTCTTATTACTCTACAAGCTCTTAGATCACATACGCAGCCCGACTTCTGATAATGGAGCACTCTAAATTGAAGGCACCTGGCTGATTTTAATACCATGATGAGCTGCTCCTGGACTGCCATTGTTCTCTAGCATCCTCTGCCTATAAATATTCAACCCATATCTATAGAAAGGTTGAAGAGCAAGAGAAGTACATTTGATTTAGCATCTTATGGCTGCATAATAGGGCACTGGTTCTCCATCCTCATGAGCTGGACCTTGCATCAAAACGTTATCTGCTTGCTGGAGCTGACAGGGGATCATTCTGCTTCACAGGTTGCAGTTAAGGCCCTTGCAGACTGTGGAGTCCGTGACGTGATCCTGTACCCTGGTGCCAAGTGCATTGAGCTGCTCAAGGTGGTGGACAACAACCACTATGGCATAAGGGGGTGGCTCTGCAGGAACGAGCATGCGGGGGCTTTTGTTGGTAAGCAGGCGTGCCCGTCATAGGGAGCTGAAACTGGCAGCTGGTTGTCATGCTTGTGCTACCGAAAGCAGCAGATGAAGCAGAAGGTGTATGACCTCGAGTGGACTGTTCTCGTTCTATTAGAGAGTGTTGGCGCTGCAAGCTGTTTGCATCCTGGAATGCAGCTGGACAGAGTTCTGGTTGGCAGCTGGTTTTCATTACTTTAGCACAGAGCACGTCCTATACACTCTATACAGAGCTATCATTTTGTCATGAAGGACTTGCTGCTCCATCTTCGGTCTGTGTGGCAGTTACGTTCCTGCTGATGCCACACGGTAGACTGAACATATACAAAATAGTAATGCAACAAAGTTGAAGTTAAGAGCATGATTTTCATATTACCAGATTACCAAGTACCACAAGAGGGCGTTGCCCAATGAAGGCTCATAGGGCCAAAACCACTTACTCCAACACACATGTCCGTCAGTCCGAAAGAACTTCCTATTCTCATCTACAGACTGCTTGGCCTTGAAGCTGCTGATATATGTGCTCACATATGCCGCACATATGCCGCACACATGTCTGTGCTCACATATGCCGCACACTAACAAACCCGGTTGGAGTCATGCTTGGGTGCTGCACGGCCCAGAGGGCAGTGCAGTGGTCTCTCTTAACATATGCCGCATGCATGCAGCTGAAGGCTACAACAAGAGCCAGTCTGAGCGGCTGTGCTGTGTGATGACCACCAGCGGACCAGGGGCCACCAACCTGTGCACAGGCATTGCAAGCTGCTGGAGGGATGGCGTGCCCCTAGTAGTGATTACCAGCCAGGTGGGTGTGGAGGGCAGTGAGCTAAAGCCTAGTATGTGCCCACCTTGCTGGTTTGGTAAGAGCTTGAGGTTCGGGGCATATGGCACTTTGCTATGGCAGGTCATAACATGTAGCAATAAATGCATCACAAATGGAGCCCTGTTGTTTCTTTGTGTTAGGGTGGCGGCAATTGTTGTGAGGCAGGGTGGTGTGTGTTTGTGTTGTTATGTGGCACTGCAAATAGCTCACTGCACATATGAGATTTGTCTGGCTGGGTCTTCATTGGTGTATCAAGTCAGTACTTTGGGCGCCAGATGCAATGTGGGTTAAATGCAGCAGGGCAAGGACTAGTTTGCTGCAGCTTTGCACCAGCAAGATGGCAGCTTTTGGGGTACAGCTGCACTCAGCTGTAGATCCAAACTGGGAACAACAGCTTCCCAGCTAGCAGACCTTTATTGCTGCAGTTCTCATGATATGCTAAAGAACAGGTTAGGGAAAAAGCACCAGCGGCTGCTGGGCCAGCGAGACCTGCATGTCTGGTTTCGAATGAATGTGCCACTGACATAATTACCAAGAGCCTTGGGACGAGCTTCACAGGCATTTCATCCACTAGCACATAGCATATGTTTGAGCTTCTAAATGGGACATCTAGTAAGTTTACACTTCTGACTTCTCTATGCATGTATCCCGGCATCCAGGCTGGGATTCTCACTCTTGAAAGTTCCTCAGGAGGCTTTGCATGTGGGGTGTTTGCCTAGCAACATGTGAATGGAACCTATTCTAAGCATCCTTCGTACATTCCCATGTGGAAAAGAGGAAAGCAAGGCTGCGCTGTCTGTAAGACTACAGTAAGGCAGTTTCCTTGACACGATGGTCAACTTTTGCAGGTGCCCAGCTACAAGAAGGGCACAGGCGCTTTCCAGGAGACCCCCACTGCTGAGCTGTACAGGCCTATCACCAAGGCCTCGTTTGAGATCACATCCACAGCAGAGGTGAGGGAACACTAGTGTCAATCAATCAATCAATCAAAGTGCAAGATGAGCTATGCCAATGGCCAAACAAACCTAGGCCATTAACACACAGCTCCTGATAACAATCACGAAGCCACACAGCCGATGGTGGACTTGCCAGACACAAGCTGAGGCTATATGCAGGTGTACAACATCCTTTAGGGTGGGAGGGGCCAAGCTTCTGCATGTTTCCCAAATAGAGCAGCATTGGAAAGGAGGCCAGCAAGGTGAAATCAGAGATGCATATGGGCAATGGCTATATTGCTGTGTGTGGGTTTTTGGATGCAAATGTGTATGTTGGCTGCACATAACCGCATGCAGCAAGGATAGGATGATACACAAAGGGTGCAAAGGCATCCTGATTACCCACAGCGTACACGTATCCCATATGCCACTTGCTTCCATTCTGCAGACCTGCAGAGTCCAGCTCTCTGCAGAGTCCAGCTCTCTGCAGGTACTCAACTTCCATGCCAGCCTCCAGGTGCACCCTGTAATTCTTTATCACTTCCAAATGCGGTCCCACCATACATGTTTATGCATGGTCCCCATCAAACATACCAGAAATCTACCGATTCAGTCACCTTGTGTTTGGAACCCCGTGGCAACAAGTCTTCAGCATAGTTACCGTCAAAAATACCAAAAACACCAGAAATCACCGATTCAGATTACCTTGTATTTGGAACCCCGTGGCAACAAATGTTCAGCAGCTTGCTCTCGCTGTCTTGTGTGCAGGTCTACGACACAGTGATAGCAGCCTGCCGCATCGCCGTGGACGGCGTCAATGGCCCCGTGGTCATCGACATTCCCGAGGACCTCCAAGCTGAGATGGTGACTCTCCCTCCTGACGCCCCCTCCACAAGCGGCTCCATCACCCCTCAGTACCAGCCCTGTACACCCTCCACTGGCAGGATACTGTCCTCCTGTGCCTCTGGCAAGATCACTATGCCGCTGCATTCGCCTTTCACGGGGGTGCTGGCGCCGAGGGATCTGGGGTTGCGGAGCCATGTGGCGTGCCCTGTGAGGCAGTCCCTGCTGAAGAAGGTGTTGGGGTATGTGAAGGCAGCGCAGAGGCCGCTGCTGCTGTTGGGGGGTGGGTGTGTGAAATGTGATGAGGAGGTGTTGAATGAGCTGGTGGATGTGCTGGGGATGCCGGTGGTGTATACCTTCATGGCCAAGGTGAGAGGGTGGGGGAGGTTTAGGTTTTAGGTTAGGGTTTAGGTTAACCCTAAACCCTAAGCAGTGGAGTATACCTTCATGGCCAAGGTGAGAGGATGGGGGAGGTTTAGGGTTTAGGTTAGGGTTTAGGTTAACCCTAAGCCCTAAGCGGTGGTGTATACCTTCATGGCCAAGGTGAGAGGATGGGGGAGGTTTAGGGTTTAGGTTAGGGTTTAGGTTAACCCTAAACCCTAAGCGGTGGTGTATACCTTCATGGCCAAAGTGAGAGGATGGGGAAGTGTAGTAAGTAATGGCTAAACCCTAGGCACTTGAGGCTTAGGCAGGAGTGCCACAGCCGAACATGCACTGCATGCAGCACACACTGTCCAGCATACTAAAGAAGGCACAGAACAGAGAGATGTAACCTGATTAAGGGGTGAAAGATGAGATGAAAGGCATTGAGCGGAACTTGAAAAGGCGCAATATGGTGGGAAGGGGTGGGTGGATTCTAAAATTAGCGGGCGTGAGAGCAGTAGGAAGGAGAGCTGTGTAAGGGAGCTGGAACTGAAGATGGAAGGGGATGAAGACTTGCCTGCTGCTATGTTACTGCTGAGGTGTCGTGTTGTATTGGATGCTTCATCCATAAGGCACAGTGCATCCATACACATTATTGGGCTGCCTGGCTGCTGACAATACAGCCTCCTCTGCCATCTGTAATCCTGCTTTCCCAGGGCTGCATCAGTGATGACCATGAGCTCTGCCTGTGCCACATTGGTGTCCACGGTCTGTACACTGCCAACACTGCCATCCAGCGCTGCGACCTGCTGCTTCTCCTCAGCCTCCTCCCTCTACCTTTCCAAATACTATGCTGTGTTGCAGTACTATATATGGGCATGATACTGCGTTTCTGTACATTGCCAAGCCAGCAACGCCTTAGTCCTCCTTCTTGAATCCTTGCCCCGCTTTACAGGGCTGCATCAGTGATGACCATGAGCTCTGCCTGGGCCCCATCGGCGTCCACGGTCTGTACACTGCCAACACTGCCATACAACGCTGCGACCTGCTGCTTGCCCTCGGCTGCCGCTTCGACGAGCGTGCCGCATGCAAGTCCTTTGACCTCTGGGAGGAGCCGGTGACTACCATTCATGTGGACATTGTGAAGCAGGAGAAGATGAGTGGGTCGTCCAAGGGGCATCCGATCAGCTTGAGTGTGGCAGCGGATGTCCAGGACTTTGTGGGGGCGCTGTTGCAGCACTTGTATGGCTTGATTGATGAGCACAGGCTGTCCAGTGAGTATCATGGGTGGGTGCAGGGGAGAATGGGTGTTATGGG
Source organism: Pseudopediastrum boryanum (assembly GCA_963556185.1). Classification (NCBI taxonomy): domain Eukaryota; kingdom Viridiplantae; phylum Chlorophyta; class Chlorophyceae; order Sphaeropleales; family Hydrodictyaceae; genus Pseudopediastrum; species Pseudopediastrum boryanum. The sequence continues at coordinate 9,394,398 of OY744495.1, forward strand.
TGGGCAGGAGGCTGGGAAGAAGGGTGGGCAGGAGAGAATGCATAATATGGGTGGGCAGGAGGGTGGGCAGGACAGAATGCGTATCATGGGTGGACAGGAGAGAATGCCATGTTAAGTCCAAGTTCTTGGGTGGTTGCAACAGGTGCTGCATCCGCTGTGATGAGTGTTATCCCAATCAAAGATAAACTCTCTTAACTCTTCTTAATTTCAGCAAAGTTGCAAAGCAATGTGAATTTCCTTGCAAAGCTAAGGCTCATTGTGTTTGGAGGTACCTACGGCATCATGAGACGGTTGGGTGCCTCAGCAATGCATTCACAACTCAAAAGCAGCCAAGAAACTCGTAATGGGTTCATCCATCTTGCTGTTGTAGCTTGGCACTTTTTGCTATGCCATGTTATGAAATGTAATTTGGGTTCATCCATGTTCTAGTGGTCTTGTTTGGTTCCCCTTGGTGTGTGCGCCGTTGCATCTAGCCTCAGCTTGTGTGTGGCAAATCCACCATCGGTTGTGTGGCTTCGTGATTGTGATCAGGAGCCTTGTGTTTATGGCCTAGGTTTGTTTGGCCATTGGCATAGCTGGTCTTGCGTTTTGATTGATTGATTGATTGATTGATTGTCCATCCATGTTGCTGCTGTAGCTATGGGCTCACTTGAGGAGGAGCTGAAGTCCTTTGTGGTGGATGAGGAGGATGTGAGGGTGCTCAGGGAGAGTGGAGCAGGATACGAGGCAACAGTTGTAACAGCTAGTGCCACAGGTGAGGGGCTTCATGTGACTATTTATATGCATGGACGGCGAGGGCAGGGTCCGGGTGTGTCTGCACAGAAAAACCGGTCTGAATTGGATGTGATAAAGCGCAGGATTGATCATTGGCTGCTGGGCTTCCGGAGGTGGGATATATTGTTTCTCAGATTGCTAGGATAGTATCACAGTGCTCAGGGAGACGGGAGGGGGGGGGACGGGAGGGGGGGGGGATAGTATCACAGTGCTCAGGGAGACGGGAGGGGGGGGGGACGGGAGGGGGGGGATAGTATCACAGTGCTCAGGGAGAGCATTGTGGGAAATGTCTGAAATACTGCAACAGCCAATGGCACAGGACAAGGGGCCATGCAGCGGGTGGGGGCCAAAGCTGAGGCCATCGCATCCGATAGCAAAGATGTTTTGCCATCATTTGGGCATTTGGGGGCTGTGGGGGAAGAGAAAGGGATTTGGGGGTTGCTGGGGTGGTTTGGAACGGCCTGGGATAGCGGAGGGGGTCTGCTGGGAGGCGTTTGAAGGTACATACCCGTTAAGACTGGGCCAGCTTGATTGATTTTCGAGCAGCACGGGACTGCATGTAAGTCTTTGCAGCTCCAAACACAGAAGCTTTGCTCCAGTGAGATGGTTTGTAGAAGCATGTGTGAAATCAGGATGTGTCACTTAAACCGCCTGACTGCATTGACGTACTTCTGCCCCAGAAGTGTTACCGTAGATAGGTCCTGGTCAAACGTTTAACCTGATGTAGAGAGCAGCATTTGAAACTGCCGTTGTTGCGATCACCTTGCAGTGCTGGAAACCGAGGGCTCCCCTTTCCTTTCCAACTCACCCAGCTGCAATGGCTGCCAAGGTCCTGCACCACTGAATGGGATAGCAGCAGAAGCAGCAGGGGTCGATGGTCTGGCTTATGGCAGTGCCAATGGTTGGCACCTGTACTCTGGGTGGAGCAAAGAGATGACGGAGCTGAAGCAGAGGCGGTGGCGCAGCTTGATGCCCTGCCTGTCACCTAAGAGTGAACTCACCACCCGTGAGATGGTAAGGAGGTGGAAGCAGATGCTGAAGAACAGACAGTCTGGTATCTTTGTGGCTTTTTTCTTGTTTGTGAGCCCAGTCCATACGTTTATATTAAATTTTTTTTGTTTTATCTTACTCTTTCCTGCTTTATTTCATTTTTTTTTCATTTTTTTATCTTAAGTTTATTTTTTTTTATTGTATTGTTTTTTGCTTTATTTATTTTTTGTTTTCACTCTGTTGCCTCCCTACCATCGTTCCCTGGCGCCCCTCCTCTTCTTTCTTCCTCTCCCCTTTTGCCCCTCGTTCCGTTCCCCCCTCCCTCCCCCCTCCCTCCCTTTCACCTTTCCATTGCTCCTTTTCACCTCCTCCCCCGGTTTCACCTCTCCCGGATCCTCCCATGTTGTACTCGCCATCATAGAGATGGACCAGGCATTACAGCACTAAACTAGCACGGTAACGTCCCACTCCTCAGAGTGAAGAAAGATCTACCGGCCCTAAAACAGGTAGTTCCAGCAGAATCATCCCAGATATACGAGGCCTGGCGTCACAAGTATACCAGGATACAAGGATACCAGGATCCTCCCACCCTTCCCCTTTTGGCCCCTCATCCCTCTGCACCTCGCCCGACCCCATCTTTTCTCCTTCCCCTATTGTCCCCTCTCAGTCCATTCCCCCCTCCCCCATGTCCTCCATTCCTGCTTTCGTCCTCCCCTCCCCCCTTTGGTTCTCCCCTCCCCCCTCACCCGCTTTGCCCCCCCCCCCCATCCCCCCCCCCTCTCGGACAAGTTCCCCACTCACCCACCGGCTGCCTAACTTGCCCCATTTTTCCCACCTTTTTCCCCTTCGCCTGCTTCCCCGCTCCTTACCGGTTTCCCTGTTGCCCCCCCTCCTCTCCCCTGTGGCTTTGCGCTCACACTTATCGTCAAAGAACACTTCCTCCACCACGTAGCTTATTTGCTTTCACAATAAACAGCCATACGTCCCTCCTCCTCCTGTCTTTATTCCCTCCTATGCTCCCTGTCCTGGGGTGAGAGAAGCAAGAACTCTTTGTTACAGCGGGTCTTATCCCGCTGTTTTTGGTGCTTAGGTCTCAAACCCTAAGAAGAGCCACATGAGGCATTACCTGTCATACATCTCTTGCCTCTTTGGGCTCGCCAACCAATCATCGAAGCAACTTCTGTAATCCTCGGATGCTTACGCCTTTGCCCATCCCTCATCAACCTTGCTTCCTTCCTCTCTGCAAGGACTCACATACCACCATACACAATGACTTCACACTTGCCCTGCTCCTCATGTGTACACTCATACATGAACACCCACTCTGCTCTTAAGCCTCATGTTTGCACCCATGCATGAACACCCCTTACACTCATACATGAACACCGACTTTGTTCTTAACACTCATGCTTACACTCACACATGACCGGTCGGGAGGATCCTTGGGGCATTTTGCAGTACTCAACTTTGTTTACACATTCACATACTAACACCTGCTCTGCTCCTCCCACTTCCTCTCCTGCCCCCACACATGAAGACCGGCTTTATTGTTGACATTCATGTTTATACGACTCACACATGTAAACACCTGCTCTGCTCCTCTCATTCCTCCCCTGCCCCCCAGGTCCACCTCCTAGACAGCTTCCTCAACAACAAGGGCATAGAAGCCATCGTCTGCTCCGACGTGGGCTCCCACCAATGCCTACTGACCCAGTACCTGCGCCTGCACCACCCGCGCCAGTGGCTGATGGAAGGGGGGCTGGCTTCCATGGGCTGTGGCCTGCCTGCTGCTATTGGGGCAGCCATGGCCAACCCCCAGGCCACCTGCCTGGCTGTAGCTGGTGATGGTGGCTTTGCTATGACCTCACAGGAGCTCATCATGGCCAAGGTGTACAAGCTGAATGTGAAGGTAGGCTGCACTGGTATAGCAAGTGTTCTAGTGGGTCTATGGCTCTGGTGGGGCAGCTGTCCCATGGATATTGCTTGATGGGCAACTGCTTCAGTATCTAGGGTTTAGGATTTATAGTTAGGGTTTCAGGTTTTGCCTGATGGGCAACTGCTTCAGTGTCTAGGGTTTAGGATTTAGAGTTATGGTTTAGAGCTTCGCCTGATGGCAACTGCTTCAGTGTCTAGGGTTTAGGGTTTATAGTTAGGATTTAGGTTTAGGGTTTAGGGTTTTGCCTGATGGGCAACTGCTTCAGTGTCTAGGCACATGTTGACATCGTTTCTGATTGCATGCCAAAGACAACCCATATTCTGTCCACTTTGCTGTTTTGTGACGGCTTGAGATCCGGGGCTATCGCATCTTTTGCTATGGCAGATCATGAGATGTTAGCCGTCTGGTGCAGGGCTCCTCCTTTGCTCAAAAATAGTGCACCGTCGACAGAGGCCAGGCAGGGTATATTAAAAATAATGTTAACAATAAGAATAATTAATGTACAGTATATCCACTGTCATATTGACCTGGGTGTGCACTTGCAGCATTTCTGACTTCCACTAGGTGCCAAAGCTACCCCCTTTACCTTAATGCTCCTGGTCTTTCTTCTTGCGCTCATGGTCCTTCTTCTTCTCATCCTTGACTGTCTCCCTGTTTCTTTCCAGGTTATTGTGACAGTCAACAACCGCCTACAACTGGTGGAGCAGCTAGAGGAGGAAACCTACGACTCCCTGGACGTCTACACCTTCCTCGGAGACACAGACCATCCCCACAGGCCCTACCCCAACTTTGCCATGCTGGCTCAGGCCTATGGGGTGCCCAGCGTGACTGCTTGGAATCAGCAGGAGCTGCTGGATGGGCTGGCGCTGATGTTTGCAAACCCTGGGCCGTTTTTGATGGAGGTGGTGGCGCTGGCGGAGAGGCCCCATATCAAGTACTGGGACAGCACTGAGCAGTAGACTGTAAGAAGGATGCATGGAGAAACAGGGTTGGGGGTTGCTGGGTTACAGAAGGTTGCGGCCAGGTTATGATACGCCAACCAGAAAGTGATGTTTCTGGTGAAGCTTCTGATGTCTTGGATTGACTCGGTAGCAGACCTTTTAGGGTTTAGGGTTTAGGGCAGGGTTCAGGGTAGCAGGACCTTTTAGGGTTTAGGGTCCCTAAACCCTAAACCCTAGTTTGACTCGGTAGCAGACCTTTTTGTGGCTGCCCGCTGGCCCCCATCTATGGCATGCAGTTGGGGGCGAAGAAGAAGGGTTTGCTGGCGTTGGACTGATACCTTAGCATGTACCTTTTGTAATGAGGTGGTGGCACTGACTGATGGGTGTACCCGAATGCTAGACGTTTTGATAGCATGGAGCAGTAGGCAAAAGGGGTGCATGGGGAAGAGCAGCAGTGGGGTCTTTTGTCCCATAGTGGGTGTGGTTTGTGGCAATGGTCTCTGATCCTATTGGATCTCCTTTGACTGCGCTTCCCGCTCTAAACAGCGCCCGAAGGGAATCTGGGAGAATTAAGCTGCATTGCAGTACATTCACAGCTTTACGGTCTCTTTGTTGATTTGCTGAGCTTGGCATGGGCCGTAGGGTGGAGTTAAATGTATGTGGTGAACCCATCACCTTCTCATGGGACTTAGGAGCGCCCCCATTAGTCAAGTGACACAGCTAGTAGGGCATCATTTGCTGCACGGTTTGAAACTGTTGCTATACATTTGCTAATGTGATTACAATCAGCGATGACCACCAGCAAAGTGAGAGATGTCTCTGCCGGCACCAAGTTATAGTTTTGGGTGCTAGGGTACATCTCACACACCTTACATACATCACCCAACCCTAGGTGCTGGCTTCTTGTTCGTTTGTCAAAATCTTGGACAGCAGGAAGGAGGACACATCTTGGCATTGCATGGTCTGGATTACTTACCACACCAGCTGGTGCAATGATTCTGTTCATTGAGAAGCATAGCCACTAGACTTTGGGATCTCACAAATCAGAAGCTACTGCGAATGTGGCAGGGTTTGGTTGTCTGCAAGTGGTCCGTTTTGGCAACATGATTCGCAAGGCTTGTGCTAGGCCAGTGCACTTACGGGGAGATCAGTTATAATGTGGATGATTGTTCGGTGCTACTGATGTTGTTTCAGGCAAAGCCTGTGCTTACAATCTGTAAATGCTAAGCATGCCTGTATGCTTACCGGCTGTGTGGGAAAGTGGATGTGAACAGTCCCATAGGCAATCCACATGCTGACACCTGAGTGTTGTAATGGACTACAAATTAGGGTTTAGGGTAATGGGTTTAGGGTTTAGGGTTAGGGTTTAGGGTTAGGTAATGGACGCGCAAATGCGGGTGAATGATTTGGCTGGGGCATCCTTATGTAGTCAAATGCAAGCCTGCTGGTCTGTGATAATACTGTGTGATCTACTGAAGCCATCGTTTTTCCCTTCCTGAAGTGACAGGGGTGCCTTACTGTACTGTAGCAGCATGGGACGTACGTTGTTAGGCCCTTGCTTGGGTAGATTTCTGGATGGACATTGTGCTGTTTGTCTTGAGAGCTGCAACACATGGACATGCTCTGGAATCAGGTTCTTGGTGTGGGGCTATTGTGTAAGAAAGGGAGACTGTCAATACCCTGGTTTGAGGCTGCATTTAAAGTAGGTGATTCTGCCAACAACTGAATTGGCAGTGCCTTGTGCAGCCGAGGTCTGCTAAATGACCCTAGATGTGTGCATAATGGTTGTCAATTCTCGCATGGTGTGTTCTGTCTTCTGGGTCTCATATAGTGCTGTGTGCAGAGGTATCACCAGAGGCCTCATTCACTGTGACTGTGGCAACATGCACCATGCATCGTAAGTGCCCTAAGGGAAGAACTCAGTGTTTGGATGTTGCCAGACCAACTGCGCAGCACACATTTATGCAGCTCCCTGCCCTTACTTAGGCATGGTGTGACACGTCAGTACTTGGAGTCCTCCATGTTGCATGTTATGGATAAAACAATCCCATGGTAGGCTGGCCCAGTGTAATCCTTACACCAATGGCCCCTCCTTGTGTAGCTCGCTCTCTCGACGGGTTTGAGTCTATAGTAAGGGTCTGAGTACTGCGAGACTGAGTTCTAGTAGCTGAGAAAGCGTAGTACGCTGAGTTAGCTGCGTGAGCTGAGTTGCTGTGTAGTGCTTGAGCGGTCTGAGCTGCTGATTGTCCAGTCTGAGTTCCCGTTAGTGCGTTGCACAGCCTTCTGTGACTTTTGCTGAGTTTGCGAGGCATGTCTCTTAACACCAAGCCCTTGAGGCCTTGTTAAGCGACTGCTGCATGTTGGGTTTGCCCTAGTGGCAAGCTATATGGCTGACGGGCAGCAAGCTGAACTTGCACGTGACATAGCACTGACCTTAGCGACCAGAACTGCCGGATGTGAGCCCAACTGTTCTGTACAAGCGCGGTTGAGTCCTGCAGACGGAGGATCATCGCACTGCCAGACGAGGGTCTATGTTGCGTTGAGCTGACAGGCTTTGCTGGACTACGGTCATCACACATTCAGGGTAATGCACACGACAATACGTGCTTCCCGCTGTGCGATAAGCTAGAGTGCCGTATTCAGTCAGGCCGGTGATCAGTGACGCTATGGCTTCTCGTTACACTCTGAAACAACAAGCATAGGGCACTGCGATTGCAGATGTGAAGAATGCATGGGGTGATCAACGTCTTGAAGTGTTTGGGGATTTAGATGGTCACCGCCAGTAACTTAAGACATCTCCTTAGAATCCACCATTTTGCAGTGCATGTCAGATCAATTAATACATCAGGTGATATAAGCCGTACAGTGAGCTGCAGAGTTTTTTAAGCCCCTCTAGGGCTTGAGGCCCAATGCCATATGTGTGGACTTGTGCTTGTCCAGTTGGTGCTACCTGCGAGGATTGACCAAACTCCTGTATCATGTAGATATTTCTCTCAAAGTGTTGCATTATGCAGCCAGTGTGGCACACAGTTTCAAGATAATGAAGTTGCTCACATATTGCAATTCCTCTGGACTGCGTAAGTTCAATGGAAGAAAGTAATGAGTGGAAGCGCTCCCATTCCATGCCATGTGGCTCAGCCAACCCCAGGCATCCAGTTCTACGCACTGACGCACCCTGCCATGTGCTCTTGTTCTGCCCAGGGTTCAGGCTTTTGAGTCTGAGATCAGGAGGCTGACTGGCAGAGAAGGGTTGATAGTGAAGCAGCTGCAGTGCTGCACACCAGATGGACCTCGTTCACAGATCAGCTGCTCCCCTGACAAGGTGCTGGCCAACCGCCGCCGCCGCAGATAAGCATGAAAGGCTGATGCTGCAGCTTGTGCTGTAGCTGGAGTGGCGGTGCTGCTGCCTCTTTAAAGTAGCTGTTGATGATGTTACGGTGTGTTTGATCATTTTGACCTAGCTGCTTGTGTGCAGCCACACTTTTGTTTCCCGTGTTTGTCTCTAATTGGAGCAGCTGCTGGTGGTGCTGCTGGTGTTGAAAACAGCAGCAGCTGGGGTACTGGTGCCATGCAGCTGGCAGTGCTATTGGGCGCATGCATCTGCTGGTCAAATGGGATTTGTTCTGGTAGCCAGCAGGGTGAATGTCGTTGCAGGACAGGGTTCGTGGAGGGTGTAAATGGTGGACCAACCCCTGCTGCCTGCTGCATACCTCCTGGTGCACTGAAGTAGTCCAGGCCAGTTTGGGAATGGCAGATTGGCAGCGTGGAGCCTGTGTTTGAATCGGTTTTTTGTGTGGAAGCGGAGGTGCAGTAGTCTTGTTTTGCCCATCATGCAGCAAGAGGCTGTTTCTTTTGAAGGCATGCAGTCACTCTCTATATGTTCTAACCTGAAGTTACATGCATGCAGTGAAGGTGTGGCGCTGCTTCATGTTACGATTGCTTCATCTGGAATCGATCAATGAAGCAATCGTAACATGAAGCAGCGCTTGGCATTCAGAATCAGGGATCTATCGGTGATGCAATGCTAACGAACAATGCTTGGCATTCAGCATCAAGATAAGGTAAGCAATCAGAATGAACAGTGCGTGACAGTCAGTAGGGATCAATGAAGCAATGATAACGAACAGTGCTTGGCATCCAGTATCAAGGATCAGTCAAGCAATCATAACAAGCAGTGCTTGACATTAAGCACTAGCAGCCCTTTGCAGTTGCCACACCGTAAATGTGTGTTTGTTTGTTAAGCATTAGTGATCAATAACAAAAAGATCATTGCACAGCTCTCGGGCAGTGCAGCTCACGCGGCATAACTCCATCCAGTTTGTTAGTATGTGGATCAATCAGGCAATCAGAACGATCACGGGCCTGCCACGGCAGCAGCAGGATCGATTAAGTATTCATAACTGACAGTGCTTGGCACCCAGCAGCAGGGATCAGTCAAGCAATCAGAACGGACAGGGCTTGCATTCAGCAGGAGGGATCAATCAAGCAACCGTAACAAGCAGTGCTAGGTATTCAGCATAAGGGCCCAGTCAAACAAGCATAATGGACAGTGCTTGGCATGCAGCATGAAGGATCAAGCAAGTAAACTTAACGAACAGTGCATGGCATGCAGCATTAGGGATCAGGCTTCAAGCAATCATAACAAACAGACAAACAAGAATTTAAGGTGTGGCTGCCATCAAGGCAGCAATCAGCAAGTAGAAATTTAGTCAAGCAATCATAACGAACAGCGGGTTGAAGAGAGGTTGGCATGCAGCCTCAGGGATCAATCAAGACATGATAGCTTACAAACAGACAAACAAATGATCTTCAACGTCTGGGTCCTAAACCTGAAGTTGAAACCAACAGTGCTTGAATGGCATCCCGCATCAAGGATCAATCAAGCAATCGTAACAGAAAGTGAGTGCATTCAGCAGTAGGGATCAAACAAGCAATCATAACGAACAGTGCTTGTCATATAGGAGCAAGGATCAATCAATCAAGCAATCATAACAGACAGTGCTTGACATTCAACATTAGGGGTCAATCCAGCAGTCATAACAAACAGAGCTTGGCAAGCAGCATCAGGGATCCGTCAAGCAATCATACCGAACAGTCCTTAGCATGCAGCATCAGGGACCAATGAAGCAATCGTAATGAACAGTGCTCGGCATGCATGCAGCATTGAAGATCAATCAAACAAGTACTCAAGGATCAATCAAGCAAGCGTAAAGAACAGTGCTTGGCATACAGGAGAAGGGAACAATCAAGCAGCCATAACAAATATATGCGTGGCATGCAGCATTGGGGACCAGTCAAGCAACCATAACGGACAGACACCACGAAGCCAATTATGACGCGATCATGGTGAAGAGGGCTCGGCATCCAGCATCAGGGATCAATAAAGCAATCATAATGAAGAGTGCTCGGCACGCAGCATCAGGGATCAATAAAAGCTATCATAATGAAGAGTGCTCGGCATGCAGCATCAGGGAGCAATGGAGCCTAAAGCATCAGGGATCAAGCAAGCAAACATAAGGAACAGTGCGTGGCATACAGCAGAAGGGAACAATCAAGCAATCATAACAAACAAGTGGTCGGCATGCAGCAGCATCAGGAAAGAACGAATCAAGCAATCATAACAAACAGTGCTTGGTATGCAGCACCAGGGGTCAATCACACAATCATAACAACAGTGCTTGGCATCGAGAAGCAGGGATGAGTTAAGCAATCAGGACAGGCAGTCCTTGTTAGTGCGGTCCAGCATCCCGGATTGTTTCATCGTAGGATCATAACAAACAGCATTTCACCACCAGGCATTCAGCATCAGGGGCAATAAAACAAGCATAACAAATAGTGCTTGGTATCCAGCATCAGGGATCAACCAAGCATGTTCAGTTCAAGCCAGACATTAGTGCAACACGGTGTTTTGCCTGGCCTTCCACAGTAGCAGGCTAGAGCCGACATAAACAACAGAGTGGGCCCTTGCTTGGTGTTCCAGTCAGTAAGGAACCAACCAAACCGGAGCCCGATCAATAAAGCACATTGTTCCATCTAGTTACAAGGAACCAACAGGGCATTCGCGGCAGACTTTGCTTGCTATCTGACGTCAGGGATCAACCAACCCATTTTTCAATAGCTGCTAGCAAACAGCATGCAATTACATGCCATTTTCTAGTTGGGAGAACGAACAGTTATGAATCAGCATCATGCAAACCAAATGATGCATGTGCAGCAAGCTGTAAGTAAGGCCATTCAATTGCACTGCAGAACAGGTCCAGACCAAGCCAGTAAGAAGGCAACCAGGCTTAGAGCAGCCCAAAGGAGATATGCTAACAGGAGCTACGGGGGGCAAAAGTATGATGGCAGAGTTTCCAGACGGGTGTTTCGTAGAGAACGGGCAGCAAACATACCTGGGAAAGCTGGGTGAAGAAGGCTCCGCCTGCTATACCCGCAGCAGGACCAGTGAGACTGACAGCATCAGCAGAAGCGATAACAACATTCCTCGGAGCCATTAGAACAGGCTGGTGTTCTGGAATGGACAGCGAGTAAGCAGCTGGCACCATAGGGGCCGCAGGCCAAGGCCGGCACGCCGGCCAGTGCCATGGGGTGACACTGCGGACACGCCGGACAATCTCGGAAAGCACTGCTTCGCTGCCTATGAAGCATTCTGGCACTCTCAGACTCTTGTCATCGTCGTGGACCATGTATACGAGACTTTGACGAGCCCTATTGGAAGTAACGGCACAAGGAACACTGCTGAGGCTGGCGGGGACGGCCACTACTCGTATCTAGAGCACCTGTACTGTTGCACAGGACTGCATGAGCATCAAACGTAGCACAAGCTTCAAATGTCTTGTACTTCGGAGACCCAGACATACTGAATAGGGTGTACAAGATACCGCACGTTGTCAGACGAAGAGTTTTCAACCCCAATACCACTCCGAAGATAACACTGCAACCAGTCAATTGGGAACCTCTTTGAACTGCAAAGATGCTCCCAATGGAGCTTTGCATCCTATAGAGCTCAGCTGCTGCTTGCCGGGCGAGATCTGCTGCACACTTTGGCTCCGAATCCATTACAGTTGGTTGCAAAAGTTTTGGCCCAAAACTCAGATTTTGTTAGGAAATGGTCTGCTTCTGTGAAATGGCATGGCCGTTCATTGCTCTCTTGCACAGGCAGCTTCTGTATGAGGTCCAGGTTGTCACCAATGGGTGCGGTCAGCATCTCTGTTGCTCTGTGTTGCTTGGCTGCTGAGAAAAGCAGGGGTCTTGCAAGGGAGACAGCGGAGGCATTTTTGCTGCTTTTTAAGGGGGTAAATGCTGAGAACTGCCAGCAGGCACAGGTGCCCTTTCTTTACTGTTTAGGGGCAGTAGCATATAGACCAGGTGTGAAGCAGGTGCAGGGGCTATACCAGTTCAATGGCAGGGCAGGTGGGGGTAGGCAGGGCATGCGAGAAGTTGGGGCAAGTGCAAGGCTGAGCTGAGAGGGCTGTGGGAGGGGAGCAGATGGGGTGTGGGGCTGGCAACCACAGGAGGGGCAGAGGTGGAAGGGGAGAGCCAGGTTAAAAAAAGCAGGAGGGCTATAGGAACAGGGGGGAGGCTTGCTGGTCTGCGTCTGCGGCTAAGGCTAAGGCTGGCTGGCTGGCTTTTATATAGTATATTTATAGGGCACGCCCGGGGCTCGAACTCGGGACGTCTCGCGTGCGAGGCTACTTGTGGTACCACTTGGGCATACCAACTGCAGCACATTGATGCTCTGCCTGTTTACTTTCTTAAACATAAATGGTTGTAAATCAGGTCTTGCTGCTGCTGCTTAAACCCCAGCCTTATGTTCCGGCCAAAACTTTTGCAACCAACTGTGGACATTGGTTCTGCTGCTGCTGTTTGACAGAGGCAAGGGCTTTGGCTTGGGGCAGGGCTGGTTTAAGGTACCAGGGGCTGGACCTATGCAACAGTCACAGCCAGGGTGAATAAATTGTTGCATGTGCTGGCAACCCATGACGGGGGCCCTTCCTACCCCTACCCTCACCAGCTGCAGCAGTACACTAAGCAAATACCAACAACTGAGATACCTTGACTTGCACACTTCCCCTGGTAGCACATGCCATAGGACATTACAGCTGGAGCAGGGGCTGTCTCTGAAGCTGCCTGTGCCATGCGGAATACCCAAAGGGCATATCTGGCGCCCCCAAAGCAGGGTATACCCCCAGCACATGTAGCGAGCTGCTGTTCTCTGCAGGTGGAGCATGATTGGCATAGCCGATGTGGTATTGTAGAAAGGGGGAGCGGTGCTGAATAAAAACATATGCTTTGAGGAGGTTGTTGAGAGATCTGCTAGCACTATCATGGCAAGATCTGGTGGAAAGTGTTAAAACAGCAGTAGCAAGGGCACGTCGGGTCTAGAAGGTGGTGCTGCACCGAAGGGATATGCGTAACATGTCTTGTTTTACAACAAGCCTGGCCCAGTGAACAACTCTGTGGTATGCTAGACCTTGTTTCAAGCAGTGACAGGTGACAAAGAAAACAGTCCTCCAAAGTGGTGGTGACAGCGTGGGTGACAGCCTTGCAGCATAGGCCCGTCTCGCCCGCCGCTGATTGCAGCATGTAGAAGGAAGCTTCCTACCATCAAACTGGCATGCAAAGCACACCAGCTTCTGTTAATACTGAATCCTTGGCAGTGACCTTGAAGCTTATGGTAAGATTGCCAGAAGCAGGGCCCCTCCAGCAGGGGAAGCATCCATGTTGAAAACCACACTTTTTGCTGCCTGTAGCAATGCTCAGCATTGCAGGGATAGCTAATGTGGGGCCTGCTGTGCAGAGCATGCATGACTGCAGCTAGTGACATGGTACTGTAAAGCCAAGGAAAGCTTGCTGATAAATGGGAGAAGTTCCATTCCATGCACCCTAACTCAGGTGACCACAGGGGCGTACCCACTTTTGACCAAAATCTGAAAAGTCAGCTCAAGCACTTTCTCAATGCGGTTGCGGTTGCCACCAATTTAGCACAGCAGGCAATAATTGCATCAACAAGTTCTTTGCAACAGGCTAGACACAGCTGTTATCTCTGCTTGCACTTGAGGAAACAGGAGGTGCAAACATTGGACACTGTGGACATTGGTTCTGCTGCTGCTGTTTGACAGAGGCAAGGGCTTTGGCTTGGGGCAGGGCTGGTTTAAGGTACCAGGGGCTGGACCTATGCAACAGTCACAGCCAGGGTGAATAAATTGTTGCATGTGCTGGCAACCCATGACGGGGGCCCTTCCTACCCCTACCCTCACCAGCTGCAGCAGTACACTAAGCAAATACCAACAACTGAGATACCTTGACTTGCACACTTCCCCTGGTAGCACATGCCATAGGACATTACAGCTGGAGCAGGGGCTGTCTCTGAAGCTGCCTGTGCCATGCGGAATACCCAAAGGGCATATCTGGCGCCCCCAAAGCAGGGTATACCCCCAGCACATGTAGCGAGCTGCTGTTCTCTGCAGGTGGAGCATGATTGGCATAGCCGATGTGGTATTGTAGAAAGGGGGAGCGGTGCTGAATAAAAACATATGCTTTGAGGAGGTTGTTGAGAGATCTGCTAGCACTATCATGGCAAGATCTGGTGGAAAGTGTTAAAACAGCAGTAGCAAGGGCACGTCGGGTCTAGAAGGTGGTGCTGCACCGAAGGGATATGCGTAACATGTCTTGTTTTACAACAAGCCTGGCCCAGTGAACAACTCTGTGGTATGCTAGACCTTGTTTCAAGCAGTGACAGGTGACAAAGAAAACAGTCCTCCAAAGTGGTGGTGACAGCGTGGGTGACAGCCTTGCAGCATAGGCCCGTCTCGCCCGCCGCTGATTGCAGCATGTAGAAGGAAGCTTCCTACCATCAAACTGGCATGCAAAGCACACCAGCTTCTGTTAATACTGAATCCTTGGCAGTGACCTTGAAGCTTATGGTAAGATTGCCAGAAGCAGGGCCCCTCCAGCAGGGGAAGCATCCATGTTGAAAACCACACTTTTTGCTGCCTGTAGCAATGCTCAGCATTGCAGGGATAGCTAATGTGGGGCCTGCTGTGCAGAGCATGCATGACTGCAGCTAGTGACAGGGTACTGTAAAGCCAAGGAAAGCTTGCTGATAAATGGGAGAAGTTCCATTCCATGCACCCTAACTCAGGTGACCACAGGGGCGTACCCACTTTTGACCAAAATCTGAAAAGTCAGCTCAAGCACTTTCTCAATGCGGTTGCGGTTGCCACCAATTTAGCACAGCAGGCAATAATTGCATCAACAAGTTCTTTGCAACAGGCTAGACACAGCTGTTATCTCTGCTTGCACTTGAGGAAACAGGAGGTGCAAACATTGGACACAGTGGACATTGGTTCTGCTGCTGCTGTTTGACAGAGGCAAGGGCTTTGGCTTGGGGCAGGGCTGGTTTAAGGTACCAGGGGCTGGACCTATGCAACAGTCACAGCCAGGGTGAATAAATTGTTGCATGTGCTGGCAACCCATGACGGGGGCCCTTCCTACCCCTACCCTCACCAGCTGCAGCAGTACACTAAGCAAATACCAACAACTGAGATACCTTGACTTGCACACTTCCCCTGGTAGCACATGCCATAGGACATTACAGCTGGAGCAGGGGCTGTCTCTGAAGCTGCCTGTGCCATGCGGAATACCCAAAGGGCATATCTGGCGCCCCCAAAGCAGGGTATACCCCCAGCACATGTAGCGAGCTGCTGTTCTCTGCAGGTGGAGCATGATTGGCATAGCCGATGTGGTATTGTAGAAAGGGGGAGCGGTGCTGAATAAAAACATATGCTTTGAGGAGGTTGTTGAGAGATCTGCTAGCACTATCATGGCAAGATCTGGTGGAAAGTGTTAAAACAGCAGTAGCAAGGGCACGTCGGGTCTAGAAGGTGGTGCTGCACCGAAGGGATATGCGTAACATGTCTTGTTTTACAACAAGCCTGGCCCAGTGAACAACTCTGTGGTATGCTAGACCTTGTTTCAAGCAGTGACAGGTGACAAAGAAAACAGTCCTCCAAAGTGGTGGTGACAGCGTGGGTGACAGCCTTGCAGCATAGGCCCGTCTCGCCCGCCGCTGATTGCAGCATGTAGAAGGAAGCTTCCTACCATCAAACTGGCATGCAAAGCACACCAGCTTCTGTTAATACTGAATCCTTGGCAGTGACCTTGAAGCTTATGGTAAGATTGCCAGAAGCAGGGCCCCTCCAGCAGGGGAAGCATCCATGTTGAAAACCACACTTTTTGCTGCCTGTAGCAATGCTCAGCATTGCAGGGATAGCTAATGTGGGGCCTGCTGTGCAGAGCATGCATGACTGCAGCTAGTGACATGGTACTGTAAAGCCAAGGAAAGCTTGCTGATAAATGGGAGAAGTTCCATTCCATGCACCCTAACTCAGGTGACCACAGGGGCGTACCCACTTTTGACCAAAATCTGAAAAGTCAGCTCAAGCACTTTCTCAATGCGGTTGCGGTTGCCACCAATTTAGCACAGCAGGCAATAATTGCATCAACAAGTTCTTTGCAACAGGCTAGACACAGCTGTTATCTCTGCTTGCACTTGAGGAAACAGGAGGTGCAAACATTGGACACAGTTGGTTGCAAAAGTTTTGGCCCAAAACTCAGATTTTGTTAGGAAATGGTCTGCTTCTGTGAAATGGCATGGCCGTTCATTGCTCTCTTGCACAGGCAGCTTCTGTATGAGGTCCAGGTTGTCACCAATGGGTGCGGTCAGCATCTCTGTTGCTCTGTGTTGCTTGGCTGCTGAGAAAAGCAGGGGTCTTGCAAGGGAGACAGCGGAGGCATTTTTGCTGCTTTTTAAGGGGGTAAATGCTGAGAACTGCCAGCAGGCACAGGTGCCCTTTCTTTACTGTTTAGGGGCAGTAGCATATAGACCAGGTGTGAAGCAGGTGCAGGGGCTATACCAGTTCAATGGCAGGGCAGGTGGGGGTAGGCAGGGCATGCGAGAAGTTGGGGCAAGTGCAAGGCTGAGCTGAGAGGGCTGTGGGAGGGGAGCAGATGGGGTGTGGGGCTGGCAACCACAGGAGGGGCAGAGGTGGAAGGGGAGAGCCAGGTTAAAAAAAGCAGGAGGGCTATAGGAACAGGGGGGAGGCTTGCTGGTCTGCGTCTGCGGCTAAGGCTAAGGCTGGCTGGCTGGCTTTTATATAGTATATTTATAGGGCACGCCCGGGGCTCGAACTCGGGACGTCTCGCGTGCGAGGCTACTTGTGGTACCACTTGGGCATACCAACTGCAGCACATTGATGCTCTGCCTGTTTACTTTCTTAAACATAAATGGTTGTAAATCAGGTCTTGCTGCTGCTGCTTAAACCCCAGCCTTATGTTCCGGCCAAAACTTTTGCAACCAACTGTGGACATTGGTTCTGCTGCTGCTGTTTGACAGAGGCAAGGGCTTTGGCTTGGGGCAGGGCTGGTTTAAGGTACCAGGGGCTGGACCTATGCAACAGTCACAGCCAGGGTGAATAAATTGTTGCATGTGCTGGCAACCCATGACGGGGGCCCTTCCTACCCCTACCCTCACCAGCTGCAGCAGTACACTAAGCAAATACCAACAACTGAGATACCTTGACTTGCACACTTCCCCTGGTAGCACATGCCATAGGACATTACAGCTGGAGCAGGGGCTGTCTCTGAAGCTGCCTGTGCCATGCGGAATACCCAAAGGGCATATCTGGCGCCCCCAAAGCAGGGTATACCCCCAGCACATGTAGCGAGCTGCTGTTCTCTGCAGGTGGAGCATGATTGGCATAGCCGATGTGGTATTGTAGAAAGGGGGAGCGGTGCTGAATAAAAACATATGCTTTGAGGAGGTTGTTGAGAGATCTGCTAGCACTATCATGGCAAGATCTGGTGGAAAGTGTTAAAACAGCAGTAGCAAGGGCACGTCGGGTCTAGAAGGTGGTGCTGCACCGAAGGGATATGCGTAACATGTCTTGTTTTACAACAAGCCTGGCCCAGTGAACAACTCTGTGGTATGCTAGACCTTGTTTCAAGCAGTGACAGGTGACAAAGAAAACAGTCCTCCAAAGTGGTGGTGACAGCGTGGGTGACAGCCTTGCAGCATAGGCCCGTCTCGCCCGCCGCTGATTGCAGCATGTAGAAGGAAGCTTCCTACCATCAAACTGGCATGCAAAGCACACCAGCTTCTGTTAATACTGAATCCTTGGCAGTGACCTTGAAGCTTATGGTAAGATTGCCAGAAGCAGGGCCCCTCCAGCAGGGGAAGCATCCATGTTGAAAACCACACTTTTTGCTGCCTGTAGCAATGCTCAGCATTGCAGGGATAGCTAATGTGGGGCCTGCTGTGCAGAGCATGCATGACTGCAGCTAGTGACATGGTACTGTAAAGCCAAGGAAAGCTTGCTGATAAATGGGAGAAGTTCCATTCCATGCACCCTAACTCAGGTGACCACAGGGGCGTACCCACTTTTGACCAAAATCTGAAAAGTCAGCTCAAGCACTTTCTCAATGCGGTTGCGGTTGCCACCAATTTAGCACAGCAGGCAATAATTGCATCAACAAGTTCTTTGCAACAGGCTAGACACAGCTGTTATCTCTGCTTGCACTTGAGGAAACAGGAGGTGCAAACATTGGACACAATGGACATTGGTTCTGCTGCTGCTGTTTGACAGAGGCAAGGGCTTTGGCTTGGGGCAGGGCTGGTTTAAGGTACCAGGGGCTGGACCTATGCAACAGTCACAGCCAGGGTGAATAAATTGTTGCATGTGCTGGCAACCCATGACGGGGGCCCTTCCTACCCCTACCCTCACCAGCTGCAGCAGTACACTAAGCAAATACCAACAACTGAGATACCTTGACTTGCACACTTCCCCTGGTAGCACATGCCATAGGACATTACAGCTGGAGCAGGGGCTGTCTCTGAAGCTGCCTGTGCCATGTGGAATACCCAAAGGGCATATCTGGCGCCCCCAAAGCAGGGTATACCCCCAGCACATGTAGCGAGCTGCTGTTCTCTGCAGGTGGAGCATGATTGGCATAGCCGATGTGGTATTGTAGAAAGGGGGAGCGGTGCTGAATAAAAACATATGCTTTGAGGAGGTTGTTGAGAGATCTGCTAGCACTATCATGGCAAGATCTGGTGGAAAGTGTTAAAACAGCAGTAGCAAGGGCACGTCGGGTCTAGAAGGTGGTGCTGCACCGAAGGGATATGCGTAACATGTCTTGTTTTACAACAAGCCTGGCCCAGTGAACAACTCTGTGGTATGCTAGACCTTGTTTCAAGCAGTGACAGGTGACAAAGAAAACAGTCCTCCAAAGTGGTGGTGACAGCGTGGGTGACAGCCTTGCAGCATAGGCCCGTCTCGCCCGCCGCTGATTGCAGCATGTAGAAGGAAGCTTCCTACCATCAAACTGGCATGCAAAGCACACCAGCTTCTGTTAATACTGAATCCTTGGCAGTGACCTTGAAGCTTATGGTAAGATTGCCAGAAGCAGGGCCCCTCCAGCAGGGGAAGCATCCATGTTGAAAACCACACTTTTTGCTGCCTGTAGCAATGCTCAGCATTGCAGGGATAGCTAATGTGGGGCCTGCTGTGCAGAGCATGCATGACTGCAGCTAGTGACATGGTACTGTAAAGCCAAGGAAAGCTTGCTGATAAATGGGAGAAGTTCCATTCCATGCACCCTAACTCAGGTGACCACAGGGGCGTACCCACTTTTGACCAAAATCTGAAAAGTCAGCTCAAGCACTTTCTCAATGCGGTTGCGGTTGCCACCAATTTAGCACAGCAGGCAATAATTGCATCAACAAGTTCTTTGCAACAGGCTAGACACAGCTGTTATCTCTGCTTGCACTTGAGGAAACAGGAGGTGCAAACATTGGACACAGTTGGTTGCAAAAGTTTTGGCCCAAAACTCAGATTTTGTTAGGAAATGGTCTGCTTCTGTGAAATGGCATGGCCGTTCATTGCTCTCTTTCACAGGCAGCTTCTGTATGAGGTCCAGGTTGTCACCAATGGGTGCGGTCAGCATCTCTGTTGCTCTGTGTTGCTTGGCTGCTGAGAAAAGCAGGGGTCTTGCAAGGGAGACAGCGGAGGCATTTTTGCTGCTTTTTAAGGGGGTAAATGCTGAGAACTGCCAGCAGGCACAGGTGCCCTTTCTTTACTGTTTAGGGGCAGTAGCATATAGACCAGGTGTGAAGCAGGTGCAGGGGCTATACCAGTTCAATGGCAGGGCAGGTGGGGGTAGGCAGGGCATGCGAGAAGTTGGGGCAAGTGCAAGGCTGAGCTGAGAGGGCTGTGGGAGGGGAGCAGATGGGGTGTGGGGCTGGCAACCACAGGAGGGGCAGAGGTGGAAGGGGAGAGCCAGGTTAAAAAAAGCAGGAGGGCTATAGGAACAGGGGGGAGGCTTGCTGGTCTGCGTCTGCGGCTAAGGCTAAGGCTGGCTGGCTGGCTTTTATATAGTATATTTATAGGGCACGCCCGGGGCTCGAACTCGGGACGTCTCGCGTGCGAGGCTACTTGTGGTACCACTTGGGCATACCAACTGCAGCACATTGATGCTCTGCCTGTTTACTTTCTTAAACATAAATGGTTGTAAATCAGGTCTTGCTGCTGCTGCTTAAACCCCAGCCTTATGTTCCGGCCAAAACTTTTGCAACCAACTGTGGACATTGGTTCTGCTGCTGCTGTTTGACAGAGGCAAGGGCTTTGGCTTGGGGCAGGGCTGGTTTAAGGTACCAGGGGCTGGACCTATGCAACAGTCACAGCCAGGGTGAATAAATTGTTGCATGTGCTGGCAACCCATGACGGGGGCCCTTCCTACCCCTACCCTCACCAGCTGCAGCAGTACACTAAGCAAATACCAACAACTGAGATACCTTGACTTGCACACTTCCCCTGGTAGCACATGCCATAGGACATTACAGCTGGAGCAGGGGCTGTCTCTGAAGCTGCCTGTGCCATGCGGAATACCCAAAGGGCATATCTGGCGCCCCCAAAGCAGGGTATACCCCCAGCACATGTAGCGAGCTGCTGTTCTCTGCAGGTGGAGCATGATTGGCATAGCCGATGTGGTATTGTAGAAAGGGGGAGCGGTGCTGAATAAAAACATATGCTTTGAGGAGGTTGTTGAGAGATCTGCTAGCACTATCATGGCAAGATCTGGTGGAAAGTGTTAAAACAGCAGTAGCAAGGGCACGTCGGGTCTAGAAGGTGGTGCTGCACCGAAGGGATATGCGTAACATGTCTTGTTTTACAACAAGCCTGGCCCAGTGAACAACTCTGTGGTATGCTAGACCTTGTTTCAAGCAGTGACAGGTGACAAAGAAAACAGTCCTCCAAAGTGGTGGTGACAGCGTGGGTGACAGCCTTGCAGCATAGGCCCGTCTCGCCCGCCGCTGATTGCAGCATGTAGAAGGAAGCTTCCTACCATCAAACTGGCATGCAAAGCACACCAGCTTCTGTTAATACTGAATCCTTGGCAGTGACCTTGAAGCTTATGGTAAGATTGCCAGAAGCAGGGCCCCTCCAGCAGGGGAAGCATCCATGTTGAAAACCACACTTTTTGCTGCCTGTAGCAATGCTCAGCATTGCAGGGATAGCTAATGTGGGGCCTGCTGTGCAGAGCATGCATGACTGCAGCTAGTGACATGGTACTGTAAAGCCAAGGAAAGCTTGCTGATAAATGGGAGAAGTTCCATTCCATGCACCCTAACTCAGGTGACCACAGGGGCGTACCCACTTTTGACCAAAATCTGAAAAGTCAGCTCAAGCACTTTCTCAATGCGGTTGCGGTTGCCACCAATTTAGCACAGCAGGCAATAATTGCATCAACAAGTTCTTTGCAACAGGCTAGACACAGCTGTTATCTCTGCTTGCACTTGAGGAAACAGGAGGTGCAAACATTGGACACTGGTTCTGCTGCTGCTGTTTGACAGAGGCAAGGGCTTTGGCTTGGGGCAGGGCTGGTTTAAGGTACCAGGGGCTGGACCTATGCAACAGTCACAGCCAGGGTGAATAAATTGTTGCATGTGCTGGCAACCCATGACGGGGGCCCTTCCTACCCCTACCCTCACCAGCTGCAGCAGTACACTAAGCAAATACCAACAACTGAGATACCTTGACTTGCACACTTCCCCTGGTAGCACATGCCATAGGACATTACAGCTGGAGCAGGGGCTGTCTCTGAAGCTGCCTGTGCCATGCGGAATACCCAAAGGGCATATCTGGCGCCCCCAAAGCAGGGTATACCCCCAGCACATGTAGCGAGCTGCTGTTCTCTGCAGGTGGAGCATGATTGGCATAGCCGATGTGGTATTGTAGAAAGGGGGAGCGGTGCTGAATAAAAACATATGCTTTGAGGAGGTTGTTGAGAGATCTGCTAGCACTATCATGGCAAGATCTGGTGGAAAGTGTTAAAACAGCAGTAGCAAGGGCACGTCGGGTCTAGAAGGTGGTGCTGCACCGAAGGGATATGCGTAACATGTCTTGTTTTACAACAAGCCTGGCCCAGTGAACAACTCTGTGGTATGCTAGACCTTGTTTCAAGCAGTGACAGGTGACAAAGAAAACAGTCCTCCAAAGTGGTGGTGACAGCGTGGGTGACAGCCTTGCAGCATAGGCCCGTCTCGCCCGCCGCTGATTGCAGCATGTAGAAGGAAGCTTCCTACCATCAAACTGGCATGCAAAGCACACCAGCTTCTGTTAATACTGAATCCTTGGCAGTGACCTTGAAGCTTATGGTAAGATTGCCAGAAGCAGGGCCCCTCCAGCAGGGGAAGCATCCATGTTGAAAACCACACTTTTTGCTGCCTGTAGCAATGCTCAGCATTGCAGGGATAGCTAATGTGGGGCCTGCTGTGCAGAGCATGCATGACTGCAGCTAGTGACATGGTACTGTAAAGCCAAGGAAAGCTTGCTGATAAATGGGAGAAGTTCCATTCCATGCACCCTAACTCAGGTGACCACAGGGGCGTACCCACTTTTGACCAAAATCTGAAAAGTCAGCTCAAGCACTTTCTCAATGCGGTTGCGGTTGCCACCAATTTAGCACAGCAGGCAATAATTGCATCAACAAGTTCTTTGCAACAGGCTAGACACAGCTGTTATCTCTGCTTGCACTTGAGGAAACAGGAGGTGCAAACATTGGACACTGGTTCTGCTGCTGCTGTTTGACAGAGGCAAGGGCTTTGGCTTGGGGCAGGGCTGGTTTAAGGTACCAGGGGCTGGACCTATGCAACAGTCACAGCCAGGGTGAATAAATTGTTGCATGTGCTGGCAACCCATGACGGGGGCCCTTCCTACCCCTACCCTCACCAGCTGCAGCAGTACACTAAGCAAATACCAACAACTGAGATACCTTGACTTGCACACTTCCCCTGGTAGCACATGCCATAGGACATTACAGCTGGAGCAGGGGCTGTCTCTGAAGCTGCCTGTGCCATGCGGAATACCCAAAGGGCATATCTGGCGCCCCCAAAGCAGGGTATACCCCCAGCACATGTAGCGAGCTGCTGTTCTCTGCAGGTGGAGCATGATTGGCATAGCCGATGTGGTATTGTAGAAAGGGGGAGCGGTGCTGAATAAAAACATATGCTTTGAGGAGGTTGTTGAGAGATCTGCTAGCACTATCATGGCAAGATCTGGTGGAAGGTGTTAAAACAGCAGTAGCAAGGGCACGTCGGGTCTAGAAGGTGGTGCTGCACCGAAGGGATATGCGTAACATGTCTTGTTTTACAACAAGCCTGGCCCAGTGAACAACTCTGTGGTATGCTAGACCTTGTTTCAAGCAGTGACAGGTGACAAAGAAAACAGTCCTCCAAAGTGGTGGTGACAGCGTGGGTGACAGCCTTGCAGCATAGGCCCGTCTCGCCCGCCGCTGATTGCAGCATGTAGAAGGAAGCTTCCTACCATCAAACTGGCATGCAAAGCACACCAGCTTCTGTTAATACTGAATCCTTGGCAGTGACCTTGAAGCTTATGGTAAGATTGCCAGAAGCAGGGCCCCTCCAGCAGGGGAAGCATCCATGTTGAAAACCACACTTTTTGCTGCCTGTAGCAATGCTCAGCATTGCAGGGATAGCTAATGTGGGGCCTGCTGTGCAGAGCATGCATGACTGCAGCTAGTGACATGGTACTGTAAAGCCAAGGAAAGCTTGCTGATAAATGGGAGAGGTTCCATTCCATGCACCCTAACTCAGGTGACCACAGGGGCGTACCCACTTTTGACCAAAATCTGAAAAGTCAGCTCAAGCACTTTCTCAATGCGGTTGCGGTTGCCACCAATTTAGCACAGCAGGCAATAATTGCATCAACAAGTTCTTTGCAACAGGCTAGACACAGCTGTTATCTCTGCTTGCACTTGAGGAAACAGGAGGTGCAAACATTGGACACTGTGGACATTGGTTCTGCTGCTGCTGTTTGACAGAGGCAAGGGCTTTGGCTTGGGGCAGGGCTGGTTTAAGGTACCAGGGGCTGGACCTATGCAACAGTCACAGCCAGGGTGAATAAATTGTTGCATGTGCTGGCAACCCATGACGGGGGCCCTTCCTACCCCTACCCTCACCAGCTGCAGCAGTACACTAAGCAAATACCAACAACTGAGATACCTTGACTTGCACACTTCCCCTGGTAGCACATGCCATAGGACATTACAGCTGGAGCAGGGGCTGTCTCTGAAGCTGCCTGTGCCATGCGGAATACCCAAAGGGCATATCTGGCGCCCCCAAAGCAGGGTATACCCCCAGCACATGTAGCGAGCTGCTGTTCTCTGCAGGTGGAGCATGATTGGCATAGCCGATGTGGTATTGTAGAAAGGGGGAGCGGTGCTGAATAAAAACATATGCTTTGAGGAGGTTGTTGAGAGATCTGCTAGCACTATCATGGCAAGATCTGGTGGAAAGTGTTAAAACAGCAGTAGCAAGGGCACGTCGGGTCTAGAAGGTGGTGCTGCACCGAAGGGATATGCGTAACATGTCTTGTTTTACAACAAGCCTGGCCCAGTGAACAACTCTGTGGTATGCTAGACCTTGTTTCAAGCAGTGACAGGTGACAAAGAAAACAGTCCTCCAAAGTGGTGGTGACAGCGTGGGTGACAGCCTTGCAGCATAGGCCCGTCTCGCCCGCCGCTGATTGCAGCATGTAGAAGGAAGCTTCCTACCATCAAACTGGCATGCAAAGCACACCAGCTTCTGTTAATTCTGAATCCTTGGCAGTGACCTTGAAGCTTATGGTAAGATTGCCAGAAGCAGGGCCCCTCCAGCAGGGGAAGCATCCATGTTGAAAACCACATTTTTTGCTGCCTGTAGCAATGCTCAGCATTGCAGGGATAGCTAATGTGGGGCCTGCTGTGCAGAGCATGCATGACTGCAGCTAGTGACATGGTACTGTAAAGCCAAGGAAAGCTTGCTGATAAATGGGAGAAGTTCCATTCCATGCACCCTAACTCAGGTGACCACAGGGGCGTACCCACTTTTGACCAAAATCTGAAAAGTCAGCTCAAGCACTTTCTCAATGCGGTTGCGGTTGCCACCAATTTAGCACAGCAGGCAATAATTGCATCAACAAGTTCTTTGCAACAGGCTAGACACAGCTGTTATCTCTGCTTGCACTTGAGGAAACAGGAGGTGCAAACATTGGACACTGGTTCTGCTGCTGCTGTTTGACAGAGGCAAGGGCTTTGGCTTGGGGCAGGGCTGGTTTAAGGTACCAGGGGCTGGACCTATGCAACAGTCACAGCCAGGGTGAATAAATTGTTGCATGTGCTGGCAACCCATGACGGGGGCCCTTCCTACCCCTACCCTCACCAGCTGCAGCAGTACACTAAGCAAATACCAACAACTGAGATACCTTGACTTGCACACTTCCCCTGGTAGCACATGCCATAGGACATTACAGCTGGAGCAGGGGCTGTCTCTGAAGCTGCCTGTGCCATGCGGAATACCCAAAGGGCATATCTGGCGCCCCCAAAGCAGGGTATACCCCCAACACATGTAGCGAGCTGCTGTTCTCTGCAGGTGGAGCATGATTGGCATAGCCGATGTGGTATTGTAGAAAGGGGGAGCGGTGCTGAATAAAAACATATGCTTTGAGGAGGTTGTTGAGAGATCTGCTAGCACTATCATGGCAAGATCTGGTGGAAAGTGTTAAAACAGCAGTAGCAAGGGCACGTCGGGTCTAGAAGGTGGTGCTGCACCGAAGGGATATGCGTAACATGTCTTGTTTTACAACAAGCCTGGCCCAGTGAACAACTCTGTGGTATGCTAGACCTTGTTTCAAGCAGTGACAGGTGACAAAGAAAACAGTCCTCCAAAGTGGTGGTGACAGCGTGGGTGACAGCCTTGCAGCATAGGCCCGTCTCGCCCGCCGCTGATTGCAGCATGTAGAAGGAAGCTTCCTACCATCAAACTGGCATGCAAAGCACACCAGCTTCTGTTAATACTGAATCCTTGGCAGTGACCTTGAAGCTTATGGTAAGATTGCCAGAAGCAGGGCCCCTCCAGCAGGGGAAGCATCCATGTTGAAAACCACACTTTTTGCTGCCTGTAGCAATGCTCAGCATTGCAGGGATAGCTAATGTGGGGCCTGCTGTGCAGAGCATGCATGACTGCAGCTAGTGACATGGTACTGTAAAGCCAAGGAAAGCTTGCTGATAAATGGGAGAAGTTCCATTCCATGCACCCTAACTCAGGTGACCACAGGGGCGTACCCACTTTTGACCAAAATCTGAAAAGTCAGCTCAAGCACTTTCTCAATGCGGTTGCGGTTGCCACCAATTTAGCACAGCAGGCAATAATTGCATCAACAAGTTCTTTGCAACAGGCTAGACACAGCTGTTATCTCTGCTTGCACTTGAGGAAACAGGAGGTGCAAACATTGGACAGTGGACATTGGTTCTGCTGCTGCTGTTTGACAGAGGCAAGGGCTTTGGCTTGGGGCAGGGCTGGTTTAAGGTACCAGGGGCTGGACCTATGCAACAGTCACAGCCAGGGTGAATAAATTGTTGCATGTGCTGGCAACCCATGACGGGGGCCCTTCCTACCCCTACCCTCACCAGCTGCAGCAGTACACTAAGCAAATACCAACAACTGAGATACCTTGACTTGCACACTTCCCCTGGTAGCACATGCCATAGGACATTACAGCTGGAGCAGGGGCTGTCTCTGAAGCTGCCTGTGCCATGCGGAATACCCAAAGGGCATATCTGGCGCCCCCAAAGCAGGGTATACCCCCAGCACATGTAGCGAGCTGCTGTTCTCTGCAGGTGGAGCATGATTGGCATAGCCGATGTGGTATTGTAGAAAGGGGGAGCGGTGCTGAATAAAAACATATGCTTTGAGGAGGTTGTTGAGAGATCTGCTAGCACTATCATGGCAAGATCTGGTGGAAAGTGTTAAAACAGCAGTAGCAAGGGCACGTCGGGTCTAGAAGGTGGTGCTGCACCGAAGGGATATGCGTAACATGTCTTGTTTTACAACAAGCCTGGCCCAGTGAACAACTCTGTGGTATGCTAGACCTTGTTTCAAGCAGTGACAGGTGACAAAGAAAACAGTCCTCCAAAGTGGTGGTGACAGCGTGGGTGACAGCCTTGCAGCATAGGCCCGTCTCGCCCGCCGCTGATTGCAGCATGTAGAAGGAAGCTTCCTACCATCAAACTGGCATGCAAAGCACACCAGCTTCTGTTAATACTGAATCCTTGGCAGTGACCTTGAAGCTTATGGTAAGATTGCCAGAAGCAGGGCCCCTCCAGCAGGGGAAGCATCCATGTTGAAAACCACACTTTTTGCTGCCTGTAGCAATGCTCAGCATTGCAGGGATAGCTAATGTGGGGCCTGCTGTGCAGAGCATGCATGACTGCAGCTAGTGACATGGTACTGTAAAGCCAAGGAAAGCTTGCTGATAAATGGGAGAAGTTCCATTCCATGCACCCTAACTCAGGTGACCACAGGGGCGTACCCACTTTTGACCAAAATCTGAAAAGTCAGCTCAAGCACTTTCTCAATGCGGTTGCGGTTGCCACCAATTTAGCACAGCAGGCAATAATTGCATCAACAAGTTCTTTGCAACAGGCTAGACACAGCTGTTATCTCTGCTTGCACTTGAGGAAACAGGAGGTGCAAACATTGGACAGTGGACATTGGTTCTGCTGCTGCTGTTTGACAGAGGCAAGGGCTTTGGCTTGGGGCAGGGCTGGTTTAAGGTACCAGGGGCTGGACCTATGCAACAGTCACAGCCAGGGTGAATAAATTGTTGCATGTGCTGGCAACCCATGACGGGGGCCCTTCCTACCCCTACCCTCACCAGCTGCAGCAGTACACTAAGCAAATACCAACAACTGAGATACCTTGACTTGCACACTTCCCCTGGTAGCACATGCCATAGGACATTACAGCTGGAGCAGGGGCTGTCTCTGAAGCTGCCTGTGCCATGCGGAATACCCAAAGGGCATATCTGGCGCCCCCAAAGCAGGGTATACCCCCAGCACATGTAGCGAGCTGCTGTTCTCTGCAGGTGGAGCATGATTGGCATAGCCGATGTGGTATTGTAGAAAGGGGGAGCGGTGCTGAATAAAAACATATGCTTTGAGGAGGTTGTTGAGAGATCTGCTAGCACTATCATGGCAAGATCTGGTGGAAAGTGTTAAAACAGCAGTAGCAAGGGCACGTCGGGTCTAGAAGGTGGTGCTGCACCGAAGGGATATGCGTAACATGTCTTGTTTTACAACAAGCCTGGCCCAGTGAACAACTCTGTGGTATGCTAGACCTTGTTTCAAGCAGTGACAGGTGACAAAGAAAACAGTCCTCCAAAGTGGTGGTGACAGCGTGGGTGACAGCCTTGCAGCATAGGCCCGTCTCGCCCGCCGCTGATTGCAGCATGTAGAAGGAAGCTTCCTACCATCAAACTGGCATGCAAAGCACACCAGCTTCTGTTAATACTGAATCCTTGGCAGTGACCTTGAAGCTTATGGTAAGATTGCCAGAAGCAGGGCCCCTCCAGCAGGGGAAGCATCCATGTTGAAAACCACACTTTTTGCTGCCTGTAGCAATGCTCAGCATTGCAGGGATAGCTAATGTGGGGCCTGCTGTGCAGAGCATGCATGACTGCAGCTAGTGACATGGTACTGTAAAGCCAAGGAAAGCTTGCTGATAAATGGGAGAAGTTCCATTCCATGCACCCTAACTCAGGTGACCACAGGGGCGTACCCACTTTTGACCAAAATCTGAAAAGTCAGCTCAAGCACTTTCTCAATGCGGTTGCGGTTGCCACCAATTTAGCACAGCAGGCAATAATTGCATCAACAAGTTCTTTGCAACAGGCTAGACACAGCTGTTATCTCTGCTTGCACTTGAGGAAACAGGAGGTGCAAACATTGGACACTGTGGACATTGGTTCTGCTGCTGCTGTTTGACAGAGGCAAGGGCTTTGGCTTGGGGCAGGGCTGGTTTAAGGTACCAGGGGCTGGACCTATGCAACAGTCACAGCCAGGGTGAATAAATTGTTGCATGTGCTGGCAACCCATGACGGGGGCCCTTCCTACCCCTACCCTCACCAGCTGCAGCAGTACACTAAGCAAATACCAACAACTGAGATACCTTGACTTGCACACTTCCCCTGGTAGCACATGCCATAGGACATTACAGCTGGAGCAGGGGCTGTCTCTGAAGCTGCCTGTGCCATGCGGAATACCCAAAGGGCATATCTGGCGCCCCCAAAGCAGGGTATACCCCCAGCACATGTAGCGAGCTGCTGTTCTCTGCAGGTGGAGCATGATTGGCATAGCCGATGTGGTATTGTAGAAAGGGGGAGCGGTGCTGAATAAAAACATATGCTTTGAGGAGGTTGTTGAGAGATCTGCTAGCACTATCATGGCAAGATCTGGTGGAAAGTGTTAAAACAGCAGTAGCAAGGGCACGTCGGGTCTAGAAGGTGGTGCTGCACCGAAGGGATATGCGTAACATGTCTTGTTTTACAACAAGCCTGGCCCAGTGAACAACTCTGTGGTATGCTAGACCTTGTTTCAAGCAGTGACAGGTGACAAAGAAAACAGTCCTCCAAAGTGGTGGTGACAGCGTGGGTGACAGCCTTGCAGCATAGGCCCGTCTCGCCCGCCGCTGATTGCAGCATGTAGAAGGAAGCTTCCTACCATCAAACTGGCATGCAAAGCACACCAGCTTCTGTTAATACTGAATCCTTGGCAGTGACCTTGAAGCTTATGGTAAGATTGCCAGAAGCAGGGCCCCTCCAGCAGGGGAAGCATCCATGTTGAAAACCACACTTTTTGCTGCCTGTAGCAATGCTCAGCATTGCAGGGATAGCTAATGTGGGGCCTGCTGTGCAGAGCATGCATGACTGCAGCTAGTGACATGGTACTGTAAAGCCAAGGAAAGCTTGCTGATAAATGGGAGAAGTTCCATTCCATGCACCCTAACTCAGGTGACCACAGGGGCGTACCCACTTTTGACCAAAATCTGAAAAGTCAGCTCAAGCACTTTCTCAATGCGGTTGCGGTTGCCACCAATTTAGCACAGCAGGCAATAATTGCATCAACAAGTTCTTTGCAACAGGCTAGACACAGCTGTTATCTCTGCTTGCACTTGAGGAAACAGGAGGTGCAAACATTGGACAGTGGACATTGGTTCTGCTGCTGCTGTTTGACAGAGGCAAGGGCTTTGGCTTGGGGCAGGGCTGGTTTAAGGTACCAGGGGCTGGACCTATGCAACAGTCACAGCCAGGGTGAATAAATTGTTGCATGTGCTGGCAACCCATGACGGGGGCCCTTCCTACCCCTACCCTCACCAGCTGCAGCAGTACACTAAGCAAATACCAACAACTGAGATACCTTGACTTGCACACTTCCCCTGGTAGCACATGCCATAGGACATTACAGCTGGAGCAGGGGCTGTCTCTGAAGCTGCCTGTGCCATGCGGAATACCCAAAGGGCATATCTGGCGCCCCCAAAGCAGGGTATACCCCCAGCACATGTAGCGAGCTGCTGTTCTCTGCAGGTGGAGCATGATTGGCATAGCCGATGTGGTATTGTAGAAAGGGGGAGCGGTGCTGAATAAAAACATATGCTTTGAGGAGGTTGTTGAGAGATCTGCTAGCACTATCATGGCAAGATCTGGTGGAAAGTGTTAAAACAGCAGTAGCAAGGGCACGTCGGGTCTAGAAGGTGGTGCTGCACCGAAGGGATATGCGTAACATGTCTTGTTTTACAACAAGCCTGGCCCAGTGAACAACTCTGTGGTATGCTAGACCTTGTTTCAAGCAGTGACAGGTGACAAAGAAAACAGTCCTCCAAAGTGGTGGTGACAGCGTGGGTGACAGCCTTGCAGCATAGGCCCGTCTCGCCCGCCGCTGATTGCAGCATGTAGAAGGAAGCTTCCTACCATCAAACTGGCATGCAAAGCACACCAGCTTCTGTTAATACTGAATCCTTGGCAGTGACCTTGAAGCTTATGGTAAGATTGCCAGAAGCAGGGCCCCTCCAGCAGGGGAAGCATCCATGTTGAAAACCACACTTTTTGCTGCCTGTAGCAATGCTCAGCATTGCAGGGATAGCTAATGTGGGGCCTGCTGTGCAGAGCATGCATGACTGCAGCTAGTGACATGGTACTGTAAAGCCAAGGAAAGCTTGCTGATAAATGGGAGAAGTTCCATTCCATGCACCCTAACTCAGGTGACCACAGGGGCGTACCCACTTTTGACCAAAATCTGAAAAGTCAGCTCAAGCACTTTCTCAATGCGGTTGCGGTTGCCACCAATTTAGCACAGCAGGCAATAATTGCATCAACAAGTTCTTTGCAACAGGCTAGACACAGCTGTTATCTCTGCTTGCACTTGAGGAAACAGGAGGTGCAAACATTGGACACTGTGGACATTGGTTCTGCTGCTGCTGTTTGACAGAGGCAAGGGCTTTGGCTTGGGGCAGGGCTGGTTTAAGGTACCAGGGGCTGGACCTATGCAACAGTCACAGCCAGGGTGAATAAATTGTTGCATGTGCTGGCAACCCATGACGGGGGCCCTTCCTACCCCTACCCTCACCAGCTGCAGCAGTACACTAAGCAAATACCAACAACTGAGATACCTTGACTTGCACACTTCCCCTGGTAGCACATGCCATAGGACATTACAGCTGGAGCAGGGGCTGTCTCTGAAGCTGCCTGTGCCATGCGGAATACCCAAAGGGCATATCTGGCGCCCCCAAAGCAGGGTATACCCCCAGCACATGTAGCGAGCTGCTGTTCTCTGCAGGTGGAGCATGATTGGCATAGCCGATGTGGTATTGTAGAAAGGGGGAGCGGTGCTGAATAAAAACATATGCTTTGAGGAGGTTGTTGAGAGATCTGCTAGCACTATCATGGCAAGATCTGGTGGAAAGTGTTAAAACAGCAGTAGCAAGGGCACGTCGGGTCTAGAAGGTGGTGCTGCACCGAAGGGATATGCGTAACATGTCTTGTTTTACAACAAGCCTGGCCCAGTGAACAACTCTGTGGTATGCTAGACCTTGTTTCAAGCAGTGACAGGTGACAAAGAAAACAGTCCTCCAAAGTGGTGGTGACAGCGTGGGTGACAGCCTTGCAGCATAGGCCCGTCTCGCCCGCCGCTGATTGCAGCATGTAGAAGGAAGCTTCCTACCATCAAACTGGCATGCAAAGCACACCAGCTTCTGTTAATACTGAATCCTTGGCAGTGACCTTGAAGCTTATGGTAAGATTGCCAGAAGCAGGGCCCCTCCAGCAGGGGAAGCATCCATGTTGAAAACCACACTTTTTGCTGCCTGTAGCAATGCTCAGCATTGCAGGGATAGCTAATGTGGGGCCTGCTGTGCAGAGCATGCATGACTGCAGCTAGTGACATGGTACTGTAAAGCCAAGGAAAGCTTGCTGATAAATGGGAGAAGTTCCATTCCATGCACCCTAACTCAGGTGACCACAGGGGCGTACCCACTTTTGACCAAAATCTGAAAAGTCAGCTCAAGCACTTTCTCAATGCGGTTGCGGTTGCCACCAATTTAGCACAGCAGGCAATAATTGCATCAACAAGTTCTTTGCAACAGGCTAGACACAGCTGTTATCTCTGCTTGCACTTGAGGAAACAGGAGGTGCAAACATTGGACAGTGGACATTGGTTCTGCTGCTGCTGTTTGACAGAGGCAAGGGCTTTGGCTTGGGGCAGGGCTGGTTTAAGGTACCAGGGGCTGGACCTATGCAACAGTCACAGCCAGGGTGAATAAATTGTTGCATGTGCTGGCAACCCATGACGGGGGCCCTTCCTACCCCTACCCTCACCAGCTGCAGCAGTACACTAAGCAAATACCAACAACTGAGATACCTTGACTTGCACACTTCCCCTGGTAGCACATGCCATAGGACATTACAGCTGGAGCAGGGGCTGTCTCTGAAGCTGCCTGTGCCATGCGGAATACCCAAAGGGCATATCTGGCGCCCCCAAAGCAGGGTATACCCCCAGCACATGTAGCGAGCTGCTGTTCTCTGCAGGTGGAGCATGATTGGCATAGCCGATGTGGTATTGTAGAAAGGGGGAGCGGTGCTGAATAAAAACATATGCTTTGAGGAGGTTGTTGAGAGATCTGCTAGCACTATCATGGCAAGATCTGGTGGAAAGTGTTAAAACAGCAGTAGCAAGGGCACGTCGGGTCTAGAAGGTGGTGCTGCACCGAAGGGATATGCGTAACATGTCTTGTTTTACAACAAGCCTGGCCCAGTGAACAACTCTGTGGTATGCTAGACCTTGTTTCAAGCAGTGACAGGTGACAAAGAAAACAGTCCTCCAAAGTGGTGGTGACAGCGTGGGTGACAGCCTTGCAGCATAGGCCCGTCTCGCCCGCCGCTGATTGCAGCATGTAGAAGGAAGCTTCCTACCATCAAACTGGCATGCAAAGCACACCAGCTTCTGTTAATACTGAATCCTTGGCAGTGACCTTGAAGCTTATGGTAAGATTGCCAGAAGCAGGGCCCCTCCAGCAGGGGAAGCATCCATGTTGAAAACCACACTTTTTGCTGCCTGTAGCAATGCTCAGCATTGCAGGGATAGCTAATGTGGGGCCTGCTGTGCAGAGCATGCATGACTGCAGCTAGTGACATGGTACTGTAAAGCCAAGGAAAGCTTGCTGATAAATGGGAGAAGTTCCATTCCATGCACCCTAACTCAGGTGACCACAGGGGCGTACCCACTTTTGACCAAAATCTGAAAAGTCAGCTCAAGCACTTTCTCAATGCGGTTGCGGTTGCCACCAATTTAGCACAGCAGGCAATAATTGCATCAACAAGTTCTTTGCAACAGGCTAGACACAGCTGTTATCTCTGCTTGCACTTGAGGAAACAGGAGGTGCAAACATTGGACACTGTGGACATTGGTTCTGCTGCTGCTGTTTGACAGAGGCAAGGGCTTTGGCTTGGGGCAGGGCTGGTTTAAGGTACCAGGGGCTGGACCTATGCAACAGTCACAGCCAGGGTGAATAAATTGTTGCATGTGCTGGCAACCCATGACGGGGGCCCTTCCTACCCCTACCCTCACCAGCTGCAGCAGTACACTAAGCAAATACCAACAACTGAGATACCTTGACTTGCACACTTCCCCTGGTAGCACATGCCATAGGACATTACAGCTGGAGCAGGGGCTGTCTCTGAAGCTGCCTGTGCCATGCGGAATACCCAAAGGGCATATCTGGCGCCCCCAAAGCAGGGTATACCCCCAGCACATGTAGCGAGCTGCTGTTCTCTGCAGGTGGAGCATGATTGGCATAGCCGATGTGGTATTGTAGAAAGGGGGAGCGGTGCTGAATAAAAACATATGCTTTGAGGAGGTTGTTGAGAGATCTGCTAGCACTATCATGGCAAGATCTGGTGGAAAGTGTTAAAACAGCAGTAGCAAGGGCACGTCGGGTCTAGAAGGTGGTGCTGCACCGAAGGGATATGCGTAACATGTCTTGTTTTACAACAAGCCTGGCCCAGTGAACAACTCTGTGGTATGCTAGACCTTGTTTCAAGCAGTGACAGGTGACAAAGAAAACAGTCCTCCAAAGTGGTGGTGACAGCGTGGGTGACAGCCTTGCAGCATAGGCCCGTCTCGCCCGCCGCTGATTGCAGCATGTAGAAGGAAGCTTCCTACCATCAAACTGGCATGCAAAGCACACCAGCTTCTGTTAATACTGAATCCTTGGCAGTGACCTTGAAGCTTATGGTAAGATTGCCAGAAGCAGGGCCCCTCCAGCAGGGGAAGCATCCATGTTGAAAACCACACTTTTTGCTGCCTGTAGCAATGCTCAGCATTGCAGGGATAGCTAATGTGGGGCCTGCTGTGCAGAGCATGCATGACTGCAGCTAGTGACATGGTACTGTAAAGCCAAGGAAAGCTTGCTGATAAATGGGAGAAGTTCCATTCCATGCACCCTAACTCAGGTGACCACAGGGGCGTACCCACTTTTGACCAAAATCTGAAAAGTCAGCTCAAGCACTTTCTCAATGCGGTTGCGGTTGCCACCAATTTAGCACAGCAGGCAATAATTGCATCAACAAGTTCTTTGCAACAGGCTAGACACAGCTGTTATCTCTGCTTGCACTTGAGGAAACAGGAGGTGCAAACATTGGACACTGGTTCTGCTGCTGCTGTTTGACAGAGGCAAGGGCTTTGGCTTGGGGCAGGGCTGGTTTAAGGTACCAGGGGCTGGACCTATGCAACAGTCACAGCCAGGGTGAATAAATTGTTGCATGTGCTGGCAACCCATGACGGGGGCCCTTCCTACCCCTACCCTCACCAGCTGCAGCAGTACACTAAGCAAATACCAACAACTGAGATACCTTGACTTGCACACTTCCCCTGGTAGCACATGCCATAGGACATTACAGCTGGAGCAGGGGCTGTCTCTGAAGCTGCCTGTGCCATGCGGAATACCCAAAGGGCATATCTGGCGCCCCCAAAGCAGGGTATACCCCCAGCACATGTAGCGAGCTGCTGTTCTCTGCAGGTGGAGCATGATTGGCATAGCCGATGTGGTATTGTAGAAAGGGGGAGCGGTGCTGAATAAAAACATATGCTTTGAGGAGGTTGTTGAGAGATCTGCTAGCACTATCATGGCAAGATCTGGTGGAAAGTGTTAAAACAGCAGTAGCAAGGGCACGTCGGGTCTAGAAGGTGGTGCTGCACCGAAGGGATATGCGTAACATGTCTTGTTTTACAACAAGCCTGGCCCAGTGAACAACTCTGTGGTATGCTAGACCTTGTTTCAAGCAGTGACAGGTGACAAAGAAAACAGTCCTCCAAAGTGGTGGTGACAGCGTGGGTGACAGCCTTGCAGCATAGGCCCGTCTCGCCCGCCGCTGATTGCAGCATGTAGAAGGAAGCTTCCTACCATCAAACTGGCATGCAAAGCACACCAGCTTCTGTTAATACTGAATCCTTGGCAGTGACCTTGAAGCTTATGGTAAGATTGCCAGAAGCAGGGCCCCTCCAGCAGGGGAAGCATCCATGTTGAAAACCACACTTTTTGCTGCCTGTAGCAATGCTCAGCATTGCAGGGATAGCTAATGTGGGGCCTGCTGTGCAGAGCATGCATGACTGCAGCTAGTGACATGGTACTGTAAAGCCAAGGAAAGCTTGCTGATAAATGGGAGAAGTTCCATTCCATGCACCCTAACTCAGGTGACCACAGGGGCGTACCCACTTTTGACCAAAATCTGAAAAGTCAGCTCAAGCACTTTCTCAATGCGGTTGCGGTTGCCACCAATTTAGCACAGCAGGCAATAATTGCATCAACAAGTTCTTTGCAACAGGCTAGACACAGCTGTTATCTCTGCTTGCACTTGAGGAAACAGGAGGTGCAAACATTGGACAGTGGACATTGGTTCTGCTGCTGCTGTTTGACAGAGGCAAGGGCTTTGGCTTGGGGCAGGGCTGGTTTAAGGTACCAGGGGCTGGACCTATGCAACAGTCACAGCCAGGGTGAATAAATTGTTGCATGTGCTGGCAACCCATGACGGGGGCCCTTCCTACCCCTACCCTCACCAGCTGCAGCAGTACACTAAGCAAATACCAACAACTGAGATACCTTGACTTGCACACTTCCCCTGGTAGCACATGCCATAGGACATTACAGCTGGAGCAGGGGCTGTCTCTGAAGCTGCCTGTGCCATGCGGAATACCCAAAGGGCATATCTGGCGCCCCCAAAGCAGGGTATACCCCCAGCACATGTAGCGAGCTGCTGTTCTCTGCAGGTGGAGCATGATTGGCATAGCCGATGTGGTATTGTAGAAAGGGGGAGCGGTGCTGAATAAAAACATATGCTTTGAGGAGGTTGTTGAGAGATCTGCTAGCACTATCATGGCAAGATCTGGTGGAAAGTGTTAAAACAGCAGTAGCAAGGGCACGTCGGGTCTAGAAGGTGGTGCTGCACCGAAGGGATATGCGTAACATGTCTTGTTTTACAACAAGCCTGGCCCAGTGAACAACTCTGTGGTATGCTAGACCTTGTTTCAAGCAGTGACAGGTGACAAAGAAAACAGTCCTCCAAAGTGGTGGTGACAGCGTGGGTGACAGCCTTGCAGCATAGGCCCGTCTCGCCCGCCGCTGATTGCAGCATGTAGAAGGAAGCTTCCTACCATCAAACTGGCATGCAAAGCACACCAGCTTCTGTTAATACTGAATCCTTGGCAGTGACCTTGAAGCTTATGGTAAGATTGCCAGAAGCAGGGCCCCTCCAGCAGGGGAAGCATCCATGTTGAAAACCACACTTTTTGCTGCCTGTAGCAATGCTCAGCATTGCAGGGATAGCTAATGTGGGGCCTGCTGTGCAGAGCATGCATGACTGCAGCTAGTGACATGGTACTGTAAAGCCAAGGAAAGCTTGCTGATAAATGGGAGAAGTTCCATTCCATGCACCCTAACTCAGGTGACCACAGGGGCGTACCCACTTTTGACCAAAATCTGAAAAGTCAGCTCAAGCACTTTCTCAATGCGGTTGCGGTTGCCACCAATTTAGCACAGCAGGCAATAATTGCATCAACAAGTTCTTTGCAACAGGCTAGACACAGCTGTTATCTCTGCTTGCACTTGAGGAAACAGGAGGTGCAAACATTGGACAGTGGACATTGGTTCTGCTGCTGCTGTTTGACAGAGGCAAGGGCTTTGGCTTGGGGCAGGGCTGGTTTAAGGTACCAGGGGCTGGACCTATGCAACAGTCACAGCCAGGGTGAATAAATTGTTGCATGTGCTGGCAACCCATGACGGGGGCCCTTCCTACCCCTACCCTCACCAGCTGCAGCAGTACACTAAGCAAATACCAACAACTGAGATACCTTGACTTGCACACTTCCCCTGGTAGCACATGCCATAGGACATTACAGCTGGAGCAGGGGCTGTCTCTGAAGCTGCCTGTGCCATGCGGAATACCCAAAGGGCATATCTGGCGCCCCCAAAGCAGGGTATACCCCCAGCACATGTAGCGAGCTGCTGTTCTCTGCAGGTGGAGCATGATTGGCATAGCCGATGTGGTATTGTAGAAAGGGGGAGCGGTGCTGAATAAAAACATATGCTTTGAGGAGGTTGTTGAGAGATCTGCTAGCACTATCATGGCAAGATCTGGTGGAAAGTGTTAAAACAGCAGTAGCAAGGGCACGTCGGGTCTAGAAGGTGGTGCTGCACCGAAGGGATATGCGTAACATGTCTTGTTTTACAACAAGCCTGGCCCAGTGAACAACTCTGTGGTATGCTAGACCTTGTTTCAAGCAGTGACAGGTGACAAAGAAAACAGTCCTCCAAAGTGGTGGTGACAGCGTGGGTGACAGCCTTGCAGCATAGGCCCGTCTCGCCCGCCGCTGATTGCAGCATGTAGAAGGAAGCTTCCTACCATCAAACTGGCATGCAAAGCACACCAGCTTCTGTTAATACTGAATCCTTGGCAGTGACCTTGAAGCTTATGGTAAGATTGCCAGAAGCAGGGCCCCTCCAGCAGGGGAAGCATCCATGTTGAAAACCACACTTTTTGCTGCCTGTAGCAATGCTCAGCATTGCAGGGATAGCTAATGTGGGGCCTGCTGTGCAGAGCATGCATGACTGCAGCTAGTGACATGGTACTGTAAAGCCAAGGAAAGCTTGCTGATAAATGGGAGAAGTTCCATTCCATGCACCCTAACTCAGGTGACCACAGGGGCGTACCCACTTTTGACCAAAATCTGAAAAGTCAGCTCAAGCACTTTCTCAATGCGGTTGCGGTTGCCACCAATTTAGCACAGCAGGCAATAATTGCATCAACAAGTTCTTTGCAACAGGCTAGACACAGCTGTTA
Source organism: Pseudopediastrum boryanum (assembly GCA_963556185.1). Taxonomy (NCBI): domain Eukaryota; kingdom Viridiplantae; phylum Chlorophyta; class Chlorophyceae; order Sphaeropleales; family Hydrodictyaceae; genus Pseudopediastrum; species Pseudopediastrum boryanum. Next base: position 9,433,319 of record OY744495.1, read on the forward strand.
TCTCTGCTTGCACTTGAGGAAACAGGAGGTGCAAACATTGGACACTGTGGACATTGGTTCTGCTGCTGCTGTTTGACAGAGGCAAGGGCTTTGGCTTGGGGCAGGGCTGGTTTAAGGTACCAGGGGCTGGACCTATGCAACAGTCACAGCCAGGGTGAATAAATTGTTGCATGTGCTGGCAACCCATGACGGGGGCCCTTCCTACCCCTACCCTCACCAGCTGCAGCAGTACACTAAGCAAATACCAACAACTGAGATACCTTGACTTGCACACTTCCCCTGGTAGCACATGCCATAGGACATTACAGCTGGAGCAGGGGCTGTCTCTGAAGCTGCCTGTGCCATGCGGAATACCCAAAGGGCATATCTGGCGCCCCCAAAGCAGGGTATACCCCCAGCACATGTAGCGAGCTGCTGTTCTCTGCAGGTGGAGCATGATTGGCATAGCCGATGTGGTATTGTAGAAAGGGGGAGCGGTGCTGAATAAAAACATATGCTTTGAGGAGGTTGTTGAGAGATCTGCTAGCACTATCATGGCAAGATCTGGTGGAAAGTGTTAAAACAGCAGTAGCAAGGGCACGTCGGGTCTAGAAGGTGGTGCTGCACCGAAGGGATATGCGTAACATGTCTTGTTTTACAACAAGCCTGGCCCAGTGAACAACTCTGTGGTATGCTAGACCTTGTTTCAAGCAGTGACAGGTGACAAAGAAAACAGTCCTCCAAAGTGGTGGTGACAGCGTGGGTGACAGCCTTGCAGCATAGGCCCGTCTCGCCCGCCGCTGATTGCAGCATGTAGAAGGAAGCTTCCTACCATCAAACTGGCATGCAAAGCACACCAGCTTCTGTTAATACTGAATCCTTGGCAGTGACCTTGAAGCTTATGGTAAGATTGCCAGAAGCAGGGCCCCTCCAGCAGGGGAAGCATCCATGTTGAAAACCACACTTTTTGCTGCCTGTAGCAATGCTCAGCATTGCAGGGATAGCTAATGTGGGGCCTGCTGTGCAGAGCATGCATGACTGCAGCTAGTGACATGGTACTGTAAAGCCAAGGAAAGCTTGCTGATAAATGGGAGAAGTTCCATTCCATGCACCCTAACTCAGGTGACCACAGGGGCGTACCCACTTTTGACCAAAATCTGAAAAGTCAGCTCAAGCACTTTCTCAATGCGGTTGCGGTTGCCACCAATTTAGCACAGCAGGCAATAATTGCATCAACAAGTTCTTTGCAACAGGCTAGACACAGCTGTTATCTCTGCTTGCACTTGAGGAAACAGGAGGTGCAAACATTGGACACTGGTTCTGCTGCTGCTGTTTGACAGAGGCAAGGGCTTTGGCTTGGGGCAGGGCTGGTTTAAGGTACCAGGGGCTGGACCTATGCAACAGTCACAGCCAGGGTGAATAAATTGTTGCATGTGCTGGCAACCCATGACGGGGGCCCTTCCTACCCCTACCCTCACCAGCTGCAGCAGTACACTAAGCAAATACCAACAACTGAGATACCTTGACTTGCACACTTCCCCTGGTAGCACATGCCATAGGACATTACAGCTGGAGCAGGGGCTGTCTCTGAAGCTGCCTGTGCCATGCGGAATACCCAAAGGGCATATCTGGCGCCCCCAAAGCAGGGTATACCCCCAGCACATGTAGCGAGCTGCTGTTCTCTGCAGGTGGAGCATGATTGGCATAGCCGATGTGGTATTGTAGAAAGGGGGAGCGGTGCTGAATAAAAACATATGCTTTGAGGAGGTTGTTGAGAGATCTGCTAGCACTATCATGGCAAGATCTGGTGGAAAGTGTTAAAACAGCAGTAGCAAGGGCACGTCGGGTCTAGAAGGTGGTGCTGCACCGAAGGGATATGCGTAACATGTCTTGTTTTACAACAAGCCTGGCCCAGTGAACAACTCTGTGGTATGCTAGACCTTGTTTCAAGCAGTGACAGGTGACAAAGAAAACAGTCCTCCAAAGTGGTGGTGACAGCGTGGGTGACAGCCTTGCAGCATAGGCCCGTCTCGCCCGCCGCTGATTGCAGCATGTAGAAGGAAGCTTCCTACCATCAAACTGGCATGCAAAGCACACCAGCTTCTGTTAATACTGAATCCTTGGCAGTGACCTTGAAGCTTATGGTAAGATTGCCAGAAGCAGGGCCCCTCCAGCAGGGGAAGCATCCATGTTGAAAACCACACTTTTTGCTGCCTGTAGCAATGCTCAGCATTGCAGGGATAGCTAATGTGGGGCCTGCTGTGCAGAGCATGCATGACTGCAGCTAGTGACATGGTACTGTAAAGCCAAGGAAAGCTTGCTGATAAATGGGAGAAGTTCCATTCCATGCACCCTAACTCAGGTGACCACAGGGGCGTACCCACTTTTGACCAAAATCTGAAAAGTCAGCTCAAGCACTTTCTCAATGCGGTTGCGGTTGCCACCAATTTAGCACAGCAGGCAATAATTGCATCAACAAGTTCTTTGCAACAGGCTAGACACAGCTGTTATCTCTGCTTGCACTTGAGGAAACAGGAGGTGCAAACATTGGACACTGTGGACATTGGTTCTGCTGCTGCTGTTTGACAGAGGCAAGGGCTTTGGCTTGGGGCAGGGCTGGTTTAAGGTACCAGGGGCTGGACCTATGCAACAGTCACAGCCAGGGTGAATAAATTGTTGCATGTGCTGGCAACCCATGACGGGGGCCCTTCCTACCCCTACCCTCACCAGCTGCAGCAGTACACTAAGCAAATACCAACAACTGAGATACCTTGACTTGCACACTTCCCCTGGTAGCACATGCCATAGGACATTACAGCTGGAGCAGGGGCTGTCTCTGAAGCTGCCTGTGCCATGCGGAATACCCAAAGGGCATATCTGGCGCCCCCAAAGCAGGGTATACCCCCAGCACATGTAGCGAGCTGCTGTTCTCTGCAGGTGGAGCATGATTGGCATAGCCGATGTGGTATTGTAGAAAGGGGGAGCGGTGCTGAATAAAAACATATGCTTTGAGGAGGTTGTTGAGAGATCTGCTAGCACTATCATGGCAAGATCTGGTGGAAAGTGTTAAAACAGCAGTAGCAAGGGCACGTCGGGTCTAGAAGGTGGTGCTGCACCGAAGGGATATGCGTAACATGTCTTGTTTTACAACAAGCCTGGCCCAGTGAACAACTCTGTGGTATGCTAGACCTTGTTTCAAGCAGTGACAGGTGACAAAGAAAACAGTCCTCCAAAGTGGTGGTGACAGCGTGGGTGACAGCCTTGCAGCATAGGCCCGTCTCGCCCGCCGCTGATTGCAGCATGTAGAAGGAAGCTTCCTACCATCAAACTGGCATGCAAAGCACACCAGCTTCTGTTAATACTGAATCCTTGGCAGTGACCTTGAAGCTTATGGTAAGATTGCCAGAAGCAGGGCCCCTCCAGCAGGGGAAGCATCCATGTTGAAAACCACACTTTTTGCTGCCTGTAGCAATGCTCAGCATTGCAGGGATAGCTAATGTGGGGCCTGCTGTGCAGAGCATGCATGACTGCAGCTAGTGACATGGTACTGTAAAGCCAAGGAAAGCTTGCTGATAAATGGGAGAAGTTCCATTCCATGCACCCTAACTCAGGTGACCACAGGGGCGTACCCACTTTTGACCAAAATCTGAAAAGTCAGCTCAAGCACTTTCTCAATGCGGTTGCGGTTGCCACCAATTTAGCACAGCAGGCAATAATTGCATCAACAAGTTCTTTGCAACAGGCTAGACACAGCTGTTATCTCTGCTTGCACTTGAGGAAACAGGAGGTGCAAACATTGGACAGTGGACATTGGTTCTGCTGCTGCTGTTTGACAGAGGCAAGGGCTTTGGCTTGGGGCAGGGCTGGTTTAAGGTACCAGGGGCTGGACCTATGCAACAGTCACAGCCAGGGTGAATAAATTGTTGCATGTGCTGGCAACCCATGACGGGGGCCCTTCCTACCCCTACCCTCACCAGCTGCAGCAGTACACTAAGCAAATACCAACAACTGAGATACCTTGACTTGCACACTTCCCCTGGTAGCACATGCCATAGGACATTACAGCTGGAGCAGGGGCTGTCTCTGAAGCTGCCTGTGCCATGCGGAATACCCAAAGGGCATATCTGGCGCCCCCAAAGCAGGGTATACCCCCAGCACATGTAGCGAGCTGCTGTTCTCTGCAGGTGGAGCATGATTGGCATAGCCGATGTGGTATTGTAGAAAGGGGGAGCGGTGCTGAATAAAAACATATGCTTTGAGGAGGTTGTTGAGAGATCTGCTAGCACTATCATGGCAAGATCTGGTGGAAAGTGTTAAAACAGCAGTAGCAAGGGCACGTCGGGTCTAGAAGGTGGTGCTGCACCGAAGGGATATGCGTAACATGTCTTGTTTTACAACAAGCCTGGCCCAGTGAACAACTCTGTGGTATGCTAGACCTTGTTTCAAGCAGTGACAGGTGACAAAGAAAACAGTCCTCCAAAGTGGTGGTGACAGCGTGGGTGACAGCCTTGCAGCATAGGCCCGTCTCGCCCGCCGCTGATTGCAGCATGTAGAAGGAAGCTTCCTACCATCAAACTGGCATGCAAAGCACACCAGCTTCTGTTAATACTGAATCCTTGGCAGTGACCTTGAAGCTTATGGTAAGATTGCCAGAAGCAGGGCCCCTCCAGCAGGGGAAGCATCCATGTTGAAAACCACACTTTTTGCTGCCTGTAGCAATGCTCAGCATTGCAGGGATAGCTAATGTGGGGCCTGCTGTGCAGAGCATGCATGACTGCAGCTAGTGACATGGTACTGTAAAGCCAAGGAAAGCTTGCTGATAAATGGGAGAAGTTCCATTCCATGCACCCTAACTCAGGTGACCACAGGGGCGTACCCACTTTTGACCAAAATCTGAAAAGTCAGCTCAAGCACTTTCTCAATGCGGTTGCGGTTGCCACCAATTTAGCACAGCAGGCAATAATTGCATCAACAAGTTCTTTGCAACAGGCTAGACACAGCTGTTATCTCTGCTTGCACTTGAGGAAACAGGAGGTGCAAACATTGGACACTGTGGACATTGGTTCTGCTGCTGCTGTTTGACAGAGGCAAGGGCTTTGGCTTGGGGCAGGGCTGGTTTAAGGTACCAGGGGCTGGACCTATGCAACAGTCACAGCCAGGGTGAATAAATTGTTGCATGTGCTGGCAACCCATGACGGGGGCCCTTCCTACCCCTACCCTCACCAGCTGCAGCAGTACACTAAGCAAATACCAACAACTGAGATACCTTGACTTGCACACTTCCCCTGGTAGCACATGCCATAGGACATTACAGCTGGAGCAGGGGCTGTCTCTGAAGCTGCCTGTGCCATGCGGAATACCCAAAGGGCATATCTGGCGCCCCCAAAGCAGGGTATACCCCCAGCACATGTAGCGAGCTGCTGTTCTCTGCAGGTGGAGCATGATTGGCATAGCCGATGTGGTATTGTAGAAAGGGGGAGCGGTGCTGAATAAAAACATATGCTTTGAGGAGGTTGTTGAGAGATCTGCTAGCACTATCATGGCAAGATCTGGTGGAAAGTGTTAAAACAGCAGTAGCAAGGGCACGTCGGGTCTAGAAGGTGGTGCTGCACCGAAGGGATATGCGTAACATGTCTTGTTTTACAACAAGCCTGGCCCAGTGAACAACTCTGTGGTATGCTAGACCTTGTTTCAAGCAGTGACAGGTGACAAAGAAAACAGTCCTCCAAAGTGGTGGTGACAGCGTGGGTGACAGCCTTGCAGCATAGGCCCGTCTCGCCCGCCGCTGATTGCAGCATGTAGAAGGAAGCTTCCTACCATCAAACTGGCATGCAAAGCACACCAGCTTCTGTTAATACTGAATCCTTGGCAGTGACCTTGAAGCTTATGGTAAGATTGCCAGAAGCAGGGCCCCTCCAGCAGGGGAAGCATCCATGTTGAAAACCACACTTTTTGCTGCCTGTAGCAATGCTCAGCATTGCAGGGATAGCTAATGTGGGGCCTGCTGTGCAGAGCATGCATGACTGCAGCTAGTGACATGGTACTGTAAAGCCAAGGAAAGCTTGCTGATAAATGGGAGAAGTTCCATTCCATGCACCCTAACTCAGGTGACCACAGGGGCGTACCCACTTTTGACCAAAATCTGAAAAGTCAGCTCAAGCACTTTCTCAATGCGGTTGCGGTTGCCACCAATTTAGCACAGCAGGCAATAATTGCATCAACAAGTTCTTTGCAACAGGCTAGACACAGCTGTTATCTCTGCTTGCACTTGAGGAAACAGGAGGTGCAAACATTGGACACTGTGGACATTGGTTCTGCTGCTGCTGTTTGACAGAGGCAAGGGCTTTGGCTTGGGGCAGGGCTGGTTTAAGGTACCAGGGGCTGGACCTATGCAACAGTCACAGCCAGGGTGAATAAATTGTTGCATGTGCTGGCAACCCATGACGGGGGCCCTTCCTACCCCTACCCTCACCAGCTGCAGCAGTACACTAAGCAAATACCAACAACTGAGATACCTTGACTTGCACACTTCCCCTGGTAGCACATGCCATAGGACATTACAGCTGGAGCAGGGGCTGTCTCTGAAGCTGCCTGTGCCATGCGGAATACCCAAAGGGCATATCTGGCGCCCCCAAAGCAGGGTATACCCCCAGCACATGTAGCGAGCTGCTGTTCTCTGCAGGTGGAGCATGATTGGCATAGCCGATGTGGTATTGTAGAAAGGGGGAGCGGTGCTGAATAAAAACATATGCTTTGAGGAGGTTGTTGAGAGATCTGCTAGCACTATCATGGCAAGATCTGGTGGAAAGTGTTAAAACAGCAGTAGCAAGGGCACGTCGGGTCTAGAAGGTGGTGCTGCACCGAAGGGATATGCGTAACATGTCTTGTTTTACAACAAGCCTGGCCCAGTGAACAACTCTGTGGTATGCTAGACCTTGTTTCAAGCAGTGACAGGTGACAAAGAAAACAGTCCTCCAAAGTGGTGGTGACAGCGTGGGTGACAGCCTTGCAGCATAGGCCCGTCTCGCCCGCCGCTGATTGCAGCATGTAGAAGGAAGCTTCCTACCATCAAACTGGCATGCAAAGCACACCAGCTTCTGTTAATACTGAATCCTTGGCAGTGACCTTGAAGCTTATGGTAAGATTGCCAGAAGCAGGGCCCCTCCAGCAGGGGAAGCATCCATGTTGAAAACCACACTTTTTGCTGCCTGTAGCAATGCTCAGCATTGCAGGGATAGCTAATGTGGGGCCTGCTGTGCAGAGCATGCATGACTGCAGCTAGTGACATGGTACTGTAAAGCCAAGGAAAGCTTGCTGATAAATGGGAGAAGTTCCATTCCATGCACCCTAACTCAGGTGACCACAGGGGCGTACCCACTTTTGACCAAAATCTGAAAAGTCAGCTCAAGCACTTTCTCAATGCGGTTGCGGTTGCCACCAATTTAGCACAGCAGGCAATAATTGCATCAACAAGTTCTTTGCAACAGGCTAGACACAGCTGTTATCTCTGCTTGCACTTGAGGAAACAGGAGGTGCAAACATTGGACACTGTGGACATTGGTTCTGCTGCTGCTGTTTGACAGAGGCAAGGGCTTTGGCTTGGGGCAGGGCTGGTTTAAGGTACCAGGGGCTGGACCTATGCAACAGTCACAGCCAGGGTGAATAAATTGTTGCATGTGCTGGCAACCCATGACGGGGGCCCTTCCTACCCCTACCCTCACCAGCTGCAGCAGTACACTAAGCAAATACCAACAACTGAGATACCTTGACTTGCACACTTCCCCTGGTAGCACATGCCATAGGACATTACAGCTGGAGCAGGGGCTGTCTCTGAAGCTGCCTGTGCCATGCGGAATACCCAAAGGGCATATCTGGCGCCCCCAAAGCAGGGTATACCCCCAGCACATGTAGCGAGCTGCTGTTCTCTGCAGGTGGAGCATGATTGGCATAGCCGATGTGGTATTGTAGAAAGGGGGAGCGGTGCTGAATAAAAACATATGCTTTGAGGAGGTTGTTGAGAGATCTGCTAGCACTATCATGGCAAGATCTGGTGGAAAGTGTTAAAACAGCAGTAGCAAGGGCACGTCGGGTCTAGAAGGTGGTGCTGCACCGAAGGGATATGCGTAACATGTCTTGTTTTACAACAAGCCTGGCCCAGTGAACAACTCTGTGGTATGCTAGACCTTGTTTCAAGCAGTGACAGGTGACAAAGAAAACAGTCCTCCAAAGTGGTGGTGACAGCGTGGGTGACAGCCTTGCAGCATAGGCCCGTCTCGCCCGCCGCTGATTGCAGCATGTAGAAGGAAGCTTCCTACCATCAAACTGGCATGCAAAGCACACCAGCTTCTGTTAATACTGAATCCTTGGCAGTGACCTTGAAGCTTATGGTAAGATTGCCAGAAGCAGGGCCCCTCCAGCAGGGGAAGCATCCATGTTGAAAACCACACTTTTTGCTGCCTGTAGCAATGCTCAGCATTGCAGGGATAGCTAATGTGGGGCCTGCTGTGCAGAGCATGCATGACTGCAGCTAGTGACATGGTACTGTAAAGCCAAGGAAAGCTTGCTGATAAATGGGAGAAGTTCCATTCCATGCACCCTAACTCAGGTGACCACAGGGGCGTACCCACTTTTGACCAAAATCTGAAAAGTCAGCTCAAGCACTTTCTCAATGCGGTTGCGGTTGCCACCAATTTAGCACAGCAGGCAATAATTGCATCAACAAGTTCTTTGCAACAGGCTAGACACAGCTGTTATCTCTGCTTGCACTTGAGGAAACAGGAGGTGCAAACATTGGACACTGTGGACATTGGTTCTGCTGCTGCTGTTTGACAGAGGCAAGGGCTTTGGCTTGGGGCAGGGCTGGTTTAAGGTACCAGGGGCTGGACCTATGCAACAGTCACAGCCAGGGTGAATAAATTGTTGCATGTGCTGGCAACCCATGACGGGGGCCCTTCCTACCCCTACCCTCACCAGCTGCAGCAGTACACTAAGCAAATACCAACAACTGAGATACCTTGACTTGCACACTTCCCCTGGTAGCACATGCCATAGGACATTACAGCTGGAGCAGGGGCTGTCTCTGAAGCTGCCTGTGCCATGCGGAATACCCAAAGGGCATATCTGGCGCCCCCAAAGCAGGGTATACCCCCAGCACATGTAGCGAGCTGCTGTTCTCTGCAGGTGGAGCATGATTGGCATAGCCGATGTGGTATTGTAGAAAGGGGGAGCGGTGCTGAATAAAAACATATGCTTTGAGGAGGTTGTTGAGAGATCTGCTAGCACTATCATGGCAAGATCTGGTGGAAAGTGTTAAAACAGCAGTAGCAAGGGCACGTCGGGTCTAGAAGGTGGTGCTGCACCGAAGGGATATGCGTAACATGTCTTGTTTTACAACAAGCCTGGCCCAGTGAACAACTCTGTGGTATGCTAGACCTTGTTTCAAGCAGTGACAGGTGACAAAGAAAACAGTCCTCCAAAGTGGTGGTGACAGCGTGGGTGACAGCCTTGCAGCATAGGCCCGTCTCGCCCGCCGCTGATTGCAGCATGTAGAAGGAAGCTTCCTACCATCAAACTGGCATGCAAAGCACACCAGCTTCTGTTAATACTGAATCCTTGGCAGTGACCTTGAAGCTTATGGTAAGATTGCCAGAAGCAGGGCCCCTCCAGCAGGGGAAGCATCCATGTTGAAAACCACACTTTTTGCTGCCTGTAGCAATGCTCAGCATTGCAGGGATAGCTAATGTGGGGCCTGCTGTGCAGAGCATGCATGACTGCAGCTAGTGACATGGTACTGTAAAGCCAAGGAAAGCTTGCTGATAAATGGGAGAAGTTCCATTCCATGCACCCTAACTCAGGTGACCACAGGGGCGTACCCACTTTTGACCAAAATCTGAAAAGTCAGCTCAAGCACTTTCTCAATGCGGTTGCGGTTGCCACCAATTTAGCACAGCAGGCAATAATTGCATCAACAAGTTCTTTGCAACAGGCTAGACACAGCTGTTATCTCTGCTTGCACTTGAGGAAACAGGAGGTGCAAACATTGGACAGTGGACATTGGTTCTGCTGCTGCTGTTTGACAGAGGCAAGGGCTTTGGCTTGGGGCAGGGCTGGTTTAAGGTACCAGGGGCTGGACCTATGCAACAGTCACAGCCAGGGTGAATAAATTGTTGCATGTGCTGGCAACCCATGACGGGGGCCCTTCCTACCCCTACCCTCACCAGCTGCAGCAGTACACTAAGCAAATACCAACAACTGAGATACCTTGACTTGCACACTTCCCCTGGTAGCACATGCCATAGGACATTACAGCTGGAGCAGGGGCTGTCTCTGAAGCTGCCTGTGCCATGCGGAATACCCAAAGGGCATATCTGGCGCCCCCAAAGCAGGGTATACCCCCAGCACATGTAGCGAGCTGCTGTTCTCTGCAGGTGGAGCATGATTGGCATAGCCGATGTGGTATTGTAGAAAGGGGGAGCGGTGCTGAATAAAAACATATGCTTTGAGGAGGTTGTTGAGAGATCTGCTAGCACTATCATGGCAAGATCTGGTGGAAAGTGTTAAAACAGCAGTAGCAAGGGCACGTCGGGTCTAGAAGGTGGTGCTGCACCGAAGGGATATGCGTAACATGTCTTGTTTTACAACAAGCCTGGCCCAGTGAACAACTCTGTGGTATGCTAGACCTTGTTTCAAGCAGTGACAGGTGACAAAGAAAACAGTCCTCCAAAGTGGTGGTGACAGCGTGGGTGACAGCCTTGCAGCATAGGCCCGTCTCGCCCGCCGCTGATTGCAGCATGTAGAAGGAAGCTTCCTACCATCAAACTGGCATGCAAAGCACACCAGCTTCTGTTAATACTGAATCCTTGGCAGTGACCTTGAAGCTTATGGTAAGATTGCCAGAAGCAGGGCCCCTCCAGCAGGGGAAGCATCCATGTTGAAAACCACACTTTTTGCTGCCTGTAGCAATGCTCAGCATTGCAGGGATAGCTAATGTGGGGCCTGCTGTGCAGAGCATGCATGACTGCAGCTAGTGACATGGTACTGTAAAGCCAAGGAAAGCTTGCTGATAAATGGGAGAAGTTCCATTCCATGCACCCTAACTCAGGTGACCACAGGGGCGTACCCACTTTTGACCAAAATCTGAAAAGTCAGCTCAAGCACTTTCTCAATGCGGTTGCGGTTGCCACCAATTTAGCACAGCAGGCAATAATTGCATCAACAAGTTCTTTGCAACAGGCTAGACACAGCTGTTATCTCTGCTTGCACTTGAGGAAACAGGAGGTGCAAACATTGGACACTGTGGACATTGGTTCTGCTGCTGCTGTTTGACAGAGGCAAGGGCTTTGGCTTGGGGCAGGGCTGGTTTAAGGTACCAGGGGCTGGACCTATGCAACAGTCACAGCCAGGGTGAATAAATTGTTGCATGTGCTGGCAACCCATGACGGGGGCCCTTCCTACCCCTACCCTCACCAGCTGCAGCAGTACACTAAGCAAATACCAACAACTGAGATACCTTGACTTGCACACTTCCCCTGGTAGCACATGCCATAGGACATTACAGCTGGAGCAGGGGCTGTCTCTGAAGCTGCCTGTGCCATGCGGAATACCCAAAGGGCATATCTGGCGCCCCCAAAGCAGGGTATACCCCCAGCACATGTAGCGAGCTGCTGTTCTCTGCAGGTGGAGCATGATTGGCATAGCCGATGTGGTATTGTAGAAAGGGGGAGCGGTGCTGAATAAAAACATATGCTTTGAGGAGGTTGTTGAGAGATCTGCTAGCACTATCATGGCAAGATCTGGTGGAAAGTGTTAAAACAGCAGTAGCAAGGGCACGTCGGGTCTAGAAGGTGGTGCTGCACCGAAGGGATATGCGTAACATGTCTTGTTTTACAACAAGCCTGGCCCAGTGAACAACTCTGTGGTATGCTAGACCTTGTTTCAAGCAGTGACAGGTGACAAAGAAAACAGTCCTCCAAAGTGGTGGTGACAGCGTGGGTGACAGCCTTGCAGCATAGGCCCGTCTCGCCCGCCGCTGATTGCAGCATGTAGAAGGAAGCTTCCTACCATCAAACTGGCATGCAAAGCACACCAGCTTCTGTTAATACTGAATCCTTGGCAGTGACCTTGAAGCTTATGGTAAGATTGCCAGAAGCAGGGCCCCTCCAGCAGGGGAAGCATCCATGTTGAAAACCACACTTTTTGCTGCCTGTAGCAATGCTCAGCATTGCAGGGATAGCTAATGTGGGGCCTGCTGTGCAGAGCATGCATGACTGCAGCTAGTGACATGGTACTGTAAAGCCAAGGAAAGCTTGCTGATAAATGGGAGAAGTTCCATTCCATGCACCCTAACTCAGGTGACCACAGGGGCGTACCCACTTTTGACCAAAATCTGAAAAGTCAGCTCAAGCACTTTCTCAATGCGGTTGCGGTTGCCACCAATTTAGCACAGCAGGCAATAATTGCATCAACAAGTTCTTTGCAACAGGCTAGACACAGCTGTTATCTCTGCTTGCACTTGAGGAAACAGGAGGTGCAAACATTGGACACTGTGGACATTGGTTCTGCTGCTGCTGTTTGACAGAGGCAAGGGCTTTGGCTTGGGGCAGGGCTGGTTTAAGGTACCAGGGGCTGGACCTATGCAACAGTCACAGCCAGGGTGAATAAATTGTTGCATGTGCTGGCAACCCATGACGGGGGCCCTTCCTACCCCTACCCTCACCAGCTGCAGCAGTACACTAAGCAAATACCAACAACTGAGATACCTTGACTTGCACACTTCCCCTGGTAGCACATGCCATAGGACATTACAGCTGGAGCAGGGGCTGTCTCTGAAGCTGCCTGTGCCATGCGGAATACCCAAAGGGCATATCTGGCGCCCCCAAAGCAGGGTATACCCCCAGCACATGTAGCGAGCTGCTGTTCTCTGCAGGTGGAGCATGATTGGCATAGCCGATGTGGTATTGTAGAAAGGGGGAGCGGTGCTGAATAAAAACATATGCTTTGAGGAGGTTGTTGAGAGATCTGCTAGCACTATCATGGCAAGATCTGGTGGAAAGTGTTAAAACAGCAGTAGCAAGGGCACGTCGGGTCTAGAAGGTGGTGCTGCACCGAAGGGATATGCGTAACATGTCTTGTTTTACAACAAGCCTGGCCCAGTGAACAACTCTGTGGTATGCTAGACCTTGTTTCAAGCAGTGACAGGTGACAAAGAAAACAGTCCTCCAAAGTGGTGGTGACAGCGTGGGTGACAGCCTTGCAGCATAGGCCCGTCTCGCCCGCCGCTGATTGCAGCATGTAGAAGGAAGCTTCCTACCATCAAACTGGCATGCAAAGCACACCAGCTTCTGTTAATACTGAATCCTTGGCAGTGACCTTGAAGCTTATGGTAAGATTGCCAGAAGCAGGGCCCCTCCAGCAGGGGAAGCATCCATGTTGAAAACCACACTTTTTGCTGCCTGTAGCAATGCTCAGCATTGCAGGGATAGCTAATGTGGGGCCTGCTGTGCAGAGCATGCATGACTGCAGCTAGTGACATGGTACTGTAAAGCCAAGGAAAGCTTGCTGATAAATGGGAGAAGTTCCATTCCATGCACCCTAACTCAGGTGACCACAGGGGCGTACCCACTTTTGACCAAAATCTGAAAAGTCAGCTCAAGCACTTTCTCAATGCGGTTGCGGTTGCCACCAATTTAGCACAGCAGGCAATAATTGCATCAACAAGTTCTTTGCAACAGGCTAGACACAGCTGTTATCTCTGCTTGCACTTGAGGAAACAGGAGGTGCAAACATTGGACACTGTGGACATTGGTTCTGCTGCTGCTGTTTGACAGAGGCAAGGGCTTTGGCTTGGGGCAGGGCTGGTTTAAGGTACCAGGGGCTGGACCTATGCAACAGTCACAGCCAGGGTGAATAAATTGTTGCATGTGCTGGCAACCCATGACGGGGGCCCTTCCTACCCCTACCCTCACCAGCTGCAGCAGTACACTAAGCAAATACCAACAACTGAGATACCTTGACTTGCACACTTCCCCTGGTAGCACATGCCATAGGACATTACAGCTGGAGCAGGGGCTGTCTCTGAAGCTGCCTGTGCCATGCGGAATACCCAAAGGGCATATCTGGCGCCCCCAAAGCAGGGTATACCCCCAGCACATGTAGCGAGCTGCTGTTCTCTGCAGGTGGAGCATGATTGGCATAGCCGATGTGGTATTGTAGAAAGGGGGAGCGGTGCTGAATAAAAACATATGCTTTGAGGAGGTTGTTGAGAGATCTGCTAGCACTATCATGGCAAGATCTGGTGGAAAGTGTTAAAACAGCAGTAGCAAGGGCACGTCGGGTCTAGAAGGTGGTGCTGCACCGAAGGGATATGCGTAACATGTCTTGTTTTACAACAAGCCTGGCCCAGTGAACAACTCTGTGGTATGCTAGACCTTGTTTCAAGCAGTGACAGGTGACAAAGAAAACAGTCCTCCAAAGTGGTGGTGACAGCGTGGGTGACAGCCTTGCAGCATAGGCCCGTCTCGCCCGCCGCTGATTGCAGCATGTAGAAGGAAGCTTCCTACCATCAAACTGGCATGCAAAGCACACCAGCTTCTGTTAATACTGAATCCTTGGCAGTGACCTTGAAGCTTATGGTAAGATTGCCAGAAGCAGGGCCCCTCCAGCAGGGGAAGCATCCATGTTGAAAACCACACTTTTTGCTGCCTGTAGCAATGCTCAGCATTGCAGGGATAGCTAATGTGGGGCCTGCTGTGCAGAGCATGCATGACTGCAGCTAGTGACATGGTACTGTAAAGCCAAGGAAAGCTTGCTGATAAATGGGAGAAGTTCCATTCCATGCACCCTAACTCAGGTGACCACAGGGGCGTACCCACTTTTGACCAAAATCTGAAAAGTCAGCTCAAGCACTTTCTCAATGCGGTTGCGGTTGCCACCAATTTAGCACAGCAGGCAATAATTGCATCAACAAGTTCTTTGCAACAGGCTAGACACAGCTGTTATCTCTGCTTGCACTTGAGGAAACAGGAGGTGCAAACATTGGACACTGTGGACATTGGTTCTGCTGCTGCTGTTTGACAGAGGCAAGGGCTTTGGCTTGGGGCAGGGCTGGTTTAAGGTACCAGGGGCTGGACCTATGCAACAGTCACAGCCAGGGTGAATAAATTGTTGCATGTGCTGGCAACCCATGACGGGGGCCCTTCCTACCCCTACCCTCACCAGCTGCAGCAGTACACTAAGCAAATACCAACAACTGAGATACCTTGACTTGCACACTTCCCCTGGTAGCACATGCCATAGGACATTACAGCTGGAGCAGGGGCTGTCTCTGAAGCTGCCTGTGCCATGCGGAATACCCAAAGGGCATATCTGGCGCCCCCAAAGCAGGGTATACCCCCAGCACATGTAGCGAGCTGCTGTTCTCTGCAGGTGGAGCATGATTGGCATAGCCGATGTGGTATTGTAGAAAGGGGGAGCGGTGCTGAATAAAAACATATGCTTTGAGGAGGTTGTTGAGAGATCTGCTAGCACTATCATGGCAAGATCTGGTGGAAAGTGTTAAAACAGCAGTAGCAAGGGCACGTCGGGTCTAGAAGGTGGTGCTGCACCGAAGGGATATGCGTAACATGTCTTGTTTTACAACAAGCCTGGCCCAGTGAACAACTCTGTGGTATGCTAGACCTTGTTTCAAGCAGTGACAGGTGACAAAGAAAACAGTCCTCCAAAGTGGTGGTGACAGCGTGGGTGACAGCCTTGCAGCATAGGCCCGTCTCGCCCGCCGCTGATTGCAGCATGTAGAAGGAAGCTTCCTACCATCAAACTGGCATGCAAAGCACACCAGCTTCTGTTAATACTGAATCCTTGGCAGTGACCTTGAAGCTTATGGTAAGATTGCCAGAAGCAGGGCCCCTCCAGCAGGGGAAGCATCCATGTTGAAAACCACACTTTTTGCTGCCTGTAGCAATGCTCAGCATTGCAGGGATAGCTAATGTGGGGCCTGCTGTGCAGAGCATGCATGACTGCAGCTAGTGACATGGTACTGTAAAGCCAAGGAAAGCTTGCTGATAAATGGGAGAAGTTCCATTCCATGCACCCTAACTCAGGTGACCACAGGGGCGTACCCACTTTTGACCAAAATCTGAAAAGTCAGCTCAAGCACTTTCTCAATGCGGTTGCGGTTGCCACCAATTTAGCACAGCAGGCAATAATTGCATCAACAAGTTCTTTGCAACAGGCTAGACACAGCTGTTATCTCTGCTTGCACTTGAGGAAACAGGAGGTGCAAACATTGGACACTGTGGACATTGGTTCTGCTGCTGCTGTTTGACAGAGGCAAGGGCTTTGGCTTGGGGCAGGGCTGGTTTAAGGTACCAGGGGCTGGACCTATGCAACAGTCACAGCCAGGGTGAATAAATTGTTGCATGTGCTGGCAACCCATGACGGGGGCCCTTCCTACCCCTACCCTCACCAGCTGCAGCAGTACACTAAGCAAATACCAACAACTGAGATACCTTGACTTGCACACTTCCCCTGGTAGCACATGCCATAGGACATTACAGCTGGAGCAGGGGCTGTCTCTGAAGCTGCCTGTGCCATGCGGAATACCCAAAGGGCATATCTGGCGCCCCCAAAGCAGGGTATACCCCCAGCACATGTAGCGAGCTGCTGTTCTCTGCAGGTGGAGCATGATTGGCATAGCCGATGTGGTATTGTAGAAAGGGGGAGCGGTGCTGAATAAAAACATATGCTTTGAGGAGGTTGTTGAGAGATCTGCTAGCACTATCATGGCAAGATCTGGTGGAAAGTGTTAAAACAGCAGTAGCAAGGGCACGTCGGGTCTAGAAGGTGGTGCTGCACCGAAGGGATATGCGTAACATGTCTTGTTTTACAACAAGCCTGGCCCAGTGAACAACTCTGTGGTATGCTAGACCTTGTTTCAAGCAGTGACAGGTGACAAAGAAAACAGTCCTCCAAAGTGGTGGTGACAGCGTGGGTGACAGCCTTGCAGCATAGGCCCGTCTCGCCCGCCGCTGATTGCAGCATGTAGAAGGAAGCTTCCTACCATCAAACTGGCATGCAAAGCACACCAGCTTCTGTTAATACTGAATCCTTGGCAGTGACCTTGAAGCTTATGGTAAGATTGCCAGAAGCAGGGCCCCTCCAGCAGGGGAAGCATCCATGTTGAAAACCACACTTTTTGCTGCCTGTAGCAATGCTCAGCATTGCAGGGATAGCTAATGTGGGGCCTGCTGTGCAGAGCATGCATGACTGCAGCTAGTGACATGGTACTGTAAAGCCAAGGAAAGCTTGCTGATAAATGGGAGAAGTTCCATTCCATGCACCCTAACTCAGGTGACCACAGGGGCGTACCCACTTTTGACCAAAATCTGAAAAGTCAGCTCAAGCACTTTCTCAATGCGGTTGCGGTTGCCACCAATTTAGCACAGCAGGCAATAATTGCATCAACAAGTTCTTTGCAACAGGCTAGACACAGCTGTTATCTCTGCTTGCACTTGAGGAAACAGGAGGTGCAAACATTGGACACTGTGGACATTGGTTCTGCTGCTGCTGTTTGACAGAGGCAAGGGCTTTGGCTTGGGGCAGGGCTGGTTTAAGGTACCAGGGGCTGGACCTATGCAACAGTCACAGCCAGGGTGAATAAATTGTTGCATGTGCTGGCAACCCATGACGGGGGCCCTTCCTACCCCTACCCTCACCAGCTGCAGCAGTACACTAAGCAAATACCAACAACTGAGATACCTTGACTTGCACACTTCCCCTGGTAGCACATGCCATAGGACATTACAGCTGGAGCAGGGGCTGTCTCTGAAGCTGCCTGTGCCATGCGGAATACCCAAAGGGCATATCTGGCGCCCCCAAAGCAGGGTATACCCCCAGCACATGTAGCGAGCTGCTGTTCTCTGCAGGTGGAGCATGATTGGCATAGCCGATGTGGTATTGTAGAAAGGGGGAGCGGTGCTGAATAAAAACATATGCTTTGAGGAGGTTGTTGAGAGATCTGCTAGCACTATCATGGCAAGATCTGGTGGAAAGTGTTAAAACAGCAGTAGCAAGGGCACGTCGGGTCTAGAAGGTGGTGCTGCACCGAAGGGATATGCGTAACATGTCTTGTTTTACAACAAGCCTGGCCCAGTGAACAACTCTGTGGTATGCTAGACCTTGTTTCAAGCAGTGACAGGTGACAAAGAAAACAGTCCTCCAAAGTGGTGGTGACAGCGTGGGTGACAGCCTTGCAGCATAGGCCCGTCTCGCCCGCCGCTGATTGCAGCATGTAGAAGGAAGCTTCCTACCATCAAACTGGCATGCAAAGCACACCAGCTTCTGTTAATACTGAATCCTTGGCAGTGACCTTGAAGCTTATGGTAAGATTGCCAGAAGCAGGGCCCCTCCAGCAGGGGAAGCATCCATGTTGAAAACCACACTTTTTGCTGCCTGTAGCAATGCTCAGCATTGCAGGGATAGCTAATGTGGGGCCTGCTGTGCAGAGCATGCATGACTGCAGCTAGTGACATGGTACTGTAAAGCCAAGGAAAGCTTGCTGATAAATGGGAGAAGTTCCATTCCATGCACCCTAACTCAGGTGACCACAGGGGCGTACCCACTTTTGACCAAAATCTGAAAAGTCAGCTCAAGCACTTTCTCAATGCGGTTGCGGTTGCCACCAATTTAGCACAGCAGGCAATAATTGCATCAACAAGTTCTTTGCAACAGGCTAGACACAGCTGTTATCTCTGCTTGCACTTGAGGAAACAGGAGGTGCAAACATTGGACACTGTGGACATTGGTTCTGCTGCTGCTGTTTGACAGAGGCAAGGGCTTTGGCTTGGGGCAGGGCTGGTTTAAGGTACCAGGGGCTGGACCTATGCAACAGTCACAGCCAGGGTGAATAAATTGTTGCATGTGCTGGCAACCCATGACGGGGGCCCTTCCTACCCCTACCCTCACCAGCTGCAGCAGTACACTAAGCAAATACCAACAACTGAGATACCTTGACTTGCACACTTCCCCTGGTAGCACATGCCATAGGACATTACAGCTGGAGCAGGGGCTGTCTCTGAAGCTGCCTGTGCCATGCGGAATACCCAAAGGGCATATCTGGCGCCCCCAAAGCAGGGTATACCCCCAGCACATGTAGCGAGCTGCTGTTCTCTGCAGGTGGAGCATGATTGGCATAGCCGATGTGGTATTGTAGAAAGGGGGAGCGGTGCTGAATAAAAACATATGCTTTGAGGAGGTTGTTGAGAGATCTGCTAGCACTATCATGGCAAGATCTGGTGGAAAGTGTTAAAACAGCAGTAGCAAGGGCACGTCGGGTCTAGAAGGTGGTGCTGCACCGAAGGGATATGCGTAACATGTCTTGTTTTACAACAAGCCTGGCCCAGTGAACAACTCTGTGGTATGCTAGACCTTGTTTCAAGCAGTGACAGGTGACAAAGAAAACAGTCCTCCAAAGTGGTGGTGACAGCGTGGGTGACAGCCTTGCAGCATAGGCCCGTCTCGCCCGCCGCTGATTGCAGCATGTAGAAGGAAGCTTCCTACCATCAAACTGGCATGCAAAGCACACCAGCTTCTGTTAATACTGAATCCTTGGCAGTGACCTTGAAGCTTATGGTAAGATTGCCAGAAGCAGGGCCCCTCCAGCAGGGGAAGCATCCATGTTGAAAACCACACTTTTTGCTGCCTGTAGCAATGCTCAGCATTGCAGGGATAGCTAATGTGGGGCCTGCTGTGCAGAGCATGCATGACTGCAGCTAGTGACATGGTACTGTAAAGCCAAGGAAAGCTTGCTGATAAATGGGAGAAGTTCCATTCCATGCACCCTAACTCAGGTGACCACAGGGGCGTACCCACTTTTGACCAAAATCTGAAAAGTCAGCTCAAGCACTTTCTCAATGCGGTTGCGGTTGCCACCAATTTAGCACAGCAGGCAATAATTGCATCAACAAGTTCTTTGCAACAGGCTAGACACAGCTGTTATCTCTGCTTGCACTTGAGGAAACAGGAGGTGCAAACATTGGACACAGTGGACATTGGTTCTGCTGCTGCTGTTTGACAGAGGCAAGGGCTTTGGCTTGGGGCAGGGCTGGTTTAAGGTACCAGGGGCTGGACCTATGCAACAGTCACAGCCAGGGTGAATAAATTGTTGCATGTGCTGGCAACCCATGACGGGGGCCCTTCCTACCCCTACCCTCACCAGCTGCAGCAGTACACTAAGCAAATACCAACAACTGAGATACCTTGACTTGCACACTTCCCCTGGTAGCACATGCCATAGGACATTACAGCTGGAGCAGGGGCTGTCTCTGAAGCTGCCTGTGCCATGCGGAATACCCAAAGGGCATATCTGGCGCCCCCAAAGCAGGGTATACCCCCAGCACATGTAGCGAGCTGCTGTTCTCTGCAGGTGGAGCATGATTGGCATAGCCGATGTGGTATTGTAGAAAGGGGGAGCGGTGCTGAATAAAAACATATGCTTTGAGGAGGTTGTTGAGAGATCTGCTAGCACTATCATGGCAAGATCTGGTGGAAAGTGTTAAAACAGCAGTAGCAAGGGCACGTCGGGTCTAGAAGGTGGTGCTGCACCGAAGGGATATGCGTAACATGTCTTGTTTTACAACAAGCCTGGCCCAGTGAACAACTCTGTGGTATGCTAGACCTTGTTTCAAGCAGTGACAGGTGACAAAGAAAACAGTCCTCCAAAGTGGTGGTGACAGCGTGGGTGACAGCCTTGCAGCATAGGCCCGTCTCGCCCGCCGCTGATTGCAGCATGTAGAAGGAAGCTTCCTACCATCAAACTGGCATGCAAAGCACACCAGCTTCTGTTAATACTGAATCCTTGGCAGTGACCTTGAAGCTTATGGTAAGATTGCCAGAAGCAGGGCCCCTCCAGCAGGGGAAGCATCCATGTTGAAAACCACACTTTTTGCTGCCTGTAGCAATGCTCAGCATTGCAGGGATAGCTAATGTGGGGCCTGCTGTGCAGAGCATGCATGACTGCAGCTAGTGACATGGTACTGTAAAGCCAAGGAAAGCTTGCTGATAAATGGGAGAAGTTCCATTCCATGCACCCTAACACAGGTGACCACAGGGGCGTACCCACTTTTGACCAAAATCTGAAAAGTCAGCTCAAGCACTTTCTCAATGCGGTTGCGGTTGCCACCAATTTAGCACAGCAGGCAATAATTGCATCAACAAGTTCTTTGCAACAGGCTAGACACAGCTGTTATCTCTGCTTGCACTTGAGGAAACAGGAGGTGCAAACATTGGACACTGTGGACATTGGTTCTGCTGCTGCTGTTTGACAGAGGCAAGGGCTTTGGCTTGGGGCAGGGCTGGTTTAAGGTACCAGGGGCTGGACCTATGCAACAGTCACAGCCAGGGTGAATAAATTGTTGCATGTGCTGGCAACCCATGACGGGGGCCCTTCCTACCCCTACCCTCACCAGCTGCAGCAGTACACTAAGCAAATACCAACAACTGAGATACCTTGACTTGCACACTTCCCCTGGTAGCACATGCCATAGGACATTACAGCTGGAGCAGGGGCTGTCTCTGAAGCTGCCTGTGCCATGCGGAATACCCAAAGGGCATATCTGGCGCCCCCAAAGCAGGGTATACCCCCAGCACATGTAGCGAGCTGCTGTTCTCTGCAGGTGGAGCATGATTGGCATAGCCGATGTGGTATTGTAGAAAGGGGGAGCGGTGCTGAATAAAAACATATGCTTTGAGGAGGTTGTTGAGAGATCTGCTAGCACTATCATGGCAAGATCTGGTGGAAAGTGTTAAAACAGCAGTAGCAAGGGCACGTCGGGTCTAGAAGGTGGTGCTGCACCGAAGGGATATGCGTAACATGTCTTGTTTTACAACAAGCCTGGCCCAGTGAACAACTCTGTGGTATGCTAGACCTTGTTTCAAGCAGTGACAGGTGACAAAGAAAACAGTCCTCCAAAGTGGTGGTGACAGCGTGGGTGACAGCCTTGCAGCATAGGCCCGTCTCGCCCGCCGCTGATTGCAGCATGTAGAAGGAAGCTTCCTACCATCAAACTGGCATGCAAAGCACACCAGCTTCTGTTAATACTGAATCCTTGGCAGTGACCTTGAAGCTTATGGTAAGATTGCCAGAAGCAGGGCCCCTCCAGCAGGGGAAGCATCCATGTTGAAAACCACACTTTTTGCTGCCTGTAGCAATGCTCAGCATTGCAGGGATAGCTAATGTGGGGCCTGCTGTGCAGAGCATGCATGACTGCAGCTAGTGACATGGTACTGTAAAGCCAAGGAAAGCTTGCTGATAAATGGGAGAAGTTCCATTCCATGCACCCTAACTCAGGTGACCACAGGGGCGTACCCACTTTTGACCAAAATCTGAAAAGTCAGCTCAAGCACTTTCTCAATGCGGTTGCGGTTGCCACCAATTTAGCACAGCAGGCAATAATTGCATCAACAAGTTCTTTGCAACAGGCTAGACACAGCTGTTATCTCTGCTTGCACTTGAGGAAACAGGAGGTGCAAACATTGGACACTGTGGACATTGGTTCTGCTGCTGCTGTTTGACAGAGGCAAGGGCTTTGGCTTGGGGCAGGGCTGGTTTAAGGTACCAGGGGCTGGACCTATGCAACAGTCACAGCCAGGGTGAATAAATTGTTGCATGTGCTGGCAACCCATGACGGGGGCCCTTCCTACCCCTACCCTCACCAGCTGCAGCAGTACACTAAGCAAATACCAACAACTGAGATACCTTGACTTGCACACTTCCCCTGGTAGCACATGCCATAGGACATTACAGCTGGAGCAGGGGCTGTCTCTGAAGCTGCCTGTGCCATGCGGAATACCCAAAGGGCATATCTGGCGCCCCCAAAGCAGGGTATACCCCCAGCACATGTAGCGAGCTGCTGTTCTCTGCAGGTGGAGCATGATTGGCATAGCCGATGTGGTATTGTAGAAAGGGGGAGCGGTGCTGAATAAAAACATATGCTTTGAGGAGGTTGTTGAGAGATCTGCTAGCACTATCATGGCAAGATCTGGTGGAAAGTGTTAAAACAGCAGTAGCAAGGGCACGTCGGGTCTAGAAGGTGGTGCTGCACCGAAGGGATATGCGTAACATGTCTTGTTTTACAACAAGCCTGGCCCAGTGAACAACTCTGTGGTATGCTAGACCTTGTTTCAAGCAGTGACAGGTGACAAAGAAAACAGTCCTCCAAAGTGGTGGTGACAGCGTGGGTGACAGCCTTGCAGCATAGGCCCGTCTCGCCCGCCGCTGATTGCAGCATGTAGAAGGAAGCTTCCTACCATCAAACTGGCATGCAAAGCACACCAGCTTCTGTTAATACTGAATCCTTGGCAGTGACCTTGAAGCTTATGGTAAGATTGCCAGAAGCAGGGCCCCTCCAGCAGGGGAAGCATCCATGTTGAAAACCACACTTTTTGCTGCCTGTAGCAATGCTCAGCATTGCAGGGATAGCTAATGTGGGGCCTGCTGTGCAGAGCATGCATGACTGCAGCTAGTGACATGGTACTGTAAAGCCAAGGAAAGCTTGCTGATAAATGGGAGAAGTTCCATTCCATGCACCCTAACTCAGGTGACCACAGGGGCGTACCCACTTTTGACCAAAATCTGAAAAGTCAGCTCAAGCACTTTCTCAATGCGGTTGCGGTTGCCACCAATTTAGCACAGCAGGCAATAATTGCATCAACAAGTTCTTTGCAACAGGCTAGACACAGCTGTTATCTCTGCTTGCACTTGAGGAAACAGGAGGTGCAAACATTGGACACTGTGGACATTGGTTCTGCTGCTGCTGTTTGACAGAGGCAAGGGCTTTGGCTTGGGGCAGGGCTGGTTTAAGGTACCAGGGGCTGGACCTATGCAACAGTCACAGCCAGGGTGAATAAATTGTTGCATGTGCTGGCAACCCATGACGGGGGCCCTTCCTACCCCTACCCTCACCAGCTGCAGCAGTACACTAAGCAAATACCAACAACTGAGATACCTTGACTTGCACACTTCCCCTGGTAGCACATGCCATAGGACATTACAGCTGGAGCAGGGGCTGTCTCTGAAGCTGCCTGTGCCATGCGGAATACCCAAAGGGCATATCTGGCGCCCCCAAAGCAGGGTATACCCCCAGCACATGTAGCGAGCTGCTGTTCTCTGCAGGTGGAGCATGATTGGCATAGCCGATGTGGTATTGTAGAAAGGGGGAGCGGTGCTGAATAAAAACATATGCTTTGAGGAGGTTGTTGAGAGATCTGCTAGCACTATCATGGCAAGATCTGGTGGAAAGTGTTAAAACAGCAGTAGCAAGGGCACGTCGGGTCTAGAAGGTGGTGCTGCACCGAAGGGATATGCGTAACATGTCTTGTTTTACAACAAGCCTGGCCCAGTGAACAACTCTGTGGTATGCTAGACCTTGTTTCAAGCAGTGACAGGTGACAAAGAAAACAGTCCTCCAAAGTGGTGGTGACAGCGTGGGTGACAGCCTTGCAGCATAGGCCCGTCTCGCCCGCCGCTGATTGCAGCATGTAGAAGGAAGCTTCCTACCATCAAACTGGCATGCAAAGCACACCAGCTTCTGTTAATACTGAATCCTTGGCAGTGACCTTGAAGCTTATGGTAAGATTGCCAGAAGCAGGGCCCCTCCAGCAGGGGAAGCATCCATGTTGAAAACCACACTTTTTGCTGCCTGTAGCAATGCTCAGCATTGCAGGGATAGCTAATGTGGGGCCTGCTGTGCAGAGCATGCATGACTGCAGCTAGTGACATGGTACTGTAAAGCCAAGGAAAGCTTGCTGATAAATGGGAGAAGTTCCATTCCATGCACCCTAACTCAGGTGACCACAGGGGCGTACCCACTTTTGACCAAAATCTGAAAAGTCAGCTCAAGCACTTTCTCAATGCGGTTGCGGTTGCCACCAATTTAGCACAGCAGGCAATAATTGCATCAACAAGTTCTTTGCAACAGGCTAGACACAGCTGTTATCTCTGCTTGCACTTGAGGAAACAGGAGGTGCAAACATTGGACACTGTGGACATTGGTTCTGCTGCTGCTGTTTGACAGAGGCAAGGGCTTTGGCTTGGGGCAGGGCTGGTTTAAGGTACCAGGGGCTGGACCTATGCAACAGTCACAGCCAGGGTGAATAAATTGTTGCATGTGCTGGCAACCCATGACGGGGGCCCTTCCTACCCCTACCCTCACCAGCTGCAGCAGTACACTAAGCAAATACCAACAACTGAGATACCTTGACTTGCACACTTCCCCTGGTAGCACATGCCATAGGACATTACAGCTGGAGCAGGGGCTGTCTCTGAAGCTGCCTGTGCCATGCGGAATACCCAAAGGGCATATCTGGCGCCCCCAAAGCAGGGTATACCCCCAGCACATGTAGCGAGCTGCTGTTCTCTGCAGGTGGAGCATGATTGGCATAGCCGATGTGGTATTGTAGAAAGGGGGAGCGGTGCTGAATAAAAACATATGCTTTGAGGAGGTTGTTGAGAGATCTGCTAGCACTATCATGGCAAGATCTGGTGGAAAGTGTTAAAACAGCAGTAGCAAGGGCACGTCGGGTCTAGAAGGTGGTGCTGCACCGAAGGGATATGCGTAACATGTCTTGTTTTACAACAAGCCTGGCCCAGTGAACAACTCTGTGGTATGCTAGACCTTGTTTCAAGCAGTGACAGGTGACAAAGAAAACAGTCCTCCAAAGTGGTGGTGACAGCGTGGGTGACAGCCTTGCAGCATAGGCCCGTCTCGCCCGCCGCTGATTGCAGCATGTAGAAGGAAGCTTCCTACCATCAAACTGGCATGCAAAGCACACCAGCTTCTGTTAATACTGAATCCTTGGCAGTGACCTTGAAGCTTATGGTAAGATTGCCAGAAGCAGGGCCCCTCCAGCAGGGGAAGCATCCATGTTGAAAACCACACTTTTTGCTGCCTGTAGCAATGCTCAGCATTGCAGGGATAGCTAATGTGGGGCCTGCTGTGCAGAGCATGCATGACTGCAGCTAGTGACATGGTACTGTAAAGCCAAGGAAAGCTTGCTGATAAATGGGAGAAGTTCCATTCCATGCACCCTAACTCAGGTGACCACAGGGGCGTACCCACTTTTGACCAAAATCTGAAAAGTCAGCTCAAGCACTTTCTCAATGCGGTTGCGGTTGCCACCAATTTAGCACAGCAGGCAATAATTGCATCAACAAGTTCTTTGCAACAGGCTAGACACAGCTGTTATCTCTGCTTGCACTTGAGGAAACAGGAGGTGCAAACATTGGACACTGTGGACATTGGTTC
This sequence comes from Pseudopediastrum boryanum, assembly GCA_963556185.1. Taxonomy (NCBI): domain Eukaryota; kingdom Viridiplantae; phylum Chlorophyta; class Chlorophyceae; order Sphaeropleales; family Hydrodictyaceae; genus Pseudopediastrum; species Pseudopediastrum boryanum. The sequence continues at coordinate 9,459,595 of OY744495.1, forward strand.
TGCTGCTGCTGTTTGACAGAGGCAAGGGCTTTGGCTTGGGGCAGGGCTGGTTTAAGGTACCAGGGGCTGGACCTATGCAACAGTCACAGCCAGGGTGAATAAATTGTTGCATGTGCTGGCAACCCATGACGGGGGCCCTTCCTACCCCTACCCTCACCAGCTGCAGCAGTACACTAAGCAAATACCAACAACTGAGATACCTTGACTTGCACACTTCCCCTGGTAGCACATGCCATAGGACATTACAGCTGGAGCAGGGGCTGTCTCTGAAGCTGCCTGTGCCATGCGGAATACCCAAAGGGCATATCTGGCGCCCCCAAAGCAGGGTATACCCCCAGCACATGTAGCGAGCTGCTGTTCTCTGCAGGTGGAGCATGATTGGCATAGCCGATGTGGTATTGTAGAAAGGGGGAGCGGTGCTGAATAAAAACATATGCTTTGAGGAGGTTGTTGAGAGATCTGCTAGCACTATCATGGCAAGATCTGGTGGAAAGTGTTAAAACAGCAGTAGCAAGGGCACGTCGGGTCTAGAAGGTGGTGCTGCACCGAAGGGATATGCGTAACATGTCTTGTTTTACAACAAGCCTGGCCCAGTGAACAACTCTGTGGTATGCTAGACCTTGTTTCAAGCAGTGACAGGTGACAAAGAAAACAGTCCTCCAAAGTGGTGGTGACAGCGTGGGTGACAGCCTTGCAGCATAGGCCCGTCTCGCCCGCCGCTGATTGCAGCATGTAGAAGGAAGCTTCCTACCATCAAACTGGCATGCAAAGCACACCAGCTTCTGTTAATACTGAATCCTTGTCAGTGACCTTGAAGCTTATGGTAAGATTGCCAGAAGCAGGGCCCCTCCAGCAGGGGAAGCATCCATGTTGAAAACCACACTTTTTGCTGCCTGTAGCAATGCTCAGCATTGCAGGGATAGCTAATGTGGGGCCTGCTGTGCAGAGCATGCATGACTGCAGCTAGTGACATGGTACTGTAAAGCCAAGGAAAGCTTGCTGATAAATGGGAGAAGTTCCATTCCATGCACCCTAACTCAGGTGACCACAGGGGCGTACCCACTTTTGACCAAAATCTGAAAAGTCAGCTCAAGCACTTTCTCAATGCGGTTGCGGTTGCCACCAATTTAGCACAGCAGGCAATAATTGCATCAACAAGTTCTTTGCAACAGGCTAGACACAGCTGTTATCTCTGCTTGCACTTGAGGAAACAGGAGGTGCAAACATTGGACACAGTTGGTTGCAAAAGTTTTGGCCCAAAACTCAGATTTTGTTAGGAAATGGTCTGCTTCTGTGAAATGGCATGGCCGTTCATTGCTCTCTTGCACAGGCAGCTTCTGTATGAGGTCCAGGTTGTCACCAATGGGTGCGGTCAGCATCTCTGTTGCTCTGTGTTGCTTGGCTGCTGAGAAAAGCAGGGGTCTTGCAAGGGAGACAGCGGAGGCATTTTTGCTGCTTTTTAAGGGGGTAAATGCTGAGAACTGCCAGCAGGCACAGGTGCCCTTTCTTTACTGTTTAGGGGCAGTAGCATATAGACCAGGTGTGAAGCAGGTGCAGGGGCTATACCAGTTCAATGGCAGGGCAGGTGGGGGTAGGCAGGGCATGCGAGAAGTTGGGGCAAGTGCAAGGCTGAGCTGAGAGGGCTGTGGGAGGGGAGCAGATGGGGTGTGGGGCTGGCAACCACAGGAGGGGCAGAGGTGGAAGGGGAGAGCCAGGTTAAAAAAAGCAGGAGGGCTATAGGAACAGGGGGGAGGCTTGCTGGTCTGCGTCTGCGGCTAAGGCTAAGGCTGGCTGGCTGGCTTTTATATAGTATATTTATAGGGCACGCCCGGGGCTCGAACTCGGGACGTCTCGCGTGCGAGGCTACTTGTGGTACCACTTGGGCATACCAACTGCAGCACATTGATGCTCTGCCTGTTTACTTTCTTAAACATAAATGGTTGTAAATCAGGTCTTGCTGCTGCTGCTTAAACCCCAGCCTTGTGTTCCGGCCAAAACTTTTGCAACCAACTGTGGACATTGGTTCTGCTGCTGCTGTTTGACAGAGGCAAGGGCTTTGGCTTGGGGCAGGGCTGGTTTAAGGTACCAGGGGCTGGACCTATGCAACAGTCACAGCCAGGGTGAATAAATTGTTGCATGTGCTGGCAACCCATGACGGGGGCCCTTCCTACCCCTACCCTCACCAGCTGCAGCAGTACACTAAGCAAATACCAACAACTGAGATACCTTGACTTGCACACTTCCCCTGGTAGCACATGCCATAGGACGTTACAGCTGGAGCAGGGGCTGTCTCTGAAGCTGCCTGTGCCATGCGGAATACCCAAAGGGCATATCTGGCGCCCCCAAAGCAGGGTATACCCCCAGCACATGTAGCGAGCTGCTGTTCTCTGCAGGTGGAGCATGATTGGCATAGCCGATGTGGTATTGTAGAAAGGGGGAGCGGTGCTGAATAAAAACATATGCTTTGAGGAGGTTGTTGAGAGATCTGCTAGCACTATCATGGCAAGATCTGGTGGAAAGTGTTAAAACAGCAGTAGCAAGGGCACGTCGGGTCTAGAAGGTGGTGCTGCACCGAAGGGATATGCGTAACATGTCTTGTTTTACAACAAGCCTGGCCCAGTGAACAACTCTGTGGTATGCTAGACCTTGTTTCAAGCAGTGACAGGTGACAAAGAAAACAGTCCTCCAAAGTGGTGGTGACAGCGTGGGTGACAGCCTTGCAGCATAGGCCCGTCTCGCCCGCCGCTGATTGCAGCATGTAGAAGGAAGCTTCCTACCATCAAACTGGCATGCAAAGCACACCAGCTTCTGTTAATACTGAATCCTTGGCAGTGACCTTGAAGCTTATGGTAAGATTGCCAGAAGCAGGGCCCCTCCAGCAGGGGAAGCATCCATGTTGAAAACCACACTTTTTGCTGCCTGTAGCAATGCTCAGCATTGCAGGGATAGCTAATGTGGGGCCTGCTGTGCAGAGCATGCATGACTGCAGCTAGTGACATGGTACTGTAAAGCCAAGGAAAGCTTGCTGATAAATGGGAGAAGTTCCATTCCATGCACCCTAACTCAGGTGACCACAGGGGCGTACCCACTTTTGACCAAAATCTGAAAAGTCAGCTCAAGCACTTTCTCAATGCGGTTGCGGTTGCCACCAATTTAGCACAGCAGGCAATAATTGCATCAACAAGTTCTTTGCAACAGGCTAGACACAGCTGTTATCTCTGCTTGCACTTGAGGAAACAGGAGGTGCAAACATTGGACACTGTGGACATTGGTTCTGCTGCTGCTGTTTGACAGAGGCAAGGGCTTTGGCTTGGGGCAGGGCTGGTTTAAGGTACCAGGGGCTGGACCTATGCAACAGTCACAGCCAGGGTGAATAAATTGTTGCATGTGCTGGCAACCCATGACGGGGGCCCTTCCTACCCCTACCCTCACCAGCTGCAGCAGTACACTAAGCAAATACCAACAACTGAGATACCTTGACTTGCACACTTCCCCTGGTAGCACATGCCATAGGACATTACAGCTGGAGCAGGGGCTGTCTCTGAAGCTGCCTGTGCCATGCGGAATACCCAAAGGGCATATCTGGCGCCCCCAAAGCAGGGTATACCCCGAGCACATGTAGCGAGCTGCTGTTCTCTGCAGGTGGAGCATGATTGGCATAGCCGATGTGGTATTGTAGAAAGGGGGAGCGGTGCTGAATAAAAACATATGCTTTGAGGAGGTTGTTGAGAGATCTGCTAGCACTATCATGGCAAGATCTGGTGGAAAGTGTTAAAACAGCAGTAGCAAGGGCACGTCGGGTCTAGAAGGTGGTGCTGCACCGAAGGGATATGCGTAACATGTCTTGTTTTACAACAAGCCTGGCCCAGTGAACAACTCTGTGGTATGCTAGACCTTGTTTCAAGCAGTGACAGGTGACAAAGAAAACAGTCCTCCAAAGTGGTGGTGACAGCGTGGGTGACAGCCTTGCAGCATAGGCCCGTCTCGCCCGCCGCTGATTGCAGCATGTAGAAGGAAGCTTCCTACCATCAAACTGGCATGCAAAGCACACCAGCTTCTGTTAATACTGAATCCTTGGCAGTGACCTTGAAGCTTATGGTAAGATTGCCAGAAGCAGGGCCCCTCCAGCAGGGGAAGCATCCATGTTGAAAACCACACTTTTTGCTGCCTGTAGCAATGCTCAGCATTGCAGGGATAGCTAATGTGGGGCCTGCTGTGCAGAGCATGCATGACTGCAGCTAGTGACATGGTACTGTAAAGCCAAGGAAAGCTTGCTGATAAATGGGAGAAGTTCCATTCCATGCACCCTAACTCAGGTGACCACAGGGGCGTACCCACTTTTGACCAAAATCTGAAAAGTCAGCTCAAGCACTTTCTCAATGCGGTTGCGGTTGCCACCAATTTAGCACAGCAGGCAATAATTGCATCAACAAGTTCTTTGCAACAGGCTAGACACAGCTGTTATCTCTGCTTGCACTTGAGGAAACAGGAGGTGCAAACATTGGACACTGTGGACATTGGTTCTGCTGCTGCTGTTTGACAGAGGCAAGGGCTTTGGCTTGGGGCAGGGCTGGTTTAAGGTACCAGGGGTTGGACCTATGCAACAGTCACAGCCAGGGTGAATAAATTGTTGCATGTGCTGGCAACCCATGACGGGGGCCCTTCCTACCCCTACCCTCACCAGCTGCAGCAGTACACTAAGCAAATACCAACAACTGAGATACCTTGACTTGCACACTTCCCCTGGTAGCACATGCCATAGGACATTACAGCTGGAGCAGGGGCTGTCTCTGAAGCTGCCTGTGCCATGCGGAATACCCAAAGGGCATATCTGGCGCCCCCAAAGCAGGGTATACCCCGAGCACATGTAGCGAGCTGCTGTTCTCTGCAGGTGGAGCATGATTGGCATAGCCGATGTGGTATTGTAGAAAGGGGGAGCGGTGCTGAATAAAAACATATGCTTTGAGGAGGTTGTTGAGAGATCTGCTAGCACTATCATGGCAAGATCTGGTGGAAAGTGTTAAAACAGCAGTAGCAAGGGCACGTCGGGTCTAGAAGGTGGTGCTGCACCGAAGGGATATGCGTAACATGTCTTGTTTTACAACAAGCCTGGCCCAGTGAACAACTCTGTGGTATGCTAGACCTTGTTTCAAGCAGTGACAGGTGACAAAGAAAACAGTCCTCCAAAGTGGTGGTGACAGCGTGGGTGACAGCCTTGCAGCATAGGCCCGTCTCGCCCGCCGCTGATTGCAGCATGTAGAAGGAAGCTTCCTACCATCAAACTGGCATGCAAAGCACACCAGCTTCTGTTAATACTGAATCCTTGGCAGTGACCTTGAAGCTTATGGTAAGATTGCCAGAAGCAGGGCCCCTCCAGCAGGGGAAGCATCCATGTTGAAAACCACACTTTTTGCTGCCTGTAGCAATGCTCAGCATTGCAGGGATAGCTAATGTGGGGCCTGCTGTGCAGAGCATGCATGACTGCAGCTAGTGACATGGTACTGTAAAGCCAAGGAAAGCTTGCTGATAAATGGGAGAAGTTCCATTCCATGCACCCTAACTCAGGTGACCACAGGGGCGTACCCACTTTTGACCAAAATCTGAAAAGTCAGCTCAAGCACTTTCTCAATGCGGTTGCGGTTGCCACCAATTTAGCACAGCAGGCAATAATTGCATCAACAAGTTCTTTGCAACAGGCTAGACACAGCTGTTATCTCTGCTTGCACTTGAGGAAACAGGAGGTGCAAACATTGGACACTGTGGACATTGGTTCTGCTGCTGCTGTTTGACAGAGGCAAGGGCTTTGGCTTGGGGCAGGGCTGGTTTAAGGTACCAGGGGTTGGACCTATGCAACAGTCACAGCCAGGGTGAATAAATTGTTGCATGTGCTGGCAACCCATGACGGGGGCCCTTCCTACCCCTACCCTCACCAGCTGCAGCAGTACACTAAGCAAATACCAACAACTGAGATACCTTGACTTGCACACTTCCCTTGGTAGCACATGCCATAGGACATTACAGCTGGAGCAGGGGCTGTCTCTGAAGCTGCCTGTGCCATGCGGAATACCCAAAGGGCATATCTGGCGCCCCCAAAGCAGGGTATACCCCGAGCACATGTAGCGAGCTGCTGTTCTCTGCAGGTGGAGCATGATTGGCATAGCCGATGTGGTATTGTAGAAAGGGGGAGCGGTGCTGAATAAAAACATATGCTTTGAGGAGGTTGTTGAGAGATCTGCTAGCACTATCATGGCAAGATCTGGTGGAAAGTGTTAAAACAGCAGTAGCAAGGGCACGTCGGGTCTAGAAGGTGGTGCTGCACCGAAGGGATATGCGTAACATGTCTTGTTTTACAACAAGCCTGGCCCAGTGAACAACTCTGTGGTATGCTAGACCTTGTTTCAAGCAGTGACAGGTGACAAAGAAAACAGTCCTCCAAAGTGGTGGTGACAGCGTGGGTGACAGCCTTGCAGCATAGGCCCGTCTCGCCCGCCGCTGATTGCAGCATGTAGAAGGAAGCTTCCTACCATCAAACTGGCATGCAAAGCACACCAGCTTCTGTTAATACTGAATCCTTGGCAGTGACCTTGAAGCTTATGGTAAGATTGCCAGAAGCAGGGCCCCTCCAGCAGGGGAAGCATCCATGTTGAAAACCACACTTTTTGCTGCCTGTAGCAATGCTCAGCATTGCAGGGATAGCTAATGTGGGGCCTGCTGTGCAGAGCATGCATGACTGCAGCTAGTGACATGGTACTGTAAAGCCAAGGAAAGCTTGCTGATAAATGGGAGAAGTTCCATTCCATGCACCCTAACTCAGGTGACCACAGGGGCGTACCCACTTTTGACCAAAATCTGAAAAGTCAGCTCAAGCACTTTCTCAATGCGGTTGCGGTTGCCACCAATTTAGCACAGCAGGCAATAATTGCATCAACAAGTTCTTTGCAACAGGCTAGACACAGCTGTTATCTCTGCTTGCACTTGAGGAAACAGGAGGTGCAAACATTGGACACTGTGGACATTGGTTCTGCTGCTGCTGTTTGACAGAGGCAAGGGCTTTGGCTTGGGGCAGGGCTGGTTTAAGGTACCAGGGGTTGGACCTATGCAACAGTCACAGCCAGGGTGAATAAATTGTTGCATGTGCTGGCAACCCATGACGGGGGCCCTTCCTACCCCTACCCTCACCAGCTGCAGCAGTACACTAAGCAAATACCAACAACTGAGATACCTTGACTTGCACACTTCCCCTGGTAGCACATGCCATAGGACATTACAGCTGGAGCAGGGGCTGTCTCTGAAGCTGCCTGTGCCATGCGGAATACCCAAAGGGCATATCTGGCGCCCCCAAAGCAGGGTATACCCCCAGCACATGTAGCGAGCTGCTGTTCTCTGCAGGTGGAGCATGATTGGCATAGCCGATGTGGTATTGTAGAAAGGGGGAGCGGTGCTGAATAAAAACATATGCTTTGAGGAGGTTGTTGAGAGATCTGCTAGCACTATCATGGCAAGATCTGGTGGAAAGTGTTAAAACAGCAGTAGCAAGGGCACGTCGGGTCTAGAAGGTGGTGCTGCACCGAAGGGATATGCGTAACATGTCTTGTTTTACAACAAGCCTGGCCCAGTGAACAACTCTGTGGTATGCTAGACCTTGTTTCAAGCAGTGACAGGTGACAAAGAAAACAGTCCTCCAAAGTGGTGGTGACAGCGTGGGTGACAGCCTTGCAGCATAGGCCCGTCTCGCCCGCCGCTGATTGCAGCATGTAGAAGGAAGCTTCCTACCATCAAACTGGCATGCAAAGCACACCAGCTTCTGTTAATACTGAATCCTTGGCAGTGACCTTGAAGCTTATGGTAAGATTGCCAGAAGCAGGGCCCCTCCAACAGGGGAAGCATCCATGTTGAAAACCACACTTTTTGCTGCCTGTAGCAATGCTCAGCATTGCAGGGATAGCTAATGTGGGGCCTGCTGTGCAGAGCATGCATGACTGCAGCTAGTGACATGGTACTGTAAAGCCAAGGAAAGCTTGCTGATAAATGGGAGAAGTTCCATTCCATGCACCCTAACTCAGGTGACCACAGGGGCGTACCCACTTTTGACCAAAATCTGAAAAGTCAGCTCAAGCACTTTCTCAATGCGGTTGCGGTTGCCACCAATTTAGCACAGCAGGCAATAATTGCATCAACAAGTTCTTTGCAACAGGCTAGACACAGCTGTTATCTCTGCTTGCACTTGAGGAAACAGGAGGTGCAAACATTGGACACTGTGGACATTGGTTCTGCTGCTGCTGTTTGACAGAGGCAAGGGCTTTGGCTTGGGGCAGGGCTGGTTTAAGGTACCAGGGGCTGGACCTATGCAACAGTCACAGCCAGGGTGAATAAATTGTTGCATGTGCTGGCAACCCATGACGGGGGCCCTTCCTACCCCTACCCTCACCAGCTGCAGCAGTACACTAAGCAAATACCAACAACTGAGATACCTTGACTTGCACACTTCCCCTGGTAGCACATGCCATAGGACATTACAGCTGGAGCAGGGGCTGTCTCTGAAGCTGCCTGTGCCATGCGGAATACCCAAAGGGCATATCTGGCGCCCCCAAAGCAGGGTATACCCCCAGCACATGTAGCGAGCTGCTGTTCTCTGCAGGTGGAGCATGATTGGCATAGCCGATGTGGTATTGTAGAAAGGGGGAGCGGTGCTGAATAAAAACATATGCTTTGAGGAGGTTGTTGAGAGATCTGCTAGCACTATCATGGCAAGATCTGGTGGAAAGTGTTAAAACAGCAGTAGCAAGGGCACGTCGGGTCTAGAAGGTGGTGCTGCACCGAAGGGATATGCGTAACATGTCTTGTTTTACAACAAGCCTGGCCCAGTGAACAACTCTGTGGTATGCTAGACCTTGTTTCAAGCAGTGACAGGTGACAAAGAAAACAGTCCTCCAAAGTGGTGGTGACAGCGTGGGTGACAGCCTTGCAGCATAGGCCCGTCTCGCCCGCCGCTGATTGCAGCATGTAGAAGGAAGCTTCCTACCATCAAACTGGCATGCAAAGCACACCAGCTTCTGTTAATACTGAATCCTTGGCAGTGACCTTGAAGCTTATGGTAAGATTGCCAGAAGCAGGGCCCCTCCAACAGGGGAAGCATCCATGTTGAAAACCACACTTTTTGCTGCCTGTAGCAATGCTCAGCATTGCAGGGATAGCTAATGTGGGGCCTGCTGTGCAGAGCATGCATGACTGCAGCTAGTGACATGGTACTGTAAAGCCAAGGAAAGCTTGCTGATAAATGGGAGAAGTTCCATTCCATGCACCCTAACTCAGGTGACCACAGGGGCGTACCCACTTTTGACCAAAATCTGAAAAGTTAGCTCAAGCACTTTCTCAATGCGGTTGCGGTTGCCACCAATTTAGCACAGCAGGCAATAATTGCATCAACAAGTTCTTTGCAACAGGCTAGACACAGCTGTTATCTCTGCTTGCACTTGAGGAAACAGGAGGTGCAAACATTGGACACTGTGGACATTGGTTCTGCTGCTGCTGTTTGACAGAGGCAAGGGCTTTGGCTTGGGGCAGGGCTGGTTTAAGGTACCAGGGGCTGGACCTATGCAACAGTCACAGCCAGGGTGAATAAATTGTTGCATGTGCTGGCAACCCATGACGGGGGCCCTTCCTACCCCTACCCTCACCAGCTGCAGCAGTACACTAAGCAAATACCAACAACTGAGATACCTTGACTTGCACACTTCCCCTGGTAGCACATGCCATAGGACATTACAGCTGGAGCAGGGGCTGTCTCTGAAGCTGCCTGTGCCATGCGGAATACCCAAAGGGCATATCTGGCGCCCCCAAAGCAGGGTATACCCCCAGCACATGTAGCGAGCTGCTGTTCTCTGCAGGTGGAGCATGATTGGCATAGCCGATGTGGTATTGTAGAAAGGGGGAGCGGTGCTGAATAAAAACATATGCTTTGAGGAGGTTGTTGAGAGATCTGCTAGCACTATCATGGCAAGATCTGGTGGAAAGTGTTAAAACAGCAGTAGCAAGGGCACGTCGGGTCTAGAAGGTGGTGCTGCACCGAAGGGATATGCGTAACATGTCTTGTTTTACAACAAGCCTGGCCCAGTGAACAACTCTGTGGTATGCTAGACCTTGTTTCAAGCAGTGACAGGTGACAAAGAAAACAGTCCTCCAAAGTGGTGGTGACAGCGTGGGTGACAGCCTTGCAGCATAGGCCCGTCTCGCCCGCCGCTGATTGCAGCATGTAGAAGGAAGCTTCCTACCATCAAACTGGCATGCAAAGCACACCAGCTTCTGTTAATACTGAATCCTTGGCAGTGACCTTGAAGCTTATGGTAAGATTGCCAGAAGCAGGGCCCCTCCAGCAGGGGAAGCATCCATGTTGAAAACCACACTTTTTGCTGCCTGTAGCAATGCTCAGCATTGCAGGGATAGCTAATGTGGGGCCTGCTGTGCAGAGCATGCATGACTGCAGCTAGTGACATGGTACTGTAAAGCCAAGGAAAGCTTGCTGATAAATGGGAGAAGTTCCATTCCATGCACCCTAACTCAGGTGACCACAGGGGCGTACCCACTTTTGACCAAAATCTGAAAAGTCAGCTCAAGCACTTTCTCAATGCGGTTGCGGTTGCCACCAATTTAGCACAGCAGGCAATAATTGCATCAACAAGTTCTTTGCAACAGGCTAGACACAGCTGTTATCTCTGCTTGCACTTGAGGAAACAGGAGGTGCAAACATTGGACACAGTTGGTTGCAAAAGTTTTGGCCCAAAACTCAGATTTTGTTAGGAAATGGTCTGCTTCTGTTAAATGGCATGGCCGTTCATTGCTCTCTTGCACAGGCAGCTTCTGTATGAGGTCCAGGTTGTCACCAATGGGTGCGGTCAGCATCTCTGTTGCTCTGTGTTGCTTGGCTGCTGAGAAAAGCAGGGGTCTTGCAAGGGAGACAGCGGAGGCATTTTTGCTGCTTTTTAAGGGGGTAAATGCTGAGAACTGCCAGCAGGCACAGGTGCCCTTTCTTTACTGTTTAGGGGCAGTAGCATATAGACCAGGTGTGAAGCAGGTGCAGGGGCTATACCAGTTCAATGGCAGGGCAGGTGGGGGTAGGCAGGGCATGCGAGAAGTTGGGGCAAGTGCAAGGCTGAGCTGAGAGGGCTGTGGGAGGGGAGCAGATGGGGTGTGGGGCTGGCAACCACAGGAGGGGCAGAGGTGGAAGGGGAGAGCCAGGTTAAAAAAAGCAGGAGGGCTATAGGAACAGGGGGGAGGCTTGCTGGTCTGCGTCTGCGGCTAAGGCTAAGGCTGGCTGGCTGGCTTTTATATAGTATATTTATAGGGCACGCCCGGGGCTCGAACTCGGGACGTCTCGCGTGCGAGGCTACTTGTGGTACCACTTGGGCATACCAACTGCAGCACATTGATGCTCTGTGTAAGGAATGAGTCTTCCTTAGCACCTACGCCGCAAGATTGCGGAGTTTAGCGGGAGCCGTGCACACAGGCGACGCCTGTTGCTCCTGTCGCCGCCGGGATTCCGGCCGCGTCCGCCGGTGGCTTAATGAGCCGCCGTGCGCCGGCGGAATGCCGGGCGAGGGCCGGCGGGGGCGATGCCCCCGGCCGGAGGGAGCGGACCGCTCCCGTCGAACTACGGAGCCTTGATCTCCTGAATGGAGTACGTAGGCAGCCGCTGGGCTATAATAGGCCCACGGTGCAGGCCCTTCCTAATTTAACTATCCCTCGTGTCTACGAGGTGGAAATCGTTACAGTGGTCCTCGGAGCCATCGTTGCGAAGCGAGCCTACGTGAAGTGGCCGAGCGGAGACTACATCGCGCTACTCCATCCTACAGCGAGCTGTACCCAGAGCGGTGACTACCTGACAACACGCGTGCATGAGATGAAACTCTCAAAGGGGCGAAGCTCCAGTTTGGGATCCTGGCCAGGGGTATACTAAAATAGGGCCCTAGTAATTTAGCTTTGCCAAGATTGCGATTGCATTTTGGGGGGCTGCCGGCATAGAACAATAGACAGCTGTCTAGTGAGGTTTAATAGGTACCTAGCAAATTCATTGCGCGCATAGCTGAAGCATTTCTTAGTAGCTACTGGATTGCTGAAAGCATCCTGCACAGAGTGCAACTGATCAATTGCTAAAATAAGCAATTATGGCAGGTTTTGGCTTGCCTGCACTGAGCCATGGCAGACTAGTATCCTGAACATGAAGTGCATGCAAGGCATGAGGATACAGATCAGAACTCTGATGAGAGTAAGAGCAGCTCGGAAGAGACTGCCAGCGACCATGAATTGTCTGCTGATGAAGAGCAGCAGGAATATGAGCAGTAGGATGCTCAGACGGAAGCCCCTAACTTACAAACAGAAATAAGGGAGGAAAGAAGGGTAGGGCTAGCTGCTAAACAATATAGCAGAATATTGCACTTGATGACAGAGGCTCAAGGCAATAAATAAAGGCCCGCAAGGCGGCGGTGGCTGAGACTGCTACTAACTACCCATGCTCCCCATGCACTGAATGTGTACAGGATGAGGAAGAGCAGATGAACACAAAGCTCAACGAGGCTGATGGCCAGGAGGCTGACAGAGGCCCTGAGAAGGCCAAGAAGGCTTCAGGTGCTGTAGTCTCCCTCATCCAAGGGCTCTCTGGTAAGAACAGATTGGCAGATGCAGAAAGCTTTAAGCCAATGTAGGCCTGAGATAGGTCATCAACAAGCCAAGCACTTTTAAGTGGTGCCAGTGGTCGCTTCCATGAATGGAAAAATGAAGTACAGATGTATATAAAAGTGATGAATGTCCCCTCAGACCTGCCAGTCAGTACTATATAGTACAGAGTTACCTGAGAGAAACAACTCTAGATTCATGACGGCAGAAGCTGGATTATGTACATGGCTGTGAATGGAAATTCGGCCTCCTACCAGCTTAGAGGAGTTCCTGCGCTACATGAATGAGCGCATCGAGCATATAAATCCTGAATTGGTAGCTCGAGATAAGACATGGGTCTGTTACAGGATAAAATGACCCTGCATCAGTAGCATCTTCGTGAGTCCGAAGCATGCTAGATATTGATCCCTTGGTGGGGCAACGTAGCTGATAAGATCCACCGCCTCTTGTCCGGGCTGAAGCCTTTCTATACCAAATTAAGGTGGACTAAGCTATTGTGCAATGATTGCATACATCTCTGCTTACATTTCTGATGATATGTCCACCCATGCAGATGAGCTAAGGGTGTGTATAAGCAGAGAGGTCCTGAGGGCCGTGACCTTCACAAGCACAGAAAGCAAGTCAGGGCAGACTGAACAGTTTCCTGAAAAGAAATTTTGCCTGACTCAGCTGCTGAAAGCAGTAATCAAAGTTCCAGGGCACAGTTGAGCGCACAGGTGCTATGGTGCTGTTTGCAAGGCAGACACTTGCCCCAATGCCAATGGAGAGTCCATTGAGAGGTCTAAGCACCTCTGCTCCTGGTGCCACCAGCAGAAAGCCTGCGCTGTGCTTGGGCTGTTTCAAGCCTGGTCAATTGTGGCTGAATGCACTATACCAATGCCATAATGAATGGCAACCCAGAGGGGTCCAAGGGCACCTCCCTGTGAATTGGGAGTACAGGGCTAGAGTAAGTGAATTAACTTGAAGACTCAAGTAAAGTCACCAGTTGCTGAAGAGTCTTGCCCTGCTTCACAGGCTGAAACTCTTGAGTTAGAGATGCGTAGGATGCAAGCACTACAGCCGCTGCAAAGCTAACTATTTGTGCTGAAGCCGCTGCAGCGCTCAAAAAGCCTTATACGAAATGTAACGTTGAGCAGGGATTTGCAAACAAACATTGCTTCCTACATGCTTCGGCAAAGGACAGCATAAGGCTGAAATTCCAGTTGGATAACAAACTGGATGTGCCTAATATGTCTGCATATATCCTCGCGCCAGATTGGCAGCATGCTCGCTTTAGTCACCACTTGAAAGGTGCCAAATTGCTGAAGCAACTCAAAAGCAGATGCTTTGCTCGACTGGCATGAGCTGGTCTAGAAAACGGCTAGGATTTTCAAATTTGACCCAATGGGAGATGAAGTCTTACCCATGACAATTGCAGGCTCTGCCACAGGCTCTCCTGCAGCATTTCATCCTAGGCCGCAGGCTGCAGTAGTAGCCTCTTGAATGATGTTCAAGGAACATCACATAGCCTGTCAGAACTTGACATATGGTATGGCTGAGCTGAAAGCGTCTGTCAATACAGACCGAGTCAATGTGCGAGTACACATGTTTGGCTGGTTGGCATGTAAATGCAGCTCCTGAATGGAAGCAGCTTTTGTTTTCTGCTTGTCAGAAATACCGCAGCATATTACGCACTTGCGGGGGGGGGTATGAAAGACCTCTGTGTGGCAAGCATGAAGGTCTGTCACAGTTTGTGCTAACCTGCACCATTGAGCTTGGCTCGTGCCAGCTCTGTTGCTGCTGCTGCTGCTGCTGTTGCCCTCCCGTTCCTCCCACTGTAGGAACTCTGACCGAGAGTCTGTCAAGACAAGATTGCCCAGCTGAAGTAGCAGCAGATCTGCTTGCTGATGGGCACACCACCTCTAAGGCTGCCATCAAGGCATGCAAGTGCTCTTCTGAAAGAAGGAGTGCGACTACTGGGCTGCTGCGTGCGATCTCAATTGGCAATGTCACAAACGATAACAGGGTGATGCCTGTATCTCACTGGGACAAGACAGGGTGATGCCTGTGAGTTCCCCCTTGACTGCCAGAGAGTTCATAATCTTACGCCCAAAGAGACTGAGAGCTGAAGGCTTCAAGGTGGTCCTGATCTGGAAAAGATCTACTGAGTACAAGTAAGTACTGTTGAAGGGGAGTGAATGTATCCCTATGTGCAGCTATGTCTGGTGCTTGGCACTGAGAGTGCAATATTGAGAGCCTGTGTTGGCTTGGAAAAGTGTCCTTACAGAGCAGAGGCAGTGGCCTACTGGTGGATCAGAGAATCCCGTAAGATTGAAGCCACAGCTTCTATACCAGTTGTCTGCTTGATAAGCCGAGCCGCACTGCTGCTGACACTTTAGTACCATGGTGGATCAAGAAGATCTTGCATAGAAGCCTCAGCTTCTACACCAGATGAAGGTACATAGTTCCTGAGAGGATGAACTCTGCATATTTGCCTTGTGTCACTTGTAAGAGTCATCACTGAGCTATGTTGAGCCTGAATTGGCTGTACTCGCTCCAAATTGACTCCGGGCATTATGACAAGGCAAGATAACATGCACAGAAGCACCGAGACTGAGACTGAAGTCTTTCATGGGATGAATGGCAAAGAATGCAGGCACCATTTGGTCCAATCATGCTTTTGCCGCTGAAACGCGGGCATTCTAAGCCTATCTCTAGCCATGCGTCTGAGAGACAATTGTCCCTGATTTATATGGCTGCCAACTTGAAAGTTGGTGAATTGCTGCCCATGAGGCTGAGTTGCCTGATATGAAATTAGAGAGAGCTGATGTGCCTCTGCTGTAGCTTGATTTATAAGCTCATTCGCTGATCATGAATGCATCAGTGTGTTGTCCACCTTACCAAAGCTAGAACGCTATTGAAGGCTGCCAGAACCAAGGTGATGCTTGGTTTGTGCAAGCATCTTGCAGAATGGTAGGGCAACCAGGAGCTGAATCTCCTCAGCAGGATGGGCCAGATCAATTCTTGCCAATGCCTACATGAATGTATGCTGTTAAAGGAGGCTTGCACCTCCGTTTCCTGCTGAGAATACCTGAAAGGGACACGCTCTGAAGTTACAGCCATGCGCTGTCTGAGCCTTTGCCAGTGAACTCTGGATCATAGTGAGCTTATGCATGTCATTGTTTGGCTGAAGTCCAGGTGGGGAGGAGGGATCAGCTCCAAGTTCTCCCAAGCGCTCACACTGAGAGATTTCTCCACATGCATGCATTCTTGACAGAGCTGTGAAGTGCTGAGTCACTATATGCATGCTAGAAGGCAGATGCTGCACATGCTGAGTCATGCTGGGAAAGCTGAGATCTGAGTGATTCATGTGCATGCTGAATAAGCTGTCATTACAGCTATGATCTGCTTTGCTGTGGCCTGAATTAGGCCAAAGGCACGCGTGGGATGCAAGTAGCCATGTCCAGGGTAGAAAGCCTGTGTGGCATGAATTGCTGACATATGTGAATGTCCAGGCTTCAGCATAACATAAAGTGCTTATCTACCTGCAAACATTGCATGGAATGCTGACATCCCCAAATGCGTGTATAGAGGCTTGCAGATGCTGAACATGCCTTGTGGGATCCCTCTTACAGTTGGGTCCTCTTAAAACAGGTTGCTGAATGCCCTGAGAGCTTGGTAAAGCTGTAGTCCTTGCTGTGAATTGCCAAGAAGCCTGCTGTGTAGTGATCTTGCAGCTTCGTTGCCAAGGTAGTGGTGATACACTACAGTGCAGAAGGCAAGTCCATGAGGCTCCATGTATTTACAGAGCCATGCAAGGGGAGCGAGCAGAAGATGTCTGTGTGCAAGCCTGAAGACACTCAAGTGAGTTGGCTTGCAGAAATATCCAGGTGAGACCGGATCAGTGTGTGGGTGTGAAACACATATTGGGCACCCCAGCAAGCCTGCTTTTTTCTCTCTTTTCATGGTCACTGAGCAGGAAGATGTTAAGTGATTGCTTCACAGCAGGTGGGGAGGAACCTGGCCAACATGGCCAAATTCGAATTGTTGCCCAAGGACTCTGAATGAGATCTGCCACACACACTAGCCCAGAAACTCCCTGTGCATACATGTTATTGCATAGAAGGGCTATCGAGTATGTGAGGCATACTGATGCGTTGCAAAGTGTCAATGCCATGCTGTCTGTGATATCAGAAGCAAGCGCAGCTGATGGGATCATTGGTAGCTGCTAATTACATGCTGAAAAGGCAGTTTATGCAGATAGCAAAAGGCGAGAGCAAAGCTTTGGGCTTGGTTGCTGAGTATTGCTAAGCATTACTTAGTGGAGACTGAAAGTCCCTCCCAGCTCACGCAAGCTGCTGCCTAGGTACATAGGCCCTTTTTGTGTGGGTAAACAAGTGGGCAAGCATGCTTACAAGCTAACTCTGCCTGCAGCGATGCGAGTTCATCCCGTTTGCCATGAAACTCTGCTGCCTAAACACCCTGCTGAAGGCAAGGTGCATGCGTCCTCCACCTTCACTCTAGGATGACATTCTGCTTCTATGAGGTAGAATCTGTGCTGAAACACAGGACGAGAAAGGAGGGGAAAAGGGTTGTAACAGTATCTCTTTGAGTGGCCCTGGCTGTATACATGAACATAAAACATGGGAGCCAGAGAAACACTGAAAGCCGTCATATTTAGATGAGTACTGTTAGCATCCCTCTATAGCATGAATGCTTAGCCCCTGTCTCTCATCTAGGTGGGGAGGAGTGTAAGGAATGAGTCTTCCTTAGCACCTACGCCGCAAGATTGCGGAGTTTAGCGGGAGCCGTGCACACAGGCGACGCCTGTTGCTCCTGTCGCCGCCGGGATTCCGGCCGCGTCCGCCGGTGGCTTAATGAGCCGCCGTGCGCCGGCGGAATGCCGGGCGAGGGCCGGCGGGGGCGATGCCCCCGGCCGGAGGGAGCGGACCGCTCCCGTCGAACTACGGAGCCTTGATCTCCTGAATGGAGTACGTAGGCAGCCGCTGGGCTATAATAGGCCCACGGTGCAGGCCCTTCCCAATTCAACTATCCCTCGTGTCTACGAGGTGGAAATCGTTACACTCTGCCTGTTTACTTTCTTAAACATAAATGGTTGTAAATCAGGTCTTGCTGCTGCTGCTTAAACCCCAGCCTTATGTTCCGGCCAAAACTTTTGCAACCAACTGTACATTCCATTACATTACTCACTTGCATCACTTGCAGACGCGGGGAAGCTTCACCTTGATCTGGAACCAAGATCTCCTCCGGCGGGGCCCTCGTCGGGACCAAGTGGATGCAATTGGTATGGAGAATAGGTGCCAGGTAAGGCACGGAACACAGTCTGCTGAATGTCCGCAGGGGTATAAGGGCCTTGCAAGAGCTAAGAGTCACCCAACAGGTCCCTCATTCACATACTTCTTGTACATACTGCGGTACCTTTGTTGTCTACTAGCAAGCGGAACAAAAGCTTCGTCAAGCCAAAGAACCAGTGCGCGACGTGGGAGCCTGTAGCTGCTGAGGTGAGCCCGACGACCCAAACTTGCTTGTCCGCGATGCATGTGTGCTCGGTACCGACTGACATCCACATTATACACAGGACCCGTCATCAACTCAGTTAAGCAGCCCCCGGGTCATGCATGAGCGAGTGTGCAGCATGCAGTGGTGTGTGTATCTGTCTTCCTACTAGCAATGCCGAATGCATGCCAGACCTAGACGAGGTTGTTCAGTCGTTTTAAGCTCACTTATTATTTCGTTGGATTGCTGACGCTTCCCTTTCTGCCCTGCAGAGTAGAGGAAGAAGTTAGTTGGTCGCTGCATCATCCGATCCGAACTAACACACCAAGGCCACAAGGAACCACTACTGCTGAAGGATGGCCGTCTCTGGCTGGATGACTGCTGAGCAGATTTATGCAGGGGAGGATGTGAAGCTCTTCGTGGATGGTGCTTGCTACAAGGACATCTGCCAGGTATGGAAGCCAGCGCTGCTGTACAGCATTTGTGCTGATCCCAGTGAGAAGTAGACCTACCACTCTGCTCCAAGGGGTCAGTGGGTTTCAGTGCTCATTCTGCTTTTGGTCCTGATTGGTCCTCACTGCTGCTGCTGATGCTGTTCCTCAGTTCCTGCTTCTGCTGCTGCCGCTGCTGCTGGTGCCGCCCATGCCGTCCTACTGCTGCTGCCGCTGTTGTCTTTGTAGCTGTACCCTGTGCTGCTGCCCCAATATCTGCTGCTGCCAACGGTCCCCCACCACATGCACTCACACTGCTGCATACAAGTGGGCAGAACTTCTTTGCAATCCCAAACAAAACAAAGTTTGTGTAACACTGTCTTATAGTTGACTATGCTTGCTCACATGTTGGTGTGGGTGTTGTCCTTCAGGGCTATCTGGGTGATTGCTGGCTGATTGCGGCCATCTCCTCTGTGGCAGAATATGATTGTGAGATGCTGAAGTACAACTTCAACCATGTTGAGGACTATGAGCCCGGTAAGTTGCAGAATACCACCCAAATGAACTGAATTCTCGTGACATCAGGTTACAAAAGTTGAATTGCTTGCCAAAGTATGGCCTCAATCATGTTAAGGACTAAGAGCCGAGGAAGTTGCAGATTAGCTTGCTAAGAGCTAGAAGCATGCATGTCATCTGGTTATAGGACACTGAATGCTGAGAGATATTACGTCTTGCTTGTTCCAGAGTCTACATGTTCAGCTGCTGGGTAACCTGCATGGCTAGGTAGATATGACATCCATGACACCTTTCAAAGTTAATTGGGCTCTTTCTCTGCAAGTTGCACTGATTCAACTCCTCTGTGACACCCTCTTTACTTACTTAGGTATGACCTTGCAAATGAACCTGTATGACCGCATGAACCAGACCTGGACCACCGTCCTTGTTGATGACAGCTTCCCTGTCAACCAGAATGGGGATCCTGCCTTTGCACATTCTTCTAGTGAGTTATTCACACAACAAGTAGATAAACAAAAGCGTGAATAGGGCATGCAAGCTGATCTTGAGTACATGATGCTGCACTACTAGCTTTGATGAGGTCTTTCATATCAATATGCATTATTTTGCTAAATGGTCTGTACTGCATGTAGAGATGTCAGCAGTTTTGTGATGCCCTTACGGCCTGAACAAGTATGTAGGGCATGCGGCTATGTCTCATCTATCTGAGTAGCTCAAAAAAGAAACTGTGTGGCTGCAACCAGGATTAGCGATGCTGCTGACAGTAACCCAGTGACTAGCCAGGGAGAGGTTAGATCGCTACTGACCAGTAACCCAGTGACTAGGGAGGTGACTAGGGATTTTGCTAACCTGCTTCCTTTGTATTCATGCAGGTAGTGGTGAAGCTTGGGTGCTGTTCCTGGAGAAGGCATTTGCAGGCCTTTTTGGTGCTAACTACCAGAACCTCAATGGCGGGGCTCAGTGGGTGGCCTGGCAGTGCTTGACAGGTACGTCAGATATAAAGGTTCAGTGGGTAGCGCAATAAGTGGACTGAATTTCATAACAGTGTTCTTACTTGTACTATCAGGGGTGTTTAGGTGGTATTCAGGTCAATCTTTGAATAGGCTACCAACAAGTACATGTAGGAGACCAACACCCAATGTCTCCACTCGACTTTCTATCATGCAGGGTGGAGGGCGGGGGGGGGGGGGGGACGCATCGCTCCCAGCTGAGATCTTGTGTTCCGGGACTTTGAGTGTGCCCTTCTGAACCTAAAAGCCTAAACCCTAAACTATCCTAAACCCTGAGCTAGGGATTTGTTTGCCCCTCTGCTCCTAACTTCTTTTTGTTGATGTCCTGCCTACCTGCTGCCTTACGGGTAGGAGAAGGCAATACAGTGCTTCCCAAACTGAATGCTTGATTCCTCTTGATTCGCCTTGTGTTGTCACCTTATGCACACTAGCCGCTTCTTGCAAGATAAATGCAGCACCGGTTTCAGGTCACTACAGCATTTACTTAGGAGGAGGGACTGACTTGCTCTCCCCACCACCCCCTTGTCCTGCAGGCTGCAGTGCTACAGACATTTTCATCAGGAATGAGTCTGACCCCAACACCTGGACAGTAGGCCAGATGACTCCGACTCCCTCTGATATGGGAGATACATCCTATTACCCTGGCCAGGAACCTATCAGTGCTGAGCAGGTGTGGGAATACCTGAACCTGGCGGACCAGGCGGGGGAGCTCATTGGCTGCATGACACCTGGAGGAGATGATAGCCAGGCTATTGATGGCATCACACTGGGCCATGCTTTCACTGTGGTTAAGGTGAGTGAGTGAGGCAGTGAACGTGGGGTGTTAGTGGCCCTGCATAGGTTTAAGAATGAGAGGCGGTACTAGCCCATGTCTTGCGCTCCCCCGGCTACCGCTGTCCTCCTGATCCAATAAGTGGCTCACTGTGACCTTGCAGTCACAAGAGTGCCGTTGCCTTGATCTTGGTGTCAATGTTTGTTAAGTGCGATTTTGACAATCTGTGCACGCTCTGCTGCCGAGTGGGTGGGATTGCAGAGTAAGCTCACCAGATGGACGTTGACTGCCCCAAGGCTTCAGTCCGTTTAAGGCATCATAAAAGTTGGCGTATGGGTTCTGAGTTGTGTTGGAAATTTGTTTCCTCAGAGGGTGTTGGAGCTGGATTATGCAGATTGGTATCATATTATAGATTATCGTCTCTTTGCAAAGTGGATGCTTGGGCTCACTTGTTGATGGCTGTGTGCTGCAGTTGAGTTACAACCCTTGTTACAATACCACGTTTGTATTGGAAGGCCCAGCATGTTCTGTGCAGTGCAGCGGCGGATGTTTGCTATGCTGCAAGAAAGACCGACGGTGGTGGGTAAGCCTTTCTCAGAATACAATAGTGTTTACTGCTGCGTGCGGTATGAAGGGAGGCATGTACATAGTGCATACTTAACATTTGTACACCTTGCCATACTACCTGGGTCGTAGCTGGTACAGGGGCACATATACTGTGTGTGGCAATAAATTTGCTGTTGGCAATTATGGCTGGCAGCGCTTGGCATGTGTGCACTGTTTTCATCAGAGGAAAGACTTCCCGGGAGCGCCTGGGTGCTTGCGCATTCCAGTTCTTTCTCGGTTCAGTGTCCAAATAAATATGTTGGAGCTAAACATGCAGGCATTCAAATAGAACAGACCACACGGTCAAGCTATGCTCATTATAGTCACTGCCAGCAAGGGGCAGCAACTGCCAGTAGTTAAGCCTTTTGAGTTGCCTGGTATGCTTACTTGTGCTTATGTTATGATTTCTAGGTTCGAACAGAGAGTAAATTACTTGTGCTTATGACTGTTTAGCTAGCATATAGCCAGGTGTTCTGGAGCCTCATAACTAGCTATGCCACGCCAGCTGTTGACTGGCTGCTGGCAAAGCCGAAGCTTGTTGTATCTCACTAAGTAGTGTCATGTACGTGTAATTGAGTTTGAGCTTATGATGCAGGCATTTGCTGATGACCTCCATATGGCACAGCAAAGTGTGCTAGTATGGTGGCACAATGCTACTTACAAACAGGGTTGCGGGTGGGCAATCATCATTGCACATTCCCGGCTCAGCTAGTCTCACCGACCTGAAGTGTTTCCTCGTGAGTGTGGGATGGATGTGACTTCAGCATTTTGAACATCAGCCATACTGTTACACAGCCTTGACACAGCATGCATGCAATGAGCCTCTCATCAGCTTCTGCAGCCAGATCAGTGTTGGGCGGATATGCTGCCTCTGCTTGCTGCTCAAGTGCCCGCACTCATCACAGTTGCAAAACCTATGATGTGATGAGCAATTTGAGACGCATGTATGACCTGTGGAGGTATGAGTGACTCCATTGCTTTGTCTCAGCTGCACTTCACCTTGCTTTTAGCCTACGTTCCAATCGCATCTCTCCGTTCACCATTCATGTTAGATATAAAAACATTGTCTCAGCTGCTTCGGTTGCAGAGCATGGTGCCATACATGCCAAGATGTGGGCAGGGAGAGATCCTTAAACCCCGCACTGAGCCACTGTTCGTCTGCCTCTCAGCTGACATTAGCCAACAGCAAGCAATGCACAGAACACGTACGGAACCATAGGACTGACTGACTAGTAACCGATTTCTAGACACCTGGCCTCAATAGGACTTCTCTTTTACAGAAGACGTGAATCCAACAGCAAGCACAAAGAACACATGAGTCCTGCCCGACAGCACAGGAAAGCCTTGCATTCTACAGAAAATCAAATCTGCCAGCTCCTTACATCCTCATGGTCCACGCATGAGTAAGGCGTTTGACCTTTCCCCCTTCCACACCCACACCCACAGCCAGCATGCATGTAAGCCACCGCCCATCGAGGCCGGGGCCGGAGTTTGCAAGAAAGCCCAGGGGACACGAGTCCCTGTCCATCCTCGCTATTCTGTGAGTAATTACAGTCAGCTGCACACAAGATTGCCCCTACCAACATTCCAAGCGATGCAGCCACAAGAGGAACATCCAGTTTCTGGTTGCCCCCCCAACAATGTTCAACTGGGCTATCGATCGTGCGTGCAGCTGACTGCTGTAACCACCAAAATCACTTCGAAGAATTCTCTACGAAAAATTGGGTCTTCCAAAGACATCAAAAATGGTTGCAGGCAGTTAAGTAGCAACAGCTGCCAGAAAACAATGCTCAAGACCTCTCAGAGCCAACATACATTCCAAACAGGATATCAGTAGCAGTTGCAGCCACATTCACAGAACATAGCCCATTACACATAATTACACCACTGGGATGTAACAAACCCTGGCTTCGCCAGCAGCTAGCCAACAGCTGGCATGGCATAGCTTATGAGGCTCCACAATACCTGGCTATGCTAGCTAAACAGCCATAAGCACTCTAAAACACAAGCAAGCAAGCAAGCAACTCAAAAGGCTTAACAGTTGGCAGCTGCCGCCCCTTGCTGGCAGATCTAATAGTGGAACACAGCTTGACCGTGTGGTCTATTTTGGACACTGGACCAAGTAAATGGGAGTCACTATCCTCTGATCAATACAGTGCACACATGCCAAGCATTGCCAACCATAACTGCCACCAGCGCATTAGTTGCCATACACAGTATATGTGCCCCTACTATGACCCAGGTTGTATGGCAGGGTGTACAAATGCTTTAGTATGCACTATGTACATGCCTCCCTTCATACCGCAAGCAGCAGTAAACACTATTGTATTCTGAGGAAGGCTTACCCACCACCGTTGGTCCTCATTGCGGCATAGCAAACATCAACCGTCAAAACTGCACTGCACAGAACATGCTGGGCCTTTCAATCTAAATGTGGCACCAGCTGCAGCGCACAGCCATCAACAAGTGAGCGCAAGCATCAACTTTGCAAAGAGACGAATTCCTACGGAGGATATGTATCTGCCTAACTGGCCAGCTCGCACAGCCTCTGGAGAAGCAATTTCCAACGCAGCTCAGAACCGATACACCATCTTCTGTACTGCCTTAGACGGACAGAAACATCGGGACAGTCAATGTCCATCTTGTGAGCTTACTCTGCATGCAACTCCACCCACGGCAGCAGAGCATGCTCTGATTGTCAAAATCAGACTCAACCACACTGACACCAAGATTAAGACAAGGTCACTCTTGTAACTGGAAGGTCACTCTTGTGACTGCAAGGGCTACTCGTGCTCACTGTGACCTCACCCTCAACACCCAGGGCTGCATGCAGGCGTACTGGGATTTGCTGTCATTATTTGTAATTGGGTCCCCTAGGGTGGTCTTAATGGTGATTAACTGCTGCATAGGACGTAGCGCTTCAGTCATCAGCAGGCCCCGCGGGCTCATCACCATCACATCCGCCATCCTCACCTACGAGATTAATTAGTTGGGACATCATCATCAGGAATGCTATGATCGATGAGTATTGGCACACTTGATGCTGTGTTATTGCTCTCAGGGTGTTGTAGGCTCCTTAGTGTAACAGTGAGTGGAAACCGGACATTAGCCCTGCGTAGTGCTAAGGAAGAGGCGGAACTAGCGCACGTGGTGCCCCCCCCCCCCCACCGTACCCTTATAGTGTAACAATCACCCAGGTAAAGGAGCTGCCATTGACACAACACATCGATCACATGCCGCCCAGACTCGGTCCAAATCATTAGCAGCAACAAAATTGCACTTACTTCCTGTTATATATAGCATTGCGCAGTGCAGACACAGACCAATGCAACTCGCGTGTAGTTCCCTGACAGGGCTGTGAAATCCTCTCTATCCATTTATATGGCTGGCTGTGCTTAAACTGTGCTTGTCTCGCTCAAAGCACCTGCTTGTCTCAGTATGCCTCGACAGAACCTACCACCGTAGCCTCAAAGCATACTCATTCACACCCCTAGCTACCCTAGGGAGTACTTGGAGGTAGCCTCACACTCACCGCCGCAGCAGGCTTCCTCCGCGCAGGGCAGCAGCACCCACTTGCAGTCCAGCTCCTCATCTGGGTCTGTGAAATTAGGGTTCAGCTCCATGAGCCTGTTTATGTCAGCAATGCCCTCAGCCTCAGCAATGCTGCTCAAGGTGTCACCCTCAACCACAGGGTGCTTGCGGAAGTCACAGGCTGCAATACAGGGCAAGTGACACAGCTGTTTGTTACGTAGGTACAACTGTGGAAGTTAAAGCAGAATGCAATAGACACTACTTGGTGCACAAGGTGATTCTCATACACATCTGACAGTATCTGCAGTCATTCTGCCTATCTGCTGTGAAGCAGCCCCACACGACTTCTTGCTTGTGTAGATTCGTAACTATTAACAAGCCCTGTGTATGTGGTGCTTTCCTTCATGCCTTCTATACGCTGAGCAAGTGGCACCACTTTCTCTTTCCGCAGGATATGCAGAGAGAGAGAGAGAGAGAGAGAGAGAGAGAGAGAGAGCTACGCAAGGAGGGGCGTGAGGGAGAGAGAGAGCTACGCAAGGAGGGGCGTGAGGTGCCCTCCCGCGTAAGATTAAGGGAGGGGCCGATTGGTGTAAGGATTACACTGGGCCAGCCTACCATAGGATAGTTACATCCGTGGGCGGATGGGCGGGTGGGCGGAAGCCCACCCGCCTTTGTTAGCTTACTTTCTTGTAGTTCCTCCTGTGCCATTGAGGCCCTTTGGGCTTTTCTAGTTTTCTTTTTGTTGTGTATATGCTGTGTAAGGACTTAACTGCTGCAGTATGTACTTCTGAAATGCATTGCTTTAGAGCTTGCCCTTTGATACCGAGGGCTTGAAGATTCATGGTGGTACTGTTGTATATGGTGCCTGCAACTCCGACAAGCAAGGGATAGTACCATACTTTGGCAGTGGGGTCTATGTCTTTGATTTTGTCAAAGAGTACTTGGTGTTGATAATCAGCTTTGCTTTGCTGGCCTGTTGGGTCTGAATCCCTGCAGATCTTGACCTCTATTATCCAGTACTCTGCTGGGTTGTTTCCATTCTTGGGCTTGTAGAGCATACCATCAGGGCGCTTGTCGGTGGTGCCTTGTGCTTGTTGCACTGCCTCCTTTAGTCCCCTTGGAAGGAGCTCCCACGGGATGTTTCTAGACTGGTGGGCCATGATGCCGTCTTCTGCACAATTTTCAGTTGATCCAAGGTCCATTTGAATGACAAATGCTCCTTTGCGTCCCCTTAACACTCTTGTCATGATAAGTCGGCCGACCTTGTTATGCC
Source organism: Pseudopediastrum boryanum (assembly GCA_963556185.1). NCBI lineage: Eukaryota > Viridiplantae > Chlorophyta > Chlorophyceae > Sphaeropleales > Hydrodictyaceae > Pseudopediastrum > Pseudopediastrum boryanum. Next base: position 9,485,899 of record OY744495.1, read on the forward strand.
TGTTGATGTACATTCTTTTCAAAGCTGGGCATCCTGAGGCTGTGTGGTGTCCGCCATCCTCGTCACCGCACAGGAGACATTTGCTACTAGGTGCATGTCCACACCTATAGGCCATCTTCCTTGTCCACATGGTCCTGTACCGGTAGCGCAAAGCGGTTTTTCGTTCTGCATACTTGATTTTTCCCGAGGTCATGTACTCGTTGCTAGCAGGTAGGTCCAGTCTTTCCTCAATCCTTTTAAACGCCTCGAAATAACAGGTAGCCCTGTTTGCCATCCCAAATCGACTCTTTTGGTGGCAGTAATGACGTACCGAGTCGTGAAGGTCTGTCAAAGGGTTCACCCGCTTGAAACGGTCAATCAACGTTAACGTGCGCTGCCCATTGGTCCGTGACCAACGTTTGTTCCATTGGGTCTTGTGCGGCCAATATTGGGTCAACCTGTTGTTACTAGGACTCTCATACTTCTCACATTCCTCATAGTCGGAGGTGTCCCCTGTCGCAGCCGCCTTAGCGATTGCGTCCGCTTTTTCATTACCGATTATGGAAGCATGGACCTTGACCTTGTGAAGGGTTGTCCTCAGTCCCCTGTTGACGATCTCGGTTACTATCTCTTTAATTAGCTCACAGTGCTGGTGATTTAGGAGATCTTGTGGGCATCTCAGCATCTTTTTGATTTGGTACATTGAGCTGAGGCTGTCGGTAGGTGGCTTAATCGGTGGCTATCATGAGGATATGCAGAAGACTTTGCCATCAGCAAGGCTGTGTTTTCACATGCATTTAAAACAACATGTCACAATGACTTGACAGCCATTCTTTGCTTGATCCCAAACTAGTGCACACAGTTACTGGGTAGTCCCTGTCCCTGTGCCTCAAGGTGCAGGGTAGTTTGGGCAATGCATGATTGGCACACGCCCCAGGTTGAAACCCCTGCATGTGAATATGCGAGAAAGTCAAATCTGCTTTGCAATACGGGTGAGCGGAAGCCCACCCACGGATGAAATAATCCCATGAGTAGGCTGGCCCAGTGTAATGCTTAAATTACACCAATGGGCCCCTCCCTTAATCCTACGCGGGAGGGCACCTCACGCCCCTGCCTCCTTGCGTAGCTCTCTCTCTCTGCTTTGCAAGAAGCCTTAAGCAGGGCAAGCGCCATCTCTGGCCTCCCAGCATTGAAAAGAACCCTTCAGCGGCTGATAAAACAATAGAGAACCTTTCAGAATCCCCAAGGGGAGATGTTGATTATCACAACATTGATTATCACAACATGATATTACACTAAACAGATGCTGGTTATATTAAACTCTCTCTTCTGACCATGAAACCAACCCTATCCCTTCTGCCGCATGTTCCATCCACTTGGACATCCCCTAAACCCTTAAGCCTTAAACCCTAACCCTAAACCCTAACCCTAAACTCTAAACCCTACACTCTCTGTTCTGCCGCATGTTCCATCCAGTGGAAATTTTGGCAACACCATGTCTTTCGACTCAAACTGAAATACTACGCCCCAAACCCCAACCCTATACATGCAGCCCTATTTACCCATCAGCTCACCACATGTGTCATCAGTGGGGACGCAGGGGAAGTCTGGCGCCTCACCAGCGAGAGGCAGGGCTGCAATGGTGCTCTTATCCACCACATCCTCCACCAGGGACTGCCCACTCCTCACATTGCACACACACACACACACACACACATGGTCAAAGTACCTGTAGGAGTAGCAGGGCATAGGTGCATAGATGTTAGAGTTCACTGCCACAAAGAGGACCAGCGGAAGGCTATGGTAAGGGATCCGTGTAATCTTTACACCAAGGAACCATTCCCACAATCCCACGCTGGAGAACAATACACGGTCTCCTCTTTTAGATCTCTCTCTCACCAGCGGAAGGTTTTGTCAATCAGGAGCAGCAGACTGCAATGAGAACTGCAGGCTTGTTGTAGGGTGTTAAAAGCACGATTTTAATAGTAAACAAAGGCAGACCAGAGAACAGGAACAGAGAGAGAGAGAGAACTACGCAGAGAAGGGGGGAAATCCCTTCTTGCATATGTTAAGGGAGCGGGCCCTTACCTAATATAGATAGGCCCACTACCATTCGGAGCCCAGAACACATAGGTGGGTGGGTAAATTACCCACCCGCCTATGTTATCTGGGTGGATGGGTGTGTCGCCAAAACTGCGGATCGAGGTGACGTTCCTTATGACGTTTAGTAGTGTAAATCCAATGAAGGTTGGTGATGGCCATAACATGAAGGCGGTTGAGCAGGCGGGGGAGTGCTTGTTTTCTGACACCAAGGTATCGCAAATGAGAGGTGGTAGAAGAGTATATTATTCCAGCCAGAACAGGAACAAGTTGAAACAAGCTCACTTGACCAGGATGTTGACAGTGCGTATGTAGGGCTGTCTAGTATTAATGAAATTAGCAGAACGTACCATAGGCCCTTGGACCAATATGCATAGCCCCCCCCCTATGCCAGCTCATGTCAAAGAATTGATGCGGACCTCTACCGGTCTAGCGGCCCGCAGCAGATGGCCACTTTGCGGAGTACTGGATTGTTGAGATCAAATTCTGCAGGGATACCGACAAGGACGGAAAACTGGCGCAAGCTGTAGAGCAACACAGGGGCCTATATAACGCACTACGAGAGGCTGATAGAATGGCCACTGTCCACTACACTCCCTTAGTCATAGGTCATAGGAGTTTATCCTGCTCCTTTCCCGCATGGCACATAACAAAACAAACAAACAAACAAAAACTGAAGGTGTGGCTGCACCAAGGCAAAACGACCAAGCGCACGGGGGTCCAGAACGTTATTTCTTGCACTGCATAACCCTGTCTCATTAACATCCGAGTCCCCTCCTCGCCCTACCCGATGAAGTCATTCATGTCCATCCAGAGGTTCCATCCTCACAGCAGTCATGGCCCAGCTCCTCCATTAACTCCGGGTGGTTTGCAGCCAGGTCAGCATCACAGAAGGTGCCAGTCCACTCCTCACCGGTGTGGGCATGGGGGTTGCGAATGGCCACCATCAGATAGCCCTCAGAGGACTTGTGAGTCTGCATAGGTGCAAGAGGTGGCTGAGTGATGAAAGTCGTTGCTTGAAAGAGTTAATGTTTGATTTTGCACTCCATTCTGCAAGAGGGAGTCTGCTACATGTCTTTGTATCGCAAGGGCGCTTGATGTACTGTAGGTAGTATTATTATGATTCTGTACCATTCAGCACTCTACCTAACAGCATGGCGGCCTTTGGTCTTCTTTGGACCGATACTGTTAACATGTTGCCACCTGAGCTGGTATTCCCTATGTTAGTGCTGCCAGGCAAGGCAGAGAGGCAAAGTGCGCATCATCCAACGCCTTACGTCAAGTCAAAAAGCAAGACTGTACTGCTGTGCTTGGTCATCCCGACCCAAACCCTAAACACGCTCAGTCTGTTTGTTGTCACTAGTGTCAACTCACTTGACTGATCAGGAGGACAGCGGTAGGGGGGAGCGCATTACGTAGGCTAGTATCGCCCCTTCCTTAAACCTACGCAGGGCTAACACCCGATGCTCACTGACTCATTCACTCACCTTGTGGTCCTCACTAAGTAGGCCTACTTCCTTAATTGTACGCCTCAAATGGTGTGTGCGTACATGTAACCTGTAGCCTCACCTTGACCACAGTGAAAGCATGGCCCTGGTTGATGCCATCAGTAACCTGGCTGTCATCCCCTCCAGGTGTCATGCAGCCAATGAGCTCCCCCGCCTGGTCCGCCTGGTTCATGTACTCCCACACCTGCTCAGCACTGATGAGCTCCTGGCCAAAGTGGTAACCTGTGTCCCTCATGTCAGACGCAGGAGCCATCTGGCCTACTTTCCAGCTGTTGGGGTCCTCGCTCCTGATGAAAATGTCAGAACCGTAGCCTGCAGTACAAGGGAGTGAGTGGGTAGAGCAAGCAAGTCCCGCCTCCTAACTGAGTGATGAGCGCTGTAGTGACCTGAGACCGGCGCTGCATTTATCTTGCAAGAAGCGGCCAGTGTGCATGAAGGTGACAACACAAGGGTGGAATCAAGCATTCAGATTGGAAAGCACTACATTGCCTTCTCCTATCCGTAAGGCAGCAGGTAGGCAGGACATCAACGAATAGAAGTCAGGAGCAGAGGGCACATGCAAAATCCCTAGCTTAGGGTTTAGCGTTTAGGGTAGTTTAGGGTTTAGGGTTCAGTAGCAGAGGGCACACACAAAATCCAGGGACCAGAGGGCAAATTCAAGATCCCAGCTGGGAGTGATGCGCCCCCCCCCCCACCCTGCACATGGTAGAGAATTGAGTGGAGGTATTGGGTGTTGGTCTCCTACATGTACTTGTGGGTAGGACTGATTGGCCCGAACACCACCTATCTAAACACCCCTGATAGTACAGGTAAAAACACTGGGATCAAAGTCAGCCCAGCTATTGCGCTACTCACTGAATCTATAGATCTGACGTACCTGTCAAGCACTGCCAGGCCACCCATTGAGCCCCGCCATTGAGGTTCTGGTAGTCGGCATTAAAAATGTTTGCAAATGCCTTCTCCAGGAACAGCACCCAAGCTTCACCACTACCTGCATGAGTACAAAGGAAGCAGGTTAGCAAAATCCCTAGTCACCTCTCCTTAATCACTGGGTTACTGGCAGCAGGTCGCTACATAATCCTGCAGCAGCCACACATTTTCTCTCTTGAGCTATTCAGATAAGACATAGCCGCATGCCTTGTAAATTGTTCAGGCCGTAAGGGCATCACGAAACTGCCGACAACTGTACATGCAGTAAAGACCATTTAGCAAATGCATATTGATACGAAACATCTCATCTCAGCATCACGTACTCAATATCAGCTTGCAGGCCCTATGCACGCTTTGCCTAATCTACTTGTTGTGTAAAACTCACTGGAAGAATGTGCAAAGGCAGGAGCCCCATTCTGGTTGACAGGGAAGTTGTCGTCGACAGGGACGGTGGTCCAGGCCTCGTTCACGTGGTCATACAGGTTCATCTCCAAGGTCATACCTAAGTAAGTAAATAGGGTGTCAGAGAGATGGAGTTGAATTAGTGCAACTCCTAGAGAGGGAGCCCAATTAAGTTTCATGGAGAGGTGTCGTCATGGATGTCATATCTATCTAACCATGCAGGTTACCCAGCTGAACATGGATACTCTGCGACAAGCAAGACATGGATATCTCTCAGCAATCAGTGTTCTATAGTAACCAGATGACATGCTTTTAGCTCTCAGCAAGCTAATCTGCAACTTCCTGGGTGCTTAGTCCTCAACATGATTGAGGTCATACTTCCTGTTCGGCAATTCACACTTATGTAACCAGACGACACAAGACTTTTAGCTCTTTGGACGGTATTCTGCAACTTACCAGGCTCATAGTCCTCTACCTTGCTGAAGTTGTTCTTCAGCATCTCACAATCATATTCTGCCACAGAGGAGATGGCAGCAATCAGCCAGAAATCACCCAGTGCACCCTGCAGGACAACACCCACACCAAAATGTGAGCAAGCATAGTCAACTCTAAGGCAACTCATAGTCAACTCTTGTTTTGGGGCGTGCAAACAAAGTTGTGCCCGGCTGGTGGCAGAAGGATGCAGCTGGTATGAGTGCATCTGGTGGGGGGCCGTTGGCAGCAGCAGATACATACTGGGGCAGCAGCACAGGGTACAGCTACAAACACAACAGCGGCAGCAGCACCAGGGCGACATGGGTGGCACCACCAGCAGCAGCACCAGCAGCAGCAGCAGGAGGAAATCCGGAACAACAGCAGCAGCACCAGCAGAAGTGAGGATCAACAGGACCAAAAGCAGACTGAGCACTCAACCAGTAGGTCACAGAGTCCGGATATGTCTTGTCACTGGGTCTAGCACAAATGCCGTCCAACAGCAATAGTACCGTACCTGGCAAATGTCCTTGTAGCAAGCACCATCCACGAAGAGCTTCACGTCCTCCCCTGCATAAATCTGCTCAGCAGACATCCAGCCAGCGACAGCCATCCTTCAGCGGTGGTTCAGGTGAAGCCTTGGTGTGTTAGTTCGGGTGACGCAGCAACGAGCAACTTCTTTCTCGACTCTGCAGGGCAAAATGGGAAGCGTCAGCAATCCATTGAAATAGTAGGTAAGCTGACAACCGAACAACCTCGTCTAGGTCTGGCATTCGTTGCTAGTAAGGGGGCAGATACACAAAGTCACCACTGAGTCGGCACTCTCGCTCATCCATGCATGACCCGATGGCTGCTTAACTGAGTTGGTGACAGGTCCTGTGTATGTTAAATGTCAATACCGAGCACTCATGCATCGGACAAATTCGGCTCGGACTCACCTCAGCAGCTGTAGGCTCCCACGGCGTCCACTGCCAGTAGACAACAAAAGAACGACGGTATGTATAAGAAGTATGTGAGGTACCTGTTGGGTAACTCTTAGTTCTCAGCAAGGCCTTTATATACCCCAGTTCAGCAGACTGTGTTCCGTGCCTTACCTTGGACCTACTCCGCCTACTCCGATCCCAAGTGCATCCAAGCTTGGTATCGACGGGGCCCCCGCCGCAAGAGGTCTTGGTTCCAGATCAAGGATCCGGCTCAGTTCCCCGTACTCGTTCTTGGTTGGTCCCCGCCAGCTTCCGTGCGCCGGCAGCCAAACCAGCCATGCTAAGGCCAAGCAACCAAGCTGGCTGCCGACACGGCCCCCTGCGGCGCCATGCTATCGGCCTTAAACGGCCACCCGACTGCCAGCTGGCCTGCGGCGCCACCTGTCGCCCGCCAGGTCCAAATTTGGTTCCGACTTCATCTCTGATTAATGCCTCTACTCTAAGGGCTGTGCTTGTGAGTCCTTGCTGCCGTCAAGCGACCGGCTGTGCAGCCTAGCTACCGGCTGAGAAGCAGTACAAGTCTCTGCATATGACTCAACACATGGGCCGCTATGCAGAATTGACGGCAGAGCTTTGTGGTGTTAATTAAACGTACCATACTTGCGTGTGCCAGAGCACACTCCGGGCTTTTAATATGAAGCCAAGCACGTAACAAGTGCTGTAGAGCTTAACTGCATCCGCTATGCGAAGGGGGTCATGCAACTCAACGCTGTTGCCGCTCTTAGCCCTGAAACCGATGTCAGGGGCCACAGTGCCATCCCAACAGCAGCAGCAAAAGGCACGAGCAGCAGTATCCAGCCTGTCCTCAAGGATGGGCCTTCTATGAGTCCTACATTGCCATCGCCACCCAGTAGCAGTAGCAGCAGTAGCAATGCAAGGCGCAGGTTCAAAGCAGCAGTAGCAGCAGCCAGCCTTGGAACTGTAGCAACAAAGGAACCAGTGGCTGCTGCTCCCAAACAGCATCCTGCTTATGGCCGGGTTGCAGTGGACACTTTCAAGGCTGCTGGTGGTGTCCACGTGCTGGAGAGTGTTTGGCATGCTGCAAAGAGTAGAAGGTCGGATAATGAAGCAGACGGAGATAGTGAAACAGAGCAGCCAGAGCAGCAGGCAGGGGAGGACGAAGAGGAACAATTGCAAGAGAATGTTGACGCCTTGGAGCAAGAGCTTCAAGAGCTTGAGCAGCAGCAGCAGCAGCAGCAGGAGCAGAGGCATGGGCAGGAGCAGGGGGAGCATATTGAGCAAGAGCACCAGGAAGAGCAGCTGTCAGAGCAACAACCATTGCAGCAGGAAGGGGTGAATGATCAATGGGGCCAGCAGCATCAGATTGGGAATCCTCAGGAAATGCTGAAAGGATATGGAGATCAAGGCCAGCAGGAGGAGCATGTAGACGCTGCTGCTCAGCAATATGAGCAGCAGCAGAATGAGGAGGGGAATTTTGAGCAACTTGAACAGCAGCAGCAGCCGGCTGGGGAGGGTATTTTTGAGCAACTCAAACAGCAGCAGCAGCAGCAGGGTGGGAAGGGGAATTCTCAGGAACAGGAACAGGAACAGCAGCAGCAGGATGGGGAGAGTAATTATGAAGAGCAGGAGCAGCAGCAGTGGGATATGGGGGTTACCTTAGAACAGGAGCAGCAGCAACAGCAGCAGCAGCAGCAGGTTGCGGAGGGGTTCGAGTTTGAACAGTAAGCTCCATTACAACAGCACCAGCAGCTGCTGCAACAACTTGAAGAGCACCGACATTCTCTGCAGCTGCAGCAGGAAGAAGAAAAGAAACAGCAGCTGCAGGACAGGGAGGGAAGGCAGCAGCAGCAGCAGCAGCAGCAGGGAGGGAACTCGTTGGACCAGGAGCAGCAACTAGAGCAAGATCTGGAAGATGTTGACCAGCAACAGCTGCAGACGGAACAGCAAGAAGACGAGGGCGTACCTGAGCAGCAAGAGTCAGAGAACGGCAAAGGCGTAGTGCAGTACATCATTAGCTGCCATGGCAGCACGCAGCAACTGGCAGCGGAGCAGCAGGAAGGCATCTATGAGCATGAAGGCCCAGAAGAACAGCTGGACGATTATGATATGTATCAGCAAGAGTCTCAGCAGCAGGAGGAGCAAGACGGCAAACAGCAGGTAGAAGTGGTCTTTGAGCAGGAATGCCTAGAAGAACAGCTGGACAATGGTGAGATGTATCAGCAAGAGTCTCAGCAGCAGCAGCAGCAGCAGGAGGAGGAGGAGCAAGAGGGGGAACAGCAGGTAGAGGGCATGTATGAGCAGGAAGGCTTACAAGAGCAGCTGGGCGATTGCGAGATGTATCAGCAAGAGCCTCAGCAGCAGGAGCAGCAGCAGGAGCAAGAGGGGGGACAGCAGATAGAGGGGGCCTCTGACCAGGAAGTCCCGCAATTGCAGCTGCAGGATGATGCCACATATCAGCTGCAGCAGGAGCAAGAGGGGTTGCAGGAAGGGGAGGTGGACAGATATGAGCAAGAAGACATACCAATTACCAATTACCAGATGGCCCTGTCAAAGCAGGGCGCCGGTGGGGGCAGCGCCACCCACAAGGAGCCAACTTAGGCTCCAACGGCAGACTCAAGCAAGTTCCTGTCCAAGCTCAAACAATCGGCTGCCACCAGCCCACCCTAAATCCCTTGCTAGCCAATGTATGTCAGGCCAGCCCATTTCGACTTGCCATGCGCTGACCAGTTGACCCAGTCAACAGCAAGCCAAGCAGTTTTATGCCTTGCTCAGGGCCTAGAAGAGGAGGTGCAGGAGGAGGCTGCTTCCCTTGGTGGAGAGGGCTGTGAACCGAGTGCAATCACAGAGGCAGCAGAGGACCTAGAGATGGGGCAAATTGGGTCTGAGAATGTGGTGGATGGGGAAGCAGATGAAGGTGCTGTTTATTTGGGAGGTGGAGGAGGAGGGGGGTAGTTGGGAGCATAGGGGTGAAGAGGAGGAATGGCATGATGGTGTGCATTACTTGGAGGAGGGGGAGGAGTGGTCAGTAGAGCAGGTAGGAGAGGATTTTGCTGGTGGTCGCTGGAATGTAGACTGTGAGCCTGCAGCCTGCAAGCATGAGCTTGAGGTGTGGCATGACACCTGGGACTGGGAGGATGAGGATGCAGAAGGGTGATGTGAGATATTGGCAGCAACGGTGCTGGTAACTTAAGCGGGTCCTTTTTGGTCCACTAACAATCGGTTTCTTATTAGTTCTGTGGCTCTGGCTGGCTGTCTATGGGACATGCAGCGGCCTGCCATCAGCTCTAGCGCCGTAGTGTGTAGATTGCTGCTGACAATGAGTGTTCCTTTGGCAAGGGGGTATGTGCAGACCTGGACCTGGATTGCTGCTGGACCTCATGTCTAGGCATATGTTGTCATACATGCCGAAGACAACCCGTACTCTGTTCCACCTCAATGGTCTTTGTGACAGCTTGAGGTGCGAAGCCTAAGGCAGTTTTTGCTATGGCATATCATGAAACATAATAATAACAATATTAATATGTGTATACATGAGTGTCCAAATGAGTTTGCTCAATGCATGACCAGCCATCACAAGGCATTGTTGGAACAGAGCTATACTTGCATTAATGTTGTGAAAAAGAGCCATCCACTAGGCCATGGCCATTTCTGAAGCCCTCAGCAATACTACTGCTCAGACAAAACAGCATGGCTCTTGAGATTGGTACTGCTGACTAGTCAGGATTCCATACTAAGTGGAACACTGCTGAACCTCTTCTGGGCTATATCACCTGCCAGTCCTAAGGGCAATCTGTTGTGCGTACAAGGGTGCTGCTTTGAGGTACTGCATGGTGTGATAAATGCAAAGATGCAGTCAAGTGAAAGGATTGTTCATCAAATCTTTTCTGTTGAATCATTACACAGACCAAAGCTAATGAAGTGTAGGAGAGGACCTTTTGTGCTCGGTCTGTGGTATGTTCCCCGGCTACCTACATTCAGCAGCCGTGACATCGTACTACATGCCGGCAGACAGATCGCGGCCATGCCTGCCTTCACACCCCCAAGAATCAGGTCACAGGGTCGACAGCCACTGGGTCAATAAGCAACTGCAGTTGTCAATCCGCACCCCTGGTAATGCTCGCTAAACTTTGAGCACGTTAATATTACGATGACTCTGGTATCCCAAAGTATGCATGTTAGGAAAGAGCATGTGAAGCCTCCAAGGACTCCCAACGGAACCCACTGGCTGTCATGGGCATCCTGCCAAGCATTCCGGAGTTGTTTAAAGGGCTTAAAGGGTTTGGTGGGCTCGGAAGGTTCTGGGAAGGGGTCTTGGGATGTTGATGCTTCACTATCATACTTTCACACTTGCTCCAACTTCTGTCCCACTCTTTTCATGTGACCTCACCTCACCTCGCCGACACCCACCTGGTTCCTGATCGCAATTCCGCTTTTCTTGATAAGCTAGAGTCCTCTGCCCTGGGAGATTCAACATAAAGTAAGTACGCTCAATGCGACACACAAAACTCGTATACGCTTGAACAGCCGGGTTCGACACATAGAAGATCCCTCCGAAGCTGCTCATTGTAAACTCGCGGCCCAAGTTCCGGAGAGTTATCTAGCCTGTATGTCCTATGATACTAACCTTTAGTTACTTGGTCTGAGATCTGGTCGCTCCAGTTGTCTGAAACCCGTATCTGCACAGAGAGCGAGAGGGCGTAAACCCATCTCCGGAAGGTCAGCAGTTTCGATTGGCAGCTCGTTCATGGCTTAGATATGACTTATGATATGATATTTGATGGGGTTCTATCACGAGCGTTCAAGAATGCACGATAGTCCTATGCTCTGTCAGCAGCAGCCCATGCTTCCCCCGTGCATTGGACTACGGCAGTTGTATGATCTTTCACCCTGACGGCCACATACTATCGCAGATGTCGAAGGTGTTTGGAGGCCAAACCTACAAACCATCCGTGTTTCCACCAGTGAAGTACCTGGAAAGCCTCACCAAGGCTTACTTTCCAGACCTGAATTTCGACCCTGTGAAATGGAAGAAGGCTTTCCATTCTGCTCGCTATCCCGAATTTGACGCAGCCTTTTCTGCGGTCACAGAGGATGGAGCCAGCTGCGACATGCAGCTATGCTGGTGCCTGCTTGAGATGCCCGCAGCAACCGTCCTCCCTCTCCATGCCCACAAGAACCTGGAAGTCAGCTACACCTTACGCGGTACCATGAAGGAACGCACCGTCCCTGGAGCCTTCATCCCTATCGAATCCCTTTCTCCTCAAGAGATCGACTACCATGGCCATGCAGATGCTCAAATGGTGGACAAGTCATACCCAGCTGGCTCCATGGTGCTATATGCCCCTGGAAGCTTCCATCAAGTCTATACTGACAAGAATGAAGGCTGTGTGCTGCTCATCCTGTACAGCAAGAACTGCACCTTCATCCGTGCCACTGCCCCCTCCATTGCAAGGCAGCTGCTTGGCGCAACAGCTGACAAGCACACATCCTTTGCAGCCCCTGTGGTCCGCAAGCCCTCCAGCTTTGTCAACATGGGCCCGCGCTATGCCCGCTACAGGGCTAGCATGGGCAAGGTTACCACAGTGACATGCGCACAGGTGAGCTTCAAGGCAGTCATACGGATGTATTAGCAGCAGCACGCTTACTTGAAGACCTTCCAGTCTCGTTCATGGCAACAGCAGCAACATGTGCTCAATTCAGCTCAATTCAGCATATATCTTAGGAAGATCACAGCAGCGTGCATGCTTACAAGCAGATCTTCCAAGCAGCTACATGGCAACAGCAGTAACATGTGCTCAATTCAGCCTCAGGACAATCTTAGGAAGATCACAGCAGCATGCATGCTTACAAGCAGATCTTCCAGGCAGCTACATGGCAGCAAGAGTGACCTGTGTCTCAGAGACAGAAGCATGTGGTCAGTGCTGCATGGCAGAGGAAGCAGTAGTATAGCTGGCATGCGCTACGACAGCTCCCGTGCAACTGGCTGGTAACCCCTGCACGCCGCGGGTAAAAACTTGTGAAGTTGCTTCATGCATCCGTGATACTGGCACATGACAAGGTGCAGCATACTGTTGGCTTCTGAGAGAACTTGACGACAAGCCAGAGGGGCATGTATGCAGATCGTTGCTCATCTCTTATTACTCTACAAGCTCTTAGATCACATACGCAGCCCGACTTCTGATAATGGAGCACTCTAAATTGAAGGCACCTGGCTGATTTTAATACCATGATGAGCTGCTCCTGGACTGCCATTGTTCTCTAGCATCCTCTGCCTATAAATATTCAACCCATATCTATAGAAAGGTTGAAGAGCAAGAGAAGTACATTTGATTTAGCATCTTATGGCTGCATAATAGGGCACTGGTTCTCCATCCTCATGAGCTGGACCTTGCATCAAAACGTTATCTGCTTGCTGGAGCTGACAGGGGATCATTCTGCTTCACAGGTTGCAGTTAAGGCCCTTGCAGACTGTGGAGTCCGTGACGTGATCCTGTACCCTGGTGCCAAGTGCATTGAGCTGCTCAAGGTGGTGGACAACAACCACTATGGCATAAGGGGGTGGCTCTGCAGGAACGAGCATGCAGGGGCTTTTGTTGGTAAGCAGGCGTGCCCGTCATAGGGAGCTGAAACTGGCAGCTGGTTGTCATGCTTGTGCTACCGAAAGCAGCAGATGAAGCAGAAGGTGTATGACCTCGAGTGGACTGTTCTCGTTCTATTAGAGAGTGTTGGCGCTGCAAGCTGTTTGCATCCTGGAATGCAGCTGGACAGAGTTCTGGTTGGCAGCTGGTTTTCATTACTTTAGCACAGAGCACGTCCTATACACTCTATACAGAGCTATCATTTTGTCATGAAGAACTTGCTGCTCCATCTTCGGTCTGTGTGGCAGTTACGTTCCTGCTGATGCCACACGGTAGACTGAACATATACAAAATAGTAATGCAACAAAGTTGAAGTTAAGAGCATGATTTTCAGATTACCAGATTACCAAGTACCACAAGAGGGCGTTGCCCAATGAAGGCTCATAGGGCCAAAACCACTTACTCCAACACACATGTCCGTCAGTCCGAAAGAACTTCCTATTCTCATCTACAGACTGCTTGGCCTTGAAGCTGCTGATATATGTGCTCACATATGCCGCACATATGCCGCACACATGTCTGTGCTCACATATGCCGCACACTAACAAACCCGGTTGGAGTCATGCTTGGGTGCTGCACGGCCCAGAGGGCAGTGCAGTGGTCTCTCTTAACATATGCCGCATGCATGCAGCTGAAGGCTACAACAAGAGCCAGTCTGAGCGGCTGTGCTGTGTGATGACCACCAGCGGACCAGGGGCCACCAACCTGTGCACAGGCATTGCAAGCTGCTGGAGGGATGGCGTGCCCCTAGTAGTGATTACCAGCCAGGTGGGTGTGGAGGGCAGTGAGCTAAAGCCTAGTATGTGCCCACTTTGCTGGTTTGGTAAGAGCTTGAGGTTCGGGGCATATGGCACTTTGCTATGGTCATAACATGTAGCAATAAATGCATCACAAATGGAGCCCTGTTGTTTCTTTGTGTTAGGGTGGCGGCAATTGTTGTGAGGCAGGGTGGTGTGTGTTTGTGTTGTTATGTGGCACTGCAAATAGCTCACTGCACATATGAGATTTGTCTGGCTGGGTCTTCATTGGTGTATCAAGTCAGTACTTTGGGCGCCAGATGCAATGTGGGTTAAATGCAGCAGGGCAAGGACTAGTTTGCTGCAGCTTTGCACCAGCAAGATGGCAGCTTTTGGGGTACAGCTGCACTCAGCTGTAGATCCAAACTGGGAACAACAGCTTCCCAGCTAGCAGACCTTTATTGCTGCAGTTCTCATGATATGCTAAAGAACAGGTTAGGGAAAAAGCACCAGCGGCTGCTGGGCCAGCGAGACCTGCATGTCTGGTTTCGAATGAATGTGCCACTGACATAATTACCAAGAGCCTTGGGACGAGCTTCACAGGCATTTCATCCACTAGCACATAGCATATGTTTGAGCTTCTAAATGGGACATCTAGTAAGTTTACACTTCTGACTTCTCTATGCATGTATCCCGGCATCCAGGCTGGGATTCTCACTCTTGAAAGTTCCTCAGGAGGCTTTGCATGTGGGGTGTTTGCCTAGCAACATGTGAATGGAACCTATTCTAAGCATCCTTCGTACATTCCCATGTGGAAAAGAGGAAAGCAAGGCTGCGCTGTCTGTAAGACTACAGTAAGGCAGTTTCCTTGACACGATGGTCAACTTTTGCAGGTGCCCAGCTACAAGAAGGGCACATGCGCTTTCCAGGAGACCCCCACTGCTGAGCTGTACAGGCCTATCACCAAGGCCTCGTTTGAGATCACATCCACAGCAGAGGTGAGGGAACACTAGTGTCAATCAATCAATCAATCAATCAAAGTGCAAGATGAGCTATGCCAATGGCCAAACAAACCTAGGCCATTAACACACAGCTCCTGATAACAATTACGAAGCCACACAGCCGATGGTGGACTTGCCAGACACAAGCTGAGGCTATATGCAGGTGTACAACATCCTTTAGGGTGGGAGGGGCCAAGCTTCTGCATGTTTCCCAAATAGAGCAGCATTGGAAAGGAGGCCAGCAAGGTGAAATCAGAGATGCATATGGGCAATGGCTATATTGCTGTGTGTAGGTTTTTGGATGCAAATGTGTATGTTGGCTGCACATAACCGCATGCAGCAAGGATAGGATGATACACAAAGGGTGCAAAGGCATCCTGATTACCCACAGCGTACACGTATCCCATATGCCACTTGCTTCCATTCTGCAGACCTGCAGAGTCCAGCTCTCTGCAGAGTCCAGCTCTCTGCAGGTACTCAACTTCCATGCCAGCCTCCAGGTGCACCCTGTAATTCTTTATCACTTCCAAATGCGGTCCCACCATACATGTTTATGCATGGTCCCCATCAAACATACCAGAAATCTACCGATTCAGTCACCTTGTGTTTGGAACCCCGTGGCAACAAGTCTTCAGCATAGTTACCGTCAAAAATACCAAAAACACCAGAAATCACCGATTCAGATTACCTTGTATTTGGAACCCCGTGGCAACAAATGTTCAGCAGCTTGCTCTCGCTGTCTTGTGTGCAGGTCTACGACACAGTGATAGCAGCCTGCCGCATCGCCGTGGACGGCGTCAATGGCCCCGTGGTCATCGACATTCCCGAGGACCTCCAAGCTGAGATGGTGACTCTCCCTCCTGACGCCCCCTCCACAAGCGGCTCCAGCACCCCTCAGTACCAGCCCTGTACACCCTCCACTGGCAGGATACTGTCCTCCTGTGCCTCTGGCAAGATCACTATGCCGCTGCATTCGCCTTTCACGGGGGTGCTGGCGCCGAGGGATCTGGGGTTGCGGAGCCATGTGGCGTGCCCTGTGAGGCAGTCCCTGCTGAAGAAGGTGTTGGGGTATGTGAAGGCAGCGCAGAGGCCGCTGCTGCTGTTGGGGGGTGGGTGTGTGAAATGTGATGAGGAGG
Source organism: Pseudopediastrum boryanum (assembly GCA_963556185.1). NCBI lineage: Eukaryota > Viridiplantae > Chlorophyta > Chlorophyceae > Sphaeropleales > Hydrodictyaceae > Pseudopediastrum > Pseudopediastrum boryanum. The sequence continues at coordinate 9,501,745 of OY744495.1, forward strand.
TGTTGAATGAGCTGGTGGATGTGCTGGGGATGCCGGTGGTGTATACCTTCATGGCCAAGGTGAGAGGGTGGGGGAGGTTTAGGTTTTAGGTTAGGGTTTAGGTTAACCCTAAACCCTAAGCAGTGGAGTATACCTTCATGGCCAAGGTGAGAGGATGGGGGAGGTTTAGGGTTTAGGTTAGGGTTTAGGTTAACCCTAAGCCCTAAGCGGTGGTGTATACCTTCATGGCCAAGGTGAGAGGATGGGGGAGGTTTAGGGTTTAGGTTAGGGTTTAGGTTAACCCTAAACCCTAAGCGGTGGTGTATACCTTCATGGCCAAAGTGAGAGGATGGGGAAGTGTAGTAAGTAATGGCTAAACCCTAGGCACTTGAGGCTTAGGCAGGAGTGCCACAGCCGAACATGCACTGCATGCAGCACACACTGTCCAGCATACTAAAGAAGGCACAGAACAGAGAGATGTAACCTGATTAAGGGGTGAAAGATGAGATGAAAGGCATTGAGCGGAATATGGTGGGAAGGGGTGGGTGGATTCTAAAATTAGCGGGCGTGAGAGCAGTAGGAAGGAGAGCTGTGTAAGGGAGCTGGAACTGAAGATGGAAGGGGATGAAGACTTGCCTGCTGCTATGTTACTGCTGAGGTGTCGTGTTGTATTGGATGCTTCATCCATAAGGCACAGTGCATCCATACACATTATTGGGCTGCCTGGCTGCTGACAATACAGCCTCCTCTGCCATCTGTAATCCTGCTTTCCCAGGGCTGCATCAGTGATGACCATGAGCTCTGCCTGGGCCACATTGGTGTCCACGGTCTGTACACTGCCAACACTGCCATCCAGCGCTGCGACCTGCTGCTTCTCCTCAGCCTCCTCCCTCTACCTTTCCAAATACTATGCTGTGTTGCAGTACTATATATGGGCATGATACTGCGTTTCTGTACATTGCCAAGCCAGCAACGCCTTAGTCCTTCTTCTTGAATCCTTGCCCCGCTTTACAGGGCTGCATCAGTGATGACCATGAGCTCTGCCTGGGCCCCATCGGCGTCCACGGTCTGTACACTGCCAACACTGCCATACAACGCTGCGACCTGCTGCTTGCCCTCGGCTGCCGCTTCGACGAGCGTGCCGCATGCAAGTCCTTTGACCTCTGGGAGGAGCCGGTGACTACCATTCATGTGGACATTGTGAAGCAGGAGAAGATGAGTGGGTCGTCCAAGGGGCATCCGATCAGCTTGAGTGTGGCAGCGGATGTCCAGGACTTTGTGGGGGCGCTGTTGCAGCACTTGTATGGCTTGATTGATGAGCACAGGCTGTCCAGTGAGTATCATGGGTGGGCAGGAGGGGAGAATGGGTGTTATGGGTGGGCAGGAGGCTGGGCAGGAGGCTGGGAAGAAGGGTGGGCAGGAGAGAATGCATAATATGGGTGGGCAGGAGGGTGGGCAGGACAGAATGCGTATCATGGGTGGACAGGAGAGAATGCCATGTTAAGTCCAAGTTCTTGGGTGGTTGCAACAGGTGCTGCATCCGCTGTGATGAGTGTTATCCCAATCAAAGATAAACTCTCTTAACTCTTCTTAATTTCAGCAAAGTTGCAAAGCAATGTGAATTTCCTTGCAAAGCTAAGGCTCATTGTGTTTGGAGGTACCTACGGCATCATGAGACGGTTGGGTGCCTCAGCAATGCATTCACAACTCAAAAGCAGCCAAGAAACTCGTAATGGGTTCATCCATCTTGCTGTTGTAGCTTGGCACTTTTTGCTATGCCATGTTATGAAATGTAATTTGGGTTCATCCATGTTCTAGTGGTCTTGTTTGGTTCCCCTTGGTGTGTGCGCCGTTGCATCTAGCCTCAGCTTGTGTGTGGCAAATCCACCATCGGTTGTGTGGCTTCGTGATTGTGATCAGGAGCCTTGTGTTTATGGCCTAGGTTTGTTTGGCCATTGGCATAGCTGGTCTTGCGTTTTGATTGATTGATTGATTGATTGATTGATTGATTGTCCATCCATGTTGCTGCTGTAGCTATGGGCTCACTTGAGGAGGAGCTGAAGTCCTTTGTGGTGGATGAGGAGGATGTGAGGGTGCTCAGGGAGAGTGGAGCAGGATACGAGGCAACAGTTGTAACAGCTAGTGCCACAGGTGAGGGGCTTCATGTGACTATTTATATGCATGGACGGCGAGGGCAGGGTCCGGGTGTGTCTGCACAGAAAAACCGGTCTGAATTGGATGTGATAAAGCGCAGGATTGATCATTGGCTGCTGGGCTTCCGGAGGTGGGATATATTGTTTCTCAGATTGCTAGGATAGTATCACAGTGCTCAGGGAGACGGGAGGGGGGGGGACGGGAGGGGGGGGGGATAGTATCACAGTGCTCAGGGAGAGCATTGTGGGAAATGTCTGAAATACTGCAACAGCCAATGGCACAGGACAAGGGGCCATGCAGCGGGTGGGGGCCAAAGCTGAGGCCATCGCATCCGATAGCAAAGATGTTTTGCCATCATTTGGGCATTTGGGGGCTGTGGGGGAAGAGAAAGGGATTTGGGGGTTGCTGGGGTGGTTTGGAACGGCCTGGGATAGCGGAGGGGGTCTGCTGGGAGGCGTTGGAAGGTACATACCCGTTAAGACTGGGCCAGCTTGATTGATTTTCGAGCAGCACGGGACTGCATGTAAGTCTTTGCAGCTCCAAACACAGAAGCTTTGCTCCAGTGAGATGGTTTGTAGACGCATGTGTGAAATCAGGATGTGTCACTTAAACCGCCTGACTGCATTGACGTACTTCTGCCCCAGAAGTGTTACCGTAGATAGGTCCTGGTCAAACGTTTAACCTGATGTAGAGAGCAGCATTTGAAACTGCCGTTGTTGCGATCACCTTGCAGTGCTGGAAACCGAGGGCTCCCCTTTCCTATCCAACTCACCCAGCTGCAATGGCTGCCAAGGTCCTGCACCACTGAATGGGATAGCAGCAGAAGCAGCAGGGGTCGATGGTCTGGCTTATGGCAGTGCCAATGGTTGGCACCTGTACTCTGGGTGGAGCAAAGAGATGACGGAGCTGAAGCTGAGGCGGTGGCGCAGCTTGATGCCCTGCCTGTCACCTAAGAGTGAACTCACCACCCGTGAGATGGTAAGGAGGTGGAAGCAGATGCTGAAGAACAGACAGTCTGGTATCTTTGTGGCTTTTTTCTTGTTTGTGAGCCCAGTCCATACGTTTATATTAAATTTTTTTTGTTTTATCTTACTCTTTCCTGCTTTATTTCATTTTTTTTCATTTTTTTATCTTAAGTTTATTTTATTTTATTGTATTGTTTTTTGCTTTATTTATTTTTTGTTTTCACTCTGTTGCCTCCCTACCATCGTTCCCTGGCGCCCCTCCTCTTCTTTCTTCCTCTCCCCTTTTGCCCCTCGTTCCGTTCCCCCCTCCCTCCCCCCTCCCTCCCTTTCACCTTTCCATTGCTCCTTTTCACCTCCTCCCCCGGTTTCACCTCTCCCGGATCCTCCCATGTTGTACTCGCCATCATAGAGATGGACCAGGCATTACAGCACTAAACTAGCACGGTAACGTCCCACTCCTCAGAGTGAAGAAAGATCTACCGGCCCTAAAACAGGTAGTTCCAGCAGAATCATCCCAGATATACGAGGCCTGGCGTCACAAGTATACCAGGATACAAGGATACCAGGACCCTCCCACCCTTCCCCTTTTGGCCCCTCATCCCTCTGCACCTCGCCCGACCCCATCTTTTCTCCTTCCCCTATTGTCCCCTCTCAGTCCATTCCCCCCTCCCCCATGTCCTCCATTCCTGCTTTCGTCCTCCCCTCCCCCCTTTGGTTCTCCCCTCCCCCCTCACCCGCTTTGCCCCCCCCCATCCCCCCCCCCCTCGGACAAGTTCCCCACTCACCCACCGGCTGCCTAACTTGCCCCATTTTTCCCACCTTTTTCCCCTTCGCCTGCTTCCCCGCTCCTTACCGGTTTCCCTGTTGCCCCCCCTCCTCTCCCCTGTGGCTTTGCGCTCACACTTATGGTCAAAGAACACTTCCTCCACCACGTAGCTTATTTGCTTTCACAATAAACAGCCATACGTCCCTCCTCCTCCTGTCTTTATTCCCTCCTATGCTCCCTGTCCTGGGGTGAGAGAAGCAAGAACTCTTTATTACAGCGGGTCTTATCCCGCTGTTTTTGGTGCTTAGGTCTCAAACCCTAAGAAGAGCCACATGAGGCATTACCTGTCATACATCTCTTGCCTCTTTGGGCTCGCCAACCAATCATTGAAGCAACTTCTGTAATCCTCGGATGCTTACGCCTTTGCCCATCCCTCATCAACCTTGCTTCCTTCCTCTCTGCAAGGACTCACATACCACCATACACAATGACTTCACACTTGCCCTGCTCCTCATGTGTACACTCATACATGAACACCCACTCTGCTCTTAAGCCTCATGTTTGCACCCATGCATGAACACCCCTTACACTCATACATGAACACCGACTTTGTTCTTAACACTCATGCTTACACTCACACATGACCGGTCGGGAGGATCCTTGGGGCATTTTGCAGTACTCAACTTTATTTACACATTCACATACTAACACCTGCTCTGCTCCTCCCACTTCCTCTCCTGCCCCCACACATGAAGACCGGCTTTATTGTTGACATTCATGTTTATACGACTCACACATGTAAACACCTGCTCTGCTCCTCTCATTCCTCCCCTGCCCCCCAGGTCCACCTCCTAGACAGCTTCCTCAACAACAAGGGCATAGAAGCCATCGTCTGCTCCGACGTGGGCTCCCACCAATGCCTACTGACCCAGTACCTGCGCCTGCACCACCCGCGCCAGTGGCTGATGGAAGGGGGGCTGGCTTCCATGGGCTGTGGCCTGCCTGCTGCTATTGGGGCAGCCATGGCCAACCCCCAGGCCACCTGCCTGGCTGTAGCTGGTGATGGTGGCTTTGCTATGACCTCACAGGAGCTCATCATGGCCAAGGTGTACAAGCTGAATGTGAAGGTAGGCTGCACTGGTATAGCAAGTGTTCTAGTGGGTCTATGGCTCTGGTGGGGCAGCTGTCCCATGGATATTGCTTGATGGGCAACTGCTTCAGTATCTAGGGTTTAGGATTTATAGTTAGGGTTTCAGGTTTTGCCTGATGGGCAACTGCTTCAGTGTCTAGGGTTTAGGATTTAGAGTTATGGTTTAGAGCTTCGCCTGATGGCAACTGCTTCAGTGTCTAGGGTTTAGGGTTTATAGTTAGGATTTAGGTTTAGGGTTTAGGGTTTTGCCTGATGGGCAACTGCTTCAGTGTCTAGGCACATGTTGACATCGTTTCTGATTGCATGCCAAAGACAACCCATATTCTGTCCACTTTGCTGTTTTGTGACGGCTTGAGATCCGGGGCTATCGCATCTTTTGCTATGGCAGATCATGAGATGTTAGCCGTCTGGTGCAGGGCTCCTCCTTTGCTCAAAAATAGTGCACCGTCGACAGAGGCCAGGCAGGGTATATTAAAAATAATGTTAACAATAAGAATAATTAATGTACAGTATATCCACTGTCATATTGACCTGGGTGTGCACTTGCAGCATTTCTGACTTCCACTAGGTGCCAAAGCTACCCCCTTTACCTTAATGCTCCTGGTCTTTCTTCTTGCTCTCATGGTCCTTCTTCTTCTCATCCTTGACTGTCTCCCTGTTTCTTTCCAGGTTATTGTGACAGTCAACAACCGCCTACAACTGGTGGAGCAGCTAGAGGAGGAAACCTACGACTCCCTGGACGTCTACACCTTCCTCGGAGACACAGACCATCCCCACAGGCCCTACCCCAACTTTGCCATGCTGGCTCAGGCCTATGGGGTGCCCAGCGTGACTGCTTGGAATCAGCAGGAGCTGCTGGATGGGCTGGCGCTGATGTTTGCAAACCCTGGGCCGTTTTTGATGGAGGTGGTGGCGCTGGCGGAGAGGCCCCATATCAAGTACTGGGACAGCACTGAGCAGTAGACTGTAAGAAGGATGCATGGAGAAACAGGGTTGGGGGTTGCTGGGTTACAGAAGGTTGCGGCCAGGTTATGATACGCCAACCAGAAAGTGATGTTTCTGGTGAAGCTTCTGATGTCTTGGATTGACTCGGTAGCAGACCTTTTAGGGTTTAGGGTTTAGGGCAGGGTTCAGGGTAGCAGGACCTTTTAGGGTTTAGGGTCCCTAAACCCTAAACCCTAGTTTGACTCGGTAGCAGACCTTTTTGTGGCTGCCCGCTGGCCCCCATCTATGGCATGCAGTTGGGGGCGAAGAAGAAGGGTTTGCTGGCGTTGGACTGATACCTTAGCATGTACCTTTTGTAATGAGGTGGTGGCACTGACTGATGGGTGTACCCAAATGCTAGACGTTTTGATAGCATGGAGCAGTAGGCAAAAGGGGTGCATGGGGAAGAGCAGCAGTGGGGTCTTTTGTCCCATAGTGGGTGTGGTTTGTGGCAATGGTCTCTGATCCTATTGGATCTCCTTTGACTGCGCTTCCCGCTCTAAACAGCGCCCGAAGGGAATCTGGGAGAATTAAGCTGCATTGCAGTACATTCACAGCTTTACGGTCTCTTTGTTGATTTGCTGAGCTTGGCATGGGCCGTAGGGTGGAGTTAAATGTATGTGGTGAACCCATCACCTTCTCATGGGACTTAGGAGCGCCCCCATTAGTCAAGTGACACAGCTAGTAGGGCATCATTTGCTGCACGGTTTGAAACTGTTGCTATACATTTGCTAATGTGATTACAATCAGCGATGACCACCAGCAAAGTGAGAGATGTCTCTGCCGGCACCAAGTTATAGTTTTGGGTGCTAGGGTACATCTCACACACCTTACATACATCACCCAACCCTAGGTGCTGGCTTCTTGTTCGTTTGTCAAAATCTTGGACAGCAGGAAGGAGGACACATCTTGGCATTGCATGGTCTGGATTACTTACCACACCAGCTGGTGCAATGATTCTGTTCATTGAGAAGCATAGCCACTAGACTTTGGGATCTCACAAATCAGAAGCTACTGCGAATGTGGCAGGGTTTGGTTGTCTGCAAGTGGTCCGTTTTGGCAACATGATTCGCAAGGCTTGTGCTAGGCCAGTGCACTTACGGGGAGATCAGTTATAATGTGGATGATTGTTCGGTGCTACTGATGTTGTTTCAGGCAAAGCCTGTGCTTACAATCTGTAAATGCTAAGCATGCCTGTATGCTTACCGGCTGTGTGGGAAAGTGGATGTGAACAGTCCCATAGGCAATCCACATGCTGACACCTGAGTGTTGTAATGGACTACAAATTAGGGTTTAGGGTAATGGGTTTAGGGTTTAGGGTTAGGTAATGGACGCGCAAATGCGGGTGAATGATTTGGCTGGGGCATCCTTATGTAGTCAAATGCAAGCCTGCTGGTCTGTGATAATACTGTGTGATCTACCGAAGCCATCGTTTTTCCCTTCCTGAAGTGACAGGGGTGCCTTACTGTACTGTAGCAGCATGGGACGTACGTTGTTAGGCCCTTGCTTGGGTAGATTTCTGGATGGACATTGTGCTGTTTGTCTTGAGAGCTGCAACACATGGACATGCTCTGGAATCAGGTTCTTGGTGTGGGGCTATTGTGTAAGAAAGGGAGACTGTCAATACCCTGGTTTGAGGCTGCATTTAAAGTAGGTGATTCTGCCAACAACTGAATTGGCAGTGCCTTGTGCAGCCGAGGTCTGCTAAATGACCCTAGATGTGTGCATAATGGTTGTCAATTCTCGCATGGTGTGTTCTGTCTTCTGGGTCTCATATAGTGCTGTGTGCAGAGGTATCACCAGAGGCCTCATTCACTGTGACTGTGGCAACATGCACCATGCATCTTAAGGGCCCTAAGGGAAGAACTCAGTGTTTGGATGTTGCCAGACCAACTGCGCAGCACACATTTATGCAGCTCCCTGCCCTTACTTAGGCATGGTGTGACACGTCAGTACTTGGAGTCCTCCATGTTGCATGTTATGGATAAAACAATCCCATGGTAGGCTGGCCCAGTGTAATCCTTACACCAATGGCCCCTCCTTGTGTAGCTCGCTCTCTCGACGGGTTTGAGTCTATAGTAAGGGTCTGAGTACTGCGAGACTGAGTTCTAGTAGCTGAGAAAGCGTAGTACGCTGAGTTAGCTGCGTGAGCTGAGTTGCTGTGTAGTGCTTGAGCGGTCTGAGCTGCTGATTGTCCAGTCTGAGTTCCCGTTAGTGCGTTGCACAGCCTTCTGTGACTTTTGCTGAGTTTGCGAGGCATGTCTCTTAACACCAAGCCCTTGAGGCCTTGTTAAGCGACTGCTGCATGTTGGGTTTGCCCTAGTGGCAAGCTATATGGCTGACGGGCAGCAAGCTGAACTTGCACGTGACATAGCACTGACCTTAGCGACCAGAACTGCCGGATGTGAGCCCAACTGTTCTGTACAAGCGCGGTTGAGTCCTGCAGACGGAGGATCATCGCACTGCCAGACGAGGGTCTATGTTGCGTTGAGCTGACAGGCTTTGCTGGACTACGGTCATCACACATTCAGGGTAATGCACACGACAATACGTGCTTCCCGCTGTGCGATAAGCTAGAGTGCCGTATTCAGTCAGGCCGGTGATCAGTGACGCTATGGCTTCTCGTTACACTCTGAAACAACAAGCATAGGGCACTGCGAGCACCACCTAAAAGTCTATAGTACCATAGGGGGCCACCCGGGTACGTTCTAGGACATTGAATGCACTGTCTGCCAATAGTAGACAAGAGCTGACAGGGTGACATCGGTTCTGGGAGCTTCCATTACCTGCAACAACAGAGTTCAACATCAGATGTGCAATCGTAGGCTGTCGGGGTGGCCAGGCGACAGCACTGTTGCGCTCTGAAGCCTCGGTAGATGTAGCTCCAGCCCTTGTCGTCCTCTGTTGCTCACTGACGGCCAAATTGAGGCGCTCCGTTGACGCTCCAGCATTAGCTGGTGACCGTCTGAACTCCAGTGCGTTTTGTTGACTTCTTCCTTCTATATGAGCTGTAGCGCATCCTTGCTGTACCTGAAGACCGCTAGTAAAAGTATGTGCCCCTGGAATTGCAGGCCCCCACTTGCAAAGCTTGCATGTCCCAGCAATTGAGTAGGCTTTGAGCGCTCCCAGTGCTGTACATTCCATGCATGTGGACAGGGCTGACTCTGAATGCCTGCATTATAACGTGAGCTGTCGGGCCCGTGTAGGATTCATGCAGCCAAAGGGTGCTCACTGCATTACTAACCCAAGCAGCCATGCCCTCCTCCCAGTCCTAACATCATTTGCCAAGCCATATCGCTGCTGAAACTGCTTTAAGGAGAACTGCTTTACACGCCGAACCCCCTGAGACTGCCACTCTCCCACTCCAAGTACCACTTGCCAAGCCATATCGCTGCTGAGACTGCTTTATAGAGACCACTCTCCCAGTCCAATCAAGTATCACTTGCCATGCCAGATTGCTGCTGAGACTGCTTTGTAGAGACCACTGCTTGGTCCTGTGTGACACACAGAGACATCCCCTGCTTTAGTGACCTCACTGATTGAGGACCACACACAATCTGCCACACTTATTTAACTTATCCATTGTCTTGAGACCAAAACATGCGAGAGAGAACAAGGGAAGTAGAGGGAGACACCCATACATGGACTCTCTCTCTCTCTCTCTCTCTCTCTCTCTCTCTCCCTCTCCCTGTTGCATGTTATGGTGTCCAAGTCCATGAGGGCTGGTTTGGCAGGGGCAAACCCCAATGTGGTAAAATCAGGCTCTGCTGCCTGGGTGCAGCCTGATTAGAGAAATGGGGTTTGACCCCAGTGTGTTTGGTCATTTCGACCCGTAGCTGCCTTGATGCAGCCACACCTTAAATTTTTGTTTGTTTGTTTGTTAGGTGGATTCTTAGTAAGGAACTCTACATGTTCATCTAGCACTACTATCTGTTGGTAGTGTGTTTACTTGTGCAAGGCTGCAGGGATGTGCTGTGATATGTCTCGTGTTCTACTATTGTTGTACCCTTGCTGTGCTGCATCAGAACTACTCCATATAACTATAAATGTATCTAGTAGAATCTTATCTTCTGTCCCTGTCTGAATTCTGCTGCATGTTATCTTGTTTGTTACACCTTCTAAATGCCTGATCCATGCTCGTTCAATGACTGTCATGTGGTCTTGGTTGCGTAATGACTGCTCTGTCAAAACATCCATTAGGGCTGGATTTGATGTCAGGTGGGGGTGCTGGATGCCTCAATATCCCAAAGTTGATTCACCACCACATTGCAATGTCTGTCAGGCTTCCTTTTTAGGGTAATGACAGCTGGTTGGCAAGCATCGATTGCTTTGAAAAGAGAACTCACATACAGGCGCCTCTGACCACCAAAAGTGAGGGGCACATATGTACTGTTGATGCATCCCCGTTATGGTCTGATCAACTGGGTAACGCATCATGCCGCAAGGCCGTCTGATGAGTCGTTTTGATCTCCAGGTCTTGGACCGGGACGTTAGAGATCATTTGTTTGTTCCTTTACGACTGGTAGCTGCATGGGAGGTGCCGTCGGATGTTATGATGCAGATCATTCCAGTCAAAGGAATGCTGAGACTCTGCAAGCATGAGTTGCCTCCCCAGTGTTGTAATGTTTGATCGGGAAGTGCAAGGGTGATATGGATGTTCAGTGAATACCCTCAGATTCACGGCGTGACGGGCTGCCAATCAACACTCATCTATGAGCGTGTGTGACAGTGCTTTGGATTGGTTCGCTGTAGACAGTTTCACAATGGTTTGCCGAAGGTGATGCATTCGTTTTTAATATCACCCGTGCATTATCACGCAGAGACTGTTGGCACGGGTGTTGCAACCTGTTTGCAATGTGGGGTTCATCGCATGGCTGTCGGGACACAACAAGCAACTGACACCATACGTTACACATGCACGACCCTAGCACGTCGTGTATATAGGGGGAAGCCCCACGCTCGCACAAGCACACCCAAGCATCGGGGTGTAGGTTTTAGGGTTTTAGGGTTCAGGGCGTGAGCCCGAACCCCGGGACGTGCTTGTGAATATGCGGGTATACCCTGACATGCCGACGCGTCGGCGTGAGCCGAACCCGATGACGTGCCCTAACAGTCTGCGCACCTTTGAGGACCGCGCAACTTTTCTCGATCACTTTATTGTGCTGTACTGAGACAATGCATGCGGTATTTCTCTGTCATTAAATCGTAATGCATCTAACGCGTCTTCTGGATGCCATTAGCAGCTTGAGAACTCCGCAGATCTTCTTCGGCTGCTGTCGGAAGATGCCCCATGTTCACAACCACCTTCGACTGCAAGTGTTAGCCTCGTAGAAACCCGTCTAACACCACGGTGTAGGTAAGCTGCCAACCGAACGACCTCGTCTAGGTCTGGCATTCATTGCTAGTAAGGAGGCAGATACACACAGTCACCACTGAGTCGGCACTCTCGCTCATCCATGCATGACCCGGGGGCTGCTTAACTGAGTTGGTGACAGGTCCTGTGTATGTTAAATGTCAATACCGAGCACTCATGCATCGGACAAATTTGGCTCGGACTCACCTCAGCAGCTGTAGGCTCCCACAGCGTCCACTGCCAGTAGACAACAAAAGAACGGCGGTATAGTATAAGAAGTATGTGAGGGACCTTTTGGGTAACTCTTAGTTCTCAGCACGGCCTCTATATACCCCAGTTCAGCAGACTGTGTTCCGTGCCTTACCTTGGACCTACTCCGCCTACTCCATAGTTACCAAGTGCACCCAAGCTTAGTATCGATGGGGCCCCGCCGCAAGAGGTCTTGGTTCCAGATCAAGGAAGCTTCCGATCCGGCTCAGTTCCCCGTATTCGTTCTTGGTTGGTCCCCGCCAGCTTCCGTGTGCCGGCAGCCAAACCAGCCATGCTAAGGCCAAGCAACCAAGCCGGCTGCCGACACGGCCCCCTGCGGCGCCATGCGGGGGCTATCGGCCTTGGACGGCCACCACTGCCAGCTGGCCTGCGGCGCCACCTGTCGCCCGGCAGGTCCAAATTTGGTTCCGACTTCATCTCTGATTGCCTCTACTCTAAGGGCTGTGCTTGTGAGTCCTTGCTGCCGTCAAGCGACCGGCTATGCAGCCTACCGGCTGAGAAGCAGTACGAGTCTTTGCATATGACTCAACAGATGGGCCGCTATGCAGAATTGACGGCAGAGCTTTGTGGCATTAATTTAACGTACCATACTTGCGTGCGCTAGAGCACACTCCGGGCTCTTAGTATGAAGAAAAGCACGAAGAAGAAGAAGAAGAAGAAGAAGAGCTACGCCAGGCTAGTTGAGTAACTGAGGAAGAGGCAGAGCCTCTGCCACAGTCCCAGCCTGCGTAAGTTCAGGGAGAGGCGACTGAGGTCAGGAGACCTGGCTTCGTGGCCTCTACCATGGGACATACCAAGAGTTGGGTGGGCATCTCGCCCACCCACCATTGTTATCTGAGTTTGCGCTTCCATGGGGCTTTCTTCTCTTTGCTGCGTTCCTTCTTCTGTTTGGTTGTGTATATCCAGTGGAGCAGGTTCATGGTTTTCAGGTGAATGGCCCTAATTGTTGCCTTAAGTTCCTGTCCATTCACGCCGAGAGCGACCAGGTGGCTGCTGAGTTCATTCCTTGTAGATGCATGCTGCCAGCTACGCCTATGACCAGGGGGATGTAGTGAACGGTAGCATTACGATCAGCTTGTTGGATAGCATTGCATAGCCATTTGTGTTGCTCCACGGCTTGCACCACTCTCCCTGCCTTGTCGGTATCTCTACAGAATTTCAGCTCAACGATCCAGTATTCGGCGTTGTGTCCATCAGCGGCGGGCTTGTAAAGCAGGGCGTCTGGTATAGTCTGCCTTCGTACAAGTCCCTTTACATCCGCGCGCATGCTAGCTGGCAGGGCTGCTTCTGGGATCCGGTGTGGCTGCGTCACTAGTCCTACAGTGCGTGTCACTCCCAAGGTCCATGGCGATCATCTAGGAGACATCTCATAGGTTTGGGGTGGTGGTCTCAGTATAAAAATGCCCTTTGCTCGTATGTGCCGTACCTGTCATGGACCCTGCGTTTTTCGCCAAGCCTGCACCCCTGTTTTTTGCTTGTACAACCTTCAAGGTCCATCATCACCACGTAGGCCTCCCTGTCGGCCCCTCATGATGGCTTTAAGAATTAACCGACCTAATGCATTGTGCCTGTGGGTATAGATCCTGCTGAGTACGGGACAGCCCGAGGCTGTGTGGTGGCAGCCATCCTGTTGTCCACACAGCAAACAGTTGCTATTGTCGGCGTGTTTGAACCAGTAGGCACGTTTACGGTTGTATAGTGTGCCACTACGGTATTTGAGAACGGTCTTCCTGACTCCAAGCTTGGTGGTCCCATTGGTCGTATAGCGACTACTTGCATGCTCATCCCTGTCACCAGATGTCCTTGCCCAGGCCTCGAAATAGATCGTGTTGCGGTTAGCTTGTCCTAGGCGGCAGCGCTTGTGGCTCACCTGTTTAAGATCCCCCTTGAGGTTCTCGAGTGGGCGTTTGGAGATCACGGGCTCCTTCGCCTCGGAGGTTAGTGGAGATGCAATATCATTAAGGATGTATGTCTTCCCTGTGATGTCATTTCGTACTGCTCGTTCGGCGTCGACCCTAGTCATCCACCTGTTGTGTTTACCCTCTTTGCAGACTATGACTCCCTCATCCTCATCTTCCTCTGCGAGTCCATCAGCAGTGGGGCTGTTTGGCTGGGTGGACTCTACGGTTTCCACAGGCCAGTACAGGTGGGTCCTAGAATTGCTTGGCACGTCATACTGATAGAGCTCGGCATCTGGTGCCCGGCCTTTAAGACAAGCACGTAACAAGTGCTGTAGAGCTTAACTGCATCCGCTATGCGAAGGGGGTCATGCAACTCAACGCTGTTGCCGCTCTTAGCCCTGAAACCGATGTCAGGGGCCACAGTGCCATCCCAACAGCAGCAGCAAAAGGCACGAGCAGCAGTATCCAGCCTGTGCTCAAGGATGGGCCTTCTATGAGTCCTACACTGCCATCGCCACCCAGTAGCAGTAGCAGCGGTAGCAATGCAAGGCGCAGGTTCAAAGCAGCAGTAGCAGCAGCCAGCCTTGGAACTGTAGCAACAAAGGTACCAGTGGCTGCTGCTCCCAAACAGCATCCTGCTTATGGCCAGGTTGCAGTGGATGCTTTCAAGGCTGCTGGTGGTGTCCACGTGCTGAAGAGTGTTTGGCATGCTGCAAAGAGTAAAAGGTCGGATCATGAAGCAGACGGAGATAGTGAAACAGAGCAGCCAGAGCAGCAGGCAGGGGAGGACGAAGAGGAACAATTACAAGAGAATGTTGACGACTTGGAGCAAGAGCTTCAAGAGCTTGAGCAGCAGCAGCAGGAGCAGAGGCATGGGCAGGAGCAGGGGGAGCATATTGAGCAAGAGCACCAGGAAGAGCAGCTGTGAGAGCAACAAACGTTGCAGCAGGAAGGGGTTAATGATCAATGGGACCAGCAGCATCAGATCGGGAATCCTCAGGAACTGCTGTATGGATATGGAGATCAAGGCCAGCAGGAGCAGCATGTAGACGCTGCTGCTCAGCAATATGAGCAGCGGCAGCAGCAGCAGAATGGGGAGGGCATTTTTGAGGAGCAGGAACAGCAGCAGCAGCAGCAGCAGCAGGATGAGGAGGGGAATTTTGAGCAACTCGAACAGCAGCAGCAGCAGGGTGGGGAGGGGAATTCTCAGGAACAGGAACAGCAGCAGCAGGATGGGGAGGGTAATAATGAAGAGCAGGAGCAGCAGCAGTGGGATATGGGGGTTACCTCAGAACAGGAGCAGCAGCAACAGCAGCAGCAGCAGCAGGTTGCGGATGGGTTCGAGTTTGAACAGCAAGCTCCTTTACAACAGCACCAGCAGCTGCTGCAACAACTTGAAGAGCACCGACATTCTCTGCAGCTGCAGCAGGAAGAAGAAAAGAAACAGCAGCTGCAGGACAGGGAAGGAAGGCAGCAGCAGCAGCAGCAGCAGGGAGGGAACTCGTTGGACCAGGAGCAGCAACTAGAGCAAAATCTGGAAGATGTTGACCAGCAACAGCTGCAGACGGAACAGCAAGAAGACGAGGGCGTACCTGAGCAGCAAGAGTCAGAGACCGGCGAAGGCGTAGTGCAGTACATCATTAGCTGCCATGGCGGCCCGCAGCAACTGGCAGCGGAGCACCATGAAGGCATCTATGAGCATGAAGGCCCAGAAGAACAGCTGGACGATGTTATGTATCAGCAAGAGTCTCAGCAGCAGGAGGAGCAAGACGGCGAACAGCAGGTAGAAGTGGTCTTTGAGCAGGAATGCCTAGAAGAACAGCTGGACAATGGTGAGATGTATCAGCAAGAGTCTCAGCAGCAGCAGCAGCAGTAGCAGCAGCAGCAGGAGGAGGAGGAGCAAGAGGGGGAACAGCAGGTAGAGGGCATGTATGAGCAGGAAGGCTTACAAGAGCAGCTGGGAGATTGCGAGATGTATCAGCAAGAGCCTCAGCAGCAGGAGCAGCAACAGGAGCAGCAGCAGGAGCAGCAGGAGCAAGAGGGGGAACAGCAGATGGAGGGGGCCTCTGACCAGGGACTCCCGCAATCGCAGCTGGAGGATGATGCCACATATCAGCAGCAGCAGGAGCAAGAGGGGTGGCAGGAAGGGGAGGTGGACAGATATGAGCAAGAGGACATAGAAGAGGAGGTGCAGGAGGAGGCTGCTTCCCTTGGTGGAGAGGGCTGTGAACCGAGTGCAATCACAGAGGCAGCAGAGGACCTTGAGATGGGGCAGGTTGGGTCTGAGAATGTCCATGTGGCAGATGGGGAAGCAGATGAAGGTGCTGTTTGGGAGGTAGAGGAGGAGGGGGGTAGTTGGGAGCATAGGGGTGAAGAGGAGGAATGGCATGATGGTGTGCATTACTGGGAGGAGGGGGAGGAGTGGTCAGGAGAGCAGGTAGGAGAGGATTTTGCTGGTGGTTCGGTTGGTGGAATGTAGACTGTGAGCCGGCAGCCTGCAAGCATGAGCTTGAGGTGTGGCATGACACCTGGGACTGGGAGGATGAGGATGCAGAAGGGTGATGTGAGATATTGGCAGCGACGGTGCTGGGAACTTAAGGGTCCTTTTTGGTCCACTAAGAATCGGTTTCTTATTAGTTCTGTGGCTCTGTCTGGCTGTCTATGGGACATGCAACGGCATGCCCTCAGCTCTAGCGCCGTAGTGTGTAGATTGCTGCTGACAATGACTGTTCCTTTGGCAAGGGGGTATGTGCAGACCTGGACCTGGATTGCTGCTGGACCTCATGTCTAGGCATATGTTGTCATACATGCCCAAGACAACACGTACTCTGTTCCACCTCAATGGTCTTTGTGACAGCTTGAGGCGCGAAGCCTAAGGCAGTCTTTGCTATGGCATATCATGAAACATAATAATAACAATGTTAATATGTGTATACATGAGTGTCCAAATGAGTTTGCTCAATACATGACCAGCCATCACAAGGCATTGTTGGAACATAGCTATACTTGCATTAATGTTGTGAAAAAGAGCCATCCACTAGGCCATGGCCATTTCTGAAGCCCTCAGCAATACCACTGCTCAGACAAAACAGCATGCCTCTTGAGATTGGTACTGCTGACTAGTCAGGATTCCATACTAAGTTGAACACTGCTGAACCTCTTCTGGGCTATATCACCTGCCAGTCCTAAGGGCAATCTGTTGTGCGTACAAGGGTGCTGCTTTGAGGTGCTACATGGTGTGATAAATGCAAAGATGCAGTGAAAGGATTGTTCTTTAAATCTTTTTTGTTGAATCATTATACAGCCCAAAGCCAATGAAGTGTACATGTGATGGTTGAGCTGTACATGTTTTACATGTTTACCATGGTACATATTCCCTCTATGTTCAGGGTAGAACCATAGGTGCCCACTATATAGTTTGTCATGGTTTGATTTTTAACTGGAACAGTTTCAGTGGATATGAGAAAGATCACTATATCATGAAATATATTCGGATTTATGGTTATATGTTGGTGTTTTTGGCCCTGTGAGCCTTCATTGGCTCCAAATGGGATGCCCTTCTGGGCTAGTTCGTTGGTAATCTGGTAATCTGGTAATCTGTAGGAGAGGACCTTTTGTGCTCGGTCTGTGGTATATTCCCCTGCTACCTACATTCAGCAGCTGTGACATCGTACTACATGCCTGCAGACAGATCGCGGCCATGCCTGCCTTCACACCCCCAAGAATCAGGTCACAGGGTCGACAGCCACTGGGTCAACAAGCAACTGCAGTTGTCAATCCGCACCCCTGGTAATGCTCGCTAAACTTTGAGCACGTTAATATTACGATGACTCTGGTATCTCAAAGTATGCATGTTAGGAAAGAGCATGTGAAGCCTCCAAGGACTCCCAACGGAACCCACTGGCTGTCATGGGCTCTGCGCATCCTGCCAAGCATCATGGAGGTGTTTAAAGGGCTTAAAGGGTTTGGTGGGCTCGGAAGGTTCTGGGAAGGGGTCTTGGGATGTTGATGCTTCACTATCATACTTTCACACTTGCTCCAACTTCTGTCTCACTTTTCATGTGACCTCACCCAGGGGTATACTAATATACTCTACCCGGACGGCCCATGTAATTAAGTCCTACGGGTTGGGGCGGGGTCTGTGCGAGAGAGAGAGCTACGCAAGGAGGGGCGTGAGGTGCCCTCCCGCGTAAGATTAAGGGAGGGGCCCATTGGTGTAAGGATTACATTGGGCCAGCCTACCATAGGATAGTTACATCCGTGGGTGGGCTTCCGCCCACCCGCCTTTGTTAGCTTACTTTCTTGTAGTTCCTCCTGTGCCATTGAGGCTCTTTGGGCTTTTCCAGTTTTCTTTTTGTTGTGTATATGCTGTGTAAGGACTTAACTGCTGCAGTATGTACTTCTGAAATGCATTGCTTTAGAGCTTGCCCTTTGATACCGAGGGCTTGAAGATTCATGGTGGTACTGTTGTATATGGTGCCTGCAACTCCGACAAGCAAGGGATAGTACCATACTTTGGCAGTGGGGTCTATGTCTTTGATTTTGTCAATGAGTACTTGGTGTTGATAATCAGCTTTGCTTTGCTGGCCTGTTGGGTCTGAATCCCTGCAGATCTTGACCTCTATTATCCAGTACTCTGCTGGGTTGTTTCCATTCTTGGGTTTGTATAGCATACCATCAGGGCGCTTGTCGGTGGTGCCTTGTGCTTGTTGCACTGCCTCCTTTAGTCCCCTTGGAAGGAGCTCCCACGGGATGTTTCTAGACTGGTGGGCCATGATGCCGTCTTCTTCACAGTTTTCAGTTGATCCAAGGTCCATTTGAATGACAAATGCTCCTTTGCGTCCCCTTAACACTCTTGTCATGATTAGTCGGCCGACCTTGTTATGCCTGTTGATGTACATTCTTTTCAAAGCTGGGCATCCTGAGGCTGTGTGGTGTCCGCCATCCTCGTCACCGCACATGAGACATTTGCTACTAGGTGCATGTCCACACCTATAGGCCATTTTCCTTGTCCACATGGTCCCGTACCGGTAGCGCAAAGCGGTTTTACGTTCTGCATACTTGATTTTTCCCGAGGTCATGTACTCGTTGCTAGCAGGCAGGTCCAGTCTTTCCTCAATCCTTTTAAACGCCTCGAAATAACAGGTAGCTCTGTTTGCCATCCCAAAGCGACTCTTTTGGTGGCAGTAATGTCGTACCGAGTCGTGAAGGTCTGTCAAAGGGTTCACCCGTTTGAAAAGGTCAATTAACGTGCGCTGCCCATTATTGGTCCGTGACCAACGATTGTTCCATTGGGTCTTGTGCGGCCAATATTGGGTCAACCTGTTGTTACTAGGACTCTCGTACTTCTCACATTCCTCATAGTCGGAGGTGTCCCCTGTCGCAGCCGCCTTAGCGATTGCGTCCGCTCTTTCATTACCGATAATTGAAGCATGGCCCTTGACCTTGTGAAGGGTTGTCCTCAGTCCCCTGTTGACGATCTCGGTTACTATCTCTTTAATTAGCTCACAGTGCTGGTGATTTAGGAGATCTTGTGGGCGTCTCAGCATCTTTTTGATTTGGTACATTGAGCTGAGGCTGTCGGTGGCTATCATGTGGGCTCCATGCCTCAGCGCAGCAAGGATACCAACCAGTTCTGCTGTGTTTATGGTGTTCTGGGGATGGCTGTCGCCTGCAGGGACAATTGGAACCCCACGTTCATCGTCCTCATTGGCTGCTTGTGGGGGGAAGTACACTCCTGCCCCTATGCCTGGGGTATCACACTCTGCATCCATTGGTGATGTTTTGTGGCTTGTTTGCGTGTAGCTACCATCTGTGTAGGCATAGTTTTTCCAATTGTACCGGAGGGGTGGGGCTGTTGGTAGGGCAGTGGCTAATTGCGTTTCCAGGTCATCAAGTGTAGTGCTGGCGTCAACCATGGCTGGAGGGTCTTGACTGGTGGCTGAATCGTCCCGGAGGGACTCAGAGCCGTTTGTTTGTTTGGGGTAACCCATTTTGCTGAGCTGTTTTGGCGTCAGCAATGTTGGCTGATGAGATGTGCTGGGCGGGGCATTGCTGCTTGGGGGGTTGTAGTACATGCTGATGTCTTGTATCTCTTTGTCGTCCGGCAGGGACTGATTAATGGCATCCTGCAGCGTTTGCAGAAACCTGGTCATGTAGCCGCTCTCCCAGTAAGGGAGGTGGGCCTCAAAACCCTTTGCGTTGCCTGTGACAATGATATTTACGTCCCATCTAGGGTTTCCTGCATACATGTCGCCCCGTTCCCAAGTTGTGGGTTTCTGGAACCTGAAGTGTTTTCGGGGTATTTGTAGGAGATGCATGCAGTTTTCTGGGAAGTGTTGTAGCCATGCAAGGTAGGCAGTTCTGTTTGCATCGGACCAGGCAGGCAGGATATGTATGCCAAAGACAGGGGCTGTTGTGTTACGGGCCGCTGCTATGGCAGTAGCCATGTTCTTGTTCAGGTCTTCATCCTCATACTCTGGGTTGTGCACACTTGCGCCGGTCCACCTATATCTGTAGCTATCCCATTTCGCCCCAAAGATTTGGTCCCTTTTGTGGGCGCTCCAGTACATCGTAAATGTTGGGTTGTAATTGAGTGGGCTTGCGAATCTCTCTTTTGTTATGTCTGTGAGCTGCCTGAGAGCCTCATACACCTCAGGGGGAGTGGCCCAGTGGTTCTTTATTTGGACCTTCCTAATGGCTTTGTGATCTTTGATCTGTGCTCCATCTCTGTACCTGCACATGAGGGCATACAGTTCTTGGGGAAAGGTACCTGCCTTCAACTTCCGCATAACATTTGGTTTGTGGCGAGTGCTGTGGCAGTACTGTTGGTACAGTATTGCTGTCCTTTCAGGGGTGAGGGTGTAGCGACATTTGCCATCTGGTGTGTATATGCAGGCGAGCGTTTTTATCCACATTTGTCCATCTATGCACATCTCTACCTCTCTAATAAAGACTTCGTGTCTTCCTGTGGGGTGGATATCAGCATGGGGGTTAATTGGTGATGTGTCCATGTCGAAAAGGTTGCTGTACTGCTGTCCAATGTTGATGTTGCATCTTTGAGGGTGATCGGGGTAGTAGTCGCCTTGTTGCTGCAGTGGAGATAACCCTTGCTGAGCTTGAGCCAGCTCGCCAAGTGCAGGATTTGCCGGGGACCGGTCATTTGCTGCTGCTGCCTGTTGCAACCGGTAAGCAGCAATCATCTCAGCAACAACTGGATTATGTGCGATGAGGTCACTCTCACTTTCTCGACTGGGCTTCCAATGGACGTTGTAGTGCCTTATATCAAGAGGGAGGCCTTTAGTGGCATACTGATCCCTGTTACATTCAATGCAGGTCCAGCCTGTCGTGACATCCTCTTCCAATATGTCCCCTGCAGGGCGATGGGTTAGCGGGAGACAATCAATATGATATCGTCTGCTACATATGCTGCAATGTGCTAGGGTTGTACGTGCAGGGATTCGTCGTGCTGGCAGGTGGGCGTTAGGACAGCAGCATTCAGTCGGGAGGTTTGGTGTGTTGCAGACTTCATGATGGGTCATT
Source organism: Pseudopediastrum boryanum (assembly GCA_963556185.1). Classification (NCBI taxonomy): domain Eukaryota; kingdom Viridiplantae; phylum Chlorophyta; class Chlorophyceae; order Sphaeropleales; family Hydrodictyaceae; genus Pseudopediastrum; species Pseudopediastrum boryanum. The sequence goes on from OY744495.1 coordinate 9,522,809, forward strand.
GGCTGTAGAGTGTGCTCTGGAGCATCATCAATGTGATAGCCCTTTTGCTTAGCCAGTTCCACCACCCATCCTTGCATAACTGTTGGGGCCCATCGCACAATGACCTGGTTCTGTGTTGCTACTTTCTTTCTCTTTTGCCCTCGTCCGGTGTGGCGTGCCGCCACTGCCAGACCTTCTATACCTTCTACTTGGTCCTGCCCTTCTGCAAAGTTGTTATATAATTGCTCTCGCATATCTTTGAAGGGCTGTCTTTTCTCATTCTTGATTCGCTGGTAAACGTGATAGCCTGTTTCTATTCGGTACACCAGTGGGGCTGTGATGTCTGTTGCAGTCTGGCGCACACTGCTGCTTTTAGTGTGGCCTCTTGGTGGTGCGCTGAGTGAGGACAGGTAAGCCTGAATTTCTGTCAGGGCTTGCTCTGTGCTTGGGGCATGTGTCTGTGCAGCCCACAATGCTGGGAGAGGTGCATTGCGTATGTCTATGTCATCGATGAGGTTGTGGAACTTCAGCAGCCTTGCATACTCCGGATGGATTGTTGCACCATGTCCTGCTTGCACAGGTGGCCTGCTGCAGTAGGTTTCTTTTGTGATGCCTGGCGGGAGAGTGAGCATGTATGCAATACGTTTAAAAGCGGTCAGCGTCCTAACGGTGATATCCTTGTCCAGTTTCAACATGAGCTGTCGTGTTGTAAGGACAGTTCTACCTGTGGAAGACATAATGTCCTGAAGTCGGTGCATACCTACTTGTCTGAGTTGGTGAAGGTCAGCTAGGAGGAGGTCTGGTGGTTGGGGGCTTGCAAGTGCCTGCATCTTCTGCAGGTCTTGCAAGAGTGGGCTGGTATCGGGTAGTTCTGTTGGGCCAAGTCCCTGCTTTTTGAGCTCGACATCTATGCTTGCGCATGCAATCACCTGCCTCAGCCTCAGGCTGTGGTGTGTTAGGGCAGGGCGAGCCATTGCTGTCAGTTTGTCCAGGCAGCTGCCATCTGTCTGCAGGCGTGTACGGCTGAGCTCTCCCACTGGTCCGGGGTCATTGAGAGCCTCTGTCAACCGCTGTATTTGTACAGTATTGTACTCTGCTAGTAGGGAGGGGCACCCTAGACCGCCTTTACTGACGTCTTCATGTGCTACTGCCGTGGCAGTACTGTTTGGAAGACCATATGCTTCTTTGGCTGCCCTACAGAGGGGGCTGTCTAACACTTTGAGCTGAGCTTTGGTGTAAGGGGCCACACAGAATGCATACCGAATTTTTGTCCGTATGCATGTATTCAGGGTGCGCATCTTTTGGGAGGTTGTAGCGTATGAGTGCTTCATGATGTGACACATGTCTCGAATGGTATCCCTGGTCAGTTGATATTGGGCTGACCAGTCAAGGTGCATGGTGAATTGCAGGCCCAGGTAACGGAACGGTTTTCGTGGGTCGTGGAGTGTTGCAGGGGATCGTTGGACCTTCACATCAGTTAGGCTACGCCGGAGCTTCTCCAGATTAAAAGGGTCTTTGGCGTCAGCCCTATATCTGGCACCTGTGAGGAGGGTCTTTGTGTTGTTTATTTTTAGGTGTCCCCAGTCAGCATACAGGGTGACCTTGTCAGCTTGGCTGGTTAAATCCCCAATGCATGAACATATCAGGTTCAGGTCATCCGCATATGTGACATCTGGGATCTGCTGTTTCAGTTTGAAAAGCGTATCTCGGTTGTTGTATGCACCGGGGATGTATCCTCTGGCACCTACCCTTAGCCAGCGTAGCAGGGGCTCCAGATATAAAATGAACAGAAACGGTGAGAGGCTGTCACCTTGAATTGTCCCTCTGTCCATGGGCATTGGTTCGGTATTCCCGAATGGGGTTGTAAATGCTGTTGTTGCACCCGTGTACAGGTCTTTGACCACCTCTGTGGCATCTGTCGGGAAGCCCAGGTCATATATGATTTGCAGCAGCTTGTCATGGTCAATTGTGTCAAAAGCCTGGGAAAAGTCAACCATAAGGAGATAGATGTCTTTCCGGGTCAGTTTGGCATCCTCAAGCAAGAGGGTGAACAGCTCCAGCTGGTCCATGCAGGTTCGTTTGTTTCGGAACCCACCCTGGGTGTAGCTCAGAATGTTGTGTCTTTCGGCATAGTCAGCAAGGACCCATGTGATCATTCTGGTCCATAGTTTGTATATTGTCATCTCTAGGCCAATGCGTCTGTAGAATTGCATTTTGAGGGGTGTGCCTTTGTTTTTGAACAGGAGCACTGTGGTGCTCTCTTTCCATGCTTTAGGGGTGTAGCCTGTTGCCCACATCAATTGGATGTAACCGTGTAGGAGGTCTTGTCCTTGGGGAGGCAGCATGTTCAGCATCTCATTTGTTATTTGGTCGGGTCCCGGGGCCTTGCCGCGAGCCAGGGATTTGAGGCAGGCCTGAAAAGCTTGCTGGTCCCTTATTTCATTGTGCAGCCATCGTCGTGGAGCAGCACCGCTAGTGATGGCTGTGTTCAGGTCAAAGGTATCTGGGGCGTTGGGTTGTAGCCAGGGATATGACCTTGCTTGCTCTGATGGGTGGTACAGTCCAGTTTTGCTACCGGCACTTGCTGCTGGCATCAGCTTGGGCGTATAATATGTTGTGATGGCTTCCACGACTCCCTTTGGGTCTGTAACTACTGTGTCTTCTCCAGTTTTTATTGCCCTAAGCTGCATGCTGTTGCGCCCCTTGAATTGGCCAGTGATCATTTGGTTGCCTATCTTTGGTCATACAGTGCCTGCCTTTTGGCAATGGCATTTTGCTTACGCTTTGTCTGGTGCTCACTGTCAATGACCCGTAGTTCCTTGCGGATTTTGGGTTTAATTTGTTTGAGAGAGGCTTTTAGGGGTTGAGGAGAGGTGCCACTGCGCTCAGCTGTTGTGTGTAGTGCTTCAAGTGCTTTACACACGTCTGCAGGCAGCTCTGTTTCCTCCACGTGTTCCTGTCTCAATGCTTGGACTACCTTCTTTCGTAACTTAATCAGGCCATCACGTTGGAGGGCCACAAGTCTGGGCCGATAGTGGTGCCCTGTTGGGTTGGTCATGGTGGTTGGACCTTCTGATAGCATGGTGTCCCGAGTCTGCAGCAGCAGGTCAGCCATCTGAGTGTTCAGCGCTTCCATAAGCTCCCTTTGGGCGGCGGGATCAGCTGCAGTTCCGAGACAGAGGGTCCGGAGGGGTTCCATGCTTGCGGGGTCTCCATTAGATAGGCGCTCCCAGTGTGGGTACACGTTGTTGAGCAGTAAGTGTTGGACTTGGTCATTCAGCTGGTGGTATGCTAGACCATGCCTTTCTTCCACGATAATCTTGAGGCCATCCCTCTCCTCCTTTGTGAGTTTCTTCAGTCGTTTCAGTTTTTCAAGGGTTGCTTTCTCGGCACTGTCAGTTGTGATTGGTGGGGTTGGGAGCATGTTGAGCTTGTGGTAGGGAACACAGACCTCCAAGAGATCATGATCTGTGCCTTTGCCGGTCATATCCCATATCTGTGTGACTGCAGAGGCTGGAAGGGCTTCATTGTTTGTGAACATGTCATCAATCCGGCTTGCCAGCTGTTCAGCTGATCCCTTTCTCCATGTGTATTTCCTGGGGTGACCAGCCTGGACAGGGTCCAGCGTATAGAGTTTTGTTTCCTTGATCTGTGTTTGGTGAGCGTTGTCCATTGGGTTGGTATTGCCACTTGCTCTATCCATATTGTTCAGTGTTGCATTGAAATCTCCTGCAAAAATTATGTTGTGGCGACCTTCCTCTTTGTCATTGGCTTTTTCTGTCAGTGCTTTCATTCTCCTGTAGATTTGGGATCTGACAATCTTGTCTGAGGGATGGCTGGTAGGCATGTATACCCCAACGACTGTTAACGGTGTAGAGACCTCCATGCGAAGCTGCACTGCTTTTATGTAACCACCAAGGTCCCCGGGGATGTCAATTGTTTCAACAGTTCCCAGATCTGCAAAGCTCTTGTTGATTAGTAGGGTTACTCCTGCTCTAGGATTGTACTGGCATGCACTGTGTCGTTGTACATACCCATGGCCACTGAGATGTTTGCATGCCTGGCTGCATGCTTTTCTTGTTAGTTTGGTTTCTGTCAGAACGAGCACATCAAGTTGGTGGTCTTGCAGCACATCAAGCACATCTTCAAGATTCGAGTACAGCCCCCTCACATTAAGAGTCATTACTTTCAGCGTGGGGATGGTAGCACTCTCTTTATTGGGAGTTTCCAATTGGGTCCCTGTGCAGAGCCCCTGTACCTGTTGTGAGTGTATGGGTGGGTGCAATATCTCCTGAGTGTGCGCTGTGGGCTGTGCTTGCTTGTGGAAATAGTTTTGTATGTCTGGTATACTGGATGAGTTGTCATTAGTTTTGGCTGTCGTTGGTGCCTTGGTCTTTTTAGGCTTGTTGCGCTGCCCATGCTCAGTTGGTGGGTTCTTATTCCGTTTCCTAAGGGTGGTCAGGGTGAGGCCCGACCGTTGGGCTTAATCCTGCTCTATAATAAGCAGATGCGGGGGGTCGCTTTGCTCTCTGACATGGGTGTGAGCTGCTCGTGCTTCCTCTCCTGCAAGTCTCTGTTGATGTGCCAGTAGTTCCTCATCTGTGAATTCACATGAGTCTAGCATTTGTTTTTCTGTGCTTTGTTTAATGATGTATAAAGTGCCATGGATATCCTTCCAGTCGGCCTCTGTCATTATTTTCACCTGGGCTGGATGCACAGCCTGGTCTAGGGAGTCAACAAGATACCAGTCTGGTGTAGGGCCTTTGTCAGTCCTTCCCTTCCTCACAACATGCCAGTGTCTGCCACTATCTTGCCCAGCGGATGGATTTGTTGTATAATTTACCATAAAAGCCTCAGCCTGGTGTAGCAGTTGTATTATTGCTTCGCTATAATTGCCCTTTTGCAGCTGTTCATGGCCAGAAACCACGTGCATCTCCAAGAATTCAGTTCCTTGGCAAGCCCTCAAGAAACTCAAGAAACTCCTTGGCAAACCCTCAAGCCCTCAAGCAAGGACCAGAGGTGGTTATCAGTGAGGGTGTGGTAAAAGAGGTGTCACAGTTCAAGTACTTGGGAAGTGTGCTTGTGACTGATGGCAGGTTGGATGTGGAGTTGAATATCAGGAGGGGTAAGGCTGTGGGGAGGTTTAAGCAGTTTGAAAAGATGTGGGGTACCAAGCATCTGTCATTGGCTACGAAGGTGAAGTGTTACAAGGCATATGTGTTGCCAATTCTGCTGTTCGGGAGTGAGTGTTGGTCCCTGACCAAAGTGCAATCGCAAAAGCTTGAGCGGGTGCACTCTAGCTGCCTTAGGAGCATCCTGGGGGTCAGGCTGTCAGATCGGCACACCAATGAGCATATCAGGAAATCATGTGGGGTAGCCACCTTGTCAGCATACATCACAGCAAATAGGCTGAGGTGGCTGGGGCATGTGGGCCGCATGGAGGAGGGCAGGTTGCCGCATATTGCGTTGTTCTCTTCATTACATGGTGACATGACGAGGCCAGTGGGTAGGCCTCGCCATACCTGGGAGAAATGCGTGTGTGCAGATTTGAAGGTGCTTGGTCAAGATGAGGGGAGCTGGGAGGCTTCATGTCAGATTAAGAGTGCTTGGAGGAAGAGGTTGTGGGATCTTACGCACCCTTGGGAAAGCCAACGGTTAGTGAGGTGTAGAAGGCGCACTAAGCAAGCTATTGATAAGCATGTGGAGCGCTATGTGGTGCCTTTCAGTGGCTGGGAGGATGGTGGTTCACCGGTACCTAGGTGGTGGGAGCCACCTCCAGCCCCTACTAGGGTGGTGCTTGATCCTGCTGCCTCCCCGCCACCCATGTGTGATGGAAGTGGAGCAGGTTTTGGGTTTTAGTGGTGGTGTTTGTTTCCCCTTGGTGTGCACGCCGTTGCATCTAGCCTCAGCTTGTGTGTGGCAAATCCACCATCGGTTGTGTGGCTTCGTGATTGTGATCAGGAGCCTTGTGTTTGTGGCCTAGGTTTGTTTGGCCATTGGCATTGCTGGTCTTGCGTTTTGATTGATTGATTGATTGGCAAGCCCTCCTGCACCAGAACCAATACAGGATGCGTTGTAGTGCAAGATCTGAGTAGTTGCCTTGTGTGGAAGAGTGATCACCCTCCTGCCCTTCTTTATCCTCTCCTGCAGGCCAGGTCTCTTGAAGGTACTTGGTGACCTCTCGTGGAGTGGCAATGGCCTGTCCTACCATGGCTTCTAATGCATGCAGCCCGCAGTGACTGGCAATTTGACTGCACACTCTAATGTTTAATGCGGTTGCGAGCCTCTAGGGGCTATGAGGGTGGCGGGCCTCTGTTTGCTGTTGGGTCGTGGTAGGTTGTTTGTGGGTCTGGGAGGGCTGCAGGGCAGCCTGGGCTATGTGTGGTGCTATGTCACGCTGTGCAGGCTTGCGTTTGGGAAGCTGCTGAGATGTGCCTGCTCGGGCCTGTGCTATTCTCTGGGCCCGGGCGCGGGCTCGTTCTGTATCCTCATCAATCCATGCAGCAGCAGGGCGCTGAGTGGGGCCTGCTTTATGGAGCTCAATTCCTGCTAGGTCCACATAGTGCATGTGACTTCTGTTTGCCGGGGGCGGTGTATACCTACGTTTGTACAGAGTTAATCCAGTGGCGTTGTGGAGGTATGCGTCAGCCGCTATGGTTGTACTGATCGTGCCATTGAATGCTGCCCAGTCGGCATCAGTCAACTCCTTTATTCTGCGTGTTGTTACATAGGGGATCGAGTCCAGGCTGTACCATTTGCCGTTTATAGGGCTGCGTTTCCAGCATATGAAGTGGCCTGGTTTATGCAGGAACAATGCATTACATCCTTGCGGTGCCAGGGCGAGTATCTGTGCCTTTGCTGAGCTAGTACTGGAAGAGTGCTGTGGGTGGTTTTGAGGGTTCCTTAGGACAAGAAGGGTCAAGTCTATAGTTGTTGTGTAGTATAGGAGCTTGTTGATAGCCTCCCATGTGAACCAGCCGTCGGCATTGCAGTCAGGCCTATCGCTGTCGGCTGGTCTTGGGACTTGTGGATGTCGGAGTAGTGCTTGGGCTTCAGCTGGAGTGATGATTGTTCTGCCTGACATAGCATTGAGTGCATGCAGTGCGCAGTTCCCGCGATCTTGCGCTTGGCAGTACAGTCCTACGGTTTCTGGTGTGACCCACTGTGTGTGTGGGGTGGGACTAACCTGACGCTGAACATCTGCATATCCCCAATTGGGACTGGAAGGTTTATGGCAAGGTTCGCTGAGGCCTTCCATATCGTGATCGATCATTATAACATCTTCGTCCTCACTATCAGGTTCGACAAGGGGGTCCGGACGGTGTTGGGGACCGTTTCTGGAGATGTGCGGGGCTGCTGCGATGTTATGCGGCTGTGGGGCAGCTGTATCAAATGGCTTCTGCTTGGTCGGTGCATTGCCAGGGGCCATTCCAGGGACTGCTGCTCTAAGCATTGCATCGATTCGTCGCATACCCTGCTCCGGCTTCGACCTGCGCTTTACCTTGTGGGGAGCTTTTGGGCCGCGTGTCTGTGGTGCTTTAAAAGTCTTGCCTGCACCTTGCATGCTTGGCATAGGGGGAGGGACAAGGCTGAGCCCTTCGCAAGAAGCTCCTGTTGAAGTTCCCTGGAACGTTCTCAGACTGTCCTGTTCCCGCGGTATAGTGGTATATACCCTGGGTCTATGATCTACTTGGCCGTGGCTCTCATTCTGCCATTCTTCGCCGAGTAGCTCTGCAGTGGCAGCATCTTGTCTGCTGAAGCCCGCTCTGTGTACTGCATACCTGCCCAGCGTCGACTCGACGTAGTGTAAGGACATTGTTTCTCCTGTCTCCCTGTGGTCGCTTGGCTTGCCTGCTGTCGCCGGGATGGGTTGGCGTATCCATCGTCGTGCAGTTTGGGGCAGTCTTCGGTCGTATAGCTTTTGTTCATGAAGTGCCTGCTTGGTCGAGGCTAGGTGGAAGCAGCGGAGGAAGTAGTCTGCAGGGACCCAGGCCCAGCCTCTGCAAGGACGCACGCTCAAGTCTGGAGGGTCCTTGGCTGGCATTACCAGGTATAATTGCTCATGTAAATTGTCCTGGAGGAGGTTAAAGAGATCATTGACCCAAAGGGGAATCAGCCTGTCTTCCAGGTTAGGCATACTCAGCAGGTAGGTGGGGCAGTACACCCAGGCACTTTTTGATTGCTGGCAGCCTGTAAGCTGCACTTGGTGGTGTTGCAGTCCATGCAGTTGCTCATAAGTAGTGCGGGCTTCGGGTCGATGGAGGCCCTCAGGGCAGAGTGCTCTGAAAGCCTGGCATTGCCCTTGACACCTCGGGTTGCAGCAAGTGTTATGGTGACATGCACTCTGTCCTAGCTTTGGTTTCCTTACGAAGGGCGCATTGGGCACGGTCTGGGGGTGGGTGGCCCTAGCCTGGCAGGTGACAGAAGTGCGATCATGGGCCTCATGCTGGCTGTGTGGGTCATTGGGTGCAGTGCAGTTTACATGAGGACATGAGGCTTCTACTGGGCAGGTTGTGTCTGCTGCTTTACAATCCTGGGGCTGGAGGTTTGCTGATTGTGGAGCATCATTCTGTCCAGGGGGTGTTGGACGCATGTATGTGACTTTAGTGTACCTGTAGATTCTGTAGGCTTTTCTTTCAAGATATCCATTGCTGCGTTGGATGCAGCGCCTCACTTGCTTTGCAATTGCTCGTTTGAGGTAGTGTGCGGCAAAAGCCCCAGGGTGTTCCATCTCCATTTGTAGGCGAGTTTGACATTGCATGACATACTTATCTTGCAGCCTCTGCTTAAGGGCTTTCATGCTGTTTTGGACACCTTTGGCTTTTTCTAATAGGCCGGTGCGCTGGTTGGTCTTTCTTTTCTTTGTGACATTCAGCTTTGTTGGTGTGGCATTCCGGGGTGTGTACGTGAGGCCAGAGATTGGCTTGCCAGCTTCATAGAGGTATGAGAGAGACCTCAGCGTCAGTATAGCAGAGAGCAGGAGATAAACAGGCAGATGGTCTGGAGCTGTGGCCATAAAGGGAGGTGTGGCTGGTCTCTCCAAGGAGCTGCTGTTGGTCAGGGTAAAACTCCAAATAGCAAGGGTGGAGGTGCTCCTAAGTGTCCTAGCAAGAGTTGGGGCAGAGGTTCCCCACATCATGGTGGTAGCATATGCTGGTGGGAGTATCATGTTGCTGTTACTGTATGTACAGGCTAACATACCACCATGTCTGAACGTCAACAAGCCATCGGTATCAATGGGGCCTTGCTTTGTTGTTTGCATGAAGCCGCTGTTACCTGTTGCCATCGAAAAGGCGATGCTGGTACTACTACTTGTAGCCGGCCTGACGCCAGAGGCTGATTGTCTGGTGGTTGTGATGTTATCAGCGGGTAGCGGTATGCTGCTGCTGCTGCTGGTGGTGCTGGCATCAGGTTCTTGTGTCGCCTGCTCGACCTGTTGGACATTCCGGAAGCTGAGAGGCTGTGCCCCAACCTGCTGTTGTATGTTTGAGAGTCTATCAGTGAGTATCCCATGAGTTCCATCAACTGCGAAATCCGCCTTGGGGTTACTATGCACTGTGGCTGCAATGGGTGCCTGGGCTGACGGGAAAGCAGAGGGGGCGAGCTGCTCGTAATCAACGGTACTGGGGCGGCCACCTGCATGCTGCAGGGTAAAGTTCTGAGGAGTGCTGTCGTTACTGAGCTTTCTGCCTCCTGTCGTAGCAAGGGAAGTTTGCGGTGGGAGAGCCGGAGTGAAAGGGTGTAGGCCAGTCGTATACGCGGCAGCATTTTTCAGCCCTGTTCGGGAAATTTGCACATCTAGGAGCGGACAGCCCTTCATGTCATGCAGCCGCTCCCCAAAGGTGGCATTATTGGGGAGTATTTTTCGGAAAGACATGCTGCTAGAGGCAACTGCGGCTCTTTTGGACTGCGTAGCTTGTCTTCTTTGTCTGGTGAGGGCCTGGGTGTGCGTGGACACTAGTGAGAACGGAGGTCTCTGAGTCCTCGGTATTGTCGTGTAGGTTATGCTATACGTGGCCGCGTTCTCTATGTGCAAGAGTTTATTTTTGCTCTGCCGCGGCGAGAGTGCATTGGGTGCAATTCCTCCTGAGTTCGCAATTGGCACCGTTCCGGGGACCCTTACTGGCGCTGCTCTACCCTGAGATTCACAGGACTGCGAGCTGGGACCCCTTTCTGGTTCACGCCATCTTAACATATCGCCATAGTACAAGCAGATTCGCTGACAGCAAGTGCACAATGTGGCCATGTAGCCCTGCTCCCCTTGGAACCCTCCGCCTGCCTTCGCACTCAGTCTATGGATCCGTCCCCTAAGGATAACTGCGAGCAGATCATCATAACACATCCTGGTTAATTGCTGGCACCTTCCCTGACCTATGCGGGACCCTATTATGCAGCCCTGGGACCACTGCAGTGGTAGTGCTGCTGGAGCTAGCATAGACTGCAGTTGCTGCTGCCTGAGAGGAGAAGCCTTAGGTAGCTGCATGGCGACTCTTTGGCAGGGCCTGTCCATCCTCATCCCTCTTTCTTCCTGATGCTCAGGCGCCTGCTCCTGCAGGCTTGTCTTGCTTGTCACCGCCCTGCAGCATGGCACAGTGTATGCACACATGGAGAGTTCGCTCAGGGCTGCAATGTTCATGTGGCTGGATGATCTTCCTTGCTGCAAGGTGGGTGGCTGATGGTACAAATCAGTATGGTCTGGCACTTCTGATGGGTGGCAGGAGGGGGGCAGGGGAATGCGATGCCATAGTTCAGTCAGAGGAATTGTGGGAATTTGGTTGATATATCTAACATGAATGGTGAAGGAAGAGATGAATGGTGAGTGAATTGTGGGAGATTGTGGACAGCAGATAGGAAGCTCATGATAAGCCCCTGTACCTTCTAAGCTCAGCAAAACACCATGGGAACTATGTTCTTTAGCAGCAGCAATGACCAGGCATTCTGATTGACTGATGTGAGGGGTACACTCAGCAGTAAGTGCGGCATCCCATGACACACAGGCAGGCATTTTGCTGCCAATAGTAATAGAGCATCTGAAATCTTGACAGGATCGAGCCCTATAGGTTTGCTGGAGCGCAGGTCTGGTGGCAAAGAGTGGGAATTTGCATGCAGGGCACTGTACGGTAGCAGCACAGTCTGGCAATGTCATCATCTTCCTATGGGTAATAATAGTAGGGCATGCTGCAGGTCTGTGATGGCTTTGGTAGCACTCATAGTCAGTAAGGGACATCAGCACATACCCCTGTTGGGCTGTCCGGGCAGTTGCAACGCTGGGAAATGCATGTATCGTACTGCAATTGTGTCCTTTTATGAACTGCACCATGTTTACCTCCATGATCATCTTGTAGCTAACCCCCTCTGCCAAGGCCTTCTGGACGTTGGCTACCAGGTTGGTGTCTCGGGAGTTGGACTCACCCACAATGCTGCTCTTGCTTGTGGACAGGAGCATGAAGGTGTTACCAATACGAGCCTGCTTGTGGTGGTTGTAGCCCAACACACTGATGAACTCTCCCTCAGTCCCCACAATCAGCTGGTACACCTTGTAGCCCTGCGGCCGATTTACGTGGATGAGCCGGATGCTGCGGAACTTGGCGTTGCTCAGCAGGGCAAGTTTGTGCAAGGCGCTGGTAACCGCGTTAACCGTCAGTGTTAAGGGCACCTTGCTCATGGCAATGCTGTAGGGTTCTGGCTCCCGGCGGCCAAGGATGAGCTGCTGCACCTCAGGGGGGAGTTCTCCCACGTGCACTTGGTACAGCAGCTCACCCGCCTTGGTGTTGATGAGTTTCTGCTCGGTGAAGTACTCGATGTTATCGTAGTCCACTAGTATGACACCAGTGTACGGGGAGGAGGCGTTTGGGACTCTGATGTCTATGATCTCCAGCCGTGTGGCGTCCTGCTTGCTGAGGTCGTCTGCCACCTTCTGCTGCAGCTGCCGGAAGCGTGCGAATTTGCCGAGATTGATCAATGACGGCGTGTGCAGCCACATGGTATGCAGGTCCTTGACCTCCACGGGGACTGCTTCTGGGTACTTGCGGCGGAATGATAGCTGGTACTTGCCATCAGCCGTCATGTATTCCGAGTCTCCGAGGTGGAAGAATGCCGAGTCAGCCGTATCAGGGTCCTTGAACCGCAGGATGCCCATGTGGAGGTCTTCTTTGGCGCTTTCGGGGATGATGACAGTTTCCACACCAGGGATTGCAGCAAGGAAGGCCTTAGCAGCTTCCAGGGTCTTGACAGTACGGCATTCGTAGCCAGTGACGATAAGGGTCACCCGGTGTGACTCTGGGACTGTGCTGAAGATGGAGGGGTAACCATTGAGCAGAGCATGCCCTGGGTAGGTGTGGTCCCAGTAGATGGTGTAGTTGGAACCTTGGATTTGGCTGTGATCGATAGCTGATGCTGCCTTTGCTTTGTGAAGGGCAAGCTTGGCAAGCAATTCTGGGGAGGGTTTGATGGAGACCATTGGCTCCTCTCCTCCCGCCAAGACTTTGCGGCTTGTTTCAATCTCGGTGAGGTCATTCTGTGCGCAGACACAAAGGGACATTGTGAGGAGGATCACAAGACATGCTAGCGTGGCTGGCAGCTTGGGAGTGGGTCGTTTCTGCTTGAATGTTGAGGTTCTGCTTATGTGTATCGTACCTGCTGCCTGTCTGCCATGATCTGATCCTGCATGGTGCCGCCGTTGCTCATGTTGGTAGGTTGCTGTCTTGTGGTGGCGACCTACGACAGTAGAGACAGTAGAGCTTTGTGACTGTAAGGGGCAAGATGGCTGACTTGAGACTTGGGCCAGGTGCATCATTTGCTGTTTGCGCACCCTACCTTACTATTCGCTGTGTCGTGGGTGCTGAAGTCTGTTGCTATGACAACCTCTGGTCCGTACAGCAGTTGCTGTCCTTTCACGCCCTTGATGGGAAGGAGGTATGGGCTGGGGACGTCGCTGTACTTTCCCGAGCAGGCTTCCTCGCTGTTGCGCATACAACGCTAGAGTCGTTTGCGTAAGATGCTTATCAATAGTGGCACGAGTCCTACGGGACAGGGCCTGGTCAGGTTCGGAAGAGCGTCGCGTTCGGTTGATCTCTTAGGCCAGCTTGTGCTATCACTAGCAGGTATACTCTACTGAGCGGAGATATGAGCTTGTTCTACGGACGCTTAGTGTATCTTGTTCACCTTAGACCGAGCGACGCAAGTTGATGCAGGTGTGCCGCGCTAGGCTAGGGCACCTCTACACAGGCTACTCAAGATGGGTACGCGGCACCTGAGCTACGGGAATGCTACAATCTAAATGTTGGCCTGCCTTAGGATCTTAGCCCCTTTCGGTGATGGATGTTCTTGGCGGGGCTGCTTTAATATGTTCTGTACTAGTAGGACTAGCAAAGTGGGCTTGCCGAGGCTGCGCCTGGGCGGGAAGTGGGAGCTGTCAAGCAATTTGCCTTTGGAGGTAGTGAGCGGTTCGCAGGGCAATGTAAGTCCCTGTTCACCAGTATTCTAGTTCTAATCCCCTCTATATATGGCGCGTGGACTGAGTCTGCTGCGTTTTTGACGCAACGCAGCAGAGGCGTGGAGATGGTCAGGTAGGTTGTCTGGAGTATTGAGAGCTGCAATGGCTGCCAAGGAAGCTCTCTGCTAAGGAGGGGGGTATCTATAGTCTCGGCACAATTACATCCCGCCGAGGAGCTGGCATCGCAACCTCGTTAAGCAAGGATGTAACATGCGCGTACGCGAAGATTCACAGATATACACATTTTTTTCGTTCCTTGGTGTTAACTCAAAGAGTTGCCACTAATTGCGCAGTAATCCCGGGTCTGTGCCGGTATTTCCTTCCCCGCAGGTCCTCAACTCGGCCTTCCACCACCCCGCTAGCATCGTGCTTCTCTCTGGAACCTTTCACTTACGTGGCTCCATACCCCCGTGCGGGTAACCCGCGCAATGCGCTTCAGCTCTTTTCCGTCAGCATCAGCCTATTCAGCTTTTTCAGCACGCCTGCCAGCCATTTCAGCTCATGGATCAGTTCAAAGGACAAGGTCTAGGTTTGGGGTGGTGGTGGCAACCTGCCTTCTTTGCTGCACCCTGCTTTTCTCGCTTTCAGCACTGCCTGACAAGCCCTGCTTTTCTTGTCGCATCACTCTCCCCTGCTTTGATTACCTGTACCCAACCTCCGGGTCTGAGAGGACATGTTATCATATGTGGAACTTGGCAGTTGGTGGGGAAGTAATACGCCCGTACGGGTTGGTGCGGGGGCTAAGAGGATCTTGGTGGGCAGGATGTCATTACCGTTCTATTGACAGGACATCGGGCAGTAGTGACACCGGTGCCGAATACTGCCGACTGCGAGGAAGACTGTGTCCTATAGGCCATCCCAGGCTGCGCTTAGGGCGTCTATATGAGCGCCTCCGTCAGTGGCACAAGCTCGGCGGCTTGCAGAGGGGCAGCAGGCGCGGAAGGAGCGGAGGCTGCGATGGACACTCGCTTCCGACCGGTTTTCCCGAAATAACTTTTGCCAGCAACCCTTTTTTTGCCTGGAACTCTGCATGCGTGTTTGCTATGCCATTTTTGATGGCACAGTGGTTCGGCCCGCGGACGTTACCCTGCTTCTACAGAAGTGCCTCATGGCGACTCATGTAGCGGTGTTCCCGAAATAGCTTCTGCCAGCAAGCATCCCTGTCCCTACCATTCTGCATGCATGTCTTGTCTGTGTTCCCTTACAGAATGCCTAGACGTGCGAAAGGCTTTTGGAGTGTCTTTACGCAAGTGCCTGCGGGCGACTATGGTCAATGGGGCGGACTGGCGGGGCTAGATACCTCTTAGCAGCAAGCACTGCTTGCCATAGAATTGTGCAAGTATTTGGCTTTATCGGTTTCACCACCCAATCTCAGACTGTAGCAGCAGGGCTTTACACTGTCTGTGCGACAAATGCCTGCAGAGGACCAGTGCTCACTTAGTGAAGCCAAGGGGATGAACTTGGGGCAACGGCACCTGGCATTCACCTGCTTAAAATGACATGCACCTGCATAAATCCAAAAAACTGTGGCGTTAAGAACGGAGCTACAATTGGTTTCCTACTGTGCCTAGGCCGACCGCTTGTGTGTTTCGTGTCATCATGACCTGCAAAATTGTTATGGGCTACCGGCGTGCGTGGCCGGTTTATGTCATTTGCATGCTCCGTCCGCTTGGCCGGTCTGACGCGGCTTGCATTTTTCGGCCGGGGAACATCACTTGAAGGTCAGAGCTCCGGTGTTGGTTTGCCTTCATCCTTCATATTGTTGGTTGCCTATGGCAGTGGGCATTTTTGAGGCTGGGCCTGCTCCATATGCAGGTGGGCTTAGTTGATGTCGAAGGGACAATGCTTTTCTGGTCTTCTGGATGCTCTGGAGGAGCTTCATACAGATACGTACCTTTCTTTGCACCGCATTTGCTTTTTTGCATTTCATTTGCAACATGTTACTCTGGCAAGTGGCCTCACTAGTCTATGCATGCACGTGTATTTATTCGCATCGGTACTATTCTGTATGCAGCTCCTTTTGTAAATTCTAGAGCAGCTCTTGTTCCTGGCAGCAGACAACACGCTTACTAGTAGGCACAGTCTATCTCGGCACGCATGTTGCTTCACCCCAGCACCCGCAGGTGGTCACCCTAGCAGCTCGACGCGCAACCGTGCAGGAACCGGGTCTGCCTACTCGCTGGTCATTTGGCTGGTCATATGGAGGACAGCAGAACGCCTGCATTTAGCCCCAACCCTGTTCTATTTACAGGAAGTCGGGCAGTAGTGACACCGGTGCCGAAGACTGCCGACTGCGAGGAAGACTGTGTCCTATTAGCCATCCCAGGCTGCGCTTAGGGCGTCTATGTGAGCGCCTCCGTCAGTAGCACAAGCTCGGCGGCTTGCAGAGGGGCAGCAGGCGCGGAAGGAGCGGAGGCTGCGATGGACACTCGCTTCCGACCGGTTTTCCCGAAAGAACTTTTGCCAGCAACCCTTTTTTTGCCTGGAACTCTGCATGCGTGTTTGCTATGCCTTTTTTGATGGCACTGTGGTTCGGCCCGCGGACGTTACCCTGCTTTTACAGAAGTGCCTCCTGGCGACTCATGTAGCGGTGTTCCCGAAATAGATTCTGCCAGCAAGCATCTCTGTCCCTACCATTCTGCGTGCATGTCTTGTCTGTGTTCCCTGACAGAATGCCTAGACGTGCGAAAGGCTTTTGGCTGTCTTTACGCAAGTGCCTGCGGGCGACTATGGTCAATGGGGCGGACTGGCGGGGCTAGATACCTCTTAGCAGCAAGCACTGCTTGCCATAGAATTGTGCAAGTATTTGGCTTTATCGCTTTCACCACCCAATCTCAGACTGCAGCAGTAGGGCTTTACACTGTCTCTGCGACATGCCTGCAGAGGACCAGCACTTAGTGGCGGAGGCCAAGGGGATGAAC
Source organism: Pseudopediastrum boryanum (assembly GCA_963556185.1). Classification (NCBI taxonomy): domain Eukaryota; kingdom Viridiplantae; phylum Chlorophyta; class Chlorophyceae; order Sphaeropleales; family Hydrodictyaceae; genus Pseudopediastrum; species Pseudopediastrum boryanum. The sequence goes on from OY744495.1 coordinate 9,539,204, forward strand.
TTGGGGCAACGGCACCTGACATTAACCTGAAATGACATGCACCTGCATAAATCCAAAAAACTGTGGCGTTAAGAACGGAGCTACAATTGGTTTAAGGTGTGGCAACCGCCAAGGGCTGCTAGGTCGAACCGACCAAACACACCATCGGATGGATCCAAAACACAATGGGTTCCATACCACCAAGCAAATGGATACCAGGCAGGTATTCACTCATCTAGAGGACTTCAACCAGTTCATCCTCAGAATTATCACCAGAAATATCAGACTCCGAATCAAACATATTTAAATACTGATCTTCCGGAAGCAAGATGTCTGGCAAGTCCACCACATCAGTACCACCAGACTGGTGGCATTGTCGACCGACACGAACGCAAATGGCAACATACTTGACCAACACTGGAAGAGGGACCCTGCCAGTTGAATACAGTGCCCAAAAGTCAGCATACCTGAGAGACGACAGTGCGGACACAGGTGGTACAACAACTGACAAGAAGACATCTCGTGCCTCAACAATTGTCGGGTGTTCACACAAGAAGAGGCAATGTGCCTCATCATCCACGGCTGTGGAACTACAACGCAAACAAGTACGTTGAGGACGTAGGAGGGCAGGCAGCTGCCAACGTCCTGTGGGAATGCGCAGATGATGGCAGCCAAGACGAAAACGCAAGAAGCGTACCAACACACCATGAGAAAGTCTACATGAGTAAAAAGAAGGGACCACGCCCAAAGCATGTGTACCCACAACCCTGAAATACAGACCAATGCGGGATCCAGTACCATGTTCAACCTGGGACAGATGCTGGATGTGCTGAGTGTACCTAGTGGACAATGCCTCATCAATGGCAGTAGCATCCAAAGGCAGGCAATTCCACAAGGTGCGTGTAATTCCACCTGCACGAGGCAGGAGAATCCGTAACATCTGAAAGAGAGCCCCCACAAAACTATGGGCCCGAGAGCGAGTCGAGAGAGCATCATCAATGTTTTGTCGTAGCACACCTCGATACAGGTGTTTCAGTCCCCCAACTTGTATTGTATTGTATTGTATTGATACACTGAAGCAACATCTAGGTCAACAAGGCAGTTATAAAAGCGAACAGCACGCCGCACATAGCAATGCACAAGAGGTTCAGATCCAAGCTCATGTAGTAAAGGCAAACGGGGCACCGGATGCAGGGAGCCGCAACCATTGACGGATCAGGCGGCACCGCTGAACCTCCAAAGGATCTGCCAAGCCATAGAATTTAGGGAGGCTCCAATGAGACGACGACAAACCTGGAATAGACAAAAGGCCCCAGAGTTCACTACCATACAAACCAGCAGGCTCCATAACAGTGTGCAACAATTTCAAGAAGGCGGGGAGCGCACACGGGAAATCTAGTGCGGCACGCATTTGGGCTGTAGCAGCATGACTAGGAGGATGAAAAGCGAACTAGCCAGTGAGTGTGAGTGGCCCGAGTTCTCCGGTAAACATGCTGCTTCGCATCGCGAGCGTGCTGTATGTAGTGACTCAACACTGCACGTTTCACGAACAGCAAGCTTGAGCGCTGGGCTCTGAAGCTGCAGGAGTTTGATTTCACGGTGCAGTATATCAAAGGAGAAACCAATGTGGTGGCAGATTATCTGTCTACGGCATGTGGTGCAGCATTTTGTGCAGAGGTGATTCAGAATGGCATGACGGTGTGTTGTGGTGGACATGGTGTAGCATCTAGTGGCAGTGATCCTGTGGTTTTAGGTGGTATGTGGCCGGGTGCAGCTGCTAAGCAGTCTGAGCTTGACGCCGTTGGGTGTGATATCTGCCAGGATCCAGGTGGTTTTGATAACATGGCCATCTGCTCTGGGTGCAATCGTTGTTTTCACCTTCGGTGTATTATGCCCCCTCTTAGCACAGTGCCAAGTGGAGAGTGGTATTGTCCTGGCTGTGACCCTTTGTTCAGCAACCAGCTGGGCGAGCTATGTGATCCTCGCTCGCCCCTGGTCTATGCTGTGGGTGATCCCTATTTGAATGAGTATTTGCTTGCATATGTTCGCAATGAGTGTGCTGAAGTTGTGTTGGAGGCATTACCTGCTAGGGAAGCAGCTCATGTGCGGAAAGCCGCTGGTGCATTCAAAGTGCATCCTTCTATTGAAGATTGGTTGTTGGTGTGTAAAAGCATTCGAGGTCAAGGGTATCGGTGGCTTACGTGTCCCCCTGTGTCTTATCGGTGGGACCTTATTGCTGGGGTTCATGATGCATTGGGTCATGCGGGGGTGGAGCAGGTGCTTGCATATATGCATCAGTTCTATCACTGGCGTGGTATTAAGGCAGATATTGCTCGGTTTATCAAGCAGTGTGATGCTTGCCAGAGGCGCAAGCTTGTTATGCCTCCCTTGCCTGAGTTACAAGAGCATGTAATGCATGGACCTTTTGATCATGTGCATATTGATTTGTGTGGGCCTTTTCCTACCCCCTTGGTGGATGTTCACGGGCAGATTACCTGGCCCAAAAACCCCCCTAAGGCATGGGTTGTGCTTATGGTGGATTACTTTACGAAGGCGGCAGAGTTTGCTGTGGTCTACACCAAAGATCCAGCAGCTGTTGCAAGGGCTTTCTACTACTCTTGGGTGTGCAGGTTCTTTGTGCCTGCTTTTGTTACGAGTGATAATGGGACTGAGTTTAATAATGAGTTTGTGCATCTTTTGAAGCGTTTAGGTGTTAAGCATATTCACACTTCTGTGGCTCATCCTGCTGCCAATGGAGCAGTTGAGCGGTTGGTGAAGCAATTCAAGTCCATGTTGCAGAGGCACATCAATGCCCATCCGCAGCATTGGCTTCAAAGTGTACCTGTGATGCGCATGCAGTATATGGCTCGGCTTCATGCAGCTTTGGGTATGAGCCCGCATGAGACGCTGTATGGGCGCAAGCCACGTCTGGCTCTGCCTCTCAGCTCACCTTTTGTGTTGCAGGCAGCCGCTGTTGGAGTCAGTGTGTTCCCTGATGTAGATCCTGTCACTGCTCATGCACATGTTCAGCACATGCAGCAGCTGATGGCAGAGTTTGATAAGAATGTGTTGGGTTTGATCAAGCGCCAGTTTGCACGTAATGCAGCTGCCTGGTCTAAGAACCGCTGCCTGGTTGAGGGCCGCCTTGCTCACAATCAGTTGCAGGTTGGTGATCTGGTGTTAGAAATAATTGAAAATGCGCCTACTCTGGAGGAGTGTGCCAATGGGCCTTTTCGTGTTGTGGGCTTCCAGAAGGATGGTGCTATTGCTGTGCTTCGCACTGGTGAGACTGAGTTCAAGCCTGCGCGTGAATTTACACGGCATGTGAGCAAGTTAGCTCGCTTCCGCTTTGATAAGTATTCCGTCAAGAGACTTTGCATGTGGTGGCTGGTATGTTTGCATATGCATTGATTCTGGACCAGTCAGCTTGTGGCAACCTATGCTTGCTACATATGTAGTGAGCCTGTTGTGCCTAGGCTGCGTCGTGGTTGAGCAGGGTCACTAGGTGGTTGCGGAGCCGGCAGTTAGCTTCTACCGCCTGTCTCTTGCCTTCCGCTGTGCTTGTGTGCCCCTGCATTGTGGCATAATAGCCCTGCGCTAGCCTTGGCACGTTGGTGGAGTGCATTTGGCGTGTTCAGACAGACGTAGAGGTTGCCACTTGCTGACACATTTTATAGCTTCATAGTGCCTGTGGCAGTGTGTGTTCATTGTGCAGACGCTGTGTCTTGCTGGCCTTTGGTCATAGCTGTCAGTGGTTTTATTTTTTTCCCTATGGGTTTTGTGTTTCTACTGAGCAGCTTCCCTATATACATGTGATTGTGGACTAGTATGGTGATTCCTGCTAGCCGTCTTAGACATCTTTTGGCTCTGCTTTGTGCATCCAGGAGTCCAGCTAATACTCCTTTGTTCCATGTCCCCATGATTATGCAGTTCTTCCATGCAGCCTTGGTTGGTCTTTATCCCCCCCATGCTCCATAGTGGTGTGATTCTAGGGTTTGGCATGTGCACTGGTCCCTCCTCGGCAGGTTCTTTTTGTCCTGTTGTGCTGGGCCCAGGCTGTAGTGACCTGAATTGTTTGGCATGTAGCGTGTGCTACAGCCTTGCCTTTGTTGGTGTTGAGATCCTATTGCATGGCATCTCGGCCTCTGTCTTTTTTGGAGGGGGGAGAGCCCAGTGCATGCACCCAAACAAGCTACAAGCCAGAGTCCTTGATGCTTGAGGTAGTCTGGGATGATGTGTGCTTGTGGTGAAGCCGTGCCAATGTAGGCACGCGCTTTGAGCGTTGTTAACCTATGCTTGCTACATGTACGGTGCCGGACAGTGGGCTCATGTGCAGAATGTTGATGTTGCATCAGCAGGGCCAGCTTGCTCTGTGAGGGAGGGAGCGGTACCAACTGGCTGGACTTTGCTGGCAGTGTTTCGGCGACTGGCTAGGCTTTACCCATCAGTTCTCCTGTCAGGGTGGATTACTGACCTACAATTGACCCAGCATATTGCTGAAAAGATTGTCTGAGCCTAGCCCAAATCGAGTGCTTGGGAAAACAAAGTCCGGGGCGAATGTCTGGGAGTCAAGCAATGCGTGAAAACGTGGAACACCCAATACAGCGATGCCTACGGTCAAGCAAGCCTCCTTAAATATAATTAGTAAGCTCACATGTTGAAATGAGTCCCTCTGCTGCCGGCGCTGCTTGCCCTCTTCTCCCAGCAGCATCAAAAGCGCCCGGGCCGGCACGGTACAGTGACCCCTGCCAGAGGTCTTAAAACCCAACCCAAGGTATGACACGCAACTCGGTCACCCGCGAAGTGCTCTGTTGCAAGGCATACTTCTGCACGTAGCGATTGCTTCCCTGTCATCGCTTGGGCCCAGAGTACATCTTTAGGCAGTATAACCTCTTCGAAGCTGGTTGGACAGAACGGAAGCTTTTAAATGCAGATTCCCTTGTTGTCCTGCTACCGTGCAGGCACCGTGAGGCCTACTTTGCTTTCAAAGGACAGGTTTTGGATGGCTCCTGCTGCTTAAATTTGTCCATAATGATGCATATTGATGATTCAGTGCAGCAGTTCGCCCAGCGATGGGCCCACAAGGCCATATTTGCTCCATTTTTGCTAGAGCTGGGCAGGGCTCATCGCGTTTGCAGGAGCTAGGCTACAAAAGAGCACAAGCCTTGCACCCAGACTCTCAGTGTAATAAGCACATCTTGTGGGCCTGCTAGGAAGGGCTGCGGTGGTGAAAGATCATCAACATGACTTACCGGCGTCACTGCTGGGCACCAGATGGACCCATTGAGACCTTGCTATGCTACCAGTCGCAGCCTTGCTTGCCCAAACCTATTCCTATACACCCCAATGGTCTAAAATAGCCTTACGCTGCTGTGCTAACACTTCGTATAGCCCGCAACAACTCCATTTTTAATTACGGACCTCTGGCGATCCTTAAAAGCAGCTTAAACTAGCCTGACAAGGCCCAATACCAACACAGGAAATCACAACATATAATATAGGTATGATCGACGTTGAGTAAGCAGCAGAACAACCATGCTCAGGAGCCAGATAGCAAGTGCCCTTGAAAGGGTGACATGATGCGAGGCCTCCAGGCGCGTGTGCACAAGCCCGCTGGGCGATTTTACGGTTCCATGAGGTCCCCTGGGGTCCTATGAATCCTCTGGATCACTGACGTGCAGACATATGTGCGTCATACGCCAGGAAGTCCTCTGTAACAGGGCACTTCGCGGGTGACCGAGTTGGGTGTCATACCTCGGGGTTGGTTGGCCTGCCGATTCTTGAATCGGCAGTGCCTAGGGGGAGCGTTTCCGTCGTCATGTGTCCTAGCAAATCCAGACCCAGGAACATGGTTCTAGCCGCGTCACGGGTGAGTCACGGCCTGGTCACGTCTCCTGCAGCCCTTCTTTGCGCTTACATATAGAGGAACATGCTCACGCCAGCGGTACTCGTGGAGCCTCCAACTTCACGTGTGGACATAACAAGATGGCCAAGCGTGACCACCTGAGCAACATTACTACGTCGGCCACATGCTTGGGAAAAAAGTGGTGTCAGTTATAAACTGGAGCAAGGCGCAACCCGGTGATCACGACGGAGGACTGCTACGCCAGCAAGAGCACTATCATCCCGTCCTCAAGCTGATGCCGCCAACTGACCCAGCCAACAACAAATGCAAATGAAGCCATCGACTCCTTCGAGTCACTCAGGGCGACCTCCGACGCTCCATTCCAGACGTTCGCCAAGCAAACTCAACCCCTGCCGGATGCCCCAGATGCCAACCCCGATGTTTAAGACATGCTGCAGAAGCCACGTTTTAGGCGTGCCTTGCAACCTCCAAGCCCTATGTCAGCTTGGGTATTTTGCTCGCCGACCCCAATCTCAAGCTCGCCAACCCCAATCTCAAGCTACCCAACACCCACATGCCCAACCCCATGCAGCTCAACAACCCAACCCAAGACCCTGAAGAATCTGACATCCAAGCTTCCCAAGCTGCCCAACCCCAACCTGCTCAACAATGAAACCAATCAATCCCAAGACATAGTAAAGAATCTGACATCCAAGTTTCCCAAGTGCCCAACCCCAACCTGCTCAACAAACCAACCATAAGAGCCTGAAGAATCTGACATCCAACTACCCAACACCCACCTGCCCGACCCCAAGCTGCTCAACAACCCAACCCCAAGACCCTGGAGAATCTGACATCCAAGCTTCCCAAGCTGCCCAACCCCAATCTGCTCAACAAACCAATCAACCCCAAGACCCTGTAAAGAATCTGACATCCAAGTTTCCCAAGTGCTCAACCCCACGCTGCTCAACAAACCAACCAATACCCACGTAACGATTTTGAAATTCTTAGACCAATTTTAAGAGAGGCCCGGACAACATAGTTTGAGGGCCACAAATCAAGGCCCTCACATGCATTTGCCGAGAGCAGTCGTATATGAGGGCAGACGGCAGGTTTACCTTTGGCCTCCGTGCTCGTCACTGATGGATGTGTTAAGCCGGTAAACCACGAAGGTTAGTTCTGGTGACTTCCGACTCGGAGGAAAGCCGCCTGTTCTAATCTGGTGCTCACATGTTTTTCTAGGCCTCAAGCGGTTGCAGTAGCAATCAGAACTCTGTAACCCTTCATGTATCAGCCATACTGCCAACGCCATTGCATCTCTACAACAAAAGGAGCAAGCTTGGCTGATGGCAGTGCGCAGCGGCGGTAGCCAAGATCTTCGTGAATGCACTCGAAGAATGCGCTCATCGTGCTTTCACCAACTAGCCTTCGTATAATATATGACACAGTCAGGTCCCTGCGTCTCTGGTGGACCTGCCTCGCTCCCGCAACCGCTTCATTCTTAGCTAATACCTAGATACACCTGGTGCTCACAGTAGGCACGAGATAAGAGGTAAGGATCTTGGCTTCAGCAGTTAGATCGTCCCTTGCTCTGGTTGGCTGCCATATGCCGAATGGTAGTGGACCTATCTATATTAGGTAAGGGCCCGCTCCCTTAACATATGCATGAATGGATTTCTACCCTTCTATGCGTAGTTCTCTCTCTCTCTCTCTGGCTGCCATATGCAGGACCTGGAGTCACAACGCAGCAGTGCAGCTGAAGACACAACGCCATGCATCCGGCAGTCGGGCGCCAAGTGGTTCCGTTCGGCTAATAAGCAGGTGTGATAATTTGTCTGTCCTTGTGTCACTCATGTCAAACATGTCAATGCCATCCAGCTTTTTTGCTTTGTGCATTCTGACACTGTGGGGTGCATTCTGGGGTGGTCTGCTGCATTTTCAGGGTGGGTCACTGGTGTCACCGGTGGGGTGACACTTGCATGACCTGGTTTGAGTGGAAGATGCAAGTTTTTGATGTATTCAACAGCGCCAGTGCATTCGTAGCATTGTGTTTGGCCGTAACATAAAGGAACCTGAAATCCGGCAGTCGGGCGCCAAGTGGTTCCGTTCGGCTAATAAGCAGGTGTGATAATTTGTCTGTCCTGGTGTCACTCATGTCAAACATGTCAATGCCATCCAGCTTTTTTGCTTTGTGCATTCTGACACTGTGGGGTGCATTCTAGGGTGGTCTGCTGCATTTTCAGGGTGGGTCACTGGTGTCACCGGTGGGGTGACAAACTTGCATGACCTGGTTTGAGTGGAAGATGCAAGTTTTTGATGTATTCAACAGCGCCAGTGCATTCGTAGCATTGTGTTTGGCCGTAACATAAAGGAACCTGAAATCCGGCAGTCGGGCGCCAAGTGGTTCCGTTCGGCTAATAAGCAGGTGTGATAACTTCTCTGTCCTTGTGTCACTCATGTCAAACATGTCAATGCCATCCAGCTTTTTTGCTTTGTGCATTCTGACACTGTGGGGTGCATTCTGGGGTGGTCTGCTGCATTTTCAGGGTGGGTCACTGGTGTCACCGGTGGGGTGACACTTGCATGACCTGGTTTGAGTGGAAGATGCAAGTTTTTGATGTATTCAACAGCGCCAGTGCATTCGTAGCATTGTGTTTGGCCGTAACATAAAGGAACCTGAAATCCGGCAGTCGGGCGCCAAGTGGTTCCGTTCGGCTAATAAGCAGGTGTGATAATTTGTCTGTCCTGGTGTCACTCATGTCAAACATGTCAATGCCATCCAGCTTTTTTGCTTTGTGCATTCTGACACTGTGGGGTGCATTCTGGGGTGGTCTGCTGCATTTTCAGGGTGGGTCACTGGTGTCACCGGTGGGGTGACACTTGCATGACCTGGTTTGAGTGGAAGATGCAAGTTTTTGATGTATTCAACAACGCCAGTGCATTCGTAGCATTGTGTTTGGCCGTAACATAAAGGAACCTGAAATCCGGCAGTCGGGCGCCAAGTGGTTCCGTTCGGCTAATAAGCAGGTGTGATAACCCTGAGCAAGGCATTAAACTGCTTGGCTTGCTGTTGACTGGGTCAACTGGTCAGCACATGGCAAGTCGAAATGGGCTGGCCTGACATACATTGGCTAGCAAGGGATCTAGGGTGGGCTGGTGGCAGCCATCGTGTCAGTTTTGGACAGGAACTTGAGTATGCCGTTGGAGCCTAAGTTGGCTCCTTGTGGGTGGCGCTGCCCCCACCGGCGCCCCGCTTTGACGGGGTCATTTGGTAATTGTAATTGTAATTGATAACTTGTCTGTCCTGGTGTCACTCATGTCAAACATGTCAATGCCATCCAGCTTTTTTGCTTTGTGCATTCTGACACTGTGGGGTGCATTCTGGGGTGGTCTGCTGCATTTTCAGGGTGGGTCACTGGTGTCACCGGTGGGGTGACAAACTTGCATGACCTTGTTTGAGTGGAAGATGCAAGTTTTTTGATGTATTCAACAACGCCAGTGCATTCGTAGCATTGTGTTTGGCCGTAACATAAAGGAACCTGAAATCCGGCAGTCGGGCGCCAAGTGGTTCCGTTCGGCTAAATAAGCAGGTGTGATAATTTGTCTGTCCTGGTGTCACTCATGTCAAACATTTCAATGCCATCCAGCTTTTTTGCTTTGTGCATTCTGACACTGTGGGGTGCATTCTGGGGTGGTCTGCTGCATTTTCAGGGTGGGTCACTGGTGTCACCGGTGGGGTGACAAACTTGCATGACCTGGTTTGAGTGGAAGATGCAAGTTTGTGATGTATTCAACAGCGCCAGTGCATTCGTAGCATTGTGTTTGGCCGTAACATAAAGGAACCTGAAATCCGGCAGTCGGGCGCTAAGTGGTTCCGTTCGGCTAATAACCCCGTAGCTTTTTTGATGCGAAAACTCAAAACTCAGAAATAGTCCGCGTTGTGTAGCCTAGAGGGTGGTACATAAAGGGGGCATGTGTATGGGCAGCTTTGGAAGGAAAACCTGGGGATGGATTTCCCATCCACCAACAGCTGGGGTTGGGCAGTACGAGCAGTATAATGACACATGGCTATAATGTCTTGAATTGGCGAAAGCCAGTACCCACCATCGCTTTCCGGTTTTGTGCATCTATCGAGCTCTGATACAGGCCCCCTGTATGGGGCTATTGCAGAAACCGACCAACCCCGGGTTGGATGCGGCAGCCTGCATCGATGAGTCCTGTAGCAAGTACGAGCACGGACTATTTACAAGCAATGCTGGCAAGTTACGTCCATCATATGACGCGCATGCCTCTGTGCGTCCAGCAGATCGCCATCCAGCCAGAATAGAAGAGCAATTCCCATTTCCCAGAAGCACCTTGTTCCGTAACTTACCGGATGTCGCGGATGCCGCTAAGATGAGTTCAGACCCTTGCAGTATGGCACTTTAAGCACGGAAAGTCTACTGGCGCCGTTAGGTTGTCGTAGAGCGCAGCAGATGGGAGCATTTAAGATGAGGCAGGAGCCGTGTCACTGGGTGGCACCTGAGTGGGCGCAGTGACGAACAGTCTGGACCGACGTTAATATTAATGCTTAGGACTGACTTAACTATATAATACCGCTCTAAAATAGGTGCTGTCTGTTAATATGCAGGATGACGGACAGCTAAAGGGCTTAGTGGGTGGAGGTCACTGCATCGTGGTCATGATGCGCAAGTGGCAGTTCGTATCCACAAACAACATAACGCGTCCTCGCCTGCACGACATCTGCTCATTACGTCAACTACGGCTACTGGTATCCATATGTGCAGCGCTCCTGCATCGTTGCTGGGGCACGGCGTGTACACTGTTACACACTAACCATGTGACTCGCCCCTGCGCAAGCCTCTGATCAGGATCCATGGAAATGCTGATTGCAGCTGCTTCACTGCAGACATGACATGCATCTCTCACTGGGAAAATTGCTTACGCAGGTCTGCAGGCCGTCATAGCCGACCAAGTGGAGTGCCCCTTGCAGCCCAGTAAAAGGAAGCTCTAATAAGTCACTTAACACCTTATCTCTGGCAATTACGGAGTCCACTCACAGCGCTTGAGGCCAGCGTAGAGGATTGTGGTAGTACTCCACCATTGGCAGCACTTGTTTTGCTCAGTTGCATGTTTCGGTATCAGTACTGCTTGGTTGGTGGTCTGGAAGCCATTGTGCTTGGATCCATCCGATGGTGTGTTTGGTCGTTTCGACCTAGCAGCCCTTTGCGGTTGCCACACCTTAAATGTTTGTTGTTTGTTGTTGCATTGCTGCATGCAGCATCTTACATACTTATTCTCTATAGATAGCGGCCGGTACATGCTGGGCTGGGGCAAACAGACCAGTATTCCAGTTTTGAGTTTTTGCATCGAGCTAATAAGTATGTAAGATGCTGCACCGCCGCAATCTTGCATATCCTGCATGCTGCCCTGCAGTACCTTGCATGAGTTAGTAAATCCGGCAGTGCTTGTTTGCCTGCCTGCCTGCCTGTTTTGCATGGTCTGCATGCATGCATGTTGTTTTCTCTATAGATAGCGGCCGGTACATACTGGGCTGGGGCAAACAGACCAGTATTCCAGTTTTGAGTTTTTGCATCGAGCTAATAAGTATGTAATGTAAGTAAGCAGGTGTGATAATTTGTATGTCCTGGTGTCACTCATGTCAAACATGTCAATGCCATCCAGCTTTTTTGCTTTGTGCATTCTGACATTGTGGGGTGCATTCAGGGGTGGTCTGCTGCATTTTCAGGGTGGGTCACTGGTGTCACCGGTGGGGTGACAAACTTGCATGACCTGGTTTGAGTGGAAGATGCAAGTTTTTGATGTATTCAACAGCGCCAGTGCATTCGTAGCATTGTGTTTGGCCGTAACATAAAGGAACCTGAAATCCGGCAGTCGGGCGCCAAGTGGTTCCGTTCGGCTAATAAACAAGCAGGTGTGATAATTTGTCTGTCTTGGTGTCACTCATGTCAAACATGTCAATGCCATCCAGCTTTTTTGCTTTGTGCATTATGACACTGTGGGGTGCATTCTGGGGTGGTCTGCTGCATTTTCAGGGTGGGTCACTGGTGTCACCGGTGGGGTGACAAACTTGCATGACCTGGTTTGAGTGGAATATGCAAGTTTTTGATGTATTCAACAGCGCCAGTGCATTCGTAGCATTGTGTTTGGCCGTAACATAAAGGAACCTGAAATCCGGCAGTCGGGCGCCAAGTGGTTCCGTTCGGCTAATAAGCAGGTGTGATAATTTGTCTGTCCTGGTGTCACTCATGTCAAACATGTCAATGCCATCCAGCTTTTTTGCTTTGTGCATTCTGACACTGTGGGGTGCATTCTGGGGTGGTCTGCTGCATTTTCAGGGTGGGTCACTGGTGTCACCGGTGGGGTGACAAACTTGCATGACCTGGTTTGAGTGGAAGATGCAAGTTTTTGATGTATTCAACAGCGCCAGTGCATTCGTAGCATTGTGTTTGGCCGTAACATAAAGGAACCTGAAATCCGGCAGTCGGGCGCCAAGTGGTTCCGTTCGGCTAATAAGCAGGTGTGATAATTTGTCTGTCCTGGTGTCACTCATGTCAAACATGTCAATGCCATCCAGCTTTTTTGCTTTGTGCATTCTGACACTGTGGGGTGCATTCTGGGGTGGTCTGCTGCATTTTCAGGGTGGGTCACTGGTGTCACCGGTGGGGTGACACTTGCATGACCTGGTTTGAGTGGAAGATGCAAGTTTTTGATGTATTCAACAACGCCAGTGCATTCGTAGCATTGTGTTTGGCCGTAACATAAAGGAACCTGAAATCCGGCAGTCGGGCGCCAAGTGGTTCCGTTCGGCTAATAAGCAGGTGTGATAATTTGTCTGTCCTGGTGTCACTCATGTCAAACATGTCAATGCCATCCAGCTTTTTTGCTTTGTGCATTCTGACACTGTGGGGTGCATTCTGGGGTGGTCTGCTGCATTTTCAAGGTGGGTCACTGGTGTCACCGGTGGGGTGACAAACTTGCATGACCTGGTTTGAGTGGAAGATGCAAGTTTTTGATGTATTCAACAGCGCCAGTGCATTCGTAGCATTGTGTTTGGCCGTAACATAAAGGAACCTGAAATCCGGCAGTCGGGCGCCAAGTGGTTCCGTTCGGCTAATAAGCAGGTGTGATAATTTGTCTGTCTTGGTGTCACTCATGTCAAACATGTCAATGCCATCCAGCTTTTTTGCATTGTGCATTCTGACACTGTGGGGTGCATTCTGGGGTGGTCTGCTGCATTTTCAGGGTGGGTCACTGGTGTCACCGGTGGGGTGACACTTGCATGACCTGGTTTGAGTGGAAGATGCAAGTTTTTGATGTATTCAACAACGCCAGTGCATTCGTAGCATTGTGTTTGGCCGTAACATAAAGGAACCTGAAATCCGGCAGTCGGGCGCCAAGTGGTTCCGTTCGGCTAATAAGCAGGTGTGATAATTTGTCTGTCCTGGTGTCACTCATGTCAAACATGTCAATGCCATCCAGCTTTTTTGCTTTGTGCATTCTGACACTGTGGGGTGCATTCTGGGGTGGTCTGCTGCATTTTCAGGGTGGGTCACTGGTGTCACCGGTGGGGTGACAAACTTGCATGACCTGGTTTGAGTGGAAGATGCAAGTTTTTGATGTATTCAACAGCGCCAGTGCATTCGTAGCATTGTGTTTGGCCGTAACATAAAGGAACCTGAAATCCGGCAGTCGGGCGCCAAGTGGTTCCGTTCGGCTAATAAGCAGGTGTGATAATTTGTCTGTCTTGGTGTCACTCATGTCAAACATGTCAATGCCATCCAGCTTTTTTGCATTGTGCATTCTGACACTGTGGGGTGCATTCTGGGGTGGTCTGCTGCATTTTCAGGGTGGGTCACTGGTGTCACCGGTGGGGTGACAAACTTGCATGACCTGGTTTGAGTGGAATATGCAAGTTTTTGATGTATTCAACAGCGCCAGTGCATTCGTAGCATTGTGTTTGGCCGTAACATAAAGGAACCTGAAATCCGGCAGTCGGGCGCCAAGTGGTTCCGTTCGGCTAATAAGCAGGTGTGATAATTTGTCTGTCTTGGTGTCACTCATGTCAAACATGTCAATGCCATCCAGCTTTTTTGCTTTGTGCATTCTGACACTGTGGGGTGCATTCTGGGGTGGTCTGCTGCATTTTCAGGGTGGGTCACTGGTGTCACCGGTGGGGTGACAAACTTGCATGACCTGGTTTGAGTGGAATATGCAAGTTTTTGATGTATTCAACAGCGCCAGTGCATTCGTAGCATTGTGTTTGGCCGTAACATAAAGGAACCTGAAATCCGGCAGTCGGGCGCCAAGTGGTTCCGTTCGGCTAATAAATAAGCAGGTGTGATAATTTGTCTGTCTTGGTGTCACTCATGTCAAACATGTCAATGCCATCCAGCTTTTTTGCTTTGTGCATTCTGACACTGTGGGGTGCATTCTGGGGTGGTCTGCTGCATTTTCAGGGTGGGTCACTGGTGTCACCGGTGGGGTGACACTTGCATGACCTGGTTTGAGTGGAAGATGCAAGTTTTTGATGTATTCAACAACGCCAGTGCATTCGTAGCATTGTGTTTGGCCGTAACATCAAGGAACCTGAAATCCGGCAGTCGGGCGCCAAGTGGTTCCGTTCGGCTAATAAGCTGGTGTGATAATTTGTCTGTCCTGGTGTCACTCATGTCAAACATGTCAATGCCATCCAGCTTTTTTGCTTTGTGCATTCTGACACTGTGGGGTGCATTCTGGGGTGGTCTGCTGCATTTTCAGGGTGGGTCACTGGTGTCACCGGTGGGGTGACAAACTTGCATGACCTGGTTTGAGTGGAAGATGCAAGTTTTTGATGTATTCAACAGCGCCAGTGCATTCGTAGCATTGTGTTTGGCCGTAACATAAAGGAACCTGAAATCCGGCAGTCGGGCGCCAAGTGGTTCCGTTCGGCTAATAAATAAGCAGGTGTGATAATTTGTCTGTCTTGGTGTCACTCATGTCAAACATGTCAATGCCATCCAGCTTTTTTGCTTTGTGCATTCTGACACTGTGGGGTGCATTCTGGGGTGGTCTGCTGCATTTTCAGGGTGGGTCACTGGTGTCACCGGTGGGGTGACACTTGCATGACCTGGTTTGAGTGGAAGATGCAAGTTTTTGATGTATTCAACAACGCCAGTGCATTCGTAGCATTGTGTTTGGCCGTAACATCAAGGAACCTGAAATCCGGCAGTCGGGCGCCAAGTGGTTCCGTTCGGCTAATAAGCTGGTGTGATAATTTGTCTGTCCTGGTGTCACTCATGTCAAACATGTCAATGCCATCCAGCTTTTTTGCTTTGTGCATTCTGACACTGTGGGGTGCATTCTGGGGTGGTCTGCTGCATTTTCAGGGTGGGTCACTGGTGTCACCGGTGGGGTGACAAACTTGCATGACCTGGTTTGAGTGGAAGATGCAAGTTTTTGATGTATTCAACAGCGCCAGTGCATTCGTAGCATTGTGTTTGGCCGTAACATAAAGGAACCTGAAATCCGGCAGTCGGGCGCCAAGTGGTTCCGTTCGGCTAATAAATAAGCAGGTGTGATAATTTGTCTGTCTTGGTGTCACTCATGTCAAACATGTCAATGCCATCCAGCTTTTTTGCTTTGTGCATTCTGACACTGTGGGGTGCATTCTGGGGTGGTCTGCTGCATTTTCAGGGTGGGTCACTGGTGTCACCGGTGGGGTGACACTTGCATGACCTGGTTTGAGTGGAAGATGCAAGTTTTTGATGTATTCAACAACGCCAGTGCATTCGTAGCATTGTGTTTGGCCGTAACATCAAGGAACCTGAAATCCGGCAGTCGGGCGCCAAGTGGTTCCGTTCGGCTAATAAGCAGGTGTGATAATTTGTCTGTCCTGGTGTCACTCATGTCAAACATGTCAATGCCATCCAGCTTTTTTGCTTTGTGCATTCTGACACTGTGGGGTGCATTCTGGGGTGGTCTGCTGCATTTTCAGGGTGGGTCACTGGTGTCACCGGTGGGGTGACAAACTTGCATGACCTGGTTTGAGTGGAAGATGCAAGTTTTTGATGTATTCAACAGCGCCAGTGCATTCGTAGCATTGTGTTTGGCCGTAACATAAAGGAACCTGAAATCCGGCAGTCGGGCGCCAAGTGGTTCCGTTCGGCTAATAAGCAGGTGTGATAATTTGTCTGTCCTGGTGTCACTCATGTCAATGCCATCCAGCTTTTTTGCATTGTGCATTCTGACACTGTGGGGTGCATTCTGGGGTGGTCTGCTGCATTTTCAGGGTGGGTCACTGGTGTCACCGGTGGGGTGACAAACTTGCATGACCTGGTTTGAGTGGAATATGCAAGTTTTTGATGTATTCAACAGCGCCAGTGCATTCGTAGCATTGTGTTTGGCCGTAACATAAAGGAACCTGAAATCCGGCAGTCGGGCGCCAAGTGGTTCCGTTCGGCTAATAAGCAGGTGTGATAATTTGTCTGTCCTGGTGTCACTCATGTCAATGCCATCCAGCTTTTTTGCTTTGTGCATTCTGACACTGTGGGGTGCATTCTGGGGTGGTCTGCTGCATTTTCAGGGTGGGTCACTGGTGTCACCGGTGGGGTGACAAACTTGCATGACCTGGTTTGAGTGGAATATGCAAGTTTTTGATGTATTCAACAGCGCCAGTGCATTCGTAGCATTGTGTTTGGCCGTAACATAAAGGAACCTGAAATCCGGCAGTCGGGCGCCAAGTGGTTCCGTTCGGCTAATAAGCAGGTGTGATAATTTGTCTGTCCTGGTGTCAAACATGTCAATGCCATCCAGCTTTTTTGCTTTGTGCATTCTGACACTGTGGGGTGCATTCTGGGGTGGTCTGCTGCATTTTCAGGGTGGGTCACTGGTGTCACCGGTGGGGTGACAAACTTGCATGACCTGGTTTGAGTGGAAGATGCAAGTTTTTGATGTATTCAACAGCGCCAGTGCATTCGTAGCATTGTGTTTGGCCGTAACATAAAGGAACCTGAAATCCGGCAGTCGGGCGCCAAGTGGTTCCGTTCGGCTAATAAGCAGGTGTGATAATTTGTCTGTCCTGGTGTCACTCATGTCAATGCCATCCAGCTTTTTTGCTTTGTGCATTCTGACACTGTGGGGTGCATTCTGGGGTGGTCTGCTGCATTTTCAGGGTGGGTCACTGGTGTCACCGGTGGGGTGACAAACTTGCATGACCTGGGTTGAGTGAAAGATGCAAGTTTTTGATGTATTCAACAGCGCCAGTGCATTCGTAGCATGTGTTTGGCCGTAACATAAAGGAACCTGAAATCCGGCAGTCGGGCGCCAAGTGGTTCCGTTCGGCTAATAAGCAGGTGTGATAGTGGTAGTGGTAGTGGTTGCCTAGTGGTAGGCTGAAAAACAGTTGGTACAAGCATTGCAAGGAAGGGCACCAGAAACTGCAGCAGGCTTTGAGACAGAATGACAGTCACGCTGCTGAGCAGTACAGGAAGGAGTTTAGGCGCCAAAAGCGCAAGTGGAAGAGAGTTTATGATAAGAAAGCCCAAGAGAAGATGCTTGACGATCTCAAGCACAATCCTCGCAAGTTTTGGACTGCCTTTCAGGGCAAGCGTGCATGCATGTTACAGGCTGACATTGCAGAGCTTCAGAGGTACTGGTCTGGGTTGTATAATGTACCTGATCATGGGGCCTTAGGCGAAGGGGGAGAGGACCTAGCAGGACTTCTCCACCGCATGAACTCCATTGCCTTCACTAGCGCTGGACAAGCAACAGCAACTGTGTTGAACAATGACCTTGATGAGCATGAAGTGATCATGGGACTCAAAAAGCTCCATTCTGGCCGTGCTCCTGACTTAGACGGGCTCCGTGCTGAGTTTCTCAAACAAGCTTTTGTGATGGAGACAGTAGATGACGGTCCTCCTGTGAAAAGGCATGTGCTGCTCCCTGTTCTTTTTGACTTGTATCAGGCATTGTTCTCTAGTGGAGAGTTTGTGCGCAAGTGGTCCATGGCTACTCTGAGTCCCATATTCAAAAAAGGCGATGCAGCCAACCTGGACAATTATAGAGCCATTGCTGTTGGATCGGTTCTAGGCAAGTTGTATGCTGTCATCTTGGACACGCGGTTGTCTGTTTGTGCAGAAAAGAATGGTTGGAGAGCAGAGGGACAAGCAGGTTTTAGGGCCGGGAAGAGTACTGTTGACCATGTGTTTGTGCTTCGGCATCTCATTGAATCTACGCAGAAGAGCAGAAAGGTTCTCTATTGCTGCTTTGTGGATTTCCGGAAGGCATTCGATAGAGTACGCAGAGACTACTTGATACAAAGGTTGGCTGAACTAGGGGTTCATGGTCGTATGTTGCAAGCCATCATACAAATGTACTGGTCTGTTCCGCTGGTACCCAAGCTGCATGGCACAGTGGGCGATGCTATTCCCAGCACATGTGGAGTGAAGCAGGGCGACCCCCTGTCTCCACTCCTTTTTGGTCTTTTC
This sequence comes from Pseudopediastrum boryanum, assembly GCA_963556185.1. Taxonomy (NCBI): domain Eukaryota; kingdom Viridiplantae; phylum Chlorophyta; class Chlorophyceae; order Sphaeropleales; family Hydrodictyaceae; genus Pseudopediastrum; species Pseudopediastrum boryanum. The sequence goes on from OY744495.1 coordinate 9,557,516, forward strand.
ATAGACGAGTTTGAGTCATGGTTACGCCAGAGGCTACCCAATGTGGGAGTGCAAATGGGCCGAAAGTTAGTTCAAATGTTGTTGTATGCTGATGACATGGTCTTGTTGACACACAATCCTATGGAGTTGCAACAGATGCTGGATGTTTTACACCAGTTTTGCTCAGCTAAAGGTATGGAGGTAAATGTCCGCAAAACAGAAATTGTGGTGTTTCGCAAGGCCAATACCCCAGAGGTGCCTGACCAAGGCTATACAACGGGGAGACTGTCCAACGCTCCGTTGAGTTCCGTTACCTGGGCATTATTCTGCATGAGACAAAAGGTATGTCATGCGCTATTGAATCTCTGGCCACGGCGGCTCGTAAAGCAATGTGGGCTCTGTTCCCAAGATTTAAGCTAGCAGGGATCACTGATATTTCTATCAAGTTACGGATGTTCTCTTGCCTGGTTGTGCCAATCATGGAGTATTGTAGTGAGGTATGGGGACCGGATCTGCTGTTCTCTTGTGATACGCTGGACAAGCTATGGGACAATGAGCTTCAAAAGATTCAAAGCATATTTTTAAGGCAGCTGGGGAAGTTGAGGAAGTCTGTGCCAACAACTGTGGTGCATAAGGAGATGTGCATGAATCCAGTGGCAAAGGGTTGGTTACGAGCCTCTATTGATCTATGGCGTAGGCTTGGCAAAATGCCCTCTGATAGCCTATTGGGCATGGCTGTGCGTGATTCTTTGGCATCTTACGCAGGCGAGGGGGTTGGTTCTGCTCCTAAGAGCTGGGCTGTACGGTTTATGCATACAGTACGCTCTCTTTCTCAAGGTAGAGACGCAGATGGGACCATTGCAGAGTTTCTGGCAACAAATGGCCTAGCTGAGCCGGACAATGATAAACTTGCAGCTATTCCATGGCTTAAAGTGTGGGGTACTTGGGATACCATGTTGCAAGAGCCATGGGACAAGGTGGCCGCATATGCAAACCCCAGGCAATCTGTCAGCTCAAATTTGATCAAGCTTTCCACATATCATTCGTGGTTTAGGACGGGAGACATCCCTCAGGAGGAGTTAGAGGCTGGCTATCCTCAGGGTATGCCAAGGTATATCAGGCACACATCAGGTATCCCGTTTACTTATGTGAAACAGTTAATGCGGTTTCGTACTGGTGCACACCATCTTGCTATTGAAACTGGGAGGTGGGCTCGTCCCAAACTGCCAAGGCAGCATCGTGTATGTTCAAAATGTTCTTGCACAGTGGTTGAGGACGAGGTACACTTTCTTTTTGAATGCCCAGCATATGATAGAATTCGTGAGAAGTATAATACCGTTTTGTTTGCACAGTTTGGAGGTTGCCAGGAAGCTTCTAGTACAATGAAGCATAATTCAGACAACGTGAGATTGTTCATGGACCAAGAGCCAAGTTTCCAAGTTGCAAAGTTTGTTTATGAATGCATGGAATTTCGGAGGTCGGAGGAATGTGAGGACTATAATCCTTACTTTGATTTGTCATTATTCGGGGATGAATGGCAAGGTCGTATTTTCGATACCTTTTCTTCTGGACCAAGAGGTGATATTGCTGAGACATTCACTTCTGATGGACCAGGTTCCAGTATTTCTGCCCATGGAGCCTAGGTTGGCTCCGTACGGGCGCCCCCTTTGAGGGGCCTTGATGTAATCGTAATGTAATGTAATGATGTAATGTAATCGTGATAATTTGTCTGTCCTGGTGTCACTCATGTCAAACATGTCAATGCCATCCAGCTTTTTTGCTTTGTGCATTCTGACACTGTGGGGTGCATTCTGGGGTGGTCTGCTGCATTTTCAGGGTGGGTCACTGGTGTCACCGGTGGGGTGACAAACTTGCATGACCTGGTTTGAGTGGAAGATGCAAGTTTTTGATGTATTCAACAGCGCCAGTGCATTCGTAGCATTGTGTTTGGCCGTAACATAAAGGAACCTGAAATCCGGCAGTCGGGCGCCAAGTGGTTCCGTTCGGCTAATAAGCAGGTGTGATAATTTGTCTGTATGTCCTGGTGTCACTCATGTCAATGCCATCCAGCTTTTTTGCTTTGTGCATTATGACACTGTGAGGTGCATTCTGGGGTGGTCTGCTGCATTTTCAGGGTGGGTCACTGGTGTCACCGGTGGGGTGACAAACTTGCATGACCTGGGTTGAGTGAAAGATGCAAGTTTTTGATGTATTCAACAGCGCCAGTGCATTCGTAGCATGTGTTTGGCCGTAACATAAAGGAACCTGAAATCCGGCAGTCGGGCGCCAAGTGGTTCCGTTCGGCTAATAAGCAGGTGTGATAATTTGTCTGTATGTCCTGGTGTCACTCATGTCAATGCCATCCAGCTTTTTTGCTTTGTGCATTATGACACTGTGAGGTGCATTCTGGGGTGGTCTGCTGCATTTTCAGGGTGGGTCACTGGTGTCACCGGTGGGGTGACAAACTTGCATGACTTGGGTTGAGTGAAAGATGCAAGTTTTTGATGTATTCAACAGCGCCAGTGCATTCGTAGCATGTGTTTGGCCGTAACATAAAGGAACCTGAAATCCGGCAGTCGGGCGCCAAGTGGTTCCGTTCGGCTAATAAGCAGGTGTGATAATTTGTCTGTCCTGGTGTCACTCATGTCAAACATGTCAATGCCATCCAGCTTTTTTGCTTTGTGCATTCTGACACTGTGGGGTGCATTCTGGGGTGGTCTGCTGCATTTTCAGGGTGGGTCACTGGTGTCACCGGTGGGGTGACAAACTTGCATGACCTGGTTTGAGTGGAAGATGCAAGTTTTTGATGTATTCAACAGCGCCAATGCATTCGTAGCATTGTGTTTGGCCGTAACATAAAGGAACCTGAAATCCGGCAGTCGGGCGCCAAGTGGTTCCGTTCGGCTAATAAGCAGGTGTGATAATTCGTCTGTCCTGGTGTCACTCATGTCAAACATGTCAATGCCATCCAGCTTTTTTGCTTTGTGCATTCTGACACTGTGGGGTGCATTCTGGGGTGGTCTGCTGCATTTTCAGGGTGGGTCACTGGTGTCACCGGTGGGGTGACAAACTTGCATGACCTGGTTTGAGTGGAAGATGCAAGTTTTTGATGTATTCAACAGCGCCAGTGCATTCGTAGCATTGTGTTTGGCCGTAACATAATGGAACCTGAATCCGGCAGTCAAGCGCCAAGTGGTTCCGTTCGGCTAATAAGCAGGTGTGATAATTTGTCTGTATGTCCTGGTGTCACTCATGTCAATGCCATCCAGCTTTTTTGCTTTGTGCATTCTGACACTGTGGGGTGCATTCTGGGGTGGTCTGCTGCATTTTCAGGGTGGGTCACTGGTGTCACCGGTGGGGTGACAAACTTGCATGACCTGGTTTGAGTGGAAGATGCAAGTTTTTGATGTATTCAACAGCGCCAGTGCATTCGTAGCATTGTGTTTGGCCGTAACATAAAGGAACCTGAAATCCGGCAGTCGGGCGCGAAGTGGTTCCGTTCGGCTAATAAGCAGGTGTGATAATTTGTCTGTCCTAGTGTCACTCATGTCAAACATGTCAATGCCATCCAGCTTTTTTGCTTTGTGCATTCTGACACTGTGGGGTGCATTCTGGGGTGGTCTGCTGCATTTTCAGGGTGGGTCACTGGTGTCACCGGTGGGGTGACAAACTTGCATGACCTGGTTTGAGTGGAAGATGCAAGTTTTTGATGTATTCAACAGCGCCAGTGCATTCGTAGCATTGTGTTTGGCCGTAACATAAAGGAACTTGAAATCCGGCAGTCGGGCGCCAAGTGGTTCCGTTCGGCTAATAAGCAGGTGTGATAATTTGTCTGTCCTGGTGTCACTCATGTCAAACATGTCAATGCCATCCAGCTTTTTTGCTTTGTGCATTCTGACACTGTGGGGTGCATTCTGGGGTGGTCTGCTGCATTTTCAGGGTGGGTCACTGGTGTCACCGGTGGGGTGACAAACTTGCATGACCTGGTTTGAGTGGAAGATGCAAGTTTTTGATGTATTCAACAACGCCAGTGCATTCGTAGCATTGTGTTTGGCCGTAACATAAAGGAACCTGAAATCCGGCAGTCGGGCGCCAAGTGGTTCCGTTCGGCTAATAAGCAGGTGTGATAATTTGTCTGTCCTGGTGTCACTCATGTCAAACATGTCAATGCCATCCAGCTTTTTTGCTTTGTGCATTCTGACACTGTGGGGTGCATTCTGGGGTGGTCTGCTGCATTTTCAGGGTGGGTCACTGGTGTCACCGGTGGGGTGACAAACTTGCATGACCTGGTTTGAGTGGAAGATGCAAGTTTTTGATGTATTCAACAGCGCCAGTGCATTCGTAGCATTGTGTTTGGCCGTAACATAAAGGAACCTGAAATCCGGCAGTCGGGCGCCAAGTGGTTCCGTTCGGCTAATAAGCAGGTGTGATAATTTGTCTGTCCTGGTGTCACTCATGTCAAACATGTCAATGCCATCCAGCTTTTTTGCTTTGTGCATTCTGACACTGTGGGGTGCATTCTGGGGTGGTCTGCTGCATTTTCAGGGTGGGTCACTGGTGTCACCGGTGGGGTGACAAACTTGCATGACCTGGTTTGAGTGGAAGATGCAAGTTTTTGATGTATTCAACAACGCCAATGCATTCGTAGCATTGTGTTTGGCCGTAACATAAAGGAACCTGAAATCCGGCAGTCGGGCGCCAAGCGGTTCCGTTCGGCTAATAAGCAGGTGTGATAATTCGTCTGTCCTGGTGTCACTCATGTCAAACATGTCAATGCCATCCAGCTTTTTTGCTTTGTGCATTCTGACACTGTGGGGTGCATTCTGGGGTGGTCTGCTGCATTTTCAGGGTGGGTCACTGGTGTCACCGGTGGGGTGACAAACTTGCATGACCTGGTTTGAGTGGAAGATGCAAGTTTTTGATGTATTCAACAGCGCCAGTGCATTCGTAGCATTGTGTTTGGCCGTAACATAAAGGAACCTGAAATCCGGCAGTCGGGCGCCAAGTGGTTCCGTTCGGCTAATAATCAATCAATCAATCAAAACGCAAGACCTGCAATGCCAATGGCCAAACAAACCTAGGCCACAAACACAAGGCTCCTGATCACAATCACGAAGCCACACAACCGATGGTGGATTTGCCACACACAAGCTGAGGCTAGATGCAACGGCGTGCACACCAAGGGGAAACAAACACCACCACTAAAACCCAAAACCTGCTCCACTTCCATCACACATGGGTGGCGGGGAGGCAGCAGGATCAAGCACCACCCTAGTAGGGGCTGGAGGTGGCTCCCACCACCTAGGTACTGGTGAACCACCATCCTCCCAGCCACTGAAAGGCACCACATAGCGCTCCACATGCTTATCAATAGCTTGCTTAGTGCGCCTTCTACACCTCACTAACCGTTGGCTTTCCCAAGGGTGCGTAAGATCCCACAACCTCTTCCTCCAAGCACTCTTAATCTGACATGAAGCCTCCCAGCTCCCCTCATCTTGACCAAGCACCTTCAGATCTGCACACACGCATTTCTCCCAGGTATGGCGAGGCCTACCCACTGGCCTCGTCATGTCACCATGTAATGAAGAGAACAACGCAATATGCGGCAACCTGCCCTCCTCCATGCGGCCCACATGCCCCAGCCACCTCAGCCTATTTGCTGTGATGTATGCTGACAAGGTGGCTACCCCACATGATTTCCTGATATGCTCATTGGTGTGCAGATCTGACAGCCTGACCCCCAGGATGCTCCTAAGGCAGCTAGAGTGCACCCGCTCAAGCTTTTGCGATTGCACTTTGGTCAAGGACCAACACTCACTCCCGAACAGCAGAATTGGCAACACATATGCCTTGTAACACTTCACCTTCGTAGCCAATGACAGATGCTTGGTACCCCACATCTTTTCAAACTGCTTAAACCTCCCCACACTCGGCTAATAAGCAGGTGTGATAATTTGTCTGTCCTGGTGTCACTCATGTCAAACATGTCAATGCCATCCAGCTTTTTTGCTTTGTGCATTCTGACACTGTGGGGTGCATTCTGGGGTGGTCTGCTGCATTTTCAGGGTGGGTCACTGGTGTCACCGGTGGGGTGACAAACTTGCATGACCTGGTTTGAGTGGAAGATGCAAGTTTTTGATGTATTCAACAGCGCCAGTGCATTCGTAGCATTGTGTTTGGCCGTAACATAAAGGAACCTGAAATCCGGCAGTCGGGCGCCAAGTGGTTCCGTTCGGCTAATAAGCAGGTGTGATAATTTGTCTGTCCTGGTGTCACTCATGTCAAACATGTCAATGCCATCCAGCTTTTTTGCTTTGTGCATTCTGACACTGTGGGGTGCATTCTGGGGTGGTCTGCTGCATTTTCAGGGTGGGTCACTGGTGTCACCGGTGGGGTGACAAACTTGCATGACCTGGTTTGAGTGGAAGATGCAAGTTTTTGATGTATTCAACAGCGCCAGTGCATTCGTAGCATGTGTTTGGCCGTAACATAAAGGATCCTGAAATCCGGCAGTCGGGCGCCAAGTGGTTCCGTTCGGCTAATAAGCTTGTGTGATAATTTGTCTGTCCTGGTGTCACTCATGTCAAACATGTCAATGCCATCCAGCTTTTTTGCTTTGTGCATTCTGACACTGTGGGGTGCATTCTGGGGTGGTCTGCTGCATTTTCAGGGTGGGTCACTGGTGTCACCGGTGGGGTGACAAACTTGCATGACCTGGTTTGAGTGGAAGATGCAAGTTTTTGATGTATTCAACAGCGCCAGTGCATTCGTAGCATTGTGTTTGGCCGTAACATAAAGGAACCTGAAATCCGGCAGTCGGGCGCCAAGTGGTTCCGTTCGGCTAATAAGCAGGTGTGATAATTTGTCTGTATGTCCTGGTGTCACTCATGTCAATGCCATCCAGCTTTTTTGCTTTGTGCATTCTGACACTGTGGGGTGCATTCTGGGGTGGTCTGCTGCATTTTCAGGGTGGGTCACTGGTGTCACCGGTGGGGTGACAAACTTGCATGACCTGGTTTGAGTGGAAGATGCAAGTTTTTGATGTATTCAACAGCGCCAGTGCATTCGTAGCATTGTGTTTGGCCGTAACATAAAGGAACCTGAAATCCGGCAGTCGGGCGCCAAGTGGTTCCGTTCGGCTAATAAGCAGGTGTGATAATTTGTCTGTCCTGGTGTCACTCATGTCAAACATGTCAATGCCATCCAGCTTTTTTGCTTTGTGCATTCTGACACTGTGGGGTGCATTCTGGGGTGGTCTGCTGCATTTTCAGGGTGGGTCACTGGTGTCACCGGTGGGGTGACAAACTTGCATGACCTGGTTTGAGTGGAAGATGCAAGTTTTTGATGTATTCAACAACGCCAGTGCATTCGTAGCATTGTGTTTGGCCGTAACATAAAGGATCCTGAAATCCGGCAGTCGGGCGCCAAGTGGTTCCGTTCGGCTAATAAGCTTGTGTGATAATTTGTCTGTCCTGGTGTCACTCATGTCAAACATGTCAATGCCATCCAGCTTTTTTGCTTTGTGCATTCTGACACTGTGGGGTGCATTCTGGGGTGGTCTGCTGCATTTTCAGGGTGGGTCACTGGTGTCACCGGTGGGGTGACAAACTTGCATGACCTGGTTTGAGTGGAAGATGCAAGTTTTTGATGTATTCAACAGCGCCAGTGCATTCGTAGCATTGTGTTTGGCCGTAACATAAAGGAACCTGAAATCCGGCAGTCGGGCGCCAAGTGGTTCCGTTCGGCTAACAAGCAGGTGTGATAATTTGTCTGTCCTGGTGTCACTCATGTCAAACATGTCAATGCCATCCAGCTTTTTTGCTTTGTGCATTCTGACACTGTGGGGTGCATTCTGGGGTGGTCTGCTGCATTTTCAGGGTGGGTCACTGGTGTCACCGGTGGGGTGACAAACTTGCATGACCTGGTTTGAGTGGAAGATGCAAGTTTTTGATGTATTCAACAACGCCAGTGCATTCGTAGCATTGTGTTTGGCCGTAACATAAAGGATCCTGAAATCCGGCAGTCGGGCGCCAAGTGGTTCCGTTCGGCTAATAAGCTTGTGTGATAATTTGTCTGTCCTGGTGTCACTCATGTCAAACATGTCAATGCCATCCAGCTTTTTTGCTTTGTGCATTCTGACACTGTGGGGTGCATTCTGGGGTGGTCTGCTGCATTTTCAGGGTGGGTCACTGGTGTCACCGGTGGGGTGACAAACTTGCATGACCTGGTTTGAGTGGAAGATGCAAGTTTTTGATGTATTCAACAGCGCCAGTGCATTCGTAGCATGTGTTTGGCCGTAACATAAAGGATCCTGAAATCCGGCAGTCGGGCGCCAAGTGGTTCCGTTCGGCTAATAAGCTTGTGTGATAATTTGTCTGTCCTGGTGTCACTCATGTCAAACATGTCAATGCCATCCAGCTTTTTTGCTTTGTGCATTCTGACACTGTGGGGTGCATTCTGGGGTGGTCTGCTGCATTTTCAGGGTGGGTCACTGGTGTCACCGGTGGGGTGACAAACTTGCATGACCTGGTTTGAGTGGAAGATGCAAGTTTTTGATGTATTCAACAGCGCCAGTGCATTCGTAGCATTGTGTTTGGCCGTAACATAAAGGAACCTGAAATCCGGCAGTCGGGCGCCAAGTGGTTCCGTTCGGCTAATAAGCAGGTGTGATAATTTGTCTGTCCTGGTGTCACTCATGTCAAACATGTCAATGCCATCCAGCTTTTTTGCTTTGTGCATTCTGACACTGTGGGGTGCATTCTGGGGTGGTCTGCTGCATTTTCAGGGTGGGTCACTGGTGTCACCGGTGGGGTGACAAACTTGCATGACCTGGTTTGAGTGGAAGATGCAAGTTTTTGATGTATTCAACAGCGCCAGTGCATTCGTAGCATTGTGTTTGGCCGTAACATAAAGGAACCTGAAATCCGGCAGTCGGGCGCCAAGTGGTTCCGTTCGGCTAATAAGCAGGTGTGATAATTTGTCTGTCCTGGTGTCACTCATGTCAAACATGTCAATGCCATCCAGCTTTTTTGCTTTGTGCATTCTGACACTGTGGGGTGCATTCTGGGGTGGTCTGCTGCATTTTCAGGGTGGGTCACTAGTGTCACCGGTGGGGTGACAAACTTGCATGACCTGGTTTGAGTGGAAGATGCAAGTTTTTGATGTATTCAACAGCGCCAGTGCATTCGTAGCATTGTGTTTGGCCATAACATAAAGGAACCTGAAATCCGGCAGTCGGGCGCCAAGTGGTTCCGTTCGGCTAATAATACATTGGCTAGCAAGGGATTTAGGGTGGGCTGGTGGCAGCCATTGTTTGAGCTTGGACATGAAATTGTGTATGCCGTTGGAGCCAAAGTTGGCTCCTTGTGGGTGGCGCTGCCCCCACCGGCGCCCCGCTTTGACGGGGCCATTTGGTAATTGGTAATTGGTAAGCAGGTGTGATAATTTGTCTGTCCTGGTGTCACTCATGTCAAACATGTCAATGCCATCCAGCTTTTTTGCTTTGTGCATTCTGACACTGTGGGGTGCATTCTGGGGTGGTCTGCTGCATTTTCAGGGTGGGTCACTGGTGTCACCGGTGGGGTGACAAACTTGCATGACCTGGTTTGAGTGGAAGATGCAAGTTTTTGATGTATTCAACAGCGCCAGTGCATTCGTAGCATTGTGTTTGGCCGTAACATAAAGGAACCTAAAATCCGGCAGTCGGGCGCCAAGTGGTTCCGTTCGGCTAATAAGCAGGTGTGATAATTTGTCTGTCCTGGTGTCACTCATGTCAAACATGTCAATGCCATCCAGCTTTTTTGCTTTGTGCATTCTGACACTGTGGGGTGCATTCTGGGGTGGTCTGCTGCATTTTCAGGGTGGGTCACTGGTGTCACCGGTGGGGTGACAAACTTGCATGACCTGTTTTGAGTGGAAGATGCAAGTTTTTGATGTATTCAACAGCGCCAGTGCATTCGTAGCATTGTGTTTGGCCGTAACATAAAGGAACCTGAAATCCGGCAGTCGGGCGCCAAGTGGTTCCGTTCGGCTAATAAGCAGGTGTGATAATTTGTCTGTCCTGGTGTCACTCATGTCAAACATGTCAATGCCATCCAGCTTTTTTGCTTTGTGCATTCTGACACTGTGGGGTGCATTCTGGGGTGGTCTGCTGCATTTTCAGGGTGGGTCACTGGTGTCACCGGTGGGGTGACAAACTTGCATGACCTGGTTTGAGTGGAAGATGCAAGTTTTTGATGTATTCAACAGCGCCAGTGCATTCGTAGCATTGTGTTTGGCCGTAACATAAAGGAACCTGAAATCCGGCAGTCGGGCGCCAAGTGGTTCCGTTCGGCTAATAAGCAGGTGTGATAATTTGTCTGTCCTGGTGTCACTCATGTCAAACATGTCAATGCCATCCAGCTTTTTTGCTTTGTGCATTCTGACACTGTGGGGTGCATTCTGGGGTGGTCTGCTGCATTTTCAGGGTGGGTCACTGGTGTCACCGGTGGGGTGACAAACTTGCATGACCTGGTTTGAGTGGAAGATGCAAGTTTTTGATGTATTCAACAGCGCCAGTGCATTCGTAGCATTGTGTTTGGCCGTAACATAAAGGAACCTGAAATCCGGCAGTCGGGCGCCAAGTGGTTCCGTTCGGCTAATAAGCAGGTGTGATAATTTGTCTGTCCTGGTGTCACTCATGTCAAACATGTCAATGCCATCCAGCTTTTTTGCTTTGTGCATTCTGACACTGTGGGGTGCATTCTGGGGTGGTCTGCTGCATTTTCAGGGTGGGTCACTAGTGTCACCGGTGGGGTGACAAACTTGCATGACCTGGTTTGAGTGGAAGATGCAAGTTTTTGATGTATTCAACAGCGCCAGTGCATTCGTAGCATTGTGTTTGGCCATAACATAAAGGAACCTGAAATCCGGCAGTCGGGCGCCAAGTGGTTCCGTTCGGCTAATAATACATTGGCTAGCAAGGGATTTAGGGTGGGCTGGTGGCAGCCATTGTTTGAGCTTGGACATGAAATTGTGTATGCCGTTGGAGCCAAAGTTGGCTCCTTGTGGGTGGCGCTGCCCCCACCGGCGCCCCGCTTTGACAGGGCCATTTGGTAATTGGTAATTGGTAAGCAGGTGTGATAAATTGTCTGTCCTGGTGTCACTCATGTCAAACATGTCAATGCCATCCAGCTTTTTTGCTTTGTGCATTCTGACACTGTGGGGTGCATTCTGGGGTGGTCTGCTGCATTTTCAGGGTGGGTCACTGGTGTCACCGGTGGGGTGACAAACTTGCATGACCTGGTTTGAGTGGAAGATGCAAGTTTTTGATGTATTCAACAGCGCCAGTGCATTCGTAGCATTGTGTTTGGCCGTAACATAAAGGAACCTAAAATCCGGCAGTCGGGCGCCAAGTGGTTCCGTTCGGCTAATAAGCAGGTGTGATAATTTGTCTGTCCTGGTGTCACTCATGTCAAACATGTCAATGCCATCCAGCTTTTTTGCTTTGTGCATTCTGACACTGTGGGGTGCATTCTGGGGTGGTCTGCTGCATTTTCAGGGTGGGTCACTGGTGTCACCGGTGGGGTGACAAACTTGCATGACCTGGTTTGAGTGGAAGATGCAAGTTTTTGATGTATTCAACAGCGCCAGTGCATTCGTAGCATTGTGTTTGGCCGTAACATAAAGGAACCTGAAATCCGGCAGTCGGGCGCCAAGTGGTTCCGTTCGGCTAATAAGCAGGTGTGATAATTTGTCTGTCCTGGTGTCACTCATGTCAAACATGTCAATGCCATCCAGCTTTTTTGCTTTGTGCATTCTGACACTGTGGGGTGCATTCTGGGGTGGTCTGCTGCATTTTCAGGGTGGGTCACTGGTGTCACCGGTGGGGTGACAAACTTGCATGCCCTGGTTTGAGTGGAAGATGCAAGTTTTTGATGTATTCAACAGCGCCAGTGCATTCGTAGCATTGTGTTTGGCCGTAACATAAAGGAACCTAAAATCCGGCAGTCGGGCGCCAAGTGGTTCCGTTCGGCTAATAAGCAGGTGTGATAATTTGTCTGTCCTGGTGTCACTCATGTCAAACATGTCAATGCCATCCAGCTTTTTTGCTTTGTGCATTCTGACACTGTGGGGTGCATTCTGGGGTGGTCTGCTGCATTTTCAGGGTGGGTCACTGGTGTCACCGGTGGGGTGACAAACTTGCATGACCTGGTTTGAGTGGAAGATGCAAGTTTTTGATGTATTCAACAGCGCCAGTGCATTCGTAGCATTGTGTTTGGCCGTAACATAAAGGAACCTGAAATCCGGCAGTCGGGCGCCAAGTGGTTCCGTTCAGCTAATAAGCAGGTGTGATAATTTGTCTGTCCTGGTGTCACTCATGTCAAACATGTCAATGCCATCCAGCTTTTTTGCTTTGTGCATTCTGACACTGTGGGGTGCATTCTGGGGTGGTCTGCTGCATTTTCAGGGTGGGTCACTGGTGTCACCGGTGGGGTGACAAACTTGCATGCCCTGGTTTGAGTGGAAGATGCAAGTTTTTGATGTATTCAACAGCGCCAGTGCATTCGTAGCATTGTGTTTGGCCGTAACATAAAGGAACCTAAAATCCGGCAGTCGGGCGCCAAGTGGTTCCGTTCGGCTAATAAGCAGGTGTGATAATTTGTCTGTCCTGGTGTCACTCATGTCAAACATGTCAATGCCATCCAGCTTTTTTGCTTTGTGCATTCTGACACTGTGGGGTGCATTCTGGGGTGGTCTGCTGCATTTTCAGGGTGGGTCACTGGTGTCACCGGTGGGGTGACAAACTTGCATGACCTGGTTTGAGTGGAAGATGCAAGTTTTTGATGTATTCAACAGCGCCAGTGCATTCGTAGCATTGTGTTTGGCCGTAACATAAAGGAACCTGAAATCCGGCAGTCGGGCGCCAAGTGGTTCCGTTCAGCTAATAAGCAGGTGTGATAATTTGTCTGTCCTGGTGTCACTCATGTCAAACATGTCAATGCCATCCAGCTTTTTTGCTTTGTGCATTCTGACACTGTGGGGTGCATTCTGGGGTGGTCTGCTGCATTTTCATGGTGGGTCACTGGTGTCACCGGTGGGGTGACAAACTTGCATGACCTGGTTTGAGTGGAAGATGCAAGTTTTTGATGTATTCAACAGCGCCATTGCATTCGTAGCATTGTGTTTGGCCATAACATAAAGGAACCTGAAATCCGGCAGTCGGGCGCCAAGTGGTTCCGTTCGGCTAAATAAGCAGGTGTGATAATTTGTCTGTCCTGGTGTCACTCATGTCAAACATGTCAATCACCATTCCATGACCACATTGATTTCGCACACCCGTTAGCAACAATCCCCATGCTTAGACTCTCGTGATGCTTTGCATGCGTTGACTCTGCGAGTGCATTGGCAGCATTATAGATAGGGTTGTGGTCTGTCTGATTATATTCTGGTGTTAGGATCCAGCAGTCTGTATGCTTCCAACTCATGCATTTATATGCATGTTTAAGAATACGTTTTTTCGGGGGCATGATACAAAATGTGAAGTCTGCCATCATAGATGCGCCTGGCAGACATTGATTTCAGCGGCGCTGGTGGTGAGGTTTCTTGAACGCTAACAAGCAGCAGTTCCCGCCTTGAGTCAAAATCCTGCATTCTGTGTAGCGCCAAAGCACAGCAAGCAGCAGAAGTGCTCCTATGAGACCAGTGCTTACATGCTTAATTCAGAGACCTTAGGTTGGCTACATGAGGCATGACCTCAGGTACATGCGTCGCAGCACTTCACCTCAAGTAAACTTTCTCATATCATTCCTTCATTCACCATTCATGTTAGATATATCAAACAGGTCAACACTAGTCCATTAGTATTGTGCTGCATCTAGGATGGATGAATGCATTAATGTGGACCACCACAGGGCTCACAGTGACAGTTGTAACCATAGCTTGCAGTAGGGGTACATACGATTGTGACCATGCCATGCTGTAAACAAACAAACCAGTAAGTTGTGTTGCTGTTGATGTTGGTAACGAGCTGGCAGGCCCAGCAATGTGCTCATGGCCAGGACGCTGACGATCATTGTGCTTTGCCTGCAGGACTGCTGCCAGGCTAGGGATCAATGCCTTGTTCCCCATGCAAGAAGGCATGCACACGCGAACAATCTGACATGCCAACTGCAAAGGCGGACGATTGCTGTACATGATGAAGCACCACTGCAAGGCAGGAGCTGGGTGAAGACCATGTTTCCAGGCAGACAACTGATGCTGACACGTATGCAAACAAGAGGCAGCCATTCCAGAGGGTGTAGGGCAGGGACTGGGACAGTTGGGCACATGTCCCAAGGTGGACTGTGTACCCGTAGTATCTTGGATTTTTGCCCCCAGAGTTTCTTGCCTGTGTGTGGGGTCGGTACCAGTGTACATGTTTACCTTGAAGGTAGCAGCTTAAGCAATAGGACGACTATCCCGAAGGCCCCTCGTACGATGTGCTGCTGCAGATGCGTGCTCCACAGCATTGTGCAGAACCACTGCTCACTATATTCGTTGTAACGATTGCGTTCTGGACCGTATATTCCCCATCGATACGAACAGTAGGGCAGTGCAAGGTAGAAAGCCAACCGGAGCCAAGACCACCTGCTGATTGCTGCTGCTAGGGGATAGCAGCCAGGCATCATGACGATGCAGGCAAGCTAAGACCACTTAGCAGCGCAATCATTAGAATATCAATACCTTGAGCTTATAGAAAGCCTGATCATACAAAGCGAGCCAAGAAGCGGCCTGCAGCGAAGCAACCCTGCTCAACTAGGACACCATCGTTCAGGACGCTTGTACTCGCACTCAAATGCATCCCAGCCAGCCACACCTTGCAGGCAAACCCGCCACAGTATGGATAATGTTTGGGGAAAGACCCGGAAACTGGGAAGAAAGCATTGTGTTCCCGGTGGAATTAAACTGTTGCGTGCAGCTGGAGAATGGGGCATCGTTTGACACGGACTCCCTTGCCATGCAGTCATCCTATAGGCCAACCCGCAGGCCCACGGATTCCTTGCAAGGCCTAGACTTCATTTCTACCGCCTGTTTGCTGTAGCGCAGCTTCCTGCTACAGCAATCGAGCTCCTTCTTCCCCAGGTCGTGGGGAAGTTGCGGAGGCGGTCCACGGCAGACCAACGGACTCAGCCCCAGGCTCCGTACAGACTGTTCTGGGGTGGTCTGCTGCATTTTCAGGGTGGGTCACTGGTGTCACCGGTGGGGTGACAAACTTGCATGACCTGGTTTGAGTGGAAGATGCAAGTTTTTGATGTATTCAACAGCGCCAGTGCATTCGTAGCATTGTGTTTGGCCGTAACATAAAGGAACCTGAAATCCGGCAGTCGGGCGCCAAGTGGTTCCGTTCGGCTAAATAAGCAGGTGTGATAACTTGTCTGTCCTGGTGTCACTCATGTCAAACATGTCAATGCCATCCAGATTTTGTGCTTTGTGCATTCTGACACTGTGGGGTGCATTCTGGGGTGGTCTGCTGCATTTTCAGGGTGGGTCACTGGTATCACCGGTGGGGTGACAAACTTGCATGACCTGGTTTGAGTGGAAGATGCAAGTTTTTGATGTATTCAACAGCGCCAGTGCATTCGTAGCATTGTGTTTGGCCGTAACATAAAGGAACCGGAAATCCGGCAGTCGGGCGCCAAGTGGTTCCGTTCGGCTAATAAGCAGGTGTGATAATTTGTCTGTCCTGGTGTCACTCATGTCAAACATGTCAATGCCATCCAGCTTTTTTACCGTTCTATGTTACCAAGCATGGGCAAGTGACGAACGGGTGACCCCTAGTTACACCGGTAGAACGCCAGAATGGCTTTTAAATGAGGTACAAGGCACATGGAAGCATCATGTTGGACACAAGGGTTCCTTGGATGTGCGCGTGTAATTTGCTGCTGTGACAAACTCCGTGTAGCTCTACTCGGCTGTGTTTGAGGGGTTAATCGCCTGTCCCGGCTTCAGTGCGCGGCAAGCTTATTTCTGAGCAGAGATGCTGTATTGCATCATGCAACCTGCTCTCCTACGCGTCATTTACCCATGTGAACAACTCTAAAGATCGGGATGTTGCAATAGGCGCGCAAATGGGCCGGAGTGTTTGCGGCCTTCACGCTTGCCCAGTAGTAGTCTGCGCTCAACAAAGCCAGGGAACCTCAGCCCATCGCTTGGGTTCAAGAACACATGAATACGCTAACGATGCTAAAGACTACCACAAAGCAGCTGCCAGGCATATACACCGAGGTAAGCAGATCGGATGCCTGCCTGCTACAGGTTCCCACTGAACTGCCTGTTTTCACCAGCAGTGGACTCCTATACACATGTAAAACAGGCAAAAGTTGAATGCTCCCGGTAAGCAGGAGGCCAGCACCGTTTTCTGTGGTTGAAGAGGGGCCAGTGGCCACTTTCTGAGCAGATTGCCAAAACAGCAGCTTTGCGCATAGAATGCCGGGACTGCAGGCACAAAAATGCTCTTCACTGCCAAGTCAGTCTAACTGTTGCTGGGTGGTTCAGTTTCTCAAATCATACCCTTTGCCTAGGGTCAAGAGTCTGCTGCCTCCTTGGAGTCAACAGCATTTCTATAGCAGGAGTGCAGCAGCTTTTGGGAAAGCTGAACAGTGGCAATGTAACAGTGCATTACACCAACAGTAAGAACGGCTACACCAGATGGTTGCTTTGTGCATTCTGACACTGTGGGGTGCATTCTGGGCTGGTCTGCTGCATTTTCAGGGTGGGTCACTGGTGTCACCGGTGGGGTGACAAACTTGCATGACCTGGTTTGAGTGGAAGATGCAAGTTTTTGATGTATTCAACAGCGCCAGTGCATTCGTAGCATTGTGTTTGGCCGTAACATAAAGGAACCGGAAATCCGGCAGTCGGGCGCCAAGTGGTTCCGTTCGGCTAATAAGCAGGTGTGATAATTTGTCTGTCCTGGTGTCACTCATGTCAAACATGTCAATGCCATCCAGCTTTTTTGCTTTGTGCATTCTGACACTGTGGGGTGCATTCTGGGGTGGTCTGCTGCATTTTCAGGGTGGGTCACTGGTGTCACCGGTGGGGTGACAAACTTGCATGACCTGGTTTGAGTGGAAGATGCAAGGTTTTGATGTATTCAACAGCGCCAGTGCATTCGTAGCATTGTGTTTGGCCGTAACATAAAGGAACCTGAAATCCGGCAGTCGGGCGCCAAGTGGTTCCGTTCGGCTAATAAGCAGGTGTGATAATTTGTCTGTCCTGGTGTCACTCATGTCAAACATGTCAATGCCATCCAGCTTTTTTGCTTTGTGCATTCTGACACTGTGGGGTGCATTCTGGGGTGGTCTGCTGCATTTTCAGGGTGGGTCACTGGTGTCACCGGTGGGGTGACAAACTTGCATGACCTGGTTTGAGTGGAAGATGCAAGTTTTTGATGTATTCAACAGCGCCAGTGCATTCGTAGCATTGTGTTTGGCCGTAACATAAAGGAACCTGAAATCCGGCAGTCGGGCGCCAAGTGGTTCCGTTCGGCTAATAAGCAGGTGTGATAATTTGTCTGTCCTGGTGTCACTCATGTCAAACATGTCAATGCCATCCAGCTTTTTTGCTTTGTGCATTCTGACACTGTGGGGTGCATTCTGGGGTGGTCTGCTGCATTTTCAGGGTGGGTCACTGGTGTCACCGGTGGGGTGACAAACTTGCATGACCTGGTTTGAGTGGAAGATGCAAGTTTTTGATGTATTCAACAGCGCCAGTGCATTCGTAGCATTGTGTTTGGCCGTAACATAAAGGAACCTGAAATCCGGCAGTCGGGCGCCAAGTGGTTCCGTTCGGCTAATAAGCAGGTGTGATAATTTGTCTGTCCTGGTGTCACTCATGTCAAACATGTCAATGCCATCCAGCTTTTTTGCTTTGTGCATTCTGACACTGTGGGGTGCATTCTGGGGTGGTCTGCTGCATTTTCAGGGTGGGTCACTGGTGTCACCGGTGGGGTGACAAACTTGCATGACCTGGTTTGAGTGGAAGATGCAAGTTTTTGATGTATTCAACAGCGCCAGTGCATTCGTAGCATTGTGTTTGGCCGTAACATAAAGGAACCTGAAATCCGGCAGTCGGGCGCCAAGTGGTTCCGTTCGGCTAATAAGCAGGTGTGATAATTTGTCTGTCCTGGTGTCACTCATGTCAAACATGTCAATGCCATCCAGCTTTTTTGCTTTGTGCATTCTGACACTGTGGGGTGCATTCTGGGGTGGTCTTCTGCATTTTCAGGGTGGGTCACTGGTGTCACCGGTGGGGTGACAAACTTGCATGACCTGGTTTGAGTGGAAGATGCAAGTTTTTGATGTATTCAACAGCGCCAGTGCATTCGTAGCATTGTGTTTGGCCGTAACATAAAGGAACCTGAAATCCGGCAGTCGGGCGCCAAGTGGTTCCGTTCGGCTAATAAGCAGGTGTGATAATTTGTCTGTCCTGGTGTCACTCATGTCAAACATGTCAATGCCATCCAGCTTTTTTGCTTTGTGCATTCTGACACTGTGGGGTGCATTCTGGGGTGGTCTGCTGCATTTTCAGGGTGGGTCACTGGTGTCACTGGTGGGGTGACAAACTTGCATGACCTGGTTTGAGTGGAAGATGCAAGTTTTTGATGTATTCAACAGCGCCAGTGCATTCGTAGCATTGTGTTTGGCCGTAACATAAAGGAACCTGAAATCCGGCAGTCGGGCGCCAAGTGGTTCCGTTCGGCTAATAAGCAGGTGTGATAATTTGTCTGTCCTGGTGTCACTCATGTCAAACATGTCAATGCCATCCAGCTTTTTTGCTTTGTGCATTCTGACACTGTGGGGTGCATTCTGGGGTGGTCTTCTGCATTTTCAGGGTGGGTCACTGGTGTCACCGGTGGGGTGACAAACTTGCATGACCTGGTTTGAGTGGAAGATGCAAGTTTTTGATGTATTCAACAGCGCCAGTGCATTCGTAGCATTGTGTTTGGCCGTAACATAAAGGAACCGGAAATCCGGCAGTCGGGCGCCAAGTGGTTCCGTTCGGCTAATAAGCAGGTGTGATAATTTGTTTGTCCTGGTGTCACTCATGTCAAACATGTCAATGGCATCCAGCTTTTTTGCTTTGTGCATTCTGACACTGTGGGGTGCATTCTGGGGTGGTCTGCTGCATTTTCAGGGTGGGTCACTGGTGTCACCGGTGGGGTGGCAAACTTGCATGACCTAGTTTGAGTGGAAGATGCAAGTTTTTGATGTATTCAACAGCGCCAGTGCATTCGTAGCATTGTGTTTGGCCGTAACATAAAGGAACCTGAAATCCGGCAGTCGGGCGCCAAGTGGTTCCGTTCGGCTAATAAGCAGGTGTGATAATTTGTATGTCACTCATGTAAAACATGTCAATGCCATCCAGCTTTTTTGCTTTGTGCATTCTGACACTGTGGGGTGCATTCTGGGGTGGTCTGCTGCATTTTCAGGGTGGGTCACTGGTGTCACCGGTGGGGTGACAAACTTGCATGACCTGGTTTGAGTGGAAGATGCAAGTTTTTGATGTATTCAACAACGCCAGTGCATTCGTAGCATTGTGTTTAGCCGTAACATAAAGGAACCTGAAATCCGGCAGTCGGGCGCCAAGTGGTTCCGTTCGGCTAATAAGCAAGACGCTTTTTCCATTGGATGCCAAATCTGGGGCCCAGAGATATTTGTTGGCAAGTTGAGAAACCCGCTTAACCTACCATCTGAGAAGGTCCATATCAATTATTTGCGTATCATGGCAGGGGTGGGGAATGGAACAGATAAGGTCATCATGCTCATGAGGGAATTTGGCCGTTACCCTGTCATGTGGCATTGGGTAGCTCTGGCTACGAGGTTTTGGATTCGTGCTATTAAGATGGGATACCAAAAACTGGTATGCAAAGCACTGAAAGCAGATATCGAGCTCATGTTGGCAGGGTGTAAGAAATGTTGGTCCTACTACCTGCTTCAGAGTCTCACAATCATGGGTGTTGTGCAAGCCAGCGACTGGTCTCCTAGTGGGATTTGCCATGTCACAGTGGACAGCATTATGGCTTTGGAAATTCAAGAGAAAGTTGTGCGTGAGAGTTTGAAGCAGATGTTTGACAAATGTTGGGAGGATGTTGACCTTGTTTGTGAGCACCCTCAAGACCCAGCCTGTCCCAGGAATCGCATTATTCATAACTCCTATGCTGCATGGGCAAGAGGGCTCCATGACGATGCCCCTACATACGTAAAGGCTAAAACCCTGTCTTTCCGCATGGTACAATGCATTGCAAAGATGCGGCTAGGATGGCACTGCTTGGCCATCCACACAGGAAGATACAATGGAATAGCAAGGGATGACAGGGTGTGTCGGTTGTGTCAAACGCTTGGCTATAGGGATGATACTACAGGGTCAGCTCCATTTGAAGATCTTGTCCACTTCATGTTGGATTGTAGGGTGCTTCACCCTGTCCGGGACAATTTCCCCCTCTTCTTCAAGCCCACCTCCTTACCAGGGCAATCCAAGGATAGTCATGTTAAGTTTATTCTCAATCATAGTGATCATGTGCAAGTTGTGAGGTGCATTTCAGCACTGAAGAAAAGGCGGGAAAGTTGTTTACAACTACTTGACGATGGTAGAGAGGGTGAAATCATGCCTGAAGGTTATCTTCCCTTTGATTACAACCTATGGCGGATTATGGGACATGATTTAGATTAATTACCTATGACTTTCATGTTACTGGACACCTCTTAGGCATGGCTATGTAGTGTTAATAGTCTGTGATAGTTCTGGAATTGCTGCTGCTATGTGATTCTCCACATCTGGGTGAGAGTATTTTTGGCATTAAGTTGTATACAAAATTCTGGTATATATGCTGTTGCGTTGCTGTTTGTTTGCTGGATGTACCCCAAAAAATCAAAAACCCAAAAAAAAAATTGTGTGTGCACTTTCCAGGGCCAGTATTCTGCATCATTGTATCTGCTTGGACATGCATGATCATGGAGTTCCAATTGGTGGATGGTGTTCAGTTTTTCTTGGTTCTATCTGTGTTAGTGGCTTTGCCACCCCTGTGGTGAACTGTGGCACCGCACGCGTGCCGATGGGTTTGCCAATGTAAGATTCACACACACATTGGGGCGGAATAGGAATGGAATAGTATTGACCATATTCCGGAATATGTCACCCGGAGCTCGTATTCCGGATTTTCCGTATTCTATTCCGGTGTGCATTTCCACTGGCGAATAACTGGCGAATAACGTTTGCCTGTTTCTAAAAGACGCTGGCCGACTGCCGATTAGCTTTGCCACCTGCCTGTGATGCTATGACATGCATGGTAGCAAGACACGGAGTCCGCACCCTGCTGACGGCACAATGCTCAAAAGGCTGCTTGCACTTTCCTTACCTCTTGCTGGCGCCGGTGTCTTATATCATGAATGGGGCATTGGGGCAGCTCCTGGGACTAGGGAGCAACGCCGTATACAGCTTATAAGCTTGTATCTGCTACGCAAGCGTCGTAACATGACTCCGGCCCAGAAGCGCAGCCTGGCATGGGCGACTGTGGGGTCGGTTTTCGCCTTAATGCCGAGGAGTTTCAGGTAAGGCCTGCTCATCTAGTAGTGGCCTCCTTTCCGAACTATGCTGGTGCTGTGAGTGCCACCGTGCCCTAGTGAAGGTAGTCACAAACACCCCTTTCTGACTAAACCCTTGCTGGTGCTCTGCAGGTGTTCTCCACAGCAGTATGTCAAGGCTCGTTCAAAGCAGTGGTTCGAGTCACATGTACTGGGCTTGTACGATGCCCGTGATTGGTACACTGAATTCAGAATGACCAAGGCAAACTTCCTTGCCCTCTGTGAGATATTGCGTCCAAGGCTGGAGAAGCAGGACACCAACTTCAAGAAGGCTTGCACAGTAGAACAGACAGTCGGTGTTGCATTGTACCGGCTTGCCCATCCCCACTACCGCTATGCCTGTTTGGCGTCCCGTTTTGGTGTGGGTGCTGCCACAGCCTGCCAGATGGTGAAAAGGTTCATCAAAGCGGTCAGAGGAGAGATGGGGCATCTCGTCAGGCTTCCAAATACTGCTGCTGAAAAGCAGCGAGTGGTACAGGGGTTTGCAAGACTTGGCTTCCCTGGTGCACGTGCTTGCCTTGATGTGGTGCAGGTAAGGGGTTTGTGCAGAGGATGATAGTGGTTCAACTAAGCAGCTTCAACAGCTCTTCAGCAATTGCTTTTGTGAAGTCCAAGCGTCAACACTGTAAGCAGATGGTTAGCAGCAATCTAGCAACTGCAGCAGGCCCATAAGCAGTAGCCCAGTTACACCGCAACAGTAGCAGCATCCAGCAGCTGCAGCATGCCCATAAGCAGTTAATCTGTTACCCAGCAATAGCAGCCGAGCAGGCATTCAGCAGCTGCAGCAGCCACACAAGCTGTCAGGCATTAAGCAGCTACTCAAAAAGCAGCTGCAGCACACCCATAAATGGCAGTAGCAGTAGCTACCTGCTGCAGCACCAGCCTCATATCTGTACAAAGGACAACAGCGCAAGCCCGACCATTATCCGTGAAGGATAGTGCAAAAGGCGAGGCCGTAGCAGGGACTTATTTTAGTGCCAAGGCCGTAGACATTCCAGGGCCATAGACGTTCCATGCTTAAGTAATGGAGCTTTAGTCCCACTTTGTATGTATCCTGCAATGTGCTGATGGCCGCATTGATGTGGGTATGATGAGCATGTGCAATCTGGTGCTGCTATAGGTATGTAACCTTCTGCTTTGTTCGTTCCACCTCGCTATTCTTTGTGACAGCTTGAGGTGCGGGGCCTATGGCACTTATTGCTACGGCATATCATGAAATGTAATAATAAAGCAAAGCAAAGTACCGGTAGTGATAAACAAGTAAAGAAACCACAACTTCATGCTATGCAGATTGGTATGAAGACCCCAATTATGCCTGTCAAGCGGAGGAACAGTTACTACCACACCAAGAAGGGCTGCTCTACCATTGCTTGTCAGGCCTTGGTGGATCATGACACACGCTTCATGGATGTTAGTGTGGGATGGCCTGGGTCTGTACATGATAGTCGGATTCTGCGGCTCAGCAGTCTGTGGATGAAAATTATGGGGGGTCACTTTTTGGATCAGAGTGAGCAGATAACACTACCAGACGGGACTGTCATTACTCCCTACATGCTGGGTGACAGTGGGTATGCCCTAGTGCCTTTCTTGATGATCCCTTTTCCAGCAGCCAAAGTGGGGCCTCACAGCATGGAAAGGCGGTTTAACCGCAGGTTTAGCGGTGTCAGGAACTTGGTCGAGAGGGCTTTTGGTCAACTTAAGAACCGCTTCCAGATATTGATGTGGAAGATGATGCATGATATCAGGTTCTGCAATGATGTCATCTGGGCATGCATGATCCTGCATAATTGGCTGAAAGACAGGCATGATGAGCTGCCCAGGCGTTTCATGGTGCGACGGGGTTTGGATATAGATCCCAGACGGGATGCCATTTCGCGTGCTTCTATGAACAGAGCATTGCGCAATCGGCACCAGCAGCGGCAGCAGGGGTTGCGGCAGCAGCAGCAAGGCGTCCGGCCTGTAGTTTCGGTGGACAAACGTGCTGCCATTGAGAAGAGGAATCAGATTATGCGGAATGTGCTGCGTTAGACCGCTGGTCAGTCTGTTCAAGGGGATTTGTAAGAAGGGGTTGTTTTGAGCAAGGCATTCAATTGCTTGACTTGCTGTTGACTGGGTCAACTGGTCAGCACCTGGCAAGTTGAACTTGGCGGGCCTGGTACATCAATTGGCTAGCAAGCGAGGGCTGTTAATAGCAGCCAGTCTGAGAATCTTGGACACGAGCTTTTGAGTATGCTGTTGGAGCTTTTTGTGGGGTTATGCTTGGGTGCTGTACGGGCCGGAGGGTTGAGCATTGTCTCTCTTGCTGTATCTTGAAGTAGTACTGCTGGTGGGGTTAATGCTAGCGCGTTATTGGAGGGCTCGGAGGGGCTGTGCAGTGCGCTTTATTTTTAAATTGAGCAGTGTATCTTGAATAGTTCGGAGTTCAGGGGTGCCGGAGTTTCCTACACCAATCATCTCTCTTGACTCAACGGTTCTGCAGTACGATAGTTGGGCATCCGTGCCATCGGCTGCTGTACTCCAGCATGTACGTTTGACAGAGAACTAATATGAATCGATTGCAAAGCGCTGAGACTGTTCAGCACCGACCACAAGGTATAAATAGTAGATACATATCTTAATTCCTAGATCACCAACTAGCCCAGAAGGGCATCCCATACATAGTTAACAATCAACCAGTGCAATAGATGACCTCACTGCACACATCTTCACAGCATGACAGCTTACCCTCTGAACAGACGAGCGCCAGGGCTAGCCTGTTCAGCAACTGCAGCCACCGCTGCCGCAACAGCATCTAGTGCTCCTTGCGGTGACCGGCGTACTCCTTCACCACTAATACCCCCAAACATCTCCCCAACTCCCCAGCCCTGGCAGCAGCACCACCGTTGTCCAATCCCACTCTCAAACCGCCAGACCCTGCTGCAGCTGCACCTCCCAAACTATCTGTATAACCCCCTCCTTGCCCTCTTGCAGTGGCCGCTCTTCCCACAGAACCATGCCCATTCTGCGCCCCAAACATGCCCATCCCCGCACCCGATCCACCTGGAGTACCCAACCCTGTCAGTGGTGCCCCCAAGCCACTCTGTGGTACACCTGCTCCCACACCTGCTAAGGCTCCCAAACCTCCTAGCTGCTCACCAAAGCTAAGCGCCATTGCAGCTTGCGCCGGCATACCCATCTGGACCAACTCCTTGTAGCTTTTAATAGCCATCTGTCTTGCATACTGCTCCATCAGGGGTGCAGCCATCTTGGTGAGGCCATCTACCAGTGCTGCTGAACTGTCAGTGTTGCTGCTCTTCGGCTGTTCTGATAGGCTCTTGACGAGAGCTGCTTGAAGCAACTGGTCAGTGCTGTCACCACCGGCCTTCTTTGCGGTAGTCTCCTTGACCATGTTGACCAAGTGGACGACATTGGGGTTCAGGTTGGGGGGCTTGCTCTTCTTGCGTCTGTGCGAGTGACCATCCTGTCCTTCTGCCTGCAAAAAGCAAGACGATATCAGTCAAATTTAGCATTGTTCCAATGCTATTGTCCAATCAGCTATATTTTGCTTGCATTGTTGCTTGGAAGGTCCTGTCAGATGAATGTACAGCAATACTGTGCAAAACAATTCTGTCACAGGGATCCTGCCAAGGGGCCCGGCTGCTCGATAAGCTAATTGCAGGACCTGGACCGACACATACAGGTCAACAATCCACAAGTACCATCCAAGGCTGATACACCTACTGAATCAGTATCCACTAGAGATAGGGGCTAAAAGGAACTCAAGGACCTAGCCAAGACATAAAGCTGCCATCAGCAAGCAACTACCGTTGCTTTATGTCTTGGCTAGGCCCAAGCCAATTTCAATCTACTCTCAACAGATCATGACTGCCAACTCCAGGACAACAATTTGGTCACCCAGTGTCACCAGTTAGTGCGCACCTGCTCATCATCTCCTGCGGCTGCACCTCCATGCTCTGCATCTGGCCCAGTGGGATCCTCTTCAATCTGAGCGCCACCTGCACAACAAGAATAAGCATCCCTGAATAAAGGACACATGTACTAGGCAGTAAACACGTGTACTCTTTTGACAACAAGCTTATATCATGCCTCTCCGCACTATCATGAAGTTGTCCCTTGTACTTAAAATGCAATTGACTTCAATCAATCAACTTTGGATCTGGAAAAGGTCACAGTAAGGGATCGGGCTCAGGGTATCAAGGTCAGGATGAGGGGTAAGTCTTTAGAAGAGTGAGGCGCGCTCTGTATGCCAGCCAGCAACACACCACAATCAGACATTAGAAGAGCAACGCATGCAGTTTCAACACCAAAAGAGCTCCTTGTGACAGAATTGCCTTGCTTGAAGCGTTTCCCTCAGGCTGTACTCACCCTCACCATCATCAGTCCCAGCTGCTGCAGCCCCAGGTGCTCCGTTCGGCATCGGCAGATCTTCATTGCACAGCTTCATGCCTAGGTCATACATCTTCTTTGTGAGTGCAGTTGGGAGGCTCTTGAAGGCCAACATGTTGGCCTTTGCTTTGCGTTGCTGGACGGTCATGCCAAGGTACTTGGGGCCACCGCCGGTCACTTGAGTGTTGAAGTCCCTCACTGCCTTGGCATTCTGCTTCATCAGCTTGATCTTGTTATCTGCATTGGCCTTTGTCCAGTTGCTGCCATGCACTGCATTGGTGTGGTTTACAGCCCTAGGAACAGCATACAGACAAGCACACAAAACAAATGTCACGAACAAGGCATGAAAAGACTTGTCAAGCTCAGATACAACAGGATCGGCAAATACGCTCAGAGAGAGTATGTTGCATCGGTTGGTAGGACATGCACGCTGAAGATGAGCATGATGCTGCAACAGTAGGTTGTACGGTGACAAGGACATGAAGTGTGCAACTAAATGTCCCACACTGGTCCTCAGATGTACCCACATACATTTTACGCCCTCAGCCCTGCCTAAAGACACAAATCAGCTGAAGCATGCATGTTTCACTACGGTATGCACAACTGGGAGCACACAAGATTAATCACGCATGCATGCATCCAACCAAGGCAAACCAGCACTTACTCCTGCAGCATGACTGCCTTGGTCTTCTTGTTGTGATCTGCAGCGTTGTCTTCCTCTATCTCTAGGTACGCCTTAGCCAGAGTCGTAGCTTGTTTTGCTGTCCAGTTGATTTTGGCCCTCTTTGGCTGCATGCAAACAAAAGCAAGGATGTATCAAAGCCATGCCAGGTATCAGTAATTGATGCCAAGAATCAATGCGAGGAGGTGAGCTGCGGGGCTCTCTACGGTCGGGAGGATCCTTGGGGCTGCGGGCCTCAGCCTAAGAAGAAGAAGCATACACTTGATGAGAACATCCAACAAATCACAAAGCACATGGCATTCTTAAGCATTGTCCGGTGTGCTAACTTGCCATGTGCAGCAAAACAAGAGATGGGTACATATGGCAGAGGTACACAAAAATGCAAGGGAGGAGTTTGCAACAAACACAGGGAAGAAGTTATGCCAGAATTTAGATAGCTCATCTAGTCAACAAGCAAGACACGACATAAGGAAACAAGACATGCACTTGGCAGAGAGGCAGTTAGAAAGATGGGGACCTGTTCAGCAGAGCAAAACATGGCAGATATAAAGGTTACCTCTCTAGCTGCAGCATCTCCTCCTAGCTCCTGATGCTTGCCCTTCTGCTGCTGCTGCTTGGGCCCCCCTCCGGGCTGCTTTCTCTTCTTTCCCCTGGCAGCAGGTTCTTCTTCAACCTCCTGCAGCTCCTCCTCTTCCTATCCCTCCTCACTCACCTTGTTCTCCCCATAATCATCATCCTCATCCTCCCCGTAATCCCCATCCTGTTGCCAACCCCTAAGCACACCAGCACCAACACCACCCTTGTCATCATCTCCCTCACTTTCCGGATCAGACTCATTCTCAGATTCCTCCTCGTCCACCTCTACATAACCTCTAGAAACCTCCTCTTCATCCCCATCACCATCTTCCCCTGCTTCATCCCCTAAGTCATAATCGTAGTCCCCATAAGTGGAGCCATCAGCAGCAGCAGCAGCAGCAGCAGCAGCATTCCTAGCACCAGAGGCACGACCCCCATTCCTGGCAGCATCACCACCCTCCTCAGCAAATTCATTGTCTAGCTGCTTCCCAAGGTTGCCTGGGCTCGCGCCTGACTGCCGGTTGCCCTTCTTTCCAGAGCTGAAGGTATCCAGCCTGATATTGTAACCTGGTACACTGTGTTCAATGGGCGAGCTCTTACGCCTCGGCTGCTGGCCAGGCTGCGTCGGAGCAGATCTCTGCAAGGAGGGCAGATTAATGTGTTATCTATCTGGCACTATAGCAATGCTTCTCCTGGGATGACATAGAGCTATGCTATCTAGTGCAAAGCATGCCTGCTGCCACAGCAGCAGTGGCACACTGCAACAAGGACAGCTGACAAAGCCAATACAAAACTGGCAAAGCGGGGCTTCAGGTCGGATAGAAACAGCAGAAGAGTGGCATACGTCTTACCCTGGCAAAAGATTTGCTGCCTCCTTGAAGACGCGGCGCTGCTGCCGCACCCCCACTTGCACCATGTCCAGCAGCGGCGCCACCGTGCATTGGGCCTGGCACCTGACGAGCCGCTAGCAGAGGGCGTGTAACTTTAGAAGGTGCTTTGCCCTTCTGCATTTGTGGCCACCCAACTTGCAACAAGTGGCCCAGCCGCACTCCGTCCACAAAAACGATCCCGTCCTTAACAAGCCTAACCATTACGCGCCATATTGACAAAGCTATAATCCCTGGCCGCTTCTACAGTGCTGGAGCAAAAATGCTTGGGGGTGCGGCGGTCTTATTCCCAGGAATACGTGCTATTCCACTTGCTCGAGCGGAATGAGAAATGCGGCTCCATATTCCGACGGAATACGCTTATTCGGGTGCTATTCGGGTGGGTGGAAACGGAATGGGAATAGAATGCGAATAAACCCCTATTCCACCCCATATTCGACCGTTTACTCCGCGATGGAAAAAGGCCCTAACAAAACAAACCAATTTTAACGTCCGGGTCCAAGACCGGAAGTCAGACTGAATCATCGGACGGCCTTGCGGCGACGGTGTTGCCCAGTTGATCAGACCGTTAGCCCATTGAACAGACGAATCCATTGTCTAGGCAACGCGGATACCTGTAACCTTTTTCTTGAGAGGCCCCGGCTAAGGGCGGCGAGGAGACCGGGATTCGAACACCGGATCTGAGGATTCGAAGTCCTCTGCTCTACCAATTGAGCTCCCCCCCCCCTTTTTTTTTTTTTTTTTTTTTTTTGAGCCTAAGCAGGTGTGATAATTTGTCTGTCCTGGTGTCACTCATGTCAAACATGCCAATGCCATCCAGCTTTTTTGCTTTGTGCATTCTGACACTGTGGGGTGCATTCTGGGGTGGTCTGCTGCATTTTCAGGGTGGGTCACTGGTGTCACCGGTGGGGTGACAAACTTGCATGACCTGGTTTGAGTGGAAGATGCAAGTTTTTGATGTATTCAACAGCGCCAGTGCATTCGTAGCATTGTGTTTGGCCGTAACATAAAGGAACCTGAAATCCGGCAGTCGGGCGCCAAGTGGTTCCGTTCGGCTAATAAGCAAGTGTGATAATTTGTCTGTCCTGGTGTCACTCATGTCAAACATGTCAATGCCATCCAGCTTTTTTGCTTTGTGCATTCTGACACTGTGGGGTGCATTCTGGGGTGGTCTGCTGCATTTTCAGGGTGGGTCAGTGGTGTCACCGGTGGGGTGACAAACTTGCATGACCTGGTTTGAGTGGAAGATGCAATTTTTGATGTATTCAACAGCGCCAGTGCATTCGTAGCATTGTGTTTGGCCGTAACATAAAGGAACCTGAAATCCGGCAGTCGGGCGCCAAGTGGTTCCGTTCGGCTAATAAGCAGGTGTGATAATTTGTCTGTCCTGGTGTCACTCATGTCAAACATGTCAATGCCATCCAGCTTTTTTGCTTTGTGCATTCTGACACTGTGGGGTGCATTCTGGGGTGGTCTGCTGCATTTTCAGGGTGGGTCACTGGTGTCACCGGTGGGGTGACAAACTTGCATGACCAGGTTTGAGTGGAAGATGCAAGTTTTTGATGTATTCAACAGCGCCAGTGCATTCGTAGCATTGTGTTTGGCCGTAACATAAAGGAACCTGAAATCCGGCAGTCGGGCGCCAAGTGGTTCCGTTCGGCTAATAAGCAAGTGTGATAATTTGTTTGTCCTGGTGTCACTCATGTCAAACATGTCAATGTCATCCAGCTTTTCTGCTTTGTGCATTCTGACACTGTGGGGTGCATTCTGGGGTGGTCTTCTGCATTTTCAGGGTGGGTCACTGGTGTCACCGGTGGGGTGACAAACTTGCATGACCTGGTTTGAGTGGAAGATGCAAGTTTTTGATGTATTCAACAGCGCCAGTGCATTCGTAGCATTGTGTTTGGCCGTAACATAAAGGAACCTGAAATCCGGCAGTCGGGCGCCAAGTGGTTCCGTTCGGCTAATAAGCAGGTGTGATAATTTGTCTGTCCTGGTGTCACTCATGTCAAACATGTCAATGCCATCCAGCTTTTTTGCTTTGTGCATTCTGACACTGTGGGGTGCATTCTGGGGTGGTCTGCTGCATTTTCAGGGTGGGTCACTGGTGTCACCGGTGGGGTGACAAACTTGCATGACCAGGTTTGAGTGGAAGATGCAAGTTTTTGATGTATTCAACAGCGCCAGTGCATTCGTAGCATTGTGTTTGGCCGTAACATAAAGGAACCTGAAATCCGGCAGTCGGGCGCCGAGTGGTTCCGTTCGGCTAATAAGCAGGTGTGATAATTTGTCTGTCCTGGTGTCACTCATGTCAAACATGTCAATGCCATCCAGCTTTTTTGCTTTGTGCATTCTGACACTGTGGGGTGCATTCTGGGGTGGTCTGCTGCATTTTCAGGGTGGGTCACTGGTGTCACCGGTGGGGTGACAAACTTGCATGACCTGGTTTGAGTGGAAGATGCAAGTTTTTGATGTATTCAACAGCGCCAGTGCATTCGTAGCATTGTGTTTGGCCGTAACATAAAGGAACCTGAAATCCGGCAGTCGGGTGCCAAGTGGTTCCGTTCGGCTAATAAGCAGGTGTGATAATTTGTCTGTCCTGGTGTCACTCATGTCAAACATGTCAATGCCATCCAGCTTTTTTGCTTTGTGCATTCTGACACTGTGGGGTGCATTCTGGGGTGGTCTGCTGCATTTTCAGGGTGGGTCACTGGTGTCACCGGTGGGGTGACAAACTTGCATGACCTGGTTTGAGTGGAAGATGCAAGTTTTTGATGTATTCAACAGCGCCAGTGCATTCGTAGCATTGTGTTTGGCCGTAACATAAAGGAACCTGAAATCCGGCAGTCGCGCGCCAAGTGGTTCCGTTCGGCTAATAAGCAGGTGTGATAATTTGTTTGTCCTGGTGTCACTCATGTCAAACATGTCAATGCCATCCAGCTTTTCTGCTTTGTGCATTCTGACACTGTGGGGTGCATTCTGGGGTGGTCTGCTGCATTTTCAGGTTGGGTCACTGGTGTCACCGGTGGGGTGACAAACTTGCATGACCTGGTTTGAGTGGAAGATGCAAGTTTTTGATGTATTCAACAGCGCCAGTGCATTCGTAGCATTGTGTTTGGCCGTAACATAAAGGAACCTGAAATCCGGCAGTCGGGCGCCAAGTGGTTCCGTTCGGCTAATAAGCAAGTGTGATAATTTGTCTGTCCTGGTGTCACTCATGTCAAACATGTCAATGCCATCCAGCTTTTTTGCTTTGTGCATTCTGACACTGTGGGGTGCATTCTGGGGTGGTCTGCTGCATTTTCAGGGTGGGTCAGTGGTGTCACCGGTGGGGTGACAAACTTGCATGACCTGGTTTGAGTGGAAGATGCAATTTTTGATGTATTCAACAGCGCCAGTGCATTCGTAGCATTGTGTTTGGCCGTAACATAAAGGAACCTGAAATCCGGCAGTCGGGCGCCAAGTGGTTCCGTTCGGCTAATAAGCAGGTGTGATAATTTGTCTGTCCTGGTGTCACTCATGTCAAACATGTCAATGCCATCCAGCTTTTTTGCTTTGTGCATTCTGACACTGTGGGGTGCATTCTGGGGTGGTCTGCTGCATTTTCAGGGTGGGTCACTGGTGTCACCGGTGGGGTGACAAACTTGCATGACCAGGTTTGAGTGGAAGATGCAAGTTTTTGATGTATTCAACAGCGCCAGTGCATTCGTAGCATTGTGTTTGGCCGTAACATAAAGGAACCTGAAATCCGGCAGTCGGGCGCCAAGTGGTTCCGTTCGGCTAATAAGCAAGTGTGATAATTTGTTTGTCCTGGTGTCACTCATGTCAAACATGTCAATGTCATCCAGCTTTTCTGCTTTGTGCATTCTGACACTGTGGGGTGCATTCTGGGGTGGTCTTCTGCATTTTCAGGGTGGGTCACTGGTGTCACCGGTGGGGTGACAAACTTGCATGACCTGGTTTGAGTGGAAGATGCAAGTTTTTGATGTATTCAACAGCGCCAGTGCATTCGTAGCATTGTGTTTGGCCGTAACATAAAGGAACCTGAAATCCGGCAGTCGGGCGCCAAGTGGTTCCGTTCGGCTAATAAGCAGGTGTGATAATTTGTCTGTCCTGGTGTCACTCATGTCAAACATGTCAATGCCATCCAGCTTTTTTGCTTTGTGCATTCTGACACTGTGGGGTGCATTCTGGGGTGGTCTGCTGCATTTTCAGGGTGGGTCACTGGTGTCACCGGTGGGGTGACAAACTTGCATGACCAGGTTTGAGTGGAAGATGCAAGTTTTTGATGTATTCAACAGCGCCAGTGCATTCGTAGCATTGTGTTTGGCCGTAACATAAAGGAACCTGAAATCCGGCAGTCGGGCGCCGAGTGGTTCCGTTCGGCTAATAAGCAGGTGTGATAATTTGTCTGTCCTGGTGTCACTCATGTCAAACATGTCAATGCCATCCAGCTTTTTTGCTTTGTGCATTCTGACACTGTGGGATGCATTCTGGGGTGGTCTGCTGCATTTTCAGGGTGGGTCACTGGTGTCACCGGTGGGGTGACAAACTTGCATGACCTGGTTTGAGTGGAAGATGCAAGTTTTTGATGTATTCAACAGCGCCAGTGCATTCGTAGCATTGTGTTTGGCCGTAACATAAAGGAACCTGAAATCCGGCAGTCGGGTGCCAAGTGGTTCCGTTCGGCTAATAAGCAGGTGTGATAATTTGTCTGTCCTGGTGTCACTCATGTCAAACATGTCAATGCCATCCAGCTTTTTTGCTTTGTGCATTCTGACACTGTGGGGTGCATTCTGGGGTGGTCTGCTGCATTTTCAGGGTGGGTCACTGGTGTCACCGGTGGGGTGACAAACTTGCATGACCTGGTTTGAGTGGAAGATGCAAGTTTTTGATGTATTCAACAGCGCCAGTGCATTCGTAGCATTGTGTTTGGCCGTAACATAAAGGAACCTGAAATCCGGCAGTCGGGCGCCGAGTGGTTCCGTTCGGCTAATAAGCAGGTGTGATAATTTGTCTGTCCTGGTGTCACTCATGTCAAACATGTCAATGCCATCCAGCTTTTTTGCTTTGTGCATTCTGACACTGTGGGGTGCATTCTGGGGTGGTCTGCTGCATTTTCAGGGTGGGTCACTGGTGTCACCGGTGGGGTGACAAACTTGCATGACCTGGTTTGAGTGGAAGATGCAAGTTTTTGATGTATTCAACAGCGCCAGTGCATTCGTAGCATTGTGTTTGGCCGTAACATAAAGGAACCTGAAATCCGGCAGTCGGGTGCCAAGTGGTTCCGTTCGGCTAATAAGCAGGTGTGATAATTTGTCTGTCCTGGTGTCACTCATGTCAAACATGTCAATGCCATCCAGCTTTTTTGCTTTGTGCATTCTGACACTGTGGGGTGCATTCTGGGGTGGTCTGCTGCATTTTCAGGGTGGGTCACTGGTGTCACCGGTGGGGTGACAAACTTGCATGACCTGGTTTGAGTGGAAGATGCAAGTTTTTGATGTATTCAACAGCGCCAGTGCATTCGTAGCATTGTGTTTGGCCGTAACATAAAGGAACCTGAAATCCGGCAGTCGGGCGCCAAGTGGTTCCGTTCGGCTAATAAGCAGGTGTGATAATTTGTTTGTCCTGGTGTCACTCATGTCAAACATGTCAATGCCATCCAGCTTTTCTGCTTTGTGCATTCTGACACTGTGGGGTGCATTCTGGGGTGGTCTGCTGCATTTTCAGGGTGGGTCACTGGTGTCACCGGTGGGGTGACAAACTTGCATGACCTGGTTTGAGTGGAAGATGCAAGTTTTTGATGTATTCAACAGCGCCAGTGCATTCGTAGCATTGTGTTTGGCCGTAACATAAAGGAACCTGAAATCCGGCAGTCGGGCGCCAAGTGGTTCCGTTCGGCTAATAAGCAAGTGTGATAATTTGTCTGTCCTGGTGTCACTCATGTCAAACATGTCAATGCCATCCAGCTTTTTTGCTTTGTGCATTCTGACACTGTGGGGTGCATTCTGGGGTGGTCTGCTGCATTTTCAGGGTGGGTCAGTGGTGTCACCGGTGGGGTGACAAACTTGCATGACCTGGTTTGAGTGGAAGATGCAATTTTTGATGTATTCAACAGCGCCAGTGCATTCGTAGCATTGTGTTTGGCCGTAACATAAAGGAACCTGAAATCCGGCAGTCGGGCGCCAAGTGGTTCCGTTCGGCTAATAAGCAGGTGTGATAATTTGTCTGTCCTGGTGTCACTCATGTCAAACATGTCAATGCCATCCAGCTTTTTTGCTTTGTGCATTCTGACACTGTGGGGTGCATTCTGGGGTGGTCTGCTGCATTTTCAGGGTGGGTCACTGGTGTCACCGGTGGGGTGACAAACTTGCATGACCAGGTTTGAGTGGAAGATGCAAGTTTTTGATGTATTCAACAGCGCCAGTGCATTCGTAGCATTGTGTTTGGCCGTAACATAAAGGAACCTGAAATCCGGCAGTCGGGCGCCAAGTGGTTCCGTTCGGCTAATAAGCAAGTGTGATAATTTGTTTGTCCTGGTGTCACTCATGTCAAACATGTCAATGTCATCCAGCTTTTCTGCTTTGTGCATTCTGACACTGTGGGGTGCATTCTGGGGTGGTCTGCTGCATTTTCAGGGTGGGTCAGTGGTGTCACCGGTGGGGTGACAAACTTGCATGACCTGGTTTGAGTGGAAGATGCAAGTTTTTGATGTATTCAACAGCGCCAGTGCATTCGTAGCATTGTGTTTGGCCGTAACATAAAGGAACCTGAAATCCGGCAGTCGGGCGCCAAGTGGTTCCGTTCGGCTAATAAGCAGGTGTGATAATTTGTCTGTCCTGGTGTCACTCATGTCAAACATGTCAATGCCATCCAGCTTTTTTGCTTTGTGCATTCTGACACTGTGGGGTGCATTCTGGGGTGGTCTGCTGCATTTTCAGGGTGGGTCACTGGTGTCACCGGTGGGGTGACAAACTTGCATGACCAGGTTTGAGTGGAAGATGCAAGTTTTTGATGTATTCAACAGCGCCAGTGCATTCGTAGCATTGTGTTTGGCCGTAACATAAAGGAACCTGAAATCCGGCAGTCGGGCGCCGAGTGGTTCCGTTCGGCTAATAAGCAGGTGTGATAATTTGTCTGTCCTGGTGTCACTCATGTCAAACATGTCAATGCCATCCAGCTTTTTTGCTTTGTGCATTCTGACACTGTGGGGTGCATTCTGGGGTGGTCTGCTGCATTTTCAGGGTGGGTCACTGGTGTCACCGGTGGGGTGACAAACTTGCATGACCTGGTTTGAGTGGAAGATGCAAGTTTTTGATGTATTCAACAGCGCCAGTGCATTCGTAGCATTGTGTTTGGCCGTAACATAAAGGAACCTGAAATCCGGCAGTCGGGCGCCGAGTGGTTCCGTTCGGCTAATAAGCAGGTGTGATAATTTGTCTGTCCTGGTGTCACTCATGTCAAACATGTCAATGCCATCCAGCTTTTTTGCTTTGTGCATTCTGACACTGTGGGGTGCATTCTGGGGTGGTCTGCTGCATTTTCAGGGTGGGTCACTGGTGTCACCGGTGGGGTGACAAACTTGCATGACCTGGTTTGAGTGGAAGATGCAAGTTTTTGATGTATTCAACAGCGCCAGTGCATTCGTAGCATTGTGTTTGGCCGTAACATAAAGGAACCTGAAATCCGGCAGTCGGGCGCCAAGTGGTTCCGTTCGGCTAATAAGCAGGTGTGATAATTTGTCTGTCCTGGTGTCACTCATGTCAAACATGTCAATGCCATCCAGCTTTTTTGCTTTGTGCATTCTGACACTGTGGGGTGCATTCTGGGGTGGTCTGCTGCATTTTCAGGGTGGGTCACTGGTGTCACCGGTGGGGTGACAAACTTGCATGACCTGGTTTGAGTGGAAGATGCAAGTTTTTGATGTATTCAACAGCGCCAGTGCATTCGTAGCATTGTGTTTGGCCGTAACATAAAGGAACCTGAAATCCGGCAGTCGGGCGCCAAGTGGTTCCGTTCGGCTAATAAGCAGGTGTGATAATTTGTTTGTCCTGGTGTCACTCATGTCAAACATGTCAATGCCATCCAGCTTTTCTGCTTTGTGCATTCTGACACTGTGGGGTGCATTCTGGGGTGGTCTGCTGCATTTTCAGGGTGGGTCACTGGTGTCACCGGTGGGGTGACAAACTTGCATGACCTGGTTTGAGTGGAAGATGCAAGTTTTTGATGTATTCAACAGCGCCAGTGCATTCGTAGCATTGTGTTTGGCCGTAACATAAAGGAACCTGAAATCCGGCAGTCGGGCGCCAAGTGGTTCCGTTCGGCTAATAAGCAAGTGTGATAATTTGTCTGTCCTGGTGTCACTCATGTCAAACATGTCAATGCCATCCAGCTTTTTTGCTTTGTGCATTCTGACACTGTGGGGTGCATTCTGGGGTGGTCTGCTGCATTTTCAGGGTGGGTCAGTGGTGTCACCGGTGGGGTGACAAACTTGCATGACCTGGTTTGAGTGGAAGATGCAATTTTTGATGTATTCAACAGCGCCAGTGCATTCGTAGCATTGTGTTTGGCCGTAACATAAAGGAACCTGAAATCCGGCAGTCGGGCGCCAAGTGGTTCCGTTCGGCTAATAAGCAGGTGTGATAATTTGTCTGTCCTGGTGTCACTCATGTCAAACATGTCAATGCCATCCAGCTTTTTTGCTTTGTGCATTCTGACACTGTGGGGTGCATTCTGGGGTGGTCTGCTGCATTTTCAGGGTGGGTCACTGGTGTCACCGGTGGGGTGACAAACTTGCATGACCAGGTTTGAGTGGAAGATGCAAGTTTTTGATGTATTCAACAGCGCCAGTGCATTCGTAGCATTGTGTTTGGCCGTAACATAAAGGAACCTGAAATCCGGCAGTCGGGCGCCAAGTGGTTCCGTTCGGCTAATAAGCAAGTGTGATAATTTGTTTGTCCTGGTGTCACTCATGTCAAAC
The DNA here is from genome assembly GCA_963556185.1 of Pseudopediastrum boryanum. Taxonomy (NCBI): domain Eukaryota; kingdom Viridiplantae; phylum Chlorophyta; class Chlorophyceae; order Sphaeropleales; family Hydrodictyaceae; genus Pseudopediastrum; species Pseudopediastrum boryanum. The sequence goes on from OY744495.1 coordinate 9,594,608, forward strand.
ATGTCAATGTCATCCAGCTTTTCTGCTTTGTGCATTCTGACACTGTGGGGTGCATTCTGGGGTGGTCTGCTGCATTTTCAGGGTGGGTCACTGGTGTCACCGGTGGGGTGACAAACTTGCATGACCTGGTTTGAGTGGAAGATGCAAGTTTTTGATGTATTCAACAGCGCCAGTGCATTCGTAGCATTGTGTTTGGCCGTAACATAAAGGAACCTGAAATCCGGCAGTCGGGCGCCAAGTGGTTCCGTTCGGCTAATAAGCAGGTGTGATAATTTGTCTGTCCTGGTGTCACTCATGTCAAACATGTCAATGCCATCCAGCTTTTTTGCTTTGTGCATTCTGACACTGTGGGGTGCATTCTGGGGTGGTCTGCTGCATTTTCAGGGTGGGTCACTGGTGTCACCGGTGGGGTGACAAACTTGCATGACCAGGTTTGAGTGGAAGATGCAAGTTTTTGATGTATTCAACAGCGCCAGTGCATTCGTAGCATTGTGTTTGGCCGTAACATAAAGGAACCTGAAATCCGGCAGTCGGGCGCCGAGTGGTTCCGTTCGGCTAATAAGCAGGTGTGATAATTTGTCTGTCCTGGTGTCACTCATGTCAAACATGTCAATGCCATCCAGCTTTTTTGCTTTGTGCATTCTGACACTGTGGGGTGCATTCTGGGGTGGTCTGCTGCATTTTCAGGGTGGGTCACTGGTGTCACCGGTGGGGTGACAAACTTGCATGACCTGGTTTGAGTGGAAGATGCAAGTTTTTGATGTATTCAACAGCGCCAGTGCATTCGTAGCATTGTGTTTGGCCGTAACATAAAGGAACCTGAAATCCGGCAGTCGGGCGCCAAGTGGTTCCGTTCGGCTAATAAGCAGGTGTGATAATTTGTCTGTCCTGGTGTCACTCATGTCAAACATGTCAATGCCATCCAGCTTTTTTGCTTTGTGCATTCTGACACTGTGGGGTGCATTCTGGGGTGGTCTGCTGCATTTTCAGGGTGGGTCACTGGTGTCACCGGTGGGGTGACAAACTTGCATGACCTGGTTTGAGTGGAAGATGCAAGTTTTTGATGTATTCAACAGCGCCAGTGCATTCGTAGCATTGTGTTTGGCCGTAACATAAAGGAACCTGAAATCCGGCAGTCGGGCGCCAAGTGGTTCCGTTCGGCTAATAAGCAGGTGTGATAATTTGTCTGTCCTGGTGTCACTCATGTCAAACATGTCAATGCCATCCAGCTTTTTTGCTTTGTGCATTCTGACACTGTGGGGTGCATTCTGGGGTGGTCTGCTGCATTTTCAGGGTGGGTCACTGGTGTCACCGGTGGGGTGACAAACTTGCATGACCTGGTTTGAGTGGAAGATGCAAGTTTTTGATGTATTCAACAGCGCCAGTGCATTCGTAGCATTGTGTTTGGCCGTAACATAAAGGAACCTGAAATCCGGCAGTCGGGCGCCAAGTGGTTCCGTTCGGCTAATAAGCAGGTGTGATAATTTGTTTGTCCTGGTGTCACTCATGTCAAACATGTCAATGCCATCCAGATTTTCTGCTTTGTGCATTCTGACACTGTGGGGTGCATTCTGGGGTGGTCTGCTGCATTTTCAGGGTGGGTCACTGGTGTCACCGGTGGGGTGACAAACTTGCATGACCTGGTTTGAGTGGAAGATGCAAGTTTTTGATGTATTCAACAGCGCCAGTGCATTCGTAGCATTGTGTTTGGCCGTAACATAAAGGAACCTGAAATCCGGCAGTCGGGCGCCAAGTGGTTCCGTTCGGCTAATAATGCGCTACGCTCCTCTATGTTTTGTATTTTTTATTTTACGCTCCTCTATGGCTGGCCCTTAACTAAAGCAGGGCATGATCCATTGCTCGTTTGAACATTGCAAGATTATTGCAAGCACTGAACACACGGCAACAACGCCATAGCTGCTGATGAATGGGGGCCATACGACATGTACTCATCAACCAGCAGCACAGGTGCGCAGTTTTAAACGGACGTTCTATTGAGACAAGGTGTATTGATTGCTAGTTGTAGCCGCCTAAACAGCTCAGGAAGTTCGGTTGCACTTGACTCCATCATTGGAGGTTGATGCATGAGCTGCTGATGTGATGTCCATGGTCCATTTAAATATTGTGCTACCATTAGGATTCCTTTGACCTTGTTGCTGGACCTCCTAATCTCCCATGCATATATACGTTGTTGAAGCCTGCCTCCGACATGTAGTTTGTTCCATCTCGCTGCATTATGTGACAGGTGCAGGGTCTATGGCACTTCTTGCTATGGCATACATTGAAATGCTGCTGATAACAACTGTAAGAATTCTGCTTCAGTTGACATCCCCTTTTAAAAGCAATTTCTGCAGCATCGAGCCATCTGACTGCTAGGACGCAGGGCAAAAGCACCTGTATGGCAGGTGGCGACGCTTATATGGGTGTATGACGCATGTGGAATATGCATAAATGCTGCAGTAGCAGAAGTACCTAGGGACCATATGCCAAGCGACACGGATGAGCAGCATACGTAAGTTGACATGTGCTGGAGAGGTGACATGACACAAGGTGCATAGAATGCGAAGCTCACGGATATGTACATCCCAACAGCATCCATTTGTCACCTCCTATGTCGCCGTTGAGCCCGCTCTTTCGCAGCTCTTTCGCAGTTCAGCCATGTCCTTCGCCAGGCGGTCTCCGGTACCATTTTCTTGACGGGTGCTTATATCATGAGGACCAACACGTGCAGAGGGATTACCATAGGCCTTCAGGTAGCTGCGATGTGGCTGGGGCTGCTGAATGAAGCGAGTTCAGCAGAGTTCGTCCATGCTCCAGGGCGACAAGACGACGGCATCCACTGTGGTACAAAAAGACGTTCCTAGGACCAACTGCTGAGCATCTGCCATAGGCGAGGTCTTTTGACAGAGCCATGCTGCTGTGAGAGAGACCTATACAGTGCCCACAATGTCATGTGGAAGGACTGCCCAAACTTGCTGCTGTGCATGCCCACAGTGCAAGGATGTTCTCCAGCTTTGACTGAGTGCCTCGGGCAGTGAGCCTTGGATACAGCATTCGGGATCATTCATGACCCCGTGCAGCCTGCATGGATCCTGTTCCTTGGCACCACAGGGCTTGCACTTGGCACTGCCCTCTATAGCATGTGCACCGCAGTATGTCGATTTGCTTTCCCTCAGCATGCCATGTGGCTGTTTGGTTCAATGCGTCGTTAGTGGTGTGCAAGCTGCAACATGCAATTTGGGGAATTCCACCTTGCTTCCTGGTAACTCTTCCGACGGGCTTGCAGGCACCCATGTTGTGTCACCCATACCCAAACGCACGTTGTACATGAAAGGAGGATAAGGAAAGACAGCAAGGAGCAGGGTTTGGGCCTCCCAAAATATGTGGAGCTGTCTGGAAGGCCGCTGCTGCTTCCAAAATGTGCCAACGCCCCGGGACATGGACGCACTAGCCCGCGGGAGTAGCATACGTAAATTCAAGTTTCTCCCTCCACAGACATCTATTTGAGGTCTGGCAATGCTTGTTAGCTTTGTCTGAGTCTATTCTACAATGTAGTTGAAGCGGGCGTGCTCAGGGGGTGGGTTTTCGGCACGTCTTTTTGTACCGGAGTGATCTGGACTTTCTTTGACCATGCTGACTGGCCTCATGTGTGCAAGCCCTGGGTCCCAAAGCTTATTCAATAGTGTGAGACAGCTAGTAAGTGCACAGTCATGGCCTTTACTGCCAGGAGCTCTGCTATGGGGTGGCGGAGGAAGTGATTCTGTGTTTTTGGACAAGTACCTGCAAAATGGCTGTTTTCACCAACTTTCGGCAGAGCTGTCTTTCACCAGTTGGCTACTCCCAGCAGACCTCTCCTGCAATGACTGAACATGTGGGGCAGGAGGGAAGCATCCACTGCAACTTGTATCAAAAACTGCTGTGAATCCCTGCTGGAGGATGAGAATATGTGCTGTTTTTGCTGCTTGTCTGCCTACGATGTGATGCACAACGTGGCTGTGCACTCAGACCACAACACAACAACTCTTTCCACTGCTTGCTGTAACCATGCACATGTGCAGTTATGCATGAAGCACAAACTGATTGAACCTCTGTAGCTTGGAGCTGCCAAGGCTCTGAGAACAGCGCTGGGGTGTGGAATGCACATGCTCCCATCCATGCAGCTTCGTTCTAATGCAAGGGCACTCATCAGTATGCAAATGCTATCACCAACGTGCAAGCAGCAATAATTGTGTGCCCCTAAGCCCAATGTGAGTCCTTGGGGTATCCCTGTGCCTTTTTGAAATTTATAATTACCCACATTCAGCACCCCACAAGCACCCATCAACCTACCTGCTATATCCAGCAAGGCATGCAAGAGGACACAAAGCGGCCATGAGAAGAGCGTGTAAGACCTGTGGAAGCACTTGATTAGTGTCTATGCCGAGCTTTATCCATTATTTGAAGCCTAGAGTTCCTGATCCCGACCATCTGCTTGATGCCGGCATCAGCCTGGGCGGTCGGCACCTCTGTTTATTGAGCGGGCGACAGTACAAACGTCAAACAGTCATACAGGAGCATTCAAACATCTCACTATAATATATTAAGTGCCATTTTGACGACTGTTATGTGTTGCTGTGCCGCTGCGTCCATGTTCACACAGCAGATAGGCGCATTGAAGATCGATGTGCAAAACACGGCTTACGCGTGCTGCAACAATAAGGCCCTTACGTACGTGTAGTAGAGCATGTCTACTATTCATATACACGCTAAAAGCTCGCAAGGATTCGGCGGGGCCTGCGCGTCAGAGGGTTCAATTCGCCCTTTCACTCGGCCACTGCCACATGCCGGATCACTGTGGTACAAAAAGACGTTCCTAGGACCAACTGCTGAGCATCTGCCATAGGCGAGGTCTTTTGACAGAGCCATGCTGCTGTGAGAGAGACCTATACAGTGCCCACAATGTCATGTGGAAGGACTGCCCAAACTTGCTGCTGTGCATGCCCACAGTGCAAGGATGTTCTCCAGCTTTGACTGAGTGCCTCGGGCAGTGAGCCTTGGATACAGCATTCGGGATCATTCATGACCCCGTGCAGCCTGCATGGATCCTGTTCCTTGGCACCACAGGGCTTGCACTTGGCACTGCCCTCTATAGCATGTGCACCGCAGTATGTCGATTTGCTTTCCCTCAGCATGCCATGTGGCTGTTTGGTTCAATGCGTCGTTAGTGGTGTGCAAGCTGCAACATGCAATTTGGGGAATTCCACCTTGCTTCCTGGTAACTCTTCCGACGGGCTTGCAGGCACCCATGTTGTGTCACCCATACCCAAACGCACGTTGTACATGAAAGGAGGATAAGGAAAGACAGCAAGGAGCAGGGTTTGGGCCTCCCAAAATATGTGGAGCTGTCTGGAAGGCCGCTGCTGCTTCCAAAATGTGCCAACGCCCCGGGACGTGGACGCACTAGCCCGCGGGAGTAGCATACGTAAATTCAAGTTTCTCCCTCCACAGACATCTATTTGAGGTCTGGCAATGCTTGTTAGCTTTGTCTGAGTCTATTCTACAATGTAGTTGAAGCGGGCGTGCTCAGGGGGTGGGTTTTCGGCACGTCTTTTTGTACCGGAGTGATCTGGACTTTCTTTGACCATGCTGACTGGCCTCATGTGTGCAAGCCCTGGGTCCCAAAGCTTATTCAATAGTGTGAGACAGCTAGTAAGTGCACAGTCATGGCCTTTACTGCCAGGAGCTCTGCTATGGGGTGGCGGAGGAAGTGATTCTGTGTTTTTGGACAAGTACCTGCAAAATGGCTGTTTTCACCAACTTTCGGCAGAGCTGTCTTTCACCAGTTGGCTACTCCCAGCAGACCTCTCCTGCAATGACTGAACATGTGGGGCAGGAGGGAAGCATCCACTGCAACTTGTATCAAAAACTGCTGTGAATCCCTGCTGGAGGATGAGAATATGTGCTGTTTTTGCTGCTTGTCTGCCTACGATGTGATGCACAACGTGGCTGTGCACTCAGACCACAACACAACAACTCTTTCCACTGCTTGCTGTAACCATGCACATGTGCAGTTATGCATGAAGCACAAACTGATTGAACCTCTGTAGCTTGGAGCTGCCAAGGCTCTGAGAACAGCGCTGGGGTGTGGAATGCACATGCTCCCATCCATGCAGCTTCGTTCTAATGCAAGGGCACTCATCAGTATGCAAATGCTATCACCAACGTGCAAGCAGCAATAATTGTGTGCCCCTAAGCCCAATGTGAGTCCTTGGGGTATCCCTGTGCCTTTTTGAAATTTATAATTACCCACATTCAGCACCCCACAAGCACCCATCAACCTACCTGCTATATCCAGCAAGGCATGCAAGAGGACACAAAGCGGCCATGAGAAGAGCGTGTAAGACCTGTGGAAGCACTTGATTAGTGTCTATGCCGAGCTTTATCCATTATTTGAAGCCTAGAGTTCCTGATCCCGACCATCTGCTTGATGCCGGCATCAGCCTGGGCGGTCGGCACCTCTGTTTATTGAGCGGGCGACAGTACAAACGTCAAACAGTCATACAGGAGCATTCAAACATCTCACTATAATATATTAAGTGCCATTTTGACGACTGTTATGTGTTGCTGTGCCGCTGCGTCCATGTTCACACAGCAGATAGGCGCATTGAAGATCGATGTGCAAAACACGGCTTACGCGTGCTGCAACAATAAGGCCCTTACGTACGTGTAGTAGAGCATGTCTACTATTCATATACACGCTAAAAGCTCGCAAGGATTCGGCGGGGCCTGCGCGTCAGAGGGTTCAATTCGCCCTTTCACTCGGCCACTGCCACATGCCGGATCACTGTGGTACAAAAAGACGTTCCTAGGACCAACTGCTGAGCATCTGCCATAGGCGAGGTCTTTTGACAGAGCCATGCTGCTGTGAGAGAGACCTATACAGTGCCCACAATGTCATGTGGAAGGACTGCCCAAACTTGCTGCTGTGCATGCCCACAGTGCAAGGATGTTCTCCAGCTTTGACTGAGTGCCTCGGGCAGTGAGCCTTGGATACAGCATTCGGGATCATTCATGACCCCGTGCAGCCTGCATGGATCCTGTTCCTTGGCACCACAGGGCTTGCACTTGGCACTGCCCTCTATAGCATGTGCACCGCAGTATGTCGATTTGCTTTCCCTCAGCATGCCATGTGGCTGTTTGGTTCAATGCGTCGTTAGTGGTGTGCAAGCTGCAACATGCAATTTGGGGAATTCCACCTTGCTTCCTGGTAACTCTTCCGACGGGCTTGCAGGCACCCATGTTGTGTCACCCATACCCAAACGCACGTTGTACATGAAAGGAGGATAAGGAAAGACAGCAAGGAGCAGGGTTTGGGCCTCCCAAAATATGTGGAGCTGTCTGGAAGGCCGCTGCTGCTTCCAAAATGTGCCAACGCCCCGGGACGTGGACGCACTAGCCCGCGGGAGTAGCATACGTAAATTCAAGTTTCTCCCTCCACAGACATCTATTTGAGGTCTGGCAATGCTTGTTAGCTTTGTCTGAGTCTATTCTACAATGTAGTTGAAGCGGGCGTGCTCAGGGGGTGGGTTTTCGGCACGTCTTTTTGTACCGGAGTGCATCGCTTTTGCGACGACTTTTTGCAACATTAGGGGTAATGTGTGCAGGCAAAGCTTCATACACGCGCTACATGCGCAGATGGGCCTGGCGCAGCTCGATTGAAGTAGTTTTCAGCCGGTTTGGACCTGGCACCACGGAGCATCGTCGCTGTAGGTGCCAGGAGGCCCTTCGCGAAGCGGGATTTTTGCATATGCATAGGCCGCACCTGGGGCCACCCGACTATGTGCGTCCGGAGCCTCGACAAGCACGCAACGAGACCTGCTGGGCGCTGCTGCGAATCCCAGGCGGTTTTGGAAGTCGAACCGGCATGAAAATCACTTAAGTTACCGAGACCCTTCTCCCCAAATTCCCGTTGGAATTTGACTTACCGCTAAGGTCCGGCCCTAAGGGCCAGCCAATAACTGCTACCGCACCTTGTCGGCTGGCCCTAGAATTTATGGGGCCACCAGGGAACTGGTGCTATTACTTACTGCCGATGCACGTGAGACGAGATGAGATGGGATGGGATCAGAAACGATATACACAATTGATATGATGCTAGCCTTAGCTTTAAGTGGACTGCTGCTGCCAACTAGCAAATCGCACTCTATTGCTGCAGTGAAAGGACACAGGTGGCGCAGGACGGGCTTCTGATGAAGTTTTGTACATTGAGAGATGTTCCAAGCATGCAATGCAGAACACTCCAGGGGCGAGGGCACAACCGGCTTCGCTGCTGCAAGCACATGCATGAACACTCCTGCTCACTCTCGCTATGACAGCAGTGCTAGCGCGATGGAGGGGCCACTGAGTATTGGGGATGGTGAATAGTAGTCCTGCATATCAAAGTAGGATGGCTCCATCTTTTGGCATCATGCCGTGTACCTAGTGCAGGAAGGATCGTCGATGGTCGATGTACCGTCCTGAAGCCGGTTCCAGGTTCCGGTTCCAGGGCAAAATGTGCTCAGTTCCGCGGTTCCAGCGATGCCAAACATGTCAGTTCCTGGTTCCAGCCCTGGGCCACCCTCTGGCCAACATGTCACATGCTGGTTCCAGCAAGTTTATTACAAAGTGTAGAGTGCTCAACTGAGTGCAAGAATAGCATTTTTCATTGTACAATTGGTTGTAATAAGTACAAATCATCGCTGGCTTCTGGGGCTTAGCCCCAGGAGCCAGCGATGATTTGTACTTATAACCATCAATTGTACAATGGAATTTGCTATTCTTCCACTCAGAGGGTTATCATACATTTAGTAAGAAACTTGCTGGAACCAGCATGTGACATGTTGGCCAGAGGGTGGCCCAGGGCTGGAACCAGGAACTGACATGTTTGACATCGCTGGAACCGTGGAACTGGGCAAAATTTGCCCTGGAACCGGAACCTGGAACCGGCTTCAGGACGGTATTGCATATGCAACCGCACATTTCACCGGTTCCTTTGCAATCAGTGTGCAACGGGATTTCACCACGCCAACGACCTAGCTCCGAAGGCAGGCGGGTACCCGGGGCTTGCCCCGCTTGTTTTATAACCTCTGCCCCTGCGTATACCCCTGACCTCACCTCACCTCGCTGAGACCCACCTGGTTCCTGATCGCAATTCCGATTTTCTTGATAAGCTAGAGTCCTCGGCCCTGGGAGATTCAACATAAAGTAAGTACGCTTAATGCGACACACAACACTCGTATACGCTTGAACCGCAGCCGGGTTCGACACTTAGAAGATCCCTCCGAAGCTGCTTATTGTAAACTCGCGACCGAAGTTCCTGAGATTTGTCTAGCCTGTTTGTCCTATGATACTAACCTTTAGTTACTTGGTCTGAGATCTGGTCGCTCCAGTTGTCTGAAACCCGTATCTGCACAGAGAGCGAGAGGGCGTAAACCCATCTCCGGAAGGTCAGCAGTTTCGATTGGCAGCTCGTTCATGGCTTAGATATGACTTATGATATGATGTTTGATGGGGTTCTATCACGAGCGTTCAAGAATGCACGATAGTCCTATGCTCTGTCAGCAGCAGCCCATGCTCCCCCCGTGCATTGGACTACGGCAGTTGTATGATCTTTCACCCTGACGGCCACATACTATCGCAGATGTCGAAGGTGTTTGGAGGCGAAACCTACAAACCATCCGTGTTTCCTCCAGTGAAGTACCTGGAAAGCCTCACCAAGGCTTACTTTCCAGACCTGAATTTCGACCCTGTGAAATGGAAGAAGGCTTTCCATTCTGCTCGCTATCCCGAATTTGACGCAGCCTTTTCTGCGGTCACAGAGGATGGAGCCAGCTGCGACATGCAGCTATGCTGGTACCTGCTTGAGATGCCCGCAGCAACCGTCCTCCCTCTCCATGCCCACAAGAACCTGGAAGTCAGCTACACCTTGCGCGGTACCATGAAGGAACGCACCGTCCCTGGAGCCTTCATCCCTATCGAATCCCTTTCTCCTCAAGAGATCGACTACCATGGCCATGCAGACGCTCAAATGGTGGATAAGTCATACCCAGCTGGCTCCATGGTGCTGTATGCCCCTGGAAGCTTCCATCAAGTCTATACTGACAAGAATGAAGGCTGTGTGCTGCTCATCCTGTACAGCAAGAACTGCACCTTCATCCGTGCCACCGCCCCCTCGATTGCAAGGCAACTGCTTGGCGCAACAGCTGACAAGCACGCATCATTTGCAGCACCTGTGGTCCGCAAGCCCTCCAGCTTTGTCAACATGGGCCCGCGCTATGCCCGCTACAGGGCTAGCATGGGCAAGGTTACCACAGTGACATGTGCGCAGGTGAGATTGAAAGCAGTTCAACAGAATGCCTCCTTGCAGATCTTCCAGGCTCCTCCATGGCAACAGCAGTGACATGTGCTCAATTCAGCCTCAGGGCCATCCTAGGAAGCTAACAGCAGCATGCATGCTTACAGGCAGATTGTCCAGGCAGCTACTAGACAGCAACAGTGACTTATGCAGAGATACAAATGTTGGAAGTGCTGCAGGAAAAATGAGTCGAAACCAGAGTATAGCTAGCATGCGCTATGTCCACTCCCAGCAAGTAGTTGCAACTTGCTGGTAGCACCCTGCATGCTGCGGTTGAAAGGCTGTCACGTTGCTCCCTACGTCAGTGCCCATTGAACATGACAAGCTGCAGCATACTATTGTCTTCTGAGGGAATCTGACAACAAACCAGATGGGGGTGTATGCAGATCTGCATGTGCCTGCATCTTTGCTCCTCTCTTTTTACTCTTCAGCTCTCATAGAACTTCTGCAGCCTTCCTTCTGAAAATAGAGCACTCTGAGTTGAAGGCTCCTGGCTGATGTCAATTCCATGGCGAGCTGCTCCTGGACTGCAGTTGTCCTATAGCATCCTATGGCTATAAACATCCACATTCTTGTAAAGGTTGAAGAGGAAGAGAAGTACATGGGATCTAGCATCCTATGGCTGCATAATAGGGTGCTGGTTCTCCATCATCATGGACTGGACCTTGCATGAAAACGTTCTCTGCTTGCTGGTTCCAGGTTGCAGTTAAGGCCCTTGCAGACTGTGGTGTGCGTGATGTGATCCTGTACCCTGGTGCCCAGTGTATTGAGCTGCTCAAGGTGGTGGACAGCAACCACTATGGCATAAGGGGGTGGCTCTGCAGGGACGAGCATGCAGGGGCTTTTGCTGGTAAGCAGGCGTGCCCATCATAGGGAGCTGAAACTGGCAGCTGGTTGTCATGCTTGTGCTACCCAAAGCAGCAGATAACGCAAAATGTACATGACTTCGAGTGGATCGTTGTCCTTGTATTAGAGAGTCGTAGCGCTGACAGCGGTTTGCATCCTGGAATGCAGCTGGACAGAGTTTTGGTTGGCTTCACCCTTGCTGGGAGCTTTGGGCAAATGCACTGCAGCTGATCTCCATGATTATGGTATACAGCACTTCCTGTGTATTCTGTTGGCAACTATCTGCACAATCATGATAATGAAGAATTTGCTGCCTTTTGTTGAGTCTGCCTGGCATTTACCTTCCTGCTGACGCGCGTGGTGCACTGAACATGTAACAAATGTTTTCATGCAACAATTTGAAGCTAAGAGCACGTCCCTCTGAGTGCTCCCTCAGTCCAGAAGAGTTTCTTATTCTCATCTACAGACTACCTGTCCTGCTGCTGATGTCTGTGCTCAAATATCTATGCATGCAGCTGAAGGCTACAACAAGAGCCAGTCTGAGCGGCTGTGCTGTGTCATGACCACCAGTGGGCCAGGTGCCACCAACCTGTGCACAGGCATTGCAAGCTGCTGGAAGGATGGCGTGCCCCTAGTAGTGATTACAAGCCAGGTGGGTGTGGAGGGCAGTGAGCCAAAGCCTGGTACCTCTCCACCTCCCTGTTTTGGTAACAGATTTGAGGTTCTGGGCGTATAGCACTTTGCTATGGCATATCATGAAATGTAGTTATCAAATCATCACAACTGGAGCCATGTTTTTATGTTACAGGGATGGTGGGAGTTGCTGTGAGGCAGGGTGGTGTGTGTTTGTTGGCTCTGCCCAAGCAACCCACGAAATTTGATCACTTCACATATGAGATATGTTTGGCTGGGCGTCATCGGTTTATCAAGTCAGTACCTTGAGAGGCAGATGCAATGTGGGCTAAATGAGGCAGGGCAAGTACCAGTTTGCTGCAGCTTTTGCACCAGCAAGATGGCAGCTTTTCAGTGGGGTATAGCTGCACTCAGCTGTAGATCCAAACTGGGAACAACAGCTTCCCAGCTAACAGAGCTTTATTGCTGCAGTTCTCATGATATGCAAAACAACAGGGTAGGGAAACAGCACCAGCGGCTGCTGGGCCAGCGAGACCTGCATGTCTGGTTTTGAATGAATGTGCCACTGACATCATTACCAAGAGCCTTGGAACGACCTTCACAGGCATTTCATCCAGCAAATCCCATCCATCCAGCACATAATATGTTTGAGCTTCTAGATGGAACATCTAGTAAGTTACACTTCTCTACGCATGTATCCCGGCATTGAGGCTGGGATTCTCGTATTTGAAACTTCCTCAGGAGGTGTTGAGTGTGGGGTGATCAACATGTGAATGGATCCTATTCTAAGCATCATCTGTACATTACCATGTTGCAAAAGAGGAAAGCAAGGCTGTGTTGTCTCTTATACTAAGACAGTTGCCTTGACACAAATGTCAAACATTACAGGTGCCCAGCTACAAGAAGGGCACAGGAGCTTTCCAGGAGACCCCCACTGCTGAGCTGTACAGGCCTATCACCAAGGCTTCGTTTGAGATCACATCCACAGCAGAGGTGAGGGAACACAGAGGTGAGGGAACACAGAGGTGAGGGAACACAGGTGTCAATCAATCAATAAATCAGTCAATCAAAATGCAAGACCAGCTATGCCATGGCCAAACACATCTAGGCCAATAACACAAGACTTCTGATCACAATAACGAAGCCACACAACCTATGGTGGACTTGCCACACACAAGCTGAGGCTAGATGCAGGTGGACGACATCCTTTAGGGTGGCAGGAGCTCTCTCCTGTTTTGTTTTTCAAATAGGGCATTATTGGCTGGCCCTTAGGGCCGGACCTTAGCGGTAAGTCAAATTCCAACGGGAATTTGGCCAGAAGGGTCTCGGTAACTTAGTCATTTTCCTGCCGATTCGACTTCCCAAACCGCCTGCGATTGGGAGCGGGCCCCAGCAGATCCTGTAGCGTGCTTGTTCAGGATCCGAACGCACAAATTCGGGTGGCTCCAGGTGGTGCCTGTGCCTCTGCAAAATCCCCGCTTCGCGAAGGGCCTCTTGGCCCCTACAGCGACGATGTTCCATGGCGCCTGGTCCAGAACGCCTGATTTTTCGTTTGGTGCACCAGCCCCAGGCCCATGTCCTCAAAGCGCACGTTCTGAGAGGTTTCCCAGCACATGTCACCCCTAGTTATGCGAAAAGCCATGAAAGAAACGATGCTGTGGTCTTTCCGCCGAGGAGCAATGACAAACTGTGCTAAACTTGGTGCATTTATACCGTCCTGAAGCCGGTTCCAGGTTCCGGTTCCAGGGCAAAATGTGCTCAGTTCCGCGGTTCCAGCGATGCCAAACATGTCAGTTCCTGGTTCCAGCCCTGGGCCACCCTCTGGCCAACATGTCACATGCTGGTTCCAGCAAGTTTATTACAAAGTATAGAGTGCTCAACTGAGTGCAAGAATAGCATTTTCCATTGTACAATTGGTTGTAATAAGTACAAATCATCGCTGGCTTCTGGGGCTTCGCCCCAGACCCCACCAGGGGGGCTGTTCCTCCCCCCTGGACCCCCGCCTCCTGCTTGGGTCCATGCTGCGCATCGACATGGCATGGTCTCCCCCAGAAAAGTTTGGTTCCAGAGGCCTTGTTCAAGTCTAGTTCTGGTTCCAGAGGAGGTTGTGGAACCGGCTTCAGGACGTTACATTTAGCAGCTCCAGCCACATCGCAGCTCCCTGCAGGCCTATGGCAAGCCCAATGCACGTGTTAGACCTCATGATATAAGGGGTCGTCAAGAAAGTGGTACCGGAGACAGCCTGACGACGGACATGGCTCAACTGCGAAACAGCTGCGAAAGAGCGGGCTGTACGGCGACCAACGAGGTCACAAACGGATGCTGTCGAGATGTAAATATCTGTTAGCTTCGCATTCTATGCACCTTGCGGCATGTTACCTCTCCAGCGCATGTCCACTCACGCAGCTTGCTTATCCGTGTCGCTGAGCATATCGTCCCTGAGTACTTGTACTACCGCAGCAATCATGCATATTCCACATGTGTCATACACCCATTTAAGCGTGGCCACCTGCCATACATGTGCTTTTGCCCTGCGTTCTAGCAGTCAGATGGCAGAACAGGCACGGTGCTGCAGAAGTCGCTTTAAAGTGGGGATGTCAACTGCAGCAGACATCTTACAGTTGTCATCAGCAGCATTTCATGATATGCCATAGCAAAAACTGCCATAGGCCTGTCACATAATGCAGCGAGATGCATCCATATGGAACAGAATACGGGTTGTCTCAGGCAGGCATGACAACCTAACGTATGCAGGGACATCAGGAGGTCCAGCATTAGGTCAAAATAGTCCTAATGGTACCAGCCTATTCACATCGGACCATGGAGGGATCACATCAGCGGCTAATGCATCAACTTCCAATGATGCTGTGCACTCTTCCTGAGCTGTTATAATAGGCTCCAACTCACTACTCGTAGCAATCAATACTGTGCACCTGTGCTGCTGGTGACGGATGAATGCATTTCATATGGCCTCCATTCATCAGCAGCTATGGTGTTGTTGCTGTGTGTCCAGTGCTTAAAATGTTCAAACCAGGGATTATGCCCTGCTTTAGTTAAGGGCCAGCCCTAGAGGAGCATAGCGCATTATTGGCAAGGAGGCCAGCAGAATTAGAGATGCATATGGGCAATGGCTGTATTGCTGTGTGTTAGATTTTGGACCCAAATGTGCTTGGTAGTTGCACATAGCTCCTTGAACCAAAAATGAGATGATGAAAAAGGCTGCAAAGGCAGCCTGCACATATCTTGCAGTCTACACATATCCCATGTGCCCGCTCCTTCCATAGTTCAGCTCCACACCTTGTGTACTCGACTTCTGAGCCAGCCTCCAGGTGTGCCCTGTGCCCTGTTCTCCTTATATGTTACTTCACTTCCAACTGCAAACCCACCATTCTGGAAGTTAACATATGGATGCATGGTTTTCATCAAGCATACCAAGTATCTTTACGGTAGGTTACCTCAAACGTATCCGCCTGTGACAACTGCTGTCTTGTGTGCAGGTCTATGACACAGTGATAGCAGCCTGCCGCATTGCCGTGGACGGCGTCAATGGCCCCGTGGTCATCGACATTCCCGAGGACCTCCAAGCTGAGATGGTGACTCTCCCTTCTGACGCCCCCACCACCAGCGGCTCCAGCACCCCTCAGTACCAGCCCTGCACACCCTCCACTGGCAGGATACTGTCCTCCTGTGCCTCTGGCAAGATCACTATGCCGCTGCATTCGCCTTTCACGGGGGTGCTGGCGCCGAGGGATCTGGGGTTGCGGAGCCATGTGGCGTGCCCTGTGAGGCAGTCCCTGCTGAAGAAGGTGTTGGGGTATGTGAAGGCAGCGCAGAGGCCGCTGCTGCTGTTAGGGGGTGGGTGTGTGAAATGTGATGAGGAGGTGTTGAACGAGCTGGTGGATGTGCTGGGGATGCCGGTGGTGTATACCTTCATGGCCAAGGTGAGAGGGTGGGGGAGGTTTAGGGTTTAGGTTAACCCTAAACCCTAAGCAGTGGAGTATACCTTCATGGCCAAGGTGAGAGGGTGGGGGAGGTTTAGGGTTTAGGTTAGGGTTTAGGTTAACCCTAAACCCTAAGCGGTGGTGTATACCGTCATGGCCAAGGTGAGAGGATGGGGAAGTGTAGTAAGTAGTGGCTAAACCCTAGGCACTTGAGGCTTAGGCAGGAGTGCCACAGCCGAACATGCACTGCATGCAGCACACACTGTCCAGCATACTAAAGAAGGCACGGAACAGAGAGATGTAACCTGATTAAGGGGTGAAAGATGAGATGAAAGGCATTGAGCGGAACTTGAAAAGGCGCAATATGGTGGGAAGGGGTGGGTAATATCTAGAATTAGCTGGTGGGAGGGTGGTGGGGAAGAGAGCTGTGTAAGGGAGCTGAAATAAATATGGAAGGGGAGCAAGACTTGCCTGCTGCTAAGCTCCTGCTGAGCTGTCATGTTGCATTGGATGCTTCATCCATAAGGTACAGTGCATCCATACATTTTATTTGGCTGCCTGCCTGCTGACAATACAGCCTCCTCTGCCATCTGTAATCCTGCTTTCCCAGGGCTGCATTAGTGATGACCATGAGCTCTGCCTGGGCCCTATCGGTGTCCACGGTCTGTACACTGCCAACACTGCCATCCAACGCTGTGACCTGCTGCTTGACCTCAGCTGCCACTTTAACAAGTCTGCTGAACTGTCATCGTTTGATGTATCTACATCCAGTAGGCATGTGCCTTCATGCATACGATAGATGACACTCTGCTGACAGTACTGTATCCTCTGCCGCTGCTGCTTTTTCAGGGCTGCATTAGTGATGACCATGAGCTCTGCCTGGGCCCAATTGGCGTCCACGGTCTGTACACTGCCAACACTGCCATACAACGCTGCGACCTGCTGCTTGCCCTCGGCTGCCGCTTCGACGACCGTGCCGCATGCAAGTCCTTTGACCTCTGGGAGGAGCCGGTGACTACCATTCATGTGGACATTGTGAAGCAGGAGAAGATGAGTGGGTCGTCCAAGGGACATCCTATCAGCCTCAGTGTGGCAGCGGAAGTCCAGGACTTTGTGGGGGCGCTGTTGCAGCACTTGCATGGCTTGATTGATGAGCACAGGCAGTCCAGTGAGTATCATGGGTGGGCAGGAGGGGAGAATGGGTGTTATGGGTGGGCAGGAGGCTGGGCAGGAGGGTGGGAAGAAGGGTGGCAGGAGAGAATGCATAATATGGGTGGGCGGGAGGGTGGGCAGGACAGAATGCGTATCATGGGTGGACAGGAGAGGATGCCATGATAAGTCCAAGTTCTTGGGTGGTTGCAACAGGTGCTGCATCCGCTGTGATGAGTGTTATCCCAATCAAAGATAAACTCTCTTAACTCTTCTTAATTGCAGCAAAGTTGCAAAGCAATGTGAATTTCCTTGCAAAGCTAAGGCTCATTGTGTCTGGAGGTACCTACGGCATCATGAGACGGTTGGGTGCCTCAGCAATGCATTCACAACTCAAAAGCAGCCAAGAAACTCGTAATGGGTTCATCCATCTTGCTGTTGTAGCTTGGCACTTTTTGCTATGCCATGTTATGAAATGTAATTTGGGTTCATCCATGTTCTAGTGGTCTTGTTTGGTTCCCCTTGGTGTGTGCACCGTTGCATCTAGCCTCAGCTTGTGTGTGGCAAATCCACCATCGGTTGTGTGGCTTCGTGATTGTGATCAGGAGCCTTGTGTTTATGGCCTAGGTTTGTTTGGCCATTGGCATAGCTGGTCTTGCGTATTGATTGATTGATTGTTTGATTGATTGATTGATTGTTCACCCATGTTGCTGCTGTAGCTATGGGCTCACTTGAGGAGGAGCTGAAGTCCTTTGTGGTGGATGAGGAGGATGTGAGGGTGCTCAGGGAGAGTGGAGCGGACTATGAGGCAACAGTAGTAACAGCTAGTGCCACAGGTGAGGGGCTTATGTGACTAATTATATGCATGGACGGCGAGTGCAGGGTCCGGGTGTGTCTGCACAGAAAAACCGGTCTGAATGGGATGTGATAAAGCGCAGGATTGATCATTGGCTGCTGGGCTTCCGGAGGTGGGATATATTGTTTCTCAGATTGCTAGGATAGTATCACAGGGCTGAGGGAGAGCATTGTGGTAAATGTCTGAAATACTGCAACAGCCAATGGCACAGGACAAGGGGCGATGCAGCGGGTGCTGGCCAAAGCTGAGGCCATCGCATCCGATAGCAAAAGGGTTTTCTAATCATTTGGACATTTGGGGGCTGTGGGGGAAGAGGAAGGGATTTGGGGGTTGCTGGGGTGGTTTGGAACGGCCTGGGATGGAGGGGGTCTGCTGGGAGGCGTGGGCAAGGTACATACCCATTAAGACTGGGCCAGCTTGATTAATAGCCGAGAAGCACGGGACTGCATGTAAGTCTTTGCAGCTCCAAATATAGAAGCTTTGCTCCAGTGAGATGGTTTGTATAAGCATGTGTGAAATCAGGATGTGTCACTTAAACCGCCTGACTGCATTGACGTACTTCTGCCCCAGAAGTGTTACCGTAGATAGGTCCTGGACAAACGTTCAACCTGATGTAGAGAACAGCATTTTGACGTGCCGTTGTTGCGAACTCCTTGCAGTGCTGGAACCCGAGGGCTCCCCCTTCCTATCCAACTCACCCAGCTGCAATGGCTGCCATGGTCCTGCGCCACTGAATGGGGTAGCAGCAGAAGCAGCAGGGGCCGATGGTCTGGCTTATGGCAGTGCCAATGGTTGGCACCTATACTCTGGGTGGAGCAAAGAGATGACGGAGCTGAAGCAGAGGCGGTGGCGCAGCTTGATGCCCTGCCTGTCACATAAGAGTGAACTCACCACCCGTGAGATGGTGAGGAGGTGGGAGCAGATGCTGAGGAACAGACAGTCTGGTAGCTACGTGGCTTGCTTCTCTTATGGGGGCCCGGTCCATAGCTTAAGATCGACCTCTGTCTTTTGCAGCCCCACCATTTTCCCTGCTCACTGGTGGTCTTGGTCTTCTGTCCTCCTCTCTTTTTTTTGTCCCTCGTTCCCTTTTTCCCCCTTCCCCCTCCCTCCCTTTCGCTTTGTTCCAAGCTGCTTTTCACTTTCTCTCTCGGTTTCACCTCTCCCCTGATCCTCCCACCTCCCCCCCAACCCCCCCTCCCCAGCCCCTCTGGACCCCGCCCGATCCCATTTTTTTCCCATTCCTCTGTTATCCCCTCTTAGTCCACTCCCGCCTCCTGCGTGTCCTCCATTCCTCCTTTCACCCCTCCCCCTAGGTCCTCCCCTTCCCCGCCTCCACGCCTGTGCCCCCACCCCACCCCATGTTCCACCCCCTCTTTCTGACCATTTCCTTGCTCACGCACGGCTTCCTAACTCGCCCCATGTTCCCCACCTTTTTCCCCTTCCCCTGCTTCTCCGCTCCTTACCGTTTCCCCTGTTGCCCCCCCTCCTCTCCCCTGTGGCTTTGTGCTCACACTTATGGTCAAAGAACACTTCCTCCACCACATAGCTTATGTGCTTTCACAATAAACAGCCATACGTCCCTCCTCCTCCTGTCTTTATTCCCTCCTATGCTCCCTGTCCTGGGGTGAGAGAAGCAAGAACTCTTTATTACAGCGGGTCTTATCCCGCTGTTTTTGGTGCTTAGGTCTCAAACCCTAAGAAGAGCCACATGAGGCATTACCTGTCATACATCTCTTGCCTCTTTGGGCTCGCCAACCAATCATTGAAGCAACTTCTGTAGTCCTCGGATGCTTACGCCTTTGCCCATCCCTCATCAACCTTGCTTCCTTCCTCTCTGCAAGGACTCACATACCACCATACACAATGACTTCACACTTGCCCTGCTCCTCATGTGTACACTCATACATGAACACCCACTCTGCTCTTAACCCTCATGATTACACCCATACATGAACACCCCTTACGCTCATGCAGGCACACTTACTTTATTGTTGACACTCATGCTTACACTCACACTCACATGAAAACACCTGCTCTGCTCCTCTCATTTCCTTCCCTGGCTTCCCAGGTCCACCTCCTAGACAGCTTCCTCAACAACAAGGGCATAGAAGCCATCGTCTGCTCCGACGTGGGCTCCCACCAATGCCTACTGACCCAGTACCTGCGCCTGCACCACCCGCGCCAGTGGCTGATGGAAGGGGGGCTGGCTTCCATGGGCTGTGGCCTGCCTGCTGCTATAGGGGCAGCCATGGCCAACCCCCAAGCCACTTGCCTGGCTGTTGCTGGTGATGGTGGCTTTGCTATGACCTCGCAGGAGCTTATCATGGCTAAGGTGTACAAGCTGAATGTGAAGGTAGGCTGCACTGGTACAGCAAGTGTTCTAGTGGGTCTATGGCTCTGGTGGGGCAGCTGTCCCATGGATATTGCTTGATGGGCAACTGCTTCAGTGTCTAGGGTTTAGGGTTTATAGTTAGGGTTTAGGGTTTTGCTTCATGGGCAACTGCTTCAGTGTATAGGGTTTAGAGTTAGGGTTTAGATTTTTGCATGATGGGCACATGTTGTCATCGCTTCTGATTGCATGCAAGAGAGAACCCATACTCTCGCTGATTTTGTGACGGCTTGAGGTGCGGGGCCTATGGCACCTTTTACTATGGCAAATCATGAAATGTAAACCATCTGGGTCAGGCCTCCTCCTTTGCTCACAAGTAGTGCATCGTCGACAAGAGGTCAGGCAGGATAGATAACTAATAACAATCTTGATAGCAATCAAACAATCAGTGTACAGTATATCCAGTGTCACATTGACCTGGGTGTGCACTTGCAGCTTTTCTCACTTCCACTGCTGCCCCCTTTACTACCTTCATGCGCTTTTTTCTGGTCTTTCTTCTTGCGCTCATGGTCCTTCTTCTTCTCATCCTTGACTGTCTCCCTGTTTCTTTCCAGGTTATTGTGACAGTCAACAACCGCCTACAACTGGTGGAGCAGCTAGAGGAGGAAACCTACGACTCCCTGGACGTCTACACCTTCCTCGGAGACCCAGACCATCCCCACAGGCCCTACCCCAACTTTGCCATGCTGGCTCAAGCCTATGGGGTGCCCAGCGTGACTGCTTGGAATCAACAGGAGCTGCTGGATGGGCTGGCGCTGATGTTTGCAAACCCTGGGCCGTTTTTGATGGAGGTGGTGGCGCTGGCGGAGAGGCCTCATATCAAGTACTGGGACAGCACTGAGCAGTAGACTGTAAGAAGGATGCATGGAGAAACAGGGTTGGGGGTTGCTGGGTTACAGAAAGTTGCGGCCAGGTTATGATACGCCAACCAGAAAGTGATGTTTCTGGTGAAGCTTCTGATGTCTTGGATTGACTCGGTAGCAGACCTTTTAGGGTTTAGGGTTTAGGTCAGGGTTCAGGGTAGCAGGACCTTTTAGGGTTTAGGGTCCCTAAACCCTAAACCCTAGTTTGACTCGGTAGCAGACCTTTTTGTGGCTGCCCGCTGGCCCCCATCTATGGCATGCAGTTGGGGGCGAAGAAGAAGGGTTTGCTGGCGTTGGACTGATACCTTAGCATGCAGTACCTTTTGTAATGAGGTGATGGCACTGACTGATGGGTGTACCCGAATGCTAGACGTTTTGATAGCATGGAGCAGTAGGCAAAAGGGGTGCATGGGGAAGAGCAGCAGTGGGGTCTTTTGTCCTGTAGTGGGTGTGGTTTGTGGCAATGGTCTCTGATCCTATTGGATCTCCTTTGACTGCGCTTCCTCTAAACAGCGCCCGAAAGGAATCTGGGAGAATTAAGCCGCATTGCAGTACATTCACAGCTTTACGGTCTCTTTGTTGATTTGCTGAGCTTGGCATGGGCCGTAGGGTGGAGTTACATGTATGTGGTGAACCCATCACCTGCTCATGGGACTTAGGAGCGCTCCCATTAGTCAAGTGACACAGCTAGTAGGGCATCATTTGCTGCACGGTTTGAAACTGTTGCTATACATTTGCTAATGTGATTACAATCAGCGATGACCACCAGCAAAGTGAGAGATGTCTCTGCCGGCACCAAGTTATAGTTTTGGGTGCTAGGGTACATCTCACACACCTTACATACATCACCCAACCCTAGGTGCTGGCTTCTTGTTCGTTTGTCAAAATCTTGGACAGCAGGAAGGAGGACACATCTTGGCATTGCATGGTCTGGATTACTTACCACACCAGCTGGTGCAATGATTCTGTTCATTGAGAAGCATAGCCACTAGACTTTGGGATCTCACAAATCAGAAGCTACTGCGAATGTGGCAGGGTTTGGTTGTCTGCAAGTGGTCCGTTTTGGCAACATGATTCGCAAGGCTTGTGCTAGGCCAGTGTACTTACGGGGAGATCAGTTATAATGTGGATGATTGTTCGGTGCTACTGATGTGGTTTCAGGCAAAGCCTGTGCTTACAATCTGTGAATGCTAAGCATGCCTGTATGCTTACCAGCTGTGTGGGAAAGTGTTACATTGTTACATCTACGCTCGCTCCACCATGAGCGGCGTACAGTTAAGGAAGTAGGCTTACTACAGTGAGGGCACCCGCCTCCTGAACACGACCACTATGTCCTGGCTCTTCAAATCACAACCTCCAGCCCATCCACCTCACTTTTCAGTTCCTACACCATATCCTCCCAGAAGGGGTGGCCTCGCCTGCCCTACCCTTCGGGAAAGTGGATGTGAACAGTCCCATAGGCGATCCACATGCTGACACCTGAGTATTATAATGGACTACCTGCAAATGCGCGTGAATGATTTGGCTGGGGCATCCTTATGTAGTCAAATGCAAGCCTACTGGTCTGTGATAATACTGTGTGATCTACTGAAGCCATCGTTTTTCCCTTCCTGAAGTGACAGGGGTGCCTTACTGTACTGTAGCAGCATGGGACGTACGTTGTTAGGCCCTTGCTTGGGTAGATTTCTGGATGGACATTGTGCTGTGTGTCTTGAGAGCTGCAACACATTGACATGCTCTGGAATCAGGTTCTTGGTGTGGGGCTATTGTGTAAGAAAGGGAGACTGTCAATACCCTGGTTTGAGGCTGCATTTAAAGTAGGTGATTCTGCCAACAACTGGATTGGCAGTGCCTTGTGCAGCCGAGGTCTGCTAAATGACCCTAGATGTCAATGACCCTAGATGCATAATGGTTGTCAATTAAACTCTCGCATGGTGTGTTCTGTCTTCTGGGTCTCATATACCAGATTACCAGATTACCAACTAGCCCAGAAGGGCATCCCATTGGAGCCAATGAGGGCTCATAGGGCCATATAGTGCTGTGTGCAGAGGTATCACCAGAGGCCTCATTCACTGTAACTGTAGCAACATGCACCATGCATCTTGAGTGCCCTAAGGGAAGCACCCAGTGTTTGGATGTTGCCACACCAACTGGGCAGCACACATTTATGCAGCTCCCTGCCCTTACTTAGGCATGGTGTGACAAGTCAGTACTTGGAGTCCTCTATGTTGCATGTTATGGATAAAACAATCCCATGGTACTAGGCTGGCCCAGTGTAATCCTTACACCAATGGCCCCTTCTTGTGTAGCTCTCTCTCTCTCTCTGTTGCATGTTATGGTGTCCAAGTCCATGAGGGCTGGTTTGGCAGGGGCAAACCCCAATGTGGTAAAAGCAGGCGCTGCTGCCTGGGTGCAGCCTGATTAGGGAAATGGGGTTTGACCCCGGTGTGTTTGGTCGTTTCGACCTAGCTGCCTTGGTGCAGCCACACCTTGAGTTTTTGTTTGTTTGTTAGGTGGATTCTTAGTAAGGAACTCTACATGTTCAACTAACACTACTATCTGTTGGTAGTGTGTTTACCTGTGCAAGGCTGCAGGGCTGTGCTGTGATCTGTCTTATGTTTTACTATTGTTGTACCTATGCTGTGTTGCATCAGAACTACTTCGTGTAACTAACATATCGTATAGCATTGTATCTTCCGTCCCTGTTTGAATTCTGCTGCATGTTATCTTGGTTGCCGCGCCTTCTGAATGCATGACACATGCTTGTCCAATCACGGCCAGGTGGTGTTTGGTTATGCACTGACTGCTCTATCAAAGCAAGTCGTAGTGCTGGATACAATGTGGTGGGGTTCACGAGTGCCTATGGCATCCCAAAGCTGATTCTTCATTACGCGTGCAATGTCAGGCTTCCTCTTTGGGTGCTGAGAGTACTGCTGTAAGCAGCCCTTGAGATTACAGCTGGTTGGCAAGCATTGCTGTGAAACAGGAATCCACATGTGCCTCTAGGTCATTACCCAAAGTGAATGGCATGTTTGTGTTGTTGTTGGCGTCCTTGTTACTGGTAGCTGCATGGGAGGCATTGTTGGATTTGTGTTATGATGTAGATCTCCCAGTCAAAGGAATGCTGGGACTCTGCAAGCAGCCCAGAAGTTGCCTCCCCAGTGTTGTGTTGTTTAAATGGGAAGTGCAAGGTCACAGGGATGTTCAGTGAGTACCCTCAGATTTACAGCGTGATGGGCTGCATGCCAATCAACACTCACCTGTGACCATGTGTGATAGTGCTTTGGATTGGTTCGCTGTAGGCAATTTTACAATGGCTTGCCGAAGGTGATGCTTTCGTTTTCATCACCCGTGCATTATGCAGAGACGGCTGTTGGCATGGGTGTTGCAACCTCCTGCAATTGCCTCTGCAGCCTGGAGCGAGGCACCTATATAGAAGCTTGAGGTCCCCCTAGGTGATGTGCTGCTTGGCGGATTGGATGGATGCAGTGATACTGTTGTGCTTGATATTTGGAAAGGTAACTGTCATATGTAGATACTGTGGTACTGTTGTGACCAGTCTGCTCTGGCTGTGTGGGGGCGCCGCCTGACTGGCATTCCTGCTTTGTGGCCCCTTGCGGCTGCCTGCTCTTAGTCATTGCCGGGATATTTCTAATGGGGATGTGATGGTAAGTGTGGACGGAGGTGTATCTGCATTCTGCCGGCGGTGTTTGAGACCTACATGCTTATGGCTACACCTGGTGACCGCTGCATGCAGTCATATTCATAGCTGTATGTAAATTGGATCACCGGCACAGCGGCAGCAGTGCAACAGCCATCCATCCATGGCATGGTCCCAAACAGGCAAACTTGTTGAGCCTGCATGTTGGAAGGGAAACTAGATCCTCGGCTAGTACCGCCCGAGCGGTCCCCCTACACCCCTGGGCTGACATAATCAAACAAACAAACAAAATTTAGGGCGCGGCAACCGCAAGGGCTGCTAGGTCGAAACGACCAAACACACCATCGGATGGGTCCAAAAACAATGGATTCCACATCACCAATCAATAGGAACAGCTGACCAGCAAGAGAGAGAGAGAGAGAACTACGCAGGGAAGGGGGGACATCCCTATACTACTAGAGAGAGAGTCTACACAGACTAGTAGAGAAAGTGCAAAGATCAGGCTGGCCAATACAACACTCGGCTCCTCTGAAACATTCTCCAAAGACAGTAAATTCCAGAAAAAAAGGATTAAAATGGATTCCAGTTTCCCCCCACTCCCTACGCCGCAAGGTGCTGGGGCCTGCAGCGCGTAAAAACAACTACTAGAAGCTAAAGTCTTCCCGCGCACAGAGGGTCTGCAGCATGAAAGCAACCAACCACAAAACACATTCACAGAACCACAGGTGCATATGTACCTATGGTTCTATGGGTGGTTATTTCTTGGTGGCTATCACGCAGCGACAGACCCCCTCTGTCAAGCCAAAAAAATGCACATCAGCAGGGTTGGTGCCCATGGGGAATGCGACAGCACTGGTGCCACCTCAGCATATCACCAAACTGGATGCCGTAGGCGATTTGTCAACCAAGAGATCAAGCATAGCCTTGGCCTCCGCCCAGGGCAAAGGCAAAGGCCATGTTTGATCTTTTGGCAAACAAATAGCAACAGTTGAGCCCTACTCCCGCCTGCCCTGATGCAGTGTGTGTATTGTGTGATCAGGTTTTAATTGAACATCCCACACACTCAAACGGGCCTTGACAATGAAGAGAGAATGAGCAACATTGCAAAGTTGTCTCCCCTCCTCAGAATGCAGAGAAACTTTCTGTAAGCTCCATGCAGACAATGTTTGTTGTTGTTAAGCTTTCTAGCAACTCCATTACGCCTGCTCGCAACAACCGCCGCAATTATCGCAATGCCTGCTTGTAAAAGCGCATTTGTTTAAGCACACATCCCTTGCTTCAATCAGCGGCCCCAGAGTTACTGAACTGTATAGTAGCCAGCCACCACATCACAACTAAACCATATACCTGGCATCTTCAGGCAGGGCAAAAAATGATTGCATAACCCCTTGAAATCTGCCCTGTTGACCTTGCCCTTCTTCTCAAAAGCCTGAGGTGTGACTACACCACGACGATCAAACCACATTACCCCTTCGCAAAATCAGCTGCATCCCTTAACACCCACATAGGAACCTGGTAGGAGTCATTGTATTGCTTCACCTCAGTCCCCCAGCTCTCACTGCCATAAATCAGCAAGAGAGGTGGCCATGCCAAGACCCTGACCAAAGCTGCGAGCCAAGGACCATCGGGCCGCAAGACGGGAGTGCACAATGCAACAAGGAAACAGGAATTGCCCAGGAGGAACCTTATCCATCTTGCCTTTGGCAAAATGCATAAGGTGCCTCCTGGGCATGCTTGTTCCCTGGAGGTAAAGGGGCTCCAGGAACCCTCGTCTAAACCTGCTGCTCAAGATGGCCTTGAAGCGTATCCACTGTGCTTGAGGGGTAAATGCAGACGACTCAACCCTGCAGGCGCTGCTGCAGAAAACACTTTAGGCAAATACCTCCTCAAGTATCATTTGCCTCAGGCACATCAAGCATGAGCAGTCAGCCCCAAGCACGCATTACCATAGATGATACTTAGCCAAATGATACCTCATCATAGCTTGCCTCAACTACTATATGCAGCAATTGCGCACAAACCCTCCCAAGGATGGAGCCGTCCAAGGGTAATAACAACAGCTGCCAGAAACAAAACCTAAGAACTCTCATAACAAACATAGTCCAGCCAGCATAGCAGTAGCGGTGCTGCAGCCACGTTTACAGAACATAGCCCATCCTGTCTTTATTTCAACAAAACAGCTGATCCAGTCCAGGATCAGAATCTGAAGTATGCCGGGCAAATGCCATTCATGTAATATAGCAGGCTGTGCCACAAACAGCAGCCTTAGTGTATTGCATCATATGGGAAGGCATTGCTTTTGCGGCAGAAGCTATTATCAAGTGCTATTGTTGACACTTAATATGCAAGGTATATGTTGCAACACCTGCATTAATGGTTGAGTACATATGTTTTCACACTCAATGGCACCATTTGTCCATTGACCAGCCAAACAACCCATCACTTAACAACAAAACCAGCCATGTCATTGGCAAATCCAGACCATAAAACGCAGGACTCCTGATCACAAAGCCACACAACACGTGGCTGGTCATTTGCCCAAACACAAGCTGAGGCAAGACGCAAAAACATCCTGAGGATCGCTAGCAGCAGGCCACACAAGCACACACATCAGCCGCTAATAGGCTATCTGGATTGTCCCCTGGGAGCTTAGACAGAATCCTCAAAGGTTCGCTGATACGGTCTGTTCCAAAGCGACAACCTTTCAAGACCCTGTATGCGCCTGCCGCATCAGAAACATCTTGAACAAGCGCAACAAAGCCCCAATCGCTACAATGCCAGTCTAGAGGACCAACAACACAGACACATGCGGAACAAATGTGGTAGGGACAATCCCAGCAGGCTCTACTGGAAGCTCCCTGTCAATAAAGGCCCTCAACATTATTCAAACCTTGCCCGTAAATAAAGTAGAACCATCCAGTACTCTCACTGGACAATCAGGGTGCAAGACAAGCCAAGCAAGAAATGTCCTACTGCTGCCGGAACTAGCGGGAACACCAAGGTCACTCCCTGCTAGCTGCAGTCATAAGGAAAATGGACGAGGCGGGTGTACAGCTCCAGATCAGGGAGCCGTAAGCGGAGCGGGCCCTGGTGGGGTGGGCCTTGGTGGGGTGGGCGTGGGTGGGGCGGGCCCTGGTGGGGTGGGCGTGGGTGGGTTGGGCCCTGGTGGGGCGGGCGCTGGTGGGGTGGGCGTGGGTGGGGCGGGCCCTGGTGGGGCGGGCGTTGGTGGGGCGGGCGCTGTCAGGTTTAGAGCTGCTTGACTTGCCATCAGTGCAGGGAGAGTAGCTGCTGGTGGTGTAGGGGGCGGCGAGGAGAAATTGGGCAGCAAAATGGAGATGGTCGGTGGAGGGGTTGGGGTAGGAGGGGCAGGGCTCAAAGCCTGGGGTAATGGGCTAGGGGGTGTGGGAGAGGGCGGAGGTGTCACTGGGGCTGGGGGTGAGGGAGAAGGAGGCGTGGGTGTCGATGGCGATGGCGGGGTGGGTGCCGCCGGCGCGGAAGGAGGGGTAGGTGGAGGTAGGGGTGAAGGGCTTGGGGGAGGAGGAGGGGGAGGAGGAGGGGGAAGTGGGGGTGAAGGTAAGGGGGTAGCTGGGGCATTCCCTGCTGCTGCTGCTGCCGGTGCTGCTGCTGCTGCTGTTGTGGTCAACGGTGGTGGTGATGGAGTTGCAGCAGCTATAGCAGGAATTGGGACAGCTACTGCGGTAACAGGCGGCTGGGGGAGGACCATAGATATTGGTGGGGGAAGGGGGGTAAGAGATGGGGGGGCTGGGGTGGGAGAAGGGGAAGGCGGGGTGGGAGAAGGAGGAGGGTTGGCTGCCGGTAAAGCCCTGGGGGAGGGAGAGGGAGGTGGGGGGGTTGGTGGAGAGGGGGATGGAGGGGGCCTGGGGGGCGGGCTCGTGGGAGGGGGAGGGCGGGTGGGAGGGGGAGGGCGGGTGGGAGGGGAAGGAGGGGGGCTGGGGGCGGGCGGTGGGACTAGAACTTCATTTTCTGCTGTCGTCAGGTATTCGGAGCAAAGGTAAGGGAATGCGGCACATATCCCGTATCTGCTGATAGTCGTTGTGATGTTATCAGCTACCCCAGGAGCTCCAACAAAATCTGCATTGTAGCTGTAGGTGCAGGTTGAAGCAGTCTGCAGGAAGGAAGCAGCAGTACAACGCAGGGGTGAGCTGCAGGAAAACAGTCCAATTTGGCATGCAGCAGTACAGTCAGATGCAAGGTGGAGCAATACTAGCACTGTCTATGATGCAGCAGTACAGTGCATATGTGAGTTGCAGGGGCACAGTCAGACATGAGATGCAGCATCTAAGTAAGGTGTGAAAACAATCATATCTGAACTGAAGCAGTTAAATCCAAGATGAAGTCAGACGTAAGATGCAGCAGTACGACCAGGACTGACAAGAAGCAACATGATTGCATGTACCATGTAGCAAAACTGATGTCATCAATACAACCTTTAGCCTTCTGCATTGAGTTAGGATGTAATCCACAGGGATCACCTTTCAACAGTAAAACCACTTCACAGGCATCCCACACTGTACACAGTGCATATGCTAGAATGATAGCATACGGACACAGCAATTCATTCAACACTCTTCAAAGGAGGTGTCGCTGACTTACCATGGTAGTCTGAGTAGCCAGAGCAAAAGCACTGCCGGACGTGATCCCTGTGTAGTTGTTAATATTGATAACCAAAGCACCACGCAGGAACTCCCGATCTTCCTCCGGACACCGGCCGTTCACTTTGCTTGTGCTAATGCTGATCCCGCTAATGCTCTGAGGCACTTGCGGCCCAAACTCCCCCTCTAAACCCTCCAACCCCAGCTGCGCTAGTGACACGTTAATCTCACTAGGTATGGCTGCAGATGCTGGAAGTATCGTGGAAGGGCTTGGTGAAGGAGGGGGAGGGCGAGGGGGTGGTGATGGGGTGGGAGGTGGCGGCGGGCGCCTTGGAAGGGTCCGGGCGATTACGTTTCTGCCGGTTGTATCTCGGAAGGTGTAGCAGACCTCTGGGAGGGTGAGACAGATGCCTTGGACTCTAAGAAGGCGGGTGATGGTGTCATTAAGTCCTGATGTGCCGATGAAATCCAGGCTGTAGTCATAGGTGCAGGTATTGGAGTGCTGCAAGGAAAAACAGGGGCAAAAAGAGGGAGGGGATACAGTATGTGAGTGACGGCAAAGGATTGGATTGGACGCTGCATGGGTCGCCTAGTTACCATACCCTTGCCCATGCTAATCAATGGGAGGGACTGTAGCAGGTCAAAAACCCTGACACGCTGCTATCCCTGCTACTGCTGTATCAAGTGCTGACACCACCATTATCTTCGTACCAAAAAGGTTTCTCGCTGCTGCTTCTGCTGAGACTTTCAGGCAAATGAGCCGGAGCAGGACTGAGCAGGAGAACTGCTATTGTGGGAGATAGTTTGAGTGATGGCCCTGCTGCTGCAGCTTTCTGACCCGCCAATTTGCCACCAAGACCCAAGAGTCTTATGGCTGCAGTGAACGGTGGTGCCTTGCAATTACTCAACACGCCATGTAGGCTGCTGCTGCTCTTGACATGTCACACGGAGTGCTCTACTTTTCCATGGCAGAAGTACAGCTGTGCTGAAGCTGCTGCTGTTACACTGCAGCTCTTACTGGCCGCTTTTGCTGCAACTACCTTTGGACATTGCCGCTGCCTGCTGCTTTTGCTATTCCTCCTGGCTTTGCTAGACTGATGGCTTTGCTCAGGAAATGCTGATGATCTTGCTGCTAGCCCTGGCTGTGGTCAAGGCGGTTTGAGCCCACTTCCCATGCTGTTTCTTGGAAGCTGTCCCGTTCAGGCGCTGCATGATACAAGAGCTTCACAGCCATTGTTGGCCCTGATTACTCCCCTCGGCCCTTCTGCAGACACTTACGACTTCGGCCTGAAAGTCCAGCACGTAAGCGCTGCCGGGCGTTATTCCAAGGGCGGAGTTAAACCGATCCGCAAGCAGGGCTCTGAGTAGTTGCCGGTCCTCGGGTGGGCAATCATCGCCAGCTTTGTTCGTCACCACTGCGATGATGGGTATAAACTGGGGCACCTCAAGCTCCTGAGCAGCTGTCACAGTCACACAGAGGCACATGCATGCTGCTGATAGTAATGTTAAGGACTTCATGCCAGGGAAACGCTGGCCTGCGAGCACTTCACAGCGTGTGGTCTGGGGTTCGAGTGTCCTGTTGCAGCCCTCGCCCTTATATGCCCTATCTCCTCCGGTCGCGCTACATAGGCTGTATGTGCGCCTCGTTGTTGCGGCCTTGCTACATCCGTGGCCTTCTATGGAGTATAAAGACTAGGTGAGCAGTTGATGGGTCTGCAGAACGGACATTGGAGCAGATCCCGGCTGGCTCGCATGTTTCGGCGACTCTTGCCCCGATTGTTTCCGTCCGTAGCATTCTGGCAGCACTTGAGCCCAAATGAGATATGATGTTCTGTAGGAGTCACTCACGCAAGGGAGCTGGTGCGACAAGTTACCAACAGGTTATCCAGCAGCCACGGTGGGTTTCAAGGCATGTCCAGCTTCTCATCCTCTGCTCGTGTCACAGGTCCGTGGTGTACCAGCAGCCAGCAGAGCGGGTTGCGCGAGTGCTCACTTGGGCCATGCCATCGGACGTCATGGGCTTCCGTGGAAAGGAAATGGCTGTTTCCTGTGAAACAGCATCAACCCGGAATGTAACAAAAACCACCTAGAGTCTGCAGTGAAGCTTTTTTCAACTTTGCTGGCGATGAGTTCAGCTTTGGCGTGCTCCAGGCGAGAGAGGGTGTTCCCCCTGAGTCAAATCATTCCATCCAGGGCAGTAAAGCCTAACTTCCAGCTCAAGCTCGCAAGGCACTGGATCACCTTCATTACCTAGAGAGGTATGCCCAAGGAGGGTCACTAGCAAGGGCGTCAGGGTGAATAGCCATGCCACCCTGCAGCTTCTGAACATGTCTGGGGATGCACATGCACTGTCACTGTGGCTGCTTACAGGAGAAGCCTTATTAAAGCAACACTGGACTAGCTACCAATCTTGATCACAAGCCTCCTCATCCTTCATGCATCCCATGGTAGCAATGAAGAAAGCACATGGCCCCCTTATATCTACACTTGGACCATCCACTTTGCACAGATCACAAGTCAAAGGGCCACAAAACACTGACATCTCTGGAGATCACATATGGGTATAGCCAAAGCATCTCTATCCAACATGTTGCACTTGTCTCCCCTGCAATATACAGGGCCCATTGTTGCTTTTGATAACCTGGCTAAACCCTAAACCCTAAAGCCAATCTCCAAGCTGGGGAAAAAGACTGACCTCCATACCTTAGCAGCACCTTTGCACACATCCGTAGGGTTCAATGGCACTGTGTCTGACAGCCTGCATGGCTCTGACCCCCATGCCAGATCTCGCCAAGCGCAGCAACATAACCTTGGGTGGCTGCCTTGTTAGGCCAGACATTCAAATTCTGTGTTATTTACCAGTCCACACTCTGCCCCCCATACTGCTTAGTACACATGCCTGGTGCGCCAGCTGCATATCAGAATCCTTCAAGCCTTGCTAACCCCTTCCACACACACTCAGCTTGTCCCCTGCAGCTGTTGAGTTGAACAGCTTGATATACCCAAAGCATCAACGCTGGCAGGCGAATAGTGTGAACAGCTCAGTTGCCTTGGCTTTTTGGCCACACAAAGCCGGGAAGCAGAGGACCCGGGAAGCAGAGGAAACAAAGTTGTATTCCCAAACACCCAGAGCTGACTCATGATGCAGGGCCCAAAACACCTAGGCAGGTTGACACATAATTACCAGCAAATTGGCACTACTGTTTATCCCTGTCGCAGAGTGCAGATGGCTGCGATTCACTGCTGTCTTCTTTACAGACATTAACACATGAGACAATCCAGCCAGCCCTCAGCAGGCCCTAAACCCTAACCCTAAACCCCTCCCCTTCCAAGTAATCTGCTTATTTCTGACTTCACATCATGAGAGCTTAGTGCTGGAGGCCGGCAGACATTACACACCCATGTTTGCAGAACAGTCCACACTGTATGCAGGTTGCTGAGAAGCTCCCGGCACCCACATCAGCTCAATATGTCACCTGACGCATGAATCAATCGAAATGCAAGACCAGCTATGCCAATGGCCAAACAAACCTAGGCCACAAATACAAGGCTCCTGACCACAATTACGAAGCCACACAACCGATGGTGGATTTGCCACACACAAGCTGAGGCTAAACGCAACCTGATGCATGGCTTTAACCAAAGACAGTGAAGTCCCGGAGAGCTACATTGTCCACAGTACCTTCCCCGCTGCTGCTCTCCCTCACAACGTCGTTCAGCCCTGGGATATAAGCCCCAATGAGACCATTGAGTCCGAGGTTGCCAAAGTTGCCTGATAACTCCAAGGTTAGAGGCCTGGTACCGTCTCTTGCTACTCCCGCTCCAACCTCGTATGTTGTTGCGGTTGCTCCTGCATCTGCTTTGTAAGCCTCAAAGGGGTTGGCTACTATCCTGACTTGGTTGCTGATGGAGTCACTGCTGGAGGCGCCATAGCTCCCCTCGGATGTGGTCAGGGTATCTGTCCCTGTTTGGATCTGCAGCAGTGAGTCACAATGTGGGCAAAAGCATTAAGGTCCAATAGCGAACAATACAGTTGGTTGCAAAAGTTTTGGCCGGAACATAAGGCTGGGGTTTAAGCAGCAGCAGCAAGACCTGATTTACAACCATTTATGTTCAAGAAAGTAAACGGGCAGAGCATCAATGTGCTGCAGTTAGTATGCCCAAGTGGTACCACAAGTAGCCTCGCACGCGAGACGTCCCGAGTTCGAGCCCCGGGCGTGCCCTATAAATATACTATATAAAAGCCAGCCAGCCTTAGCCTTAGCCTTAGCCGCAGACGCAGACCAGCAAGCCTCCCCCCTGGTCCTATAGCCCTCCTGCTTTTTTTAACCTGGCTCTCCCCTTCCACCTCTGCCCCTCCTGTGGTTGCCAGCCCCACACCCCATCTGCTCCCCTCCCACAGCCCTCTCAGCTCAGCCTTGCACTTGCCCCAACTTCTCGCATGCCCTGCCTACCCCCACCTGCCCTGCCATTGAACTGGTATAGCCCCTGCACCTGCTTCACACCTGGTCTATATGCTACTGCCCCTAAACAGTAAAGAAAGGGCACCTGTGCCTGCTGGCAGTTCTCAGCATTTACCCCCTTAAAAAGCAGCAAAAATGCCTCCGCTGTCTCCCTTGCAAGACCCCTGCTTTTCTCAGCAGCCAAGCAACACAGAGCAACAGAGATGCTGACCGCACCCATTGGTGACAACCTGGACCTCATACAGAAGCTGCCTGTGCAAGAGAGCAATGAACGGCCATGCCATTTCACAGAAGCAGACCATTTCCTAACAAAATCTGAGTTTTGGGCCAAAACTTTTGCAACCAACTGTGTCCAATGTTTGCACCTCCTGTTTCCTCAAGTGCAAGCAGAGATAACAGCTGTGTCTAGCCTGTTGCAAAGAACTTGTTGATGCAATTATTGCCTGCTGTGCTAAATTGGTGGCAACCGCAACCGCATTGAGAAAGTGCTTGAGCTGACTTTTCAGATTTTGGTCAAAAGTGGGTACGCCCCTGTGGTCACCTGAGTTAGGGTGCATGGAATGGAACTTCTCCCATTTATCAGCAAGCTTTCCTTGGCTTTACAGTACCATGTCACTAGCTGCAGTCATGCATGCTCTGCACAGCAGGCCCCACATTAGCTATCCCTGCAATGCTGAGCATTGCTACAGGCAGCAAAAAGTGTGGTTTTCAACATGGATGCTACCCCTGCTGGAGGGGCCCTGCTTCTGGCAATCTTACCATAAGCTTCAAGGTCACTGCCAAGGATTCAGTATTAACAGAAGCTGGTGTGCTTTGCATGCCAGTTTGATGGTAGGAAGCTTCCTTCTACATGCTGCAATCAGCGGCGGGCGAGACGGGCCTATGCTGCAAGGCTGTCACCCACGCTGTCACCACCACTTTGGAGGACTGTTTTCTTTGTCACCTGTCACTGCTTGAAACAAGGTCTAGCATACCACAGAGTTGTTCACTGGGCCAGGCTTGTTGTAAAACAAGACATGTTACGCATATCCCTTCGGTGCAGCACCACCTTCTAGACCCGACGTGCCCTTGCTACTGCTGTTTTAACACTTTCCACCAGATCTTGCCATGATAGTGCTAGCAGATCTCTCAACAACCTCCTCAAAGCATATGTTTTTATTCAGCACCGCTCCCCCTTTCTACAATACCACATCGGCTATGCCAATCATGCTCCACCTGCAGAGAACAGCAGCTCGCTACATGTGCTGGGGGTATACCCTGCTTTGGGGGCGCCAGATATGCCCTTTGGGTATTCCGCATGGCACAGGCAGCTTCAGAGACAGCCCCTGCTCCAGCTGTAATGTCCTATGGCATGTGCTACCAGGGGAAGTGTGCAAGTCAAGGTATCTCAGTTGTTGGTATTTGCTTAGTGTACTGCTGCAGCTGGTGAGGGTAGGGGTAGGAAGGGCCCCCGTCATGGGTTGCCAGCACATGCAACAATTTATTCACCCTGGCTGTGACTGTTGCATAGGTCCAGCCCCTGGTACCTTAAACCAGCCCTGCCCCAAGCCAAAGCCCTTGCCTCTGTCAAACAGCAGCAGCAGAACCAATGTCCACAGTTGGTTGCAAAAGTTTTGGCCGGAACATAAGGCTGGGGTTTAAGCAGCAGCAGCAAGACCTGATTTACAACCATTTATGTTCAAGAAAGTAAACGGGCAGAGCATCAATGTGCTGCAGTTAGTATGCCCAAGTGGTACCACAAGTAGCCTCGCACGCGAGACGTCCCGAGTTCGAGCCCCGGGCGTGCCCTATAAATATACTATATAAAAGCCAGCCAGCCTTAGCCTTAGCCTTAGCCGCAGACGCAGACCAGCAAGCCTCCCCCCTGGTCCTATAGCCCTCCTGCTTTTTTTAACCTGGCTCTCCCCTTCCACCTCTGCCCCTCCTGTGGTTGCCAGCCCCACACCCCATCTGCTCCCCTCCCACAGCCCTCTCAGCTCAGCCTTGCACTTGCCCCAACTTCTCGCATGCCCTGCCTACCCCCACCTGCCCTGCCATTGAACTGGTATAGCCCCTGCACCTGCTTCACACCTGGTCTATATGCTACTGCCCCTAAACAGTAAAGAAAGGGCACCTGTGCCTGCTGGCAGTTCTCAGCATTTACCCCCTTAAAAAGCAGCAAAAATGCCTCCGCTGTCTCCCTTGCAAGACCCCTGCTTTTCTCAGCAGCCAAGCAACACAGAGCAACAGAGATGCTGACCGCACCCATTGGTGACAACCTGGACCTCATACAGAAGCTGCCTGTGCAAGAGAGCAATGAACGGCCATGCCATTTCACAGAAGCAGACCATTTCCTAACAAAATCTGAGTTTTGGGCCAAAACTTTTGCAACCAACTGTAGCAACGCATGCAGGGCGGGGCACCCTAGTCAATCCCCATCACACTGAGAATATATCGAGGGCCTTACTGAGGTTATGTTGGCCGCAGCTGTAATTTGTGTGCATGCACGGAGGACGCTGCAATGGCTACCCTGGGAACAAAGCATTGACATTGTACTTCCTTCTTTCTTCATAAGCATTGTCAGTCATGAAAACCCTGTGGCAGTATACAGCAACATCCTCATCAATCAAGCCTGCTGCCTACGCCTCAGTGATGCGCTTGTCTGAGGCTGCAAGACAAGAGCGCAACAACGCTGCGCTGACACTTCCAAGTACTACGTGGACCTTATTCAATAGGCAGCCTGCTTCCACTTACCCAACCAAAACATGTCTATATCCCAGAGCCTAACCAGGAACTGTAGATAAACAGCAAGCGTGCGACCATGGGGAGCTACAGCGGCACACAAGCATTCAAAACTTACTGTTGTAACAGCTGAGGCACCAGCCAATACATTGTCGCCACTTGCGTCGAATAGGTAGTCGCCATCATAGGGTATATTTGGTGGAGTGAAAACCAGTGGGGTTGTAGCAGGCAGTCCTGCCAGGAGCTGCATCAGACAATACAACAGGTTTTGATCACATAGCCATTTCAATGGATGTTGCATTCAGAGACAATTAAGCTCATGGGGGGATTTTGTTACACTTCATGATATGCCATAGCAAAAAGTGCCATAGGCCCCGCACCTCCAGCCGTACTAACAAAAAACAGCGAGGTGGAGCTGTTGGGTTGTTGTTGGCATGGAGGGAGATGATGGCATGAGTCTTATGTGTGGAGTGTGCAGCCCTTTTTTGAGAGTGCTGCATTGGGACTGCCACTGACAGATTTCCACTGTGCTGCCCGCCTTGAGCTGCTGGCTGCTCACAGGCAAACACGTCCAGTATTATCACATATCTCTGAAAATGCTGGACGGATCGACTGGAACCCCTTGCTGTTCCTGACTCGGCATAAATATTGATCAAGGTTGATCAGCAACGCCTTGGGCTGAAAATTTTCCGCGCCAGACTGTCAGCACAGCGCATTCTGGCCCCCTGGATAGAGAGATTCCCTCCTGCCTTATTAGCATAGCGAGGTTCAGTCTCAGCAAGGCCTGGACATTCCGTCTAGAAGATCAAACTAGGTTGATCAAGTTTTGCTATCATTCAGCCATTTCATTTGCAGAACATCAGTAGATTCCAATCCTGTTTTTTTTAAATTCTGCACAGGTGAGCCAATCGCACGCAATCATAACATATACTCACTCCTAATCCACCACAACACAAAGTAACAAAACACTACCGAGTTCATAAAACAAACAACACGTTTGGTCATGTCTAGCAAACTGTTTTTTGAATGGTTCCTTTCCCAGCAACACTCACATCGACACACGTTACTACCCCAGTGGTCGCATCACGGCGCAGTTGGAAGAAGTCAAAGCACCGGACCTCGGCACAAGGCTCCAGAGGGCCGAACTCAAGTGCTAGGGCACGGCAGTCATCCTACAAAGCACAACCCCCGCAGCAAGCGTAGGTCAGTCTGAAGTTGAAGAGTTTAGTAGGCAGTGCAGCTACCATCAAATAATACTGTCGCCGATGAATCGTTTCGACTTCCGGTCTTGAGCCGGACGTTAACATTGATTTTTTTCTTTTTTAAATGCCAGCAAATTGTCACTGGCAGATATGTGAGTCAGAGTAAGATGGAAGCACTCACTCTTTCGAAAGCAGTAACACTTATTCCTGCGGTGAGCGGCAGCATTTACTAATGGATTTGGTGGAAGTGGAAGCATGAAACATGATCTAAGAGGCTATGCAATCATTAACTAGCTGTGAAGAGTCCACATACCACAGGGGAGCTTATGTTGACACGTCAGAAGTGCAGGAAAGCAATTGCATAGCAGCATTACTGACTTTATGTCTGGCCCCACCAACACTGCAACTGCTTGGGGGAAGCAGGGTTCTAGATGGAACCTTGAGCTGTACCGTTAAAAACTTCAAACAGTCACTGTCAAGCAGCACACAGTCAAAGCCTGCTTGTGGCCTGCAATCACAGCAAGGCTACGTAGCAATCTCACGGGGGATGCAAAGATTCCATGTTTGGCAGCAACTCACGCTCACCCATACATCCCACAGTTTAGCAGGTAAATCACCCCATGGAAGCGGACCTAGAAGCAGATGCCGTACAGATACCCCAGGCTAATTTCTTTTTTTTGAGTATGCAGCCTGAACATCTTGAGTGCTAGAACCCGTCAGTGAGAGATAACATAGAGCTGGCTTGTGAGGGGCACCGTATAAATGCTGGCTAACCTGCTGTGGCAATGGCTAATCTCTGCAGCCTGTTCTGTAGACTATCCGTGAGGCGGCTGCGACCCTGTGCTCAATAAGGGAGACTGAGGTAGCCTGGGGTTGACTCAGTCACTCACCGGAGTCAGGGGAGCGATGAGCTGCAGCATCTTTCTGCTGGCTGCCACTGTGCTAGGCCCTGTTGCTGCCTTGGCATTGGCCAAGGATGCGCTCATGAGCAGCATCAGGCCCACACAGCACATCGCCAGCTTAAGCAACCGCTGCTGGATATGGCCCATCTTGCCTCGCTGCAATTCGAAGCTGCTTGCAAATGGCTGCAGAAAGTAGGACGAGACGTAAGCGACGCAGGTATGAGCGCACTAATGCCCAGGAGGCGGCCGCTGTGACAACTGGGCACGGAATTTAAGCACAGAAGCAAATACCTTCTACTGCTGCAATCCTGTCCGCTATTTTCCTCTGCAAAAGCGCCTTA
Organism: Pseudopediastrum boryanum; assembly: GCA_963556185.1. Classification (NCBI taxonomy): domain Eukaryota; kingdom Viridiplantae; phylum Chlorophyta; class Chlorophyceae; order Sphaeropleales; family Hydrodictyaceae; genus Pseudopediastrum; species Pseudopediastrum boryanum. The sequence goes on from OY744495.1 coordinate 9,633,560, forward strand.
GTGTCCTGCACTTGTCTGCACTCGTCTGCAAGTACCTAGATTGCCGCGCGAAGGCCTACGAGTTAAGCTAGATTATCAGGCAGCAGCGTTGAACCTAGGCGAGACAGCACTCAGCAGTGGCATGCTGGTAAGTTGAAGCAATCCGCAACAGCTTGCCATTCAATCAAGCAGCCAGTCGCCCGGGCAGGCTGCTGTCGTCCCAGGGACGAAACCTTAGCCACTGCAAACCACTGACACTTGCTATCACTCGAGATCTGAACACGATCCTTAGCAAGGAAAGCTCACTTATGGCGGCTCGTGTACGGCGAAGCCGATGCCCGCCTGGTCTTGGAAGGGCCGACTCGCCGCAGCCGGCCATGAGACTATGGGCATTGGCCGGCCCTTTCGGCGGTCCCGTGCCAATCAAAAGCCACACAAAGCATTACCATGCTGTCACTGTAAAGTGGAGGATCCCCAGAAGGGTCCGAGTATGTCTGCAAAGTGAGTGAAAGGTCAAACTCTAGGTCACAGACAGGGACTCTGAGGGCTTCCTCATACCACTACTCTATCGGCTGGTTGACAGCCATTCCATTGCAATTGATGTAATGGGTATGAGTTTGTACCACTCATATTTCATTGCACAGGCCCTGTAGAATGTCTAGAGTGTCTGCAAGGTTGGAAAACATGAGGACCAGACGGCTGCATGCGTGCGTCAGGGCGTCTAGTAGTAACCGTGCTGCGGCCCAGTTCTTGTGAACGCCAGCCTCTGCAGGCTTGAGCAAAATTAAGATGATGTTGTTAAGTGAGGGACCTCCGCCGCTTGTTCTACTACCGCTTGCCCTCTGTTGTTGAACTGGGAATCAGAGATGCATGCTTTGCCAACTGCTGCCGTGCCAGCATAGCACAAAGAGCATATTGAGCATATTGATGATTCAATAGGATAAGCGCGGTGAGTGCATCTCGTACAGTTATGATAATGTGAGCTGTGAGTATTAACAGCTGAATTAGAGTTAGCTAAAACCTGTACGATTGCAAAGCGGTCATACTCAGGATGCACCTCATGCAACAGCAGAGCCCACAATCCATCGGCATCCAGCACTCCCGGCGCAGCATGCTGTTGAGCAGCAGCGGTGCACTAAATTAACCGTAGCAAAAGCAAATGATGGTGTGGAGAGCCTCAAACCATCAGGCGTGTTACTACTTAAATTCTAAGAGCTGACACAGGACAGATCCCTTTCAGGAGATCGCTCTCAACACAACCGTGCGTCGTGCAGCGCATGTCAGTCTGCGCGGATGCTTTCCTTTCCACCTCAAGCATCTGTAACACCAGCTCGCTTCCACTACTCAGCCAGCAGTTACACATTTGATCTACCTTGAGAACAGAAAATGAGGGCTCATTGTTTTATTCACCACCGGAGCTGCATTAGCTCACACATTGTCCACAGACAGCACCCTTCAGTACCGCAAGAAGCTGCTGTGAAGCCCATTAGTAGCACACCTCAATCAGCATGGCCTCAGTATATTTATCAACTGGATAATGACACAGCACCTTTCTCTGATCAATCAACAACCCAGTGGACCCAATTCAAGCATAAGCCTACACAGCAGATTATTTGCTACCCCTACCGACCCTCCTCCACGCAGCTCTGCCCAATGGCAGTTCCACACCTTTGACCTCAGTACTTGTGAAATCACTGAATTGCAGCAGTCCGTCTGCACCAGGAGGATCAACAGTCAGGGCCCCATTGCAGGATCACTCAGGAAGATCGAGGGCACCCCCTAGATAGTGATGAGTTAACAATGAAGCGTCTTTGCTTCGTTGTAAGTCTGACCAAGGTGTCATCAACACATACAGCCACCAAACGCTGTTGTCACACACATGCAGCATCATGATAGCAATGTATGACTGTATGTAGTAATTGGCAAAGAACTGATGCCCAGAATCACTACTGGTATGTGCTCTGCAGGACTCAGGACTCTGCAATCTACATGCCTGGCTACATAGGCACATCAACCACTTTTAATCACAATGCAACCCTGCTAATAAAGCATTGAATCACATGTGAAATCACAACATTCCGCTAGGGAGCTGCCTCATCCAATCGGCAAAGGTTTCCAACAGCTCCATTTGGAATCATGGGGGCCACTACCAACATGTTGCCAACAGCAAGAACACCAAGGTTCAAAAAAGCCCAACTGACTTTGTACATCCAATTTGAGTCTAGTGCCTGCCAGCATCAAAACCGATGTTCTCCACATCTGTAACGCTGACAGATTGAGACCTTGCAGTAGCCGACTTGGTACCAGAGGCATAGTTGACCACACCACCCAAGCCACCTGCAGAAACAAAGCAAAGCAAGTTGCTTCATGAGCAGACATGATTAAACAACATGACTACATTTGTACATGTACTTTAGCTATGTGCACCAGCATAGTATGGCCCGACTAGTGTAGGCTCTGAACCAACCACCCAACTGGAGTAAAATGCAGGACATGCTGCACAGAGATACACAGGTCCCAGAGGTGGGTGTCTGTCTGTCTGTCTGTCTGTCTGTCTAACCCGCCTGTGCTGTGAATGAGTGGGTGGAGGCGCAGATAAGGCGTTAGGCAGAGAGCAGAGCAGTCACAACTATATCAGTGCTGCCCTGCGCAGGTTTAAGGAAGAGGCGGTACTAGCACACATGGTGCGTTCCCCCCTACCCTGCCGGTGCTAGCTATTCAAAAGGTGCTAGCTATTCAAAAAGTGGCAATGCTTACCAGCCAGGTAGTTCCTGCTACCAATGCCTGATGAGGTTGCCAGACTGCTGGAGGTGGCAGGCTGGGTGAACTTGTAGTTGCGGCCAACAGCAATACCAGCTGCATTACCACCGCCCTTGCGGATGGGGACTGCAAACACACCAACATTTGCAACAATTGTCAGGCAGCTGTTGCTGTACAGCAGAAATGCTTAAATGCCACATGGGTAATTGCAAAGAGGTGGAACGACTGGTGGAATTCTGGATGTCTTTTCGCCTGTTCTGACTGCTAAAGAATTTGCTTGGTCTGAGACAGCAGAGGCACATAGGGTAGCTCAGCGGAAGAAGAAGAAGAAGAGCTATGCCAGGCTAGTTGAGTAACTGCGGAAGAGGCAGAGCCTTTCCCACAGTCCCAGCCTGTGTAAGGTAAGGGAGAGGCAACTGAGGTCAGGAGACCTGGCCTCGTGACCTCTACCATGTAGCTCAGCGGAATCTCACTGCCTTTCTGGGATGCAATTGCTACCGAGTGTGGCAGCAGCTAATGCCAATTACCCTTATGCCGCCGTACATCCATCACTCTGGTTTGCTGTTGCTGTATGGTTGAGTGCCAATGAGTGGACTGTTGCAGGAGGGTGGCCCTCAGGCAAGTGTCTATGCAAGTGAAGCACACTCAGAAACACCTCTGACAGAGTTGAGCACCTATTAGCATCATGGTGTGAGGATCATGCAGAAGTCCAACAATCTGGTGACAGGAGGAATGCCTGCTACACAGTCTGTTGCTGCATCTTGTAGGAGCGATACAGTTCCTACCTGCAGCTTGCCTGTATTGACCACTCAATGCTTCCTAGGTAGGGGTTAGGACCTAAACCCTAAACCCTAAACCCTACCTGCAGCTTGCCTGTTTTGACCACTCAATGCTTCCTAGTTAGGGATAAGGACCTAAACCCTAAACCCTAAACCCTACCTGCAGCTTGCCTGTATTGACCGCTCAATGCTTCCTTCATTGTATCCCACAAATGGCATGTGCGGTACATGTAACCTATGGAACTCTCAGGCTCTGTTGAGCATACAGGTGCTTGCCAATTGCCCCGCTGCTAGGTAAGCACAACTTCACCAGATCACAAAATTAGCAAATGGCCCCGAGCGATCTTGGTCTTATTTAGGCTAGTTTTCTTATCTTAGCTCACGGTATATACTTAGAGTCCTGCATTATTTAATCTTGTGTGCAGGTGCTCCTTTCAAAGCGGGGCGCCGTTCAGGTTTACATCCTTCCCTGTCCCACACAACACGCATTTGCTTGCCAAGCTAACTACTCACTTGCAGGTGTGCCAAACAAATGCTAAGGTCTAAGCTTTAAGGTTTAGCTTCATTGTATCTGCACCCTTCCCTGCCCCAAACAACACGCACCTGCTTGCTTGGAGAGTGGCAGTGGGTATAGGTTTTATTCTACCCCATACAGAATATTCTACCTTCTAGCAGTAACATATTGATCCCCTGCTTAGCCACATTCGGCCCTTCTGCCCTTCTGACCCCCCCAGCCCCTGACTCACTTGTAGGCGTGACAAAGGGCGCTACTTCCACCAGGGAGCCATCTGCTGCTCTCCTATCATCCGGGTTGATGACCCCCACATCACCCCAGGTACCAGTGCTGATAGAGGTGGCGCGACTGGTGGCAGCTGGGGCGGAGGCATCAGCACGGGTAACACTGGAACTAGCAGCCCTGCAACCATCATATAGCAATACCATGAGAGTCTTAAAATATGAGTACTAGGAGAAAACGACTGGCGGCAGCTGGAGCGGAGGCATCAGCACGGGTAACACTGGAGCTAGCCCCCCTGCAACCACGACGTAGGTAAGTCCACAAGAGTGTTGATAGAAAAGAGTAGGCTTTCAGGGTCTTTTTGCTTTGAGGAGACGAGCTGTTTCTTTGGCCCAAGCGCATGAATTAGAGCAGCTTTTTTCGACACTTGCTCTGTTGAGTCGGTCTAAATGGTCCCCAAGGCGGTTAATGTTGCAGTGCAAACCAAGCGTAAGTTTACTACATGTTGATGCTTGCGTGTAAAATACTCTGTAACTAGCGACACCACTGCAATTCCTAGCCCTGTGGCGCTATGATGCACTGGAGCAGCACAAAGCAGGCTAGTTGTGCTGGAGCGATCCCTATTTCACTATACCAAAACCTGCCCCGGATTGCATCTGCTTGATGCTAATTCCAAATGCCTCATAGACCCCTTCAGAGTCGGGCCTCTCTGCACCATGCATATCTATCACGTGAACCCCCCCAGTGAAATGCTGTATCATCCTGCCATGCAAGTCCTGCTCCCGCAGGTTAGCCCCATTGACAAAAGAAAAACGAGAGGTGGAGGTACGCAAGCATTATTCCCTGTTCAGCCTCACTTAGACCATCGATGTTAGGCAGCAGGAGGGCTATGGAGGTTGCCTGTCAGACTGCCAGGTAATCTACTGTGGTTTGAACGGGCGCAAGCTGGTCAGTAAGGGCTGGGGGCTTCCCTTCTTCACTGTAAGATCAACTTCCCCCAGATCAGCAGCAGGAAGGATCTTATTGCTTTTTTAAGGAAGTTTAACCGAGGCTGTAATGTGCTCACCTGCCTAGATCCTCATCCACACGTGCCACCACCGCAGAGCCTGCCACAGCTGTCTCTGGGATCAGCCGGGGCTGGCCGTAGTCATAATCAGAGGCGTACTCATAATCAGTGAGTAGACCGACCAGATTGTAATCACCAGCAGCACTATAGTCCAGGGAGGCAGCCACCAGCACATCTGAGATAGGGAAAAAGGAGACACACAGGAGAGGCAAGCCGTAAGCACTCAGTCAGCACATCTGGATTTTGGGGAGGGCTCCCTCACCAAAATGGCAGGACTAAGTCTAAGGAAGCTTACATGAGACATAATTGATGTACCACTGACCACCAAGATGCTAGCCTGGATCAGCAGCCATGTGTGCTACAAGTCATGTGCCAGTGCAAGTCATGTGCCAGTACAAGGCATGTGCCAATACAAGACATGTGCCAGTACAAGTCATGTGCCAGTACAAGTCATGTGCCAGTACAAGTCATATGCCAGTACAAGTCATGTGCCAGTACAAGGCATGTGCCAGTACAAGGCATGTGCCAGTACAAGACATGTGCCAGTACAAGTCATATGCCAGTACAAGTCATGTGCCAGTACAAGTCATGTGCCAGTACAAGTCATGTGCCAGTACAAGTCATATGCCAGTACAAGTCATATGCCAGTACAAGTCATGTGCCAGAACAAGACATGTGCCAGTACAAGTCATATGCCAGTACAAGTCATGTGCCAGAACAAGACATGTGCCAGTACAAGTCATATGCCAGGATAACATGCCAGGAAAAAAATAGGTACCCTGGGGATGAGTTGCCTGATTGGGTCTGCTTTGTAGTTTGAGGCCCTCCTTAAAACCTACTTAAGCTCCAAAGCCCTGATGTTGAAGCTCTGGCAGTGTGCAGAGTGCGTATGTCCTCTCATGGTTGATTGGCATGACTGCATGTGCACAGGAGCCCAACGGTGCTGCTAGCCTAGCAAAAGGTTAGAAGAGCCAACTCTGATCCCTGAACCGTAAACTGTACGTGGCGATATTGACATTTACTTCTGGCACATACCCTTCTAGCCACGCAGAATGCAGCAAACTGCAGTGATTCTAGAGATGCCTTTGGCTGCCTTGGCGCAGTCACACCTCACATTCTTGTCTGTTTGTTTGATGCTGAAGGCCGTGCAATCAGTTCTCCCAAAGCACTTGAATCCATCAAGTGTAAGAAGAAAGCACTCAGAAACCTGCCCCCTCAGAGTTCCCCCCTCCTTCCCTTTTCCGCTGCACCTATCATAACAAAAGGGTATGCTAGTGCCTCTACCCTAACTCTAAAATTCCCTGCGCTTCCATGAGAGGAGATACGAGTCCCATAAACCTTACCAAACTTGGCTCCGGTGCCATCATCCTTCCCATCTCCATTCCTGTCCTTGTCAGAGCCAGAGTCCTTCAGGTTTTGGCTGAGGGCCACACCAAACAAGCCAGAGCGAGCAGCGGCAATCCCTACTCCAGGCTGGCCAATGGCACGGGAGTCTGTACCTCCCCTCACAAAGGCTTCATTCTGGTCAGTGGCGGACCTGTGAAGGGTGTTATGAATAATGATGGGTATGAGTAGGCAGCAGTAGGACCTGCGGCAGCAGGAGCAGGAGCAGGAGCAAGAGCAGCAGGAGCAGGAGCAGGAGCAGTAGCACCAGCGGCAGCAGGAGCAGGAGCAGGAGCAAGAGCAGCAGGAGCAGGAGCACCAGCGGCAGCAGGAGCAGGGGGCTGGATCAAGACAGCGCTCACATAAGCTTAATTCTGGTCACTGGTGGACCTGTGAAGGGTGGTATCAATAATGATGCTGATGAGTAGGAGGAGGCAGAAGGGGGAGCAGCAGCAGCTGCAGCAATAGCAGCAGAAGCAGTGGCAGCAACAGCAGAACCACCACCACCACCACCAGGAGCAGCAGCAGAACCAGCAGCACGCATCCATACACCAATGGGCCCCTCCCTTAACCTTACGCGGGAGGGCAACTCACGCCCCTCCTTGCGTAACGCTCTCTCTCTCTCTCTCTACAGCAGGTATCCATTTTTTACAGTGACACCGATAATGTCAGCTGGTAGAACGGCTAATATGCTTACTAAGGCAGAGCTGCTTGTTCTAGTGAAGCCTCCATAAGCAAGCCCAGTCGAAGGAGCACTCCACTGCTTGGCTTAATGACTCCTTAATGACCCTAAACCGTATAATACCCTAATACCCTTGGCCCTGGGCCTCACCTGAGATCAGCCGTATTCTTAGTGGATCCAGACAGCAGCCCAGTAGTGGCCAGGTTACCAGGGATTCCGGTGAACACAAAATTATCATTGAAGTCAGTGGTGGTCCTGACGATACCTGTCTTAGCATCCACCTCATCTGCACAGCAGACATGAACAAGTAGATATGTAAACCTATCGAATGGAAGCAGTAGGAACCATCACAGTCAGCTTCATAGAAGCTTCTCATCTCAGTTTCTGTTGACTCTGAGTTGCCAACTGTGACAGCAGGCATAATATTATCCTAGCATTCTGATTGTACAAAATCAGGTGTGTGTAGGTACTATTCACCAGCAGCATCACAAAGAGGCTAGGCTGAGCTAAGGTCCCTGCTAAGCGTGGCAGATTCAGTACGGAAAAAACACACCTGCAACAGACTCAGCAGGATGTGCCACGCCAAGATTCTGATAGCATATGCACACTTCATGATCAGCCAATTACTATCTGACTCCCTGCTGATGGGTGCAATGCTCCAGTAACTCAGCCAGCCAAAGCTGTATGTGCTGCACTTGCTGCAGCCTCCTGCTGGAGAGTAATAGACGTGCAAATGCACTGGCCTATGGCCCCCTTAACACCTTGAAGGATACAGGGCGTCTTAACCAGGGTATGGTCCGAGTGAGATGCTGACGTCTTTTTACGTCAGATTTTCCATACCAATTGGTCACATGCCAATGTTAGGACATGCTTGAATGAAGGCAAATGAGGACACTTACTGTCTGTTCCCGCTCGGTCAATGCCAATGATAACAGCAGCAGAGGTCAAATCATCAATCTCCCTCTGGTTCACTCTTCCTGTTCTGTCACCCGCATCCTGAATGCCCAGGTTGAACGGCTGCATCAGTCTGCGGTGGTGGGCCCGGCTGATCTGCTGCTGACGGCCGCTGTCCAAGGTTGCTGCATTAGGAGCTGCTGTGGTTTGAAGGGCAAGCAACAGACAGCAGCAGCAGCTAACGAGAAGCAGCTGCAAGGCAGTCTGCTTGGAGCTCTTCACTGTCATGTCTGTCTCAATGTACTGCTGCACTGCTTGACAATAATGCTAAGAGACTCCTGGATGGGTGAGGTATGTGTCAATTGCTACTGCCTCAGAGCAGGGCTGGGTTAGCTGCTTTGCTGGTTGACTGTTCCGCCAAAGTTGTTGCCACAAAGACGTTTGGGCAGCTGTCAGCACCTACATACAAGCCGCATTGACAAATCATTTCATGCGAGGCGATAGCAATCAGATAATCTGCCAAAGTTTAACAACGTTCAAATTGAAACCGCTGCTAATGCATGCGTACGGCAGGATACTACGCAGCAGACCTAGCTCACTGCTTTTGCCTGTTCATGCGGCTATTCAGCGCACAAAAGGCTGCTCCTTGACCCTAGCCTAGTGGACATGTCCGTACCTTGCCCTATATGTTCCTTGCCTAACAAATCCTGGGACTGTCCACGCCTTCCCCTCTGCTTATGTTCCTCGCTAGTGTAGCTATAGCCTTGCGCATTACATGAAGCGGACGCAAAGCACTTCAGCTAAACACTAGCGGTGGTTGCAGCAGGCATGCAAGGTGCAATGACAGGGCCAGCATTTGCCCCACTGGCACAGCAGGTTCACATCCAAACAGGGGTGCCATGCTTCCTGAAAGTTGGTCGTTGACTCATCCTCGTACTACAAGCGGTTCGTCCAAGCAGGCGGCTGCGGTAAATCTGCACCATGACCGGGCAGCAAGCCGGCCGGCCACCCGGCCCTTGCTGTACTGCCGGCCGGTCGGCTTCGTCACACGAGTGCGGTGTGCCCTCTAGCACTCACTGCCATCGGCTTTCGGACGCTCTTTATTTGCCCGTGAGTCGCGGGGTCTAAAAGGGGAGCCGGTGCAATGGTACAGAGTCGACCATCAACTGATTGTACTGCGGGCAAGTGAGTGCTACCTCCGCCGGCTCGGCCGCCGCTGCTGAAGGCCTCGTTAGGTTTCTGTGCAAGTCGGGTTATCCAAGACTACTACTGCGGTGAGCCCACTATGCTCGCTATAGACATGCATGCAGGTAGGTTCAAGCACTTCCGCTAAAACAAAGGGAGCTACTTACCTAGTTATGTGATCCTCATATCCGTGAACACACAGATGACCTACTCAAGCTGATGACCTCATCACCCCGGAGCATCATGAGTGGCACTCCCGCCGAGATTGCAAAACACAGACATACCCTGCAACAAGCACAGCAGTCCTGACAGCGGGAATACACTGACACAGTGATGTAGTGGCACTCAAACATGTATCAGATACCCGTCTTCTTCCGTCTCTTACAGACAGACTGCACATCACATCTCTCAGGTCTTTCCCTCTCCAATTCACCATCTTATCTAGACACTGGCCACAAGCACACAACTGCATACATTTCCTCCCTTGTCTGTATAGCTCTCTCTGTCTCTTTCATACAAATACACTCCATACACAGCATTTTGCAATATAGGTCAGCAGGACGCCTCTCCTCAAAATGTTCTTACCACAGCGCCCCCCCCCCCCCCCACCCCCACCCCGCCACCCTGCCCTGCAACACAGAACTGCAGCCAAGCAAACAGCCACTGACACCTCCTCACTTACCAACCACCTACAGCCCAGATACAATGGCAGTCGGTTTGGCTGCAGGTACACACATGTGCTCGCCTGACTGCACAATCAGCAACATCCATTGTTCTTTTCCTCCACGGGCCTCCTAAACACCCCATGCACAAACACCCTCTTCAAAAGCTGCCCCGTCTTCCGATTCTTATTATGTACACACACATACTCACACTCCACCACTTCAAACCCCACCCTCACAGCCATAGCTGCCAACTCCTCCGGCTCATAGAAATACGCCAGTGTCCCATCCCCCCGCCTGTACAAATTCCGCCCTATGCACTGCTCCCCCGGGATCCTAAGCTGCACCATGTCATACAACCCATGGTCCCGTATACACAGCACTCCCCCAGGCCGAAGCCCACACCATGCATTCCGCAGCATCTGCAGCATAGCTTCCGGCAACACTGCTGACAGTGTAAACATAATCAAAGCCACATCTGCTTTGCAGCCCTCTTGAGCTAGCTTCACTCCAAGGTTTGGGTCTGTCCCATCAGCCACAAAGGAGTCCAGGCGGGACGCTGGCAGGCCTAAAAGAGTGGCAGCTTCTTGTAGCTGCTGCAAGCAAGTGCTGCTGATGTCAGAGACTGTGGCTGAGGCTTCTGGATGGGTGCGGAGGACAGGCAGGATAGCTGAGCCGCAGCCAGCACCAATTTCTAGAACTCTGGAGATGTGTTGGGTGGGTCCCAAAACTGAGGCAAACTCCAGCAGTAGGTACCTGATATCAACAAAACCAGGGCAGTGGCAAAGTTACTGTTGGTGGGCATTGGTCTTGCCCCAAGATGATGGTTTTGATGCCAGCATAATATAAGGATCATTAGCCATGGACCCCTGCTCTAGTTAAGGGTATTTCCGCCACTGAGGGGATGTGATGAAATACACTTAAGAACTTTGCTCTCAGCAGAAATGGGCAAATGTCCCAAAGCAAGCATGTGTGAGACCAGCGCATGTTCATGGTTCTTGTCATCATGTTGGGCATCGCACTGCTGTAAGATCTTTAGCATTAAGCAAGCCAGCAGGTGCTCCCTTTCCAGTATCATGCTGCTGAACAAGAGCCTTCTGCTGCTTGCAAAGGAGCTTCTTGCTATAGCCCTGTATATACTACGACCTAAGGCCTCATGCCGCTGTTGGATAGGCCACCAGCCTCTGGGGACCAGCTAAAAGCTGATATATGTGCTGACATTGTATGTGTTGCTGCGGGGAGTCCAAGGCATGCTCATGAGCATATGCAAGGTGGTAGGTATGAGCCCAATGCTTTTTTGGTATGAATTGACTTCATCATGGCGGAGCCTCACAGCTATATCTTTGCAAAAGCCCAACGGGATTAACAAAACCCCAGGTTTACCTGCGCTCCTTAAAGAACCGAGCCCGAGGATGTGCTCGGTAGAATCGCTCCCAGTCATTCAAGTCTGCAGACTCCTGTTGACTGTTGTTGCTGCTGCTAGCTGTTTCTGTCGCATCTCTGCTACTGCTGGAAGTAGCAGGCATGCCTACAGCCACTATTGCTGCTGCTTCTGCTGCTACCGCTGCTGTGCTGGCTGTGTTCCTTGAGGTAGCCTCCTCTCTGCCAATGGCTGTGGCTGTGGTGGTGGAAGGATCAGCTATAAGGACACGGCTGCTGATTCTGCTATTACTATCACTGTCAGTAAGTCCATCCTTGCTCCTGCTGCCAGTTTCACTGCTATTGCTGCATCCGTTTGTAGCCAGTGGGTGAGGGCTGGTAGAGGATGGCTGGGATGTAGCTCGACCTGATGCTACAGCTGCGGCCCATTGAGCGTCCACAATGTGTGCGACCTCGTTTGCGTGGCCAGCCCATTCGAAGTCTCGGTCGTGGTACTCAGCTGCTAAGGGAACCTCTTGTCCTACGTAGGCAGGGCAAGCGAGCTGATGCTGCATTCGAAGTTCGGTAAAAGCCTGTTTTGTACCTTGGAGGAGCTTGCAAGTTCCCAAAGGTCGTGTGCACCCAGCAAAGGGTGTGGGAGCCAGATATGTTCGCGGGATTTGACTGAGGGGCAAAGAGTTTGCGGTAGGACTGGCAAAGCTGAGGAGTCCTTGCTTGAAGCCAGCAGCCATTACATATCCAGGTCTTAGAAACCTTCAGAACATCATTTGTGCTTCTTTCCGCACAAAAGGGCTCGTGCATGGGAACATATACGCATTATTGGTACAGCCGACTCGAGATGGGTATGACTTGGTGCGCTGGCTTGAACTAAGTAACTCAGTTTGATCTAGGTGTCATGGCCAGCTTCAAAGTCAAATCACTCGGCAGCAAGTCCTTGCTTGAAGGGGCCGTCATGCTTGCAACAAGGCGAGTGACCGTGCTGGTGACAAAGGGTGACTCGGGTGACTCCGGGTGCCGACAAGACATTCCCGATAACTTTCCGAGCTTGCATGCCTTGTAGATTGATCAAGGCTGCTTACAAATAACCCTGCAATTTCTTTGAGAATTGTTTGGATACACCAGGCGTATCCTGACGAGGAAACGCCCTTTTCGGTAGTACATACGGAACCATACAGCAGGCCTTGAAGGGCCCTACCGGTGATCATTCACAATGCATATGACTAGATGAAGCGGCATCAAGCCACCTACCGCTTCCTCCGCAGAAAGCTCAATGCTTACAGACTGAGCACCAACTGGGCCAGGCCGTCCTTCCCCTCAATATTGATCATGACTGTATGGCTACTTACCTCCCTATTATGGCTCAGCATGTCTCCAGTGACCTCGCCAGAACCCACACTTATCGACTACCACCTTCAATACCGCGGCCACGTACCTTCAACCTACAGAGTTGCCGATGGCTATTGGCACTTTGAAGTCAACCATTCTTTCCCAGTAGTTAGCATGCAGAGCAGATACGCGTATAAGAAGTCCAAAGAAACATGCTGGTCACAGGCAGCTGCAGTAACAGAGCCATATACCAGCTTCTACCACCCAAGGGCTCATAAAGCACAGGTGCGCCAAGGATTTAAAACAAAGCAGAAACATGCACCATAAAAGCAGCACAAAGACTCCTCCCAATATATGGCAATGGCGCAAATGCTTTGATGGGGTTGCTTAGACCTTGTACACAGCATCCCTGTCCCATGCCTGTATGCTTGCTAGGCTGCAAATGCCAGCAGCACCCCCAGCACTTGCAACACATTGAACCATGGGGAAAGGACAGAAATCAGCATGAGGAAAATGGAGTTACCTCACAGCACTTCCAGCTTCACTTATATGCCGGTTGTAATCTTCCAAAAGGGCATGCATTGTGCCTCTTCCCCTCCTTTATTTTCTGCTAAACCCAACAGATTGGTGCCCAGTCGTGCAGGCAGCAGGTATCTCAATGGGGCCAGCAGTTAGTACAGGAGCATAGAGCAAGGGCTTGAAGCAGCTCTTTATCACAATGACAGAACCTCTCTCTGCCCTCCTCTAGCGTCCACCCCTCATCCCCCCACCCTTCTTGCCCCGCACCGCTCCCTTCAACCCTGTCTCCCCACAGCCCTCTGTCCCAATTCATCGCTCTTTCCCCCACCCCTCTCCTTTCAACCCTCTGGCCCACCCCTCTTTTCCCCCCACTTTTCCACATTACTCTTTCCTCCTTTCCTCTCTCACCAACCACCCCCCCTCCCACCACCCCTTTCTCCCCCACCTTACATACAGGATCTTCCAGGTGGCATCCCCCGAGCCATCTTCAAATGGAAGGGCCACATCAGCAGGTCTCAGTTTAACTCAGTGCCCTTCAGCCTCCGCAGCGACAGCAGCTGCCCCCACTGTACCTACGTGCTGAGATATAAGGTGCTAAATGGACGCCTGTATGCAGATATGAAGCGCAGGTAAGCCACATTTTAGATGAAGAAGGCCTGGTGGGAGGTCTAGAAGAACAAGAGCTTCATCGGAAACTGGGTGGGGATCAAAGGAGGAGGATTGGGTATAGGATTAAGGATAGAGGAGCGGGCATAGGGATACAAAAAGAAAATCGGCTATAGGTAACATGAGGAGATGGATGGGAGAAGCTGTTTAGGTGCTAAGCATGTACAGGGTTTCGTTTGATCAAATTCTGATGAATACTCTCGGTGTGGCAAGCCCTCTTTCATCCCTCTCAAAACTCTCAAAAAATTCCCCAAGTCTGCTTGTGCACTCTCTTCACATGTTGCAACTTGTTTCCCTGTAGTCTGCTTGCAAGGTACCACGTAGGCACAGCAAGGACGGGCCTAGAATCTTGGTGGTTGCTGCAAACCATGGTGCACATTCTTGTTGTTTCTGCTTCATCTTCTCTTTGGGTGGGCCAAACAGGGTGATTGCATATCTCGGGGCACTTGTCTGCAGGCATGAAATCCCACTGATAGATAGATGCAGTGTGACAGGTCAAGGAGGTACTAGAGCAGCAGCTTGAAGCCTTCTGCAGCAGCTGGTGATGTCTAATGGCAACTGCAATAGAGGGAACAGCATACGCGACAATAGATGAGCAATGAAAGGGAGCCTGTTGCTGCTTCAAACTAGTACAGCTCTCTTGCTGCTCCTGCAGGTCGCATTTGGGAGCCATTTTGTGGTTGCATCTCATAACATTGGATACACTGCACATGTTGCAATGATAGAATCACTCCGTCCGTGTGGACCTTATCCTACAGGGAATTTTTGTACACACACGAAAGAATTCCTTTGCTTCACTGCCGCTGCTGTACGTGTTGTTCCTGTTCCCAGGCGCAGAGCTTTAGATGGCCAGGAGGAGGAAGCAGACATGATAGAGGAGATTATGCTGGCAGCACTGCATCTGTTTCAGGTGAGAGGAGGGGAGGTATGGTGACGGAAAAATCGCTGCTGGATCTCATGCCATAGTCAATCTGTGTTTGTCATCGCACACCACAATTTGCACACTCCTACAATCTTCACATCAATGGAATGTTCACTCACCTACAATCATTAGTTGCCCACAACTTCCTGTTTTCACAAAGGCGGGTCATCCAACTCGATTCCTAGTACATGTCCGGTCTATGGCCACAAAGTTGGATGCGGGGTCGGGAGGCTGAAGCTGACCCTTCTAAAGCCGCAGCTTGTGTCAGTTAAAGTTCTGAAGCCACGCTGGCTTTCAAACGTCTTTGCTGCCGGTACCGCCCGGGGTCCTGTGCTATTAAATACTATGCAGATATGTCAGCAGTGGCGACTGATATGCAACTAGTGCCAAGCAAGCTGCAAGCATTTGCATTAGTTTGCACTCACAGGCCCAGACAGACCCCATACCTACTGTATGGTACCTTTTTTTTGGAGGTAAGGAGACGGCACCACCACCAGAACAGCGGCATCGCCCACGACCCGTGAGGGCCGGCGTTTCAGTACTACGGCGGTCTGTGATAATGAGTCTGATGACTTGTACTATACAAGTGTCAACAGAAGCAGCATGGGTTCCCAATTCCTTCTGACGGGTAGTACATGTTCAGTGGCCAATGGTCAAACATCAACTTGAGCTAGTACCAGTTAAAGGAGTACTGACTTGCCTTTAGGGCAGCAACAGGAGTGCTTTCTGTGTCAACTGACAGTCTTGTACTTGTAGCACAAGCTGCAACTCTCACTTGTTGAATCTCCAAGTTTACACTCAAAGCCGATGCCGACCCAATTCAGCTCAGCAATGCAATCATTGGGTCGGTCGCTAGCAACACAATTCTAAGTTTTACTGTCCATGATATGCCCTAGCAAGAATTAGGGCCAACACCTAAAGCTGTTACAGAGTGTTGAAGTGGAACAGGAGACAACTTGTCTTGGGCTTGCGACCAGAAACATTGACAGCACACGCCTAACATGGGGTCCAGCAGGTAAGACAAAAGCACCCGAACCCCCGCTACCCCAATGGGACCAAGAGCCTCCCTCCTCCCTTGACTAGGAGGGCTTTTCAGCTCAGGTGCAAGCAATAGTAAAAACAAACCCTGTTGGTTGGACCTCACGCAACATCACAAGGGTGAGCATAAACATCCCTCATCTTCCAAGCAGCTGAATAATGTCCAGCTGTTTGTTTGGATGCATGCTGGAACAGTCATACACTACCGTAAGCCAAACTCCTCTTTGACAGCTAAACCCCAGAACCCCTCAATGACAGCTAAACCCCAGAACCCCTCATTGACAGCTAAACCCCAGAACTCCTCATTGACAGCTGAACCCCAGAACTCCTCGTTGACAGCTGAACCCCAGAACTCCTCGTTGACAGCTGAACCCCAGAACTCCTCGTTGACGGCTGAACCCCAGAACTCCTCGTTGACAGCTGAACCCCAGAACTCCTCGTTGACAGCTGAACCCCAGAGAACTCCTCGTTGACAGCTGAACCCCAGAAGTCCTCGTTGACGGCTGAACCCCAGAAGTCTAACCCCAGAAGTCCTCGTTGACAGCTGAACCCCAGAACTCCTCGTTGACAGCTGAACCCCAGAACTCCTCATTGACAGCTGAACGCCAGAACCCCTCATTGACAGCTGAACCCCAGAACCCCTCATTGGCAGCTGAACCCCAGAACCTCCTCATTGACAGCTGAACACCAGAACTCCTCATTGACAGCTGAACCCCAGAACTCCTCATTGACAGCTAAACCCCAGAACCCCTCATTGACAGCTGAACCCCAGAACCCCTCATTGGCAGCTGGACCCCAGAACCTCCTCATTGACAGCTGGACCCCAGAACCCCTCCTTGGCAGCATACTATAGAGCTTCTCCTCATTAGATTTGGCATCCAACATGTCTCGAATGTCAGACCCTATTGGTAAGAGGGGCTGCCTTAGCTCATACTCAAGGCTTATTGTGCAAGATGGTGTCCTAGGTTAAGTTCGGATAGGAGGGCACAGCCAGCCTGTACACAAGATGCTTGTCAACTGCATGCGGTGGGGGTCACACATCCACCTATGCAGTGGGACCCACACAGTGACCCATGCAGTGACCCCAGTAGTTCACGGCTGGCATACTACAAGAAGCCGCTGCAAGTGGCCTAAACCAGGCCCACCATAAACCCCATCTACACCTTAATTGTTGTTACCATGTACTCCGGCAATTTACCAGAACCCGACATCGCAGTGCATCTTAGGTAACAAGCAAGGACCAAGAACAACCATCATGCAACCACATTAAAAAATGGCAAGCTCGATGTGCGCAAGCACTGCAGCACACACCTAAACATTGTGGGAACAAGGAAGTGCGTCTACAGGCCATCCAACCTCAACCCAGTAGCTGCATTCCCTTTTTCAACTGCTGAAGACAAGCAATACCCAATATACCGGTATACTGCTAACACTGCTAGCTGCATCAGGCCAGGCAAATCACTGGCACTTATAACCACACAATTCGCACTGTTATTTGGTACTTCATGCTCAGAACTTCCCACCCAATACCATCATTCCCAGTGAGAAGTCACACATGTTGGCCAGCTAGAAGCAAAACGCAGTTAATGGCAATGATTGCGGCATGCAAGCCGCTACAAACACACAATGCACATGCATCGGAGACAAAGTGCGATCGGATACCATTGGGCCTGACCACCTCCTCAAACTGACACCTAGACAAGGTCATCAGCCATGCAATGACTCAAGCAATTGATGTGCTGTCCTGTCCATCGGAAGTGTTTTTCCTACAGCTATTGACCAACTTTCAGCCACATACGCATGCCTTGCAGTGTGCTTGTACTCCCCTTTCACTAGCTAAGCCACAACCCAGGTGAGTTGTATGTGCGCACACACCAATGTACGTTCTAGCTTTGGTATCTAACATTTGACATTTTACAGCAACACAAGGGTTCAAAGTCAGCTCCTCTTATAGCTTCTGCCTCTGGTGAACAGAACAGTCAGACGAAAAGTATAGAAAGCAACTTGGACTCACCCAATGCTCACGCTCCCACCAAGTCCATGTTCCAGAACTTCATGCTTCCAAGACTTCATGCTCGCACAATGTTCATTAGGATACAGGACGCTATGCTTTCGGGAAGGGCGATACTACCACAAAGTAGGTTCTCCTGCCTATCATTTCCACCAAAATCCGTCACAATTGGCCATTTTCATATATGATCCCCTGCTGCCAGGCACTTGGGTAGCGCAGCACACTAGGCAACAGTGCTTATGATAGAGCCAATGACTTTGATAGCGCAGCACACTAGGCAACACTGCTTATGATAGAGCCAATGACTTTGATAGCGCAGCACACTAGGCAACAGTGCTTATGATAGAGCCAATGACTTTGATAGCGCAGCACACTAGGCAACATTGCTTATGATAGAGCCAATCACTTTGATAGCGCAGCACACTAGGCAACACTGCTTATGATAGAGCCAATGACTTTGATAGCGCAGCACACTAGGCAACACTGCTTATGATAGAGCCAATGACTTTGATAGCGCAGCACACTAGGCAACACTGCTTATGATAGAGCCAGTGACTTTGATAGCGCAGCACACTAGGCAACACTGCTTATGATAGAGCCAGTGACTTTGATAGCGCAGCACACTAGGCAACACTGCTTATGATAGAGCCAGTGACTTTGATAGCGCAGCACACTAGGCAACACTGCTTATGATAGAGCCAGTGACTTTGATAGCGCAGCACACTAGGCAACACTGCTTATGATAGAGCCAGTGACTTTGATAGCGCAGCACACTAGGCAACACTGCTTATGATAGAGCCAATGACTTGGGTAGCGCAGCACACTAGGCAACACTGCTTATGATAGAGCCAATGACTTTGATAGCGCAGCACACTAGGCAACACTGCTTATGATAGAGCCAATGACTTTGATAGCACAGCACACTAGGCAACACTGCTTATGATAGAGCCAGTGACTTGGGTAGCGCAGCACACTAGGCAACACTGCTTATGATAGAGCCAATGACTTTGATAGCGCAGCACACTAGGCAACACTGCTTATGATAGAGCCAATGACTTTGATAGCGCAGCACACTAGGCAACACTGCTTATGATAGAGCCAATGACTTTGATAGCGCAGCACACTAGGCAACACTGCTTATGATAGAGCCAATCACTTTGATAGCGCAGCACACTAGGCAACACTGCTTATGATAGAGCCAGTGACTTGGGTAGCGCAGCACACTAGGCAACACTGCTTATGATAGAGCCAATGACTTTGATAGCGCAGCACACTAGGCAACACTGCTTATGATAGAGCCAATGACTTTGATAGCGCAGCACACTAGGCAACACTGCTTATGATAGAGCCAATGACTTTGATAGCGCAGCACACTAGGCAACACTGCTTATGATAGAGCCAGTGACTTGGGTAGCGCAGCACACTAGGCAACACTGCTTATACTTCAGCCAACCATGGATTTCTTGCCCCGACCTTAACCCCGACCATTCTCTGCCATATAGATGAGCAGCGTTCAAATCTTGTAATCATCACAGCCTCAAAGACTGACTGTTCATATACATTCCCTAGACCAGAGCACCCATGGACAGGTAACTGCTACAATGTTAATGCTTTCAGAACTTACTGCTTCCAGAGTTTCACGCTACGCACACTTGTTCACGCTCCCACAATGTCCAGGGTTACACCCTCTTCATTCTCTCAAGATCTTCACGCTCCCAAAACTCTTGCAGCTGCAAGTTATATTATACTCCAGTTCTAAAGTGAGAGAGAGAGGTGTATACGCAAGGAGACCATGTATCATTCTCCAGCGTGGGATTGTGGGAAGGGTCGGTTCCTTAGTGTAAAGAGTACGGAGCCCTTACGTTTTGTATATAGGATGTGATCCTATGGTGGGTGGGCTCCGGCCCGCCCACCTGTGTTAGCTTGCTGCTTGTTGTAAGTATCTTGGTGCTTCCTTGCACTCCTGTGCCCGCTTGGCTCTGTAGATAACATGTAAGCCACGCACAGCCTCCAGGATCAGGTTGACCAGGCATTGGTTTAAGCTGGAGCTGTGCACTCCCAGCTCTTTAAGGAACGATGGGGTCCAATCCTACCTTGTTCCTGTTACTCCCACTAGTATGGGCAAGTTCCCACAGTTGTTGTCCTCTCACCATCTTCACGTTCCCACACATTTCACACTCCAAGAGTCTATCGGTCCGCGACTATGCAGCCTGCAGAACAGAGAGGAAATTGCATCTAAAAATCGAGCGTCTTTGAAGAAGATGCACCCCATATCACCTAGTGGAACTAGGGGTATGTTTGGCTAGGCTATGTTGGAGGGGTAGTTTACACTGCAAATGCGAAGTTGGCGATGAGGATTGAGAGGCACTCTGCTAGACAATTCTAACAACCTCACGCTTGCATGGATGCGGATAGACAATATGTCACATGTTTACATTCCTCTGTGTACATACAGCATATAGAGGGAAGCCAAAGGCGAGGAAGACAACACATTTGCATTATATACAGATCGCCAGTACTCGTCAGAGCCTGAAGGCGATACAAATGCTTTAGAGGAACCTCTACTTGTGTGTGCTGTCCCTGTCCGGCCCTAAACCTAAACCCTAAATCCTGAAATTATATGTCTCAGGTGCTGCCCCAGCCCCCTGCTTGAAAGGACGATAAATGCAAGAGGTAAACCATAGAACCACAGGCAATAGTGAGACCCGCCCCTGCTTCCCTCCCTTTACCCCAGTCACCTGGCAGCATTCCTGCTGAGTGCATGTAGCGCCTGTACACACTGTGCCTCCAGGAGCAGCACTAGTACCCTCAAGGCACGTAAACCCAGCAGAACCACAAGTAGCTGGCTCTGACAGCACTACCGCGCCACCCTCCTGAGTGGTCGGGGTGGACGAGCAGCATTCCTGCTGAGTGCATGTAGCTCCTGAACACACTGTGCTTCCAGGAACAGCGGTGGTACCCTCAAGGCACGTAAACCCAGCAGAACCACAAGTAGGAACAGCAGCATCCAGTGCTGATAGCACTACTGGGCCACCCTCCTCAATGATTGGGGTGGAGGAGCAGCACTCCTCATCTAAGCAGGTCGTGGCAGCACATGGGGCTGTGGTGCCCTTAGGGTAGGTGCCATTGGGACAGATGCGTGGGGAGTAGTTAAGGCCACAAATGGGGGTGGGAGTCACGGGTGGGGTGGTGATTCGGCAGCAGTCGGTTGGGGTGCAGGTGCCGGAGGGGCAGGGTGCGGTGGGGACTAGGGTGGAGTTGTCGGGGCAGTTCACGACTGTGAAGTTCACGGCGCTGCAGGTGGGAACTGCTGGGGCATTTTGGCAGCAGTCAGTGATGGAGCAGATGGGGGCACTGCAAGTGGTGGAGGGGTCTTTCAGGGGGAATTCGGAGGGGCATGTGTAGTTGAAGTTGAGGCCACAGGTGGCGACTGGGGGGATCTCTTCACCAGGCTGGCAACAATCGGTTTCGGAGCACAGGAAGTTGCTGCAGGGGGTGGAGGGGGGTTTTGGGGTGGAGGTGGAGGGACAGCCAGTGGAGGTGAAGTTCGTGGAGCACGTGGATACAGGCGGGGCTGGCTTGCAGCAGTCGGTCGTGGTGCAGGTTGCGCCTGGGCAGGTGGTTTTGGCTGGGTATGGGGTGCTGCTGCCTGTGCAGGGGAAACTACTGCCGCAGGTACGATTGGGGGTGCAGCACTCACTGGTGGAGCAGGTGCTCCTTGCGCAGACCTTCGTAGATGGTTTCGGGGGAGACCGCGTGAAGCCTTTGGGGCAAGTGAAGCTGCTGCAGGTGGCGCGAGTTGGTTTCTTGATCTTGGTAACCGCCATGGAAGCGTTTGCCGACAACGCTACCATTACCATCAGGTACACCAAAGTTGCACGGGTTGTCATTATGTATGTACGGACTGTTGTAAACCTACCGAGCAATTGATTCTGGGAGCAAAGGTTCCTGCGACACACAAGCCTGGATGTCACTGACCAAGATTGCCAACAACCGCGGTGGAGGATCTGACTGTGCGGCGGACCTTTCAAATGTCTGTCAGGGTTTATACTTCTCTATAAATCCTACGCTAGCTTGTGCAGAATAAGTATGGCTTCTCTCGAACTTCCGGTACTGTCTGAGCACCTGCTCTGCAGTAAATTGAGCTGCGATTTCGATAGGGAAGCGCGAAAGCTCTGGCGTATTCACATATCATCATAAGGGCCGTACCGCGCAGCTCGTTGCCAACAGACGGAGTAAATGGCAAGAATTGTGTATCCAGTGCTAACGTGATAACAATCCGTTCCGAAAGGTGACTGGTCGCCGTCTTCGAATAGCTTGTTTTCGGTGAAATTGGAATGAGCTGACAAATGTAAGCACTGCTGGAGGCGCCACAAGCTGGTAAGCAACCCAGCAGTGCAATTGCTGGCCAAGTCACTACTCACTAGTGAGGAACCAACATGAAGAGTGTTCTCGGACCCTAAACCCCGTCCTGTGTTGCGAGCCCCTGGGTATATTTTGGGTCCCGACTGGCTTTGGCACAGTGTGCGGACGAAATTTGCAGATCATTTGGGGTTGGGATCCTTCTGCGCTCACAGTTTGCTCACAGTTTATTGCACTGCAGGCAAGAGGCCAGGCACGTTGGAGAAGTCTGTAGTTGTAGATGTAGGAGTCATGTGGCAGGTGCTGCACGGCCCGAAAGCTGTGCAGTGATCTATCTCATAGATGTAGGCTAACAGATAAATCTTGACACCACAAATTGGAATGCACCCATGCGAGCCCCAGCTTAATTGCAGTTGAGGCAACATACTGCTGTGCTGCTACCTAAACCCTAAACCCTAAATCCTAAATCCTGGCACAGGCTCTCAAGGGTAGTGGAGAGGACACCTAGTCTCGAAGCTGCAGCTATCTAACGACTGACCTACGGAGGATGTATGTTACTACGAGTTCATCTGGTGATATGCCATAGGCCCGCACTCACCTCAAGCTGTCACGGAAAACAGCAAGGTGGAGCAACATACCGGTTGAAAAGGATGAATAAAGGCAAGCGTTAAACCGTAATACCACAGGCAGCAGCGGAACCGGTTGTCTTTGGTATGCATTCAAAAGCAATGATGACAAATGCCTAGACAAGGGGCACCAAAATATTGTTAGAGCCCCGTAGCTAATCAGCTCTTGCACTTGTTGATGCTAACCGTTACACACAGTCTTGTGTTCACTTTAGCAGTATGGTGTGGTATCTGTCCCACCTCGCTAGTCTTCTTTGTGACAGCTTGAGGTGCGGGGCCTATGGCACTTTCTGCTATGGCATATCATGAAATGTAATAATGATAGCAGTATGTATGGGTGCGGGTACTCTAAGGTATGGCATACCTTAGTTCAGACCATTATCGTATGCTATTGTCAGAAGACATGCAGATTTGCATCAAAATGTCTTGAACTAACTGTTTGGATATCTCCCTCCTGCCTACTCTGCAGATTCCGGATGCTGATTTTCTACTACATCTAGGTGATGGAAGCCCTGAGGGTTTACCACTGTTACAAGCTAATATCAACAGGGCTTATGATCAGGCGGGGTTTACTATACCCAAGTTCATGTGGAGGGATGCCCTGGGACCTACACAGCTTAAGATTTATGCGGAATGTCTTGAGGTAAGGGTGGGTGGCGGGGAGGGGGGGGGGGAGCAGTGGCATGGAGGTGGGGCGGGGGGAGAGCGGGGTAAGGGGAGAGTGGCAGGTCCGGTGGGATGCGACAGGCTGGGTCCGGGGGAGGCGGAGTCGAGCGGGTGCGTGGAGGGGGGTAGCCTCTGCATTTGAACTTGTTTCTGCCACTGCTGTTGCTGCAAAATGGGTGCCTGCTGTTGCTGCTGCATCAACTCCTGGGTAGTGTGGGGTGGTGTGGAGTAGTGCGGGGTGGGTGGGGTGGGGTGGGGTGAGATGGGGAAGGGAGAAGGGGAGCATGGGGTAAGGTAGAGGAGCAGAGAAAGGGAGGGGAACTAAAGGGGGGGGGGGCATGAAGAATGGAAAGTGGTATTGGGAGGATGAATGGGAAAATCCGGGAAGGGATGGGGGGGGGGGGCAGTGGCAAATGGATAGATTGTGGGGTGATGGGGACACATGGAGATGTGGTAGGACATGATACCATGCAATGATGCAGTGGCAACATGAGACAGCTCCTGTTAAAGAAACATACCACCAAGACCCTAGATTAGGGTTTAGGGTTTAGTGTTTTTAGGGTTTAACCTAAACCCTAAACCCCTAAATTCCCTTTGGAGAACCTATATGCATATTTGCAGCCACCGTTCTGTGATGTAGTGAGGCACCTTAACCTTTTGGGCTCCTACACTTCTATACATCGCTGCATACAGAAAGCATCTCATCTGTTCACCTCGCTGTTGTTGTGTGACAGCTTGAGGTGCCGGGCTTCAGCACTTTTGCTATGGCAGATAAGGATATCATCAATTTACACTTCAAGGGGGTGGCCGTCACAACGCTAGGATTCAAATTTGTACTCCTGCTGCTGTTTTTGCTAGGGATGGTATGCCCACTCTGCAAATACTTTCACACCCCTCCTCTTATCCTTCCTGGAAGCAGCATTAGTAACCCTCCCTACATGCTCCTATTCGTGCTTCGGCTTCTGCTTCTATCCCGTAAGACAGCACTTTCTAATGTACTTTACCCCCTGCTGTCAGGCGCAGGGCCCCACTCTGCAATCCAGAGCGCTCCCCTCATAATATCTGGCGTGGCAGCAGCATTAGTAACCCTCCCTTCCCGCTCCTGTCGCTGCTTCATAAGACCAAGTTTTTGGTGTACTTCCTCTCGTGTTCAGGCGCGGTACCCGCATTATGCGATTCATGAGTGCACCCCTTTTTTATCTGTCTTGTAAAAGCTCTAGTAGACTCCCTAGCTGCTCCTATCACTGGTTCTGCTGTTGCTTCTATCCCATTAAACCCAGCCGTGCACTTGTGCTCTCTTTTTCATGATCAGGCGCATTATTGCACTCTTTACTACTAACCCTCCCTTCCTGCTCCTATCACTGGTTGAGCTGTTGCTTCTATCCCATAAATCCATTTAGTGCTTTTTCTCGCTCTCTTGTGTTCAGGCGCGTTACCCACACTCTGCAATTCATGAGCGCGCCCCTCGTGTCATCTGGCGTGGCAGCAGCACTGACAGCCGCTACAGCTTGACAGAGGAGCGCCATGCTTTGAATATGACCAGGAGCAGGGTGGCACTGTTTGGGATGTGGTACCCCCAGCTACTTGATGCTGCAATTACGGCTTATGTGCAGCAGGCGTTTGATGGGGAGTGTGTGCCACAGCTACTACCAACAGGTAAAGAAGGGTAGGGAAGAGGGGGGGCAGAGGGAAGGGAGAGGCGGGGGAGAGGGGGGGAGGAGATAGGAGAGGAGGGAGAGGAGAGAAGGGGGGGGGGACAAAAAGGGTGGGCAGAAGGTATGAAGAGTTTGGGAGGGGGACAGCGAAAGTTTGGGGTGTAATACTCTCAACTGTTTGATGGTGCAGTCACGGCTTATGTGCAACAGGCTTTAATTGGGAATGCGTGCCATTGCTGCTACCGACAGGTACCGAAAGGCGGGGATATGGGAGAGGGGGTAGAGAGGGGGGAAGGGAGAGGGGCGGAAGAGATGGGAGAGAAAGGAGGGGAGAGGAGGGAGAGGGGGGGGGGGGGGGCAGGAGATATGAACAGGTTGGGAGCGGGACAGCAAACCTTTTGGGTGTAGGGGGTGTAGTACTCTCGACTTTTTGATGCTGCAATTACGGCTTATGTGCAACAGGGTTAATGGGGAATGTGTGCCATTGCCTCTGCCAATTGGTATAGATGGGATTGTGGGGGGGGGGGAGAAGGGGGAGAGGGACGGGGGGCGGAAATGCGGCAGAGAGATGGGGGTGAGAGAGGCAGCGGGAAGGAAGGGGTGAGAGAAAGGGGTGGGTGGGAGAGGGAGGGTGGCGACGGGGCTGGGAGGAGGGAGTGGATGGGAATTGGAGGATAGAAGGGAAGAGAGGCCGGGGGGGGGGGGGTGAAGGTGGAAGCAAAGGAAGGGGGGGAGGGGGGGAAGGGAGTGAGAAGCCCCGACATGAGGGGTGAAAGGGCAGAGAGGCAGGGGAAAGAGGGGCGAAGGACATGGGAGAGGGGGAGGGGGGGCGAGAGGGGTGAGAGGCAGAGGGGGGGGAACAGGGGGAGAGGGAAGGCAGGAGAGAAAATGGCAGAGGAGGGGATAGGGACAGCCCAGGAGAGAAAAGGGGAACTGGGGGGGGGGGGGGTGAGAAAGGGAGGAGAAACGGGAAGGAGGGAAGGGAGGGAGGGTGGAATGCAAGTGATGGACTGTGCAGGAGCTCCAAGAGATGCTGGGGGAGGGCCCGGAAGACAGGGGAGGGAACAGAGGAGGGGGGCAGAAAGGGGGGAGAGGGGGAGGACGTGAGAGGCAGGGAGGGCGGGGCTAGCAAAAGTTTGCATACGGTTGTATAGGGTAGATGGGCTTCTTTAAAAAGTGTTTTCCATTCCCCCCTGCTCCTCGCTTCTCCTGCTCCCTTCCCCCTTTCCCTCCTGCTCCTCTTCCCCCTCCTCCTCTCCTGCCCGCCCCATCCTCCCCTCTCCATACCCCAATCCTCTCGCCGCCTCCCCCTCCCTCCCTTCCAGTGGTCATGCGGGGTCTATGCCCCACAGGCCGTTCATTATAAAGTAGCTCCCAAGTGTATATCGTAGTCGTTTTTGATGGGGTACCTGAGCATGTCCATTCTGCCACCACCTGCATTGCAATGCTTCACATGCACCACGTGCAAAGCTCTCCCCTAGCTAAACCGGATGGCTGACGACGGTAGGCTTAGGCCTTTGCCGATGTACTGCCGAAGTACACACTACGAACGAACTCTTCTTCTTCAATGCTTTTCTGTTGTTCCAGGTAGCAAGGTGCCTTTGGAAGAATTCAACAAGTATCAGATGATATTAGATGTGGATGGTAATGGCTGGTCTGATCGGTACAGACTGATCAGTCACTTCAACACACCCATCCTCAAGCAAGCATCCAACCTTACAGGTAAAAATGGAAGCAGTCGCATCATTGCTGGTGGTTCAGAGCTAGGGTTTAGGTTTAGGGTTTTACCCTAAACCCTAGCTCTAAGTAAGGCTGGTCCCGCATATCTCTGCCCGCGGCCCTCCTCCACACCCTCCCCCCCTTTTCACCCCTGTCTACCTTTTTCTCCGAAGCCGTCTTACCCCCAACTCTCCCCTCCCTTTCCCTCGTTTGGCTGTCCCCCCCTCCATCCCTCTACCTCACCTCCACCCCCCTCCTTTTGTACCAGGGCCAATGTTTGGCGGCCCCCACTTAGAAAGTCTCTGGTTTGTTAACCTGCAACTGCCTCCCAGGGGCCCCTGCCTGTTGATCTCCTCAGGTTACTTTGAGCATGCGTTGGCTCTTGGAATAGATACCAGTACTTAAAACACTTCAACTTATGACCTCATTGACATGTGACTACTTCAACCCATTTGCATTGCCATTAGGTATTGCTGCTGTAACGGCTATGTTTGTAGCATGCCCTGCTGTCCCGTTGGACCAGTTGCATGACTTGCCCCTGCCGGGGGTCTCGGGATTGGTTCAGGCTGTTTTGAGCATGTGACGGCTCCTGGGGTTGTAGTGGGGTGTTATCACATGCACTTATTACATGCTCTCTATTACAGGATACTCACCCTTAGGTGTCCCTGTCTGTTGCTATGTTCAGGTTGCTTTGAGCATGTGATGGCTCCTGGGGTTGTGGTGGAGCATTACCACCATGAGCTGATTGACCTGCCAGTAAGAGCAGGAGGACTGTTACAAGAAATGCAGCAACCAGCAGGACGACAACGACTGTTAAGGATGGCAGGTGATTGGGGGGTAATGTGCATGGGGGGGAAGGGGAGGTGGGCGGGTGGGAGCAGGGGTGGGCTGGTGGGAGCAGGGGCGGGCGGGGGGGAGCAGGGGCGGGCGGGGGGAAGCAGGGGCAGTAAGGGGTCTTGTCTTTGCCTTGACAGCACGACTACTTACACTAATTACACATTTATGCATGACTAGTTACACTAGTTACACATTTAAGCACAACTAGTTACACTAGTTACACATTTTAGCATGACTAGTTACACTAGTTACACATTTAAGCTGAATCCCCACTCCTTGTCTCCGTCCTTCCCTGTCATGCAGAGCAGCAGCAGGGTTTAGCACACTACCAGCTAAACCACATAGCAGTGGCAGAGGCCATGGCATATGCTATCACCCAAGTGTCACGACTCAGCAGCTGGAAACCCAGCCAGGAGGAGGGCTATGAGGAGGTGGTGCCGGACAAGTGCTGCACACATGCTAAGAGCTTGCCTAAGGACTTTGTAGCAGCAGTCAAGGGAAGGCAACGGGAGAGCTTGGTAAAGGAGAAGGTTCTGTAGCTGCTTTATCTCCCCTACTGCTGCTGGTGCTGTGAGAGGTAGGTGGTGAGAGACTGCAATGATGTGTCCGGAAGGTGGTGCTCATATGCTTAAGGATTTTGCGGCAGCAGTACAGGCGAGGCAATGTGAGAGCTTGGTATAATAGAAGGGTTTCTAGCAAAGATATCTACCAAAGCTCTAGCAAAGGTTTCTAGCAAAGGTTTTTAGCAAAGGAGGAGGTGCTGGGGCTGCTGCTGGTGGGAGATGGCAATTGCAGCAGTGTGGCTGTGGTGTAGTGGCGGGCCAACCCAGAAAGAGACAAAGCGGCGACCTGGTCCACATTGGAAGCTAAGGGTTGAGAGCAGGGTTTGCCTTCCGCCCATATCAGGCGGGGTTTGGCAGGGTTGCAGGACTGGCAGGGTTTGCCTTCCACCCATATCGCTGTCGCCGCCTTTCGGCAGCAAGGGCGGATGTTCAGTCTTAATGTGGCAGTAATGTGTCGTGCATAAAGCATCGGATATGTATGGTGCTCATGATGGGGTATTGGTATCGAGTATCAAGACATGGATGTGCGTGTGTGAACTGCCTCCATGAGTGTGCAAATGTCAATGAATTCCTGTGTTTGGGCGGAGTGTTGAAGAGTTCTGCAAGTTTAGGTTGCATGGTATGATGGCTGGATGCATTGTTATGCGGTTGCAAGGTTAGCACCTTTGGAAGAGCTTCCCCAAACTGCATTATGCTTCTTCTGGGGCTTCATGCCATGTAAGGGTTGGAACTTGACTGAACTTGCATTGATCTCGACACTGCGGTGACCATATTTTTGGTATGAAGCTGTGCAGCAGTGGGCCCCCCGTGCTTGCCGAGATATTTGCCTATCTGGTTGCTGTAGGGTTGTTGTCGTATTTATTGTCATTGAGGATGAATCGATCCAAGGGAGGTCGACAGACCGACCTTTGCTCCCGAAGAGCATCAAAGTGGCAAACTCTTGATAGCCTGTTTCTTAACATGGAAGTGCATCCGTCAATAGGGACAGCTACTGAATCAGAGCTCCGTGAAGGTGCATTAAAGTCCAATTTCAGGTAACCACTGACTTGGTGTGTCACTCGGCTTTGGAGCAAGCCAAGCGAAGGTCGAAAAGATTTATATACCTCTTACAGTAGCGTTTCTTGGAAGGCTTACGCCAGCCTGCCTTTAGCACTTCCTGAGTCTTGCAGAACATCTCCGAGAGTTTTGGCTGCGTGTCTATCGATCGAGGAGCTTCCATCCCCTGAGTGGCACTTGGTAGAGGCTTGTTAAGTCTGTCTTGGACGAATTGTGCCCAGCTTTTCTTATACATATAGCCTACCCGTCGGTGTTTAGCTGTTGCCTTGTACCCTTTGCCGTCGCGATGCAGAAGGCTGCAATGATATCCCCGGAGACTCACTACGTCCAGCTCTCCCCTGAGCAGAGCCAGTACAAGAGCCGGCGCTGGCGCAGCCCTTGGTATAATTTCTGTGGAGAAGGCTCCTCTGAAGATGTCATTGGATGCGGCGTCGGCTGCTGTTTGCCGTGTTGTGCATACAGCTGGAACAGCACGAAGGTGCTTGGCAATAGCTTCTGGCGCGAGGCTGCCCTGTACGCCTGCTGCTTCTGGATCCTCTGCTGGGTACTCCTGCTGCCCGCGTACATCCCTATCTGGCAGTGCACTTTGCTCGGCAGCAAGGCAGCGGTAGATGCGTGCGCTGACAAGCATGCAAGTACGGCAGCCGTGTTCTACCATACAGCTTCGATCCTGCCCACGCTCGTCTGGGCCATGTTCCTCGGAGGCAAGCGCAGGAGGGAGATGCGCAGGGCTCTGAACATCCCTGCTGACCGCTGCTGCTCCCTGTGCCACAACGACAGCGAATACCTCAACGATGATTGCTGCCTGCACTACTGGTGCACGTCTTGCGCCCTCGCCCAGGAGACTCGCACCATCCTTCACGAGGAAGCAACCGGTCAGCTGGCACCACATCTGGTGACAGTCTATGACCCACCACTGTTTGATGCCCCCCTGAATAGGGTGTGATTGTGCTGCATGATACCTTCCTGCATGATACCTGCATGATACCTTCCAGGAAAGTGGCACCAGCTGTTGATACGCATGGCAGTACTGTTGCTGATCTCCAGTACAGCTGTTGTTCTTGCTAATCCAAGCTGCTGTGTCATGAGCTACCTCTGCTTGATGATATCCTGCATTTACAATACAATGGTGTATCTCTACAGTAGCTCTTGAGCCCTTGTGCCTCCCTGAGTTTAGGCACATGGTGATTACTACAGGCCTGTGTAAGGTGGCAGGTGGAAATGTATCAATGGTGATTTTGTAGTACCAGTTACATTTTGGCAGGCTGTGTGGGATTTTGTAGTACCAGTTGCACTTGGCGGGCTGTGTGGGAAAGCCTGTGGCATGAGATCTCTCTGTCTGGTAACCTCTTTGAGTAGGCGATCCTTAGCCCCACCTCATGAAAACCATATGAAGCCTTATTTCAGAAGTGTGTCGCCCAAGTGGATAGTGGAAAACAGGGCAAGGGCTTGATTGCATGTGCTGTGATGGGCATTGCTGTCATGTGCTTGCCATGTTTTATTCCCGACAGAAGCCTCATGGGGTGATCCTTATACAAGAAAGTTCTATTGAGGCGAGGTGGCTAGATGTCCCAATGAGCTCCTTATGAGCAAGCCATTGCATATGGTAGTGCTTGGAGGGGTACTTGTTCTTGTGCCAGGTGCAGCACAACGAACTTGTCAAGCATTACCATGTAACATGCTTGTTGTGGTGTGCCTGGCATGTTGCTGAAAGCTGCCCTGGAAATGGGATGTGAAAGATGAGGTCCAGTTCGTTGATATCTCGCTACTTTGCTAACTTTTTGGGATGCTGCAGTATCGGAGTCTTAGATGAGTAGGGAAAGCTTGTACAGTTTGGGCTGAAGCTCTCGAAGTGTTTGGGACCCAAACTCTTGTAATGTGGGGTTTGCAGTGTGGTAACAGAATGGGCAAGAGTGTCGGTTAAACTGCTCCTGGTGGCTGCATTACTCCTTTATTGCCCTGAGTGGTATCTCTTGCCA
Source organism: Pseudopediastrum boryanum (assembly GCA_963556185.1). Lineage (NCBI taxonomy): Eukaryota > Viridiplantae > Chlorophyta > Chlorophyceae > Sphaeropleales > Hydrodictyaceae > Pseudopediastrum > Pseudopediastrum boryanum. The sequence goes on from OY744495.1 coordinate 9,665,011, forward strand.
AGATTGTTGTCAAGGATTGGCTGCAGCTCTTGCAACCGATGGAGGAGAGGGTGGTGTTCTAGATCATGGGCCCTGAATACGTGTTGGGGTCATACTGGTTGGCGACGGTATGGGAGCCATTGTCTTTCGATCCATGCAATGGTGTTCTTGTTCAGTTAGCAGCCCCACATTGAATTTTGTTTCTTTTTGGCTGGGTTGCGAGCTGATCCCATGCTGACTTCTGAATGGTACTACTGTTAGTGTAGCAGATGTCAGATTGTATGTGTATGCATTGGGATTGTGCAGGCGGACAGTGCATGGTAGCAGGTTCTGCTGCAGCAATGATAATGTCTAGGTGGACGGTAGCACTATTCCTGATTTCAAGCGTTCAAGTCAATGGGCTCATGCCAGTTGCCGGTGTGGATCTACACTAGAGTTGCAACAGTAGTTACCGTCTTGATGTATAGCAGCATCATGCTTGCAGTCAGCTCCTTTGCTCCTTTGCTCTTGAAGAATGGGCCATTCACCACAGTGCTGGCATACTTAGCCCTTTGTTTACATTTTGCTGGAGCATAGGGATCCACTGCACTAGTGTGTGCCGTGCGTTGCAGTACATTGTTCATGGACCAAGAGCCAAGTTTCCAAGTTGCAAAGTTTGTTTATGAATGCATGGAATTTCGGAGGTCGGAGGAATGTGAGGACTATAATCCTTACTTTGATTTGTCATTATTCGGGGATGAATGGCAAGGTCGTATTTTTGATACCTTTTCTTCTGGACCAAGAGGTGATATTGCTGAGACAGTCACTTCTGATGGACCAGGTTCCAGTATTTCTGCCCATGGAGCCTAGGTTGGCTCTGTACGGGCGCCCCCAATTGAGGGGCCATGATGTAATCGTAATCTACTTCATGTCAATATACCATCCCTCCCAAGTTTTCCCTCTGTCTTTGGAGAGCATTCATGCGCATGCATGCTCACCGTGTGCTGCTACTGCTGCTGACAGTGGTGCCGTGGTTGTGGCACGCTGCAAGTCCTGACGTGTCATCTTGGGATGGGGGACATGGCAATGGGTATTTTTGCCACCAAACTGCCAAGGAAAGCTGTATGTCTGTGAAGTGTAGCTCATATGCACATTAGTCTCATATTGTCAGGTCGCTCAGTTTAACGTTGTACATCACTTCAGTGTTTAAACAGCCTTTGTTTCCTGCCAGGACAAGAGGTGAATGGTCTACGGTTCAATGTTGTTCGCATCTTGGGTCTATCCAGTGAAAGCAAGTTTGCCTGTCAGTAGCTCGGTCACCGGATCGCTCTGGTCACTTTAGCCAGACGAAGTATGAGTACGTCCCAATTGGCTAGATGGGCGGGGAGGCTGCAGGCAAGGAGACGCGTTCTCAACTTAGAGGTTAGCCCCATAGACAGGCTGGGCCCGTTGTGAGAGTAACAGTGGCTAGAGTGCACATAGGAAGGACGATTGCTGTGTGCATACTGGAGAACACACTGCCTGAAAGAGCATAGGTAAACCATCACAGCGCTTCAGCTCATGTACGACGTGCAATTCTTATGGAAAGCCTGGTAACAGGGCTGTCATAATGCTCAGAGAACGTCGGAGGGCAACGGGTGCCTCAGGTGCGTTCGAAGCTTTTGCGGGTGGTGACCAGTGACCACCCGTTTGCTCATACGCAGGACCTCTTGTAAGCCTGCTCTCGTTGCACCTAGCACCTCACAGAGAAACATTACGAGCATAGTTGGTTCCTCAGCTTGTATCACACCACTCATAAGGGCGGTAGCCAGAGCGCTTGTGTTGTGCACGGAACTGCCTGGGATACTTCTCTGCCGTTGCTTCCCCAGCGTTGATAGGCTTCTATAGCTAAGGTGTCAACACCAGTTCAGATTTACTACTGCTTGCGTCTAGATAACCATGGCTTTCTCCACTAGCCAACTGCGCGCCATGCGCAACGGACAGTCTGTGCTTGGGCGCTCATCTGCGCAAGGTATGTATCATGCATGGATGTATCTTTTCCTGATCTCCCGTCTAGAGCTTGTGGTACATGCTAGGATGTGCTCCTCGCTTTCAGTTACCTACTGCTTAGTGTTGATGTCCTGGATGAGGACGTTACGAGCTGCAGCGGGCACTTCATCGCAGTGCTGATAATCAAACATGTATGCATGCATTCCTGGCAGGTGTACGCGTGGTCGGGCATGTGCGTCGTGCTGCCCGCCCAGCCCGCGTTCGCTGCCTGCCCAACACCAACGTCGAGTCGCAAACTGAGACTCTCACACAGAAGAAGGAAGAAGTGGCAGCAGCAACAGCAGCCACGACTTCAGACGCCGCATCCAACGGCGCTTCCACTTCCACCAGCAGCGACAAGGACAGCAAGCCGAGTCATAAGGACTGGGTCCCAGATTACAGCGTGCTAACTCCCCCAAGCTACAGTGAACCCTCAGGACAGGACAAATTCTGGACAGGGTTTAAACTAGCCTTCGCCCTGCCATGGAGGCGGTTCAAGAAGGGTTCAGTCCTCACTATTAAGGTGAGTGATAGCAGTTGCCGTTTGTTATGTGACCCCTAGCTTTCATGCTATGTCCTGGCAATAATACCCTAGCCTCCCGCAACCCCACCTCCTCCTCAGCCAGGCAGACAGCAGGTGTGCCATTGTCTCTTATCCCAGTCACTTACAATCCTGCTATGTCCTGGCGATAAAGCTGTCTCTCCCCCAACCCGCCACCTCTCAATCAGGCAGGCAGCAGGTGCCGTTTGGGTTATGTGTTACCCCCCACATACCCCTACAGTCTTTGCTATGTGCTGGCAGTAATGCTCTATGCTCCTGCACCCCCACATCCTTTTAACCAAACCAGGCAGACAGCAGATGCCGTTGTCTGTTATTCCAGTTAACTCTATAATTCTGCTATGTCCTTGCAGTAACAGTCTAGCTTCAACCTCCCCGCCCCATGCGCACAGCTCAAGCAGGCAAGGAACATGTAGATCTGATGTTTTTTAGCAGACAAAGAAGTGCCCCAGCAAGAGTTATAACAGCACCTCATGTGTGAACTATGCTCACCTTGCACATAATCTCACAACTATGGTCAAGACTTGTTGTCTGGGAGTTACTAGCTTTGCCTCTAGTAGTTCCACAGACCTTCTGTGTAACAAGATTCTGGCACGCGACAAGGCGTGGGGGGATGTGCCTTTAGGCTGCCTTCAGCATGGAGAACACGTCGCCGGCTGTGTCCCAGACTGACCACTCCAGCTTTGCATGCAGCAGGGGGAAAACCTGCTTTGTAATGCACCCCAAATTAGCAGCTAAAGAAATGTAGCTAGAGCCATCAAACATTCAATTGTGATGGTCTTGCATCAAGTGCATAGGATCTTAACCCTTTGTGACCAACCTCCTTTGCTTTTGCTTCTGCTTCTGCTTCTGCCTCTGCAGTTAGAGGGTGAGATCTCTGATCAGTTGAAGGGCAGGTTTGCCCCTGGCTTGTCAGTGCCTCAGATCTGTGATGCTCTGGAGAAAGCTGCATTGGACCCCAGGATTGCTGGAGTAGCTGTGGAGATCAACCCATTAGCGGTAAGTCCAAAGTGGTCAAATCTTCTGCATTCGGCAAATCCCCAATCCTCCATAGCATGGGGAGATATACAAAAAAGCAACTTGGCAGGTCTGTTGTGAAGAGCTTACTTAATTGCCTTGGGACTGCGGTAGCAATGTGTGGCAATGTGTAGCAAGAAGAGCGGTTGGTTAACTTCACTGCTGTGACTTGAGAAGGGCATGCAACGCAATTAGCACCGATGAGATAATGCATGCAGGTATTGGCTACATATGCCCTGTACAAGAAGCGACAGCTTATGAGCACTTGGTCAGGGGCTCTCCTGCATGTTTTGGGTTGGCGATGCATCTTCCGCGCCTTTCTCTGGGACCTGGTTTTTAGATGGGATTCTTTGGGTACAAGCTCTCCCCTACGATTGAGCAAACTCCTAGGCAATTGCAATTCTGTACGTCCCGAGGATTCTCAGACATGATCAATGCAACTTCGACAACAGCCCTCGCAGGGGGGAGAAATAGTCGTACTGGGTGTATTTCGGGATGCAGTTACTTAAAGCATTACGTACTGCTGCTGCTGCATCTGATGGTACAGGTTGGTTGGGCCAAGCTCCAGGAGATCAGGCGCTATGTTGAGCTCTTCAGGCAGAGTGGGAAGTTCAGCATGGCTTACATGAAGATTGGGAGTGAGAAGGAATACTACCTGGCAACTGCATTTGAGGAGGTGTACATCCCACCCAGTGCTAACATCAGGCTGGCAGGGTTTAGCGTAGCAGGTGAGCTTGGAGTTTAGCAGGTGGGGTTCAATGTGTAGCTGGCAGGGTTTAGCGTGGCAGGTGCGGTCGGGGTTCTGCAGGTGGTGGTTGAGTGTAGGTGGCAGGGCTTTAGACTTAGTAGGTGAGGTTAGTACGGATAGTGAGGTGGAGAAGGCGCACTAAGCAAGCCATTGATAAGCATGTGGAGCGCTATGTGGTGCCTTTCAGTGGCTGGGAGGCTGGTGGTTCACCAGTGCCTAGGTGGTGGGAGCCACCTCCGGCCCCTACTAGGGTGTTGCTTGATCCTGCTGCCTCCCCACCACCCATGTGTGATGGAAGTGGAGCAGGTTTTAAGTTTTAGTGGTGGTGTTTGTTTCCCCTTGGTGTGCATGCCGTTGCATCTAGCCTCAGCTTGTGGCAAATTCACCATCGGTTGTGTGGCTTCGTGATTGTGATGAGGAGCTTTGTGTTTATGGCCTAGGTTTGTTTGGCCTTGGCATAGCTGGTCTTGTGTTTTGATTGATTGAGGTGAGGTTGAGGTTTTGCAGGTGGGGTTCAATGTCTAGCTGGCAGGGCTTAGGTCCAGTTAGCTAGACATGGCTTAGGTAGTTTCCAGGTACTGCAGGTGGGGTGTTTTCAAGATTGAGAGTGCTTCAAGAGGTATGCAGAGGAAGAAGGGCTGGAGAAAGGAATATGATGTGATTGGTCATGTATCGACGTAAATGGTTGAGCAAGACGCAGCATCTGCATGTTGTTAAGTTCTCTGACAAAGATAGCTGACATGTACTGTCTAAAGCTGGGTCTATGACACATGACAAAATGTAATAGGGAAGAAGTGTGTTTCCTGGATTATTATTTGATCGTTGTTCTGCTGTTTGCAGGCACCTTCCTGCGTGGTGTCTTGGACAAGGTTGGGGTTGAGCCGCAGGTGAAGCGCATTGGTGAATTCAAGAGTGCAGGGGATCAGCTGCTGCGCAAGGATATGAGCGAGGCACAGAGGACGCAGCTAACGGAGCTGTTGGATGATATCTACACTCATTTTGTGGAGACTGTGGCCAAGGCACGGGGCAAGACAGAAGAGGTGAGGCTGGAGTGGGGGGAGGGGGGTGCTGGGAAAGGCAAATGCGGGGTGGGCTGGGCTGGGATGGGGTGGGGTGAGGGGGGGCAAGATAGAAGCAGGGAGGGGCAGGGCGGGGTGGGGTGGGGTGGGGGGCAGTATGGGTTGAGGATTATCAGAAGAGGTTACGGAAGGAACAGCATCAACCATCCCTGAGTTGTCCATTGCTCGTTTGTATGTATATGTTTGTATGTATATGTCTTCCTGCCTCCTGATACACTAAAAGTCTGGTTGGGGCTATGGAGGGAACCTGCACAACAATTCAGCGTCCAGTGTTGTGGATTTCCCGTAGAAAACAGCAGGGAATGTCGCTGAGTTGTGATCAATGCGGTATGGTTTGTGATTCGGTAGGAGTATTTACGCCCCTGCTGTGTCTGTTGCTGCTACAGGAAGTGAAGGCGCTGCTTGACAAGGGTGTATATGACATGCAAGAGCTAGCTGATGGAGGCTGGGTCACTGCCCTCAAGTATGAAGATGAAATCATTGGGGATCTGAAGAAGAAGACTGGGGGCAAGGACGATGAGGTGAGTTGGAAGGCAGGCAGGTCGGGGTGCATTAGATATGATGCTAATTATGACTCTGTGATCCCAGGTCGTCTAGCTGAAGTGTGTTGGTCAGTTAAGTGCAGGAGGTTGTTTTGGTAGTTTGTTGGTGGTGTTTTTAAGTGGAGCAGGTGGTGTAAAGGGTAAATACTGTTGAGGGGAACATCATTTGGGGTGGGCAGGGGAAGGGGTTTTTGCAGATGGGTAAAGGAGGTGGTCTGTGACTTTTTGATGCTCCGTGCTGAAAGGGACAGTGTTGCAGCTACGTCATGCTCCCTTTGCGCACCCTCAGGAGAAGCTGCAGCTTACTCAACTGTGTGATGCTTCTTCGCACCTTCCATTCTAGTGTCTTACATACCCCTCTGGTTTCCTCCCCTCCTCCCTGTAGGTCCGGAAGGTGGGTATCAAGAAGTACAGCAAAGTAAAACGCAGCGCCTTTAACCTCAACGGCAAGAAACGCATTGCAATTCTCCGTGCAGCAGGCAACATCCTCGGCAGCGCCGGCGCCGCTTCCTCCAACGCCATTACCCCAGACTCCATAATCCCCAAGCTCCGTGCCCTTGCGAAGGACAAAAACATAGCTGCTGTAGTCCTACGTGTCGACAGCCCGGGTGGCGATGCTTTGGCATCAGATTTAATGTGGAGGGAAATCCAGCAGTTGGCAGAGAAGAAACCCGTGATTGCTTGTATGGGAGATGTGGCGGCCAGTGGGGGGTATTACATGAGCATGGGTGCCCAGGCGATTGTGGCGCAGCCGTTGACGATCACTGGGAGTATTGGGGTGGTCACTGGGAAGCTGAACTTGGCGGAGCTGTATGACAAAGTGGGGTGAGTAAGGGCGGGTAACTGTGTTGCAATAGGGTTGGGGATTTGGAGATGGGGCTTGGGGGAAAGGGGGTGGGAGTTTGGTGATGCGGGGGTTGGTACTGGATGGGGAGTAATGAAGGATGGAAGTTATAGGAGATTCCGAGGGCTGTTTGTTGGGCGGGTAGGAGACAAGGACTATGGTGAATGGCAGCTCAAGTGCCGAAGGGATGTTATGTTAGTCCTGCCCTGTAATTCTCCTCATCCATGCTGTGCATTGCTACGGGTTTGGGTCTATAAGATAGGATAGCTTATAGGATAGCTTATAAGATAAGATAGGATAAGATAGGATAGCATAATGATTTGTGGTCTCTAGTAACCCTTACCCTTGAATCATGTGAGACAATGTCTCTTTCCCCAGTTGTATGAAGCATATGATCTGACAGCTCATTGCAATCTCTGCCCTGTTTCAGGTACAACAAGGAGCTTATCTCCCGTGGTCGCTTTGCTGAATTCCTATCAGCAGACAACCGCCCCTTCAGCAAGGACGAGGAGGCCCTCTTCAATGAGAGTGCCGAGTTTGCTTACGAATCCTTCCGGAACAAGGCAGCAGAAAGCAGGGGCATGGCCATTGAGGACATGCAGGTGGGTGCATGTGCTGCTTTAGAGAAATGAAACAAGTGGCTAACATGGATGGCAAGTGCAGAATCCTCTGAAGTTCATTCCTTCCTCCTTACCCTGTCACTATCAGCGACTCGTCTTTAGGGTGATGCTGGCTGGTGCCCTTGCAGTCATTAGGCTCTGAAATGGGTGAGAAACATTACTTTCAACCCTGAAGCCATGCTGGCTGGTGTTATGATAGGCTGGCCCCTTTGCAACGACAAGAGATGCTTCCCACTCTATTCCTGTTGAGGACGTAGTTACATTTTTACCAGATGGGAGAAAGGTACAGTGACACGTGGCAGGCTGGATTGCCAGACTGAAGCCTATACCCCAGCATCTGGGGGGGGGGGGGGCAGCTGTGCATAACTAGCAAGTTCACAAATATTGAACTGATGCAGGTGTCCATGCTGCCGTAAGCATGCCATTCGTTCCATTTGAGGACATTCGTCACTTTCACCCGTCATCGTTTTCATCATGCGCAATTCCATACCAATAACCCCCCATTCTGCTGCTCATTCTTTGCGCAGGCTGTAGCTCAGGGCCGTGTGTGGTCAGGTACCCGTGCTCTAGAAAAGAAGTTGGTAGATGCTGTAGGAGGGTTGTGGGAGGCTGTGCAGCTAGCTAAGCAAGCCGCTGGTCTGGACCCCAAGGACAAGGTCACTGTGATGGAAGTCAGCAGGGCACAGACATCACCATTGGCACTCCTAAGTGAGTAGGGGGATTACGCACGGGGTACAAGTGAAATTTGGGTGGTTAAGTCTGTTATGGGAGGGATGGTGGTCAGCAGGGCGTAGACTTCTCCGTTGGCTCAAGTTAAGTGAGTAGGGGGTGAAGGAATGGGATGGGAAAGGTTTTGTGAGAAGTTCTATTGCAGGCTCGGGGGGCTTGGGAGGGGGAACAGTTAGACTCAAGTGTGCTTATGCAATCTGGGAGGTTCTATAGCAGTATGGGTAGGGAGGAGTAGCGCATGGGGTAAGAAACCTGGCAATGAGAAGTTCCCGCAGAGCAGCATGTGGTCAGGAGATTGGCCTACTATGTCTGTGTTCCCAGTACTGCTTACGCTCTAATTCTACGGATTAGTACTGCGTCCTACAGATTAGTGTGTAAACACCCTGATTCTGCGGATAAGTGCTATAGCCCTAATCTGTTGGATTAGTATTAGCGTCCTACTGCTTCGCAGTAGTGCTTACGCCCTTCACGCGACTTTGTGCTACTGAACCACATAAATACTTGAACTGCGTATGGGCGTGGTCGTAGGTAACCCTGATTCTAGGCAAGGTGGAGGGAAAGGTGTGTAAAGGTGGGAAAAGTGTCGATATGCTGTTGGCAAGAATGATCTGCAGGTTGCACCACGCCATTCCGTAACTGTATGCCGTTTACAATTGGAGGTAATCACCTGTACGGTTGAACCTACTGATCTTGCTGCTACCCTGATATTTTATGCTGCTACAGCTGGTGGTGGTGCTACCATGCTTATGCTTGCTACAGCCTTGCAAGCCGTGGGCCAAGGCCTAACACCTGAGGCAGCAGTCCAACGGGCAGTAGGTCTGGCAGCCCTGCAGCTTCAGCTTCCAGGGCTGAATGGTTTAACGCTAGGTTCTGCACAGCAGCTGCTTGGGCAGGTAACAGCTGGGAGACCATTGGCGCTGATGACAGAATGTGACGTGGGGTCTTTGGTGGGGGGGCAGGGGGCAGCAGTAGCAGGTGCAGGGATGGGCGGTAGCAGTAACGGCAGCAGCAGCAGTGGGGATTGGGAGTTGGGGTGGGAGGAGCAGAGGCCGGGACAGCAGCTGTTGCAAGCTGTGGAGGATGTTTTGGTTGAGTTCTTGTAAGAGTAGATGTGTGTTACTGAGATTAGTCTTTATGTTGATGAGAGGGGTAGAATTGAGTTGATGAGGGGCAGGCCGAAAGAGAGGTGGTTGTAAGAGTAGTGGTGAAGAGGTGAAGGCAATGCATGGTGAAGTGTTGACAGAGTAAGCACTTTACCAAGTGAGGTATGCATGTAAAGCTTGTTGCATCCAATGTATTGCATCGAGTGTGTTTGGAATTACTGTACTAATGTGCTTGTAGACGTGTTGTTGTGGATGGTGTATGTTCTGGTAGGTGAGGTGATGATATTAAGGATGAATTTTAGTTGCTTGGAGAAGCGAGGTGATAGAATTGATGGTCGGTCCAGGCAATCATGAACGAGAAATGTCGCAACATCATTTCCCACATGGGTGGAAATGGGTGGGAAATGACACCGTTACCCCTTTGGTACTGTTCTGTGTGCCGAGCTCCTTAAAGTCAAAATGAGCAGCGCTTATTCCTGCCCAGCACCCTGCACACATAAACATGGCAATCTCGCTAGCATGCAGCTACTACTAGACAGGTGTGATACTGCTTAGCACGGCTTCGACACGGGGCATGCAGGAACCGAGTCTGGCTAATGAGCCCGCTAGTACGCTTGGCTGTGCTATATGGAAGTCGGAAATATACTCTTCAATATATCTTTCATCATACCTGCTTGAGTTTTGATACGCACACTTATGCGGCCAGATCGAACCTGCAGCGTCACTTGTACATGCTGACTTCGCTGTCGAAACGGCTGGTCAGTGTCACGCTGAATGACCTAGAAAGAATAGACAGATGTGCCACATTGAAACCTGCTCTGTAAGGGACACGAAGGTGAAGCTAGGACTAATCTAGTTGGACATGCCCAGCGGTAGCAGAGAGTTTTATAGTCACGACTTTCTAAGCATGGCAGCACAACGCCATACGAAGTGTCGTTTCCCACTACATAAGCACGTGCTGAAAGCACCCTTTACACAATTAAGCTCATTAGGGAGCTACTTTACATATGCAGCAGGATGAATACATGAGATAGATCACTGCACAGCCTTCAATATGCATGCAGGTAGCAACACATTTTTTGCCATCAATCCAGTCAGTGCCATCGGGGTGGCCTGCCATGGATAGCCATGGTACGATATCATGGATGACCAGCAGCAGCCATGGCCAGCCATCATACAAGATACAGTCGTCCCCTTCAACGTCCAGGTGTCATTATATGAATAAGACCACAGCAGCAGCAGTACCTTAGTAACCAAATGCACCAAGCAGCTTGGAAAAGCACAGCTGCTCTGGCCCGCCACATCAGCAGTTCTGCTACAGCAAGCGATCAGTCATGCCTAACCACATGTACCAAGAAGCTGTTTTGGCCCGCCACTCCAGTGGTTCTGCTCACACCAGTTATTCATCTGCCCCCACACAGACACTCCACGCACCCTCCTATTCCAGGCAGCCTGAGATCATATAGGAGCAGTTTTCTTATGCACAAACTGACTAGAGCAGCAGCAACACATAGAATGACAATCCAGACATGCAAGCCAACAAGGGCAAAGGCGGCAACAGCCAGCCTCATCTACATAGTTACCAATCACTTAAATCAAGACCACCAACCTGCTTCAGAGGAGCCTTGACCCCGAATCATGCAGCAGCAGCTCCTGCCAGCATGTACATTCATCTACCTGCGTGCACAGCATATACTTGCATAGCCATGCATTGCATCCCAGTCAAGCGAGCAACCCTTGTCCTCTAGTCCCAATAGTTGTTGTATGTTGACAACAGCAGGTGCTGTAAAACTGAAGGGATGCACGTCGCAACCAAGCATAATCTGCTGAGACTGCATACTTTGAACGCTAACAAGCAGCAGTTCCCGCCTGGAGTCATGTCCTGCATTCTGTTTAGGGCCATAGCACAGCAAGCAGAATATTCTGCTCTATGATACTAGTGCTTACATGCATCATTCAGAAAACATAGGCGTGACCTCAACAACATGCATCAGCAGCACTTCACATTGTTTTAGCTTACGTTCCAATCTCATCTCTTCATTCACCATTCATGTTAGATATAAACATATTTCATCCATCCACCGACCGGTAGCAGTGAGGAGGAACACTCCCATGCATATATGCATTATACATCCAGCAGCCTGATGTCCGTGTCATTCTTGCCTGCAACAAGCAGCAGATTGCGCACCACAAGGACTGTAAGCATATACATGTATATGGTACAAACTCTCTCTCAAGACACACTAACAAACTGGTTGGAGTCATGTGACGGGTGCTGCACGGCCGAGGGGGCTGTGCAGTGGTCTCTTTAACATATACAGTACCGAACTGGCTGGCTCTAGTCCCAGAAAGAGGGACACACAAGCTTGAGGATTCTCACATGCTCACTCACAACCCACACACATGCTCCACCCATGGCCATGGCATTTAAGGGTTGTTTCTCAGTAGCCTAGACAACAACATGTGATCTCTTCCTGACAATGCTTACATCTTCCTCCAACGCATCCCCTCATCCCCACTTGTTGTTTGCCAGTCAGTGCAAAGAACATGTCCCCAGAGTTTGAAACTCTGCCACACATATATACCTGTACATATTGATGCTTCAACACATAGCATCCTCCTCTCAAGTTTTTATTATGGGGTGATAACTGCAACTCCCAATACATGCATGGTGCTCATGGGCACCCATTGTTCTTCATCATAGCCACCCATTGTTCTTCATAGCCTGCACGCATGCATGCCGCACTGCATCCACTAAAGTTTTGTAAGCATCCACCACTCTATGGCTAGCCATGACCCAATCACATGAGCAAACAAACAACAAACAATAAGGCTTCGCTTAGCACCAACATGCATTATCAGCACTTGCTTCAAGCATCACTCAGTGCTAACCTCAGCAGCATGCCGTAACTTTTTGCAAGATTGACCTTGCTACTTTATGTGCCCGTCCCTTCACATATCTCCATTGCACATCATGCACCAACAGTTGCCAGAGAAGCAGTCCCATGTACACAGCATTCACACCCAGTAGCAGGCCCCCCATAACCAAACCATACTTCGGATCAGGCTGAACATCCCCATATGAGAGAAAAGACAGTGCAACATAGCTGATTATTAAGCAGCAGCCAACGCTGCCTCTGGCGAACCTCTCAGTACGCTTATGTGCATATGGCTCAAACAGCAACAGCAGACCCCCTATGAAGGCCAGTGCCGCATTCATGACAAGAGCCTGGTAGTAAGGGCCCAGTGTAAACCCAAAGACGCTGACGGCCACCAAAGTGATGGTCTCAATCATCAAGATTGCCTCCCAGCAACACATGCTTGGCTTGTAATCCCTGTATAGAAAGCCGTAGTGCCTCCTAAAATCGGCCTTGTTGAGATTCTGTCTGTTGAAAAACACCAGCAGGAACACGGCTAGCGGAAGCACAATGCACAGAACACACACCAATGGCACGCCAAGGCGCTGAGCCCATGCTCTGTGGTACCCCTCATAGCATAGCTGATTGGTATCAAAGGACCAGAAGGAACCAACTGCATTGGCGATGTATGGGGGCGACACTGGCTGATCTAAGGCGATGCAAGTAAACATGCCAAAGGCGACACGCACGACAAAGGGCAGGAACACAAAGGTTACAACCATAGCTGTGCTGGCCAGGATATCACTGGCACGTACCTCCTCAGTTTGAGGCTCTTCACTTTGTGCGGGTTGGCCGCGTGTGCTATCAAGCCCTGGGTCATCATGGGCTGGAATACCAGGACACCGCCGATCTGTATCATCTTGAACCCCTCTATTGGTTGCAGCTTCATGCAAGCGGTTGCCATCATCGCATGTAGACACCGAGTCTCCACTGATTACACTAATTTCGCCATCGGTGGTGCCCATGAGCCGTGAACCATGCGAAAGTGATGACATTTCGACTGCTGACGCCCCTGCATTCACAAGATACAGCAATCGCATAGCAGCTGCCGTCAGGTTGGTGCGAATAAAAATGTAGGTTCCTTGTTGGCACAATGCAAAGCTGGCAGTTCTGCAATGCGACACGTAGTTGGTCTGTCTCAACAAACCCCAGCGATACTAGAGTGCAGGTTATAGATGCGGCCCTAACAAATATATGTGTTAAGCAATATCAGGATCAATAATGACTTCTTTGCGCACTAATGCCCCCAAAGAGAAGCATGTGTGACCATGTCAAGACTTGTGCCTTCATCACAGCATGTACCGCATCAGAATTGCACAGCCTTGGAGATGACGAGCCCAGAAGCACAAGAATGTGATCTGATAGCCCTCCACCCACAGATAGCAGTCATGCATTAAAACCTTAATATAACAGGGAAGACGTTGTGCAGTAACGGAGATACTTGGATTAATTGAAGATGCTCAGTCCTTTGATAAACCCCCTACCTGCAGCGTCCACGTTGCCAGTCACGGGCTGGGCACGCCCTGACCGGCCACATGTCCTACGTGCGATGATGAAGGCAGCTTCAATTAACAGCAGCAGCACAGCCATAGCCACAGGTGTCAAAAGGTAGAAGAGGACCCGCTGTATACCTATGGGGATGCTGCTGCTGGGTGAGAGCAGGCACTCAATACTGAGAGCTTGCGGGGAGGCAGAGGACCAAAGGCCAGCGAGTGTCTGCAAGGGGTACACTAGTGTAGCTGGCCAAGGAATGTTCAGACTATAGATGATAAGCAGGTACTGCATGTACAGTACCAAAGGGCGGAGAACGTTGGTTGAGGAGAGAACGCTGTTGCCTTTCCCATGGCCATGGCCATCCCCGCCACTCTCCCCCTGGTCACCCCTGCTGTCACCAGCAGTGTCGTTGACACCATCTTCGCTACTGCTGCTGCTGCTGCTGTTGCTGCTGCTGCTGCTGCTGCGCTCACCGGTGGGTGCAGCATTATCTGCCAACGTGAAATAGCAGAACAGCTTCAGGAATCCAAGCATGAGGATTGTTGCTGCTGCATACAGCGCAACGATGGCCCAGATAGGCATGCAATCTCTGCAGGAGAAGGGTTTCACTGTACCAAACCCCTCTGCACACATACCACAGAGGTTCCCGTGATAGCCATCACTGCATTGGAGGTCTCTGTACTGCCCAGAAGCAGCACAGTCCGCATCAGCAGTACAGCGGCTCAAATTCCTGCGGTTGCCGTTGCACGCCAAAGGATTTAGGCACCTGATCAAGAACACAAGGTACCGATCCAACAGAGGGAGACATGTTCGGAGGGACAGAGGTCCATGACGATCAAGTGCTTGCTACAGCATGTGAAACTGGTCGATATCACAGGAAGTGTTTCATGCTACTGGTTCTGCTACAAACAGGCTGTTGATTAGCAATGTGTTGGCATGGTAGTGGCAGAAACTCATGTGGCTTTGAGATTTTATACACAATGGCTGCTATGGCACCTTGATGATGTCACTTTATGCATATCCGCAAGTTCTACAGTTGTTGCAAGACTGAGTACCCATGCATCCCTTTTAAACATCGATCATGGGCATCCAAATCATGTCGCAAAGCCAAGCCACAATCACCTACTTAAGCCATACCTGTGCACTTGCGAGGAGGCTGTGGAGGAGTGCCAGTAGCCTTCATTTGGGATGATAACTGTGCCTCCAGGGCAAGACGCCGCCACAGGACAAACATCACAGATCAAGTTGGCGGGATTCAAGCTGTAGTAGCCCGCTGAGCACTTGTAGCAGCCGTCCCCAGAGCTTGCAGTGACTTCTCCTGGGGCACAGGATCTGATGCTCACTGTGAGATTCGCCGAGAGCCCCGCCAAGCCAGCATCTGAGGTCTGGAAGTGGATGGTGTAGGTCCCAGGAGGCTTGCGGATTGGCAGGGATAGATATGCAACGCCATCTTGTCTTGTAGGGGCTGTTGCCAGCGCATCTACAGCCTCAGAAGAGGAGTTCATGCCGCCTACTGGGGCTGTGCTATTGATGCTGCTGTTGATGAATGCCATGATGGGCCATCCTTCAAGAGATGCATTCAGAGGGCCCACCAGCTTCACCCAAACCTCAAACACCCCACCTTGACCCCCTACTCCACTCACAAAACCTTCAGCATCAGTGCTATTCACTACAACCATGCGTGTTGCCTGTGTCCCTATGTCTTGGTCATACTTTGCGGAGTTGCCTGTGACATTAGACCTAATCATATTGATCTTGCTGTAAGCTGAGAAGGAGAGACCCCCACCCCTTTCATCAGCGCTATTCCCTGTCACAACACTGTCAACCAGAGCCAGTGAGCAGTTTGGGAACAGCAGTATCCCACCTCCCATCTGCGCTGCATAATAGCCCTTAATGGTACTTCTCACTATGTTCAAACTGCCCTGCTGTTCACCACAAATAGCACCCCCTACTCCACCCTGCATGGATGCAACCCAGCCACTTTTGTCTGCAGGAACTACTTCATTATAGGCTACTACAGAATCTAAGATATTAACCCGGGCAGACATTGAAACAGCAATGGCCCCAGCATAAACTGACGCAGTGTTGTTCAACACGGAACTGCCCGTAATATTCACGACTGCTGACATGGCTGCAACAATTGCGCCCGCCATTATATTGGCCTTATTGAACCTTAACTGAGATCCCTTAATGACAACGGCAGCAGAGGCACCTGCCGCAATAGCACCCCATGAAACAGCTGAATTCCACTCAATAAAGCTTTGGTCAATGAGGAGCCTGGTAGACTCAATAGCATAGGCTGCACCAGCACTCTCAGCGGAATTTTTCAACATTCTGCTGTTGTTTAGAGCCAGCCTTGCTTCATCGTAAAGCGCAAGGCCTCCGCCATTTTGAGCTGCTGTATTATTAATCAACCAAAGACTCGAAGCTACCACACCTGCAGACCCACTTGCAAAAATGCCCCCACCGTCAATAGATGCATAGTTATCCATGATGTGACTAGCACCACTGATGGTGAGCTTTGCTTCTGAATCACATGCAATTCCACCCCCGCGTTTTGCCTTGCTCCTGCTCACAAGACAGCTCACCAGCTTCAGCCTCCCTTGGTGGGCAACGGCAATGCCCCCTCCTTGCTGGCTTGCAGCTGAGTCAGTACAATTGCACTTGACCATTTCAGCTACTGCTGACTGAGCAATGGCAAGACAACCCCCAACATCCTCTGCACTATTGCCAGTGAAAGTAGACTCCTGCAATTCAGCATGAGTAGAGTCCGCAAGGAAGATAGCACCCCCAAAATGCGCATCATTGCCAAAAAGGTGCTCCTCTCCACATGCAACATGGCATTCTCATAAACCGCTACAGCCGCACCATACGTAGCAAAGCTGCTTGTGAATGTGGAGGCAACGATATCAACCCTTGCAGAAGCAGACCCCGCAAGGTAGATAGCACCCCCAAAACGCGCACCATTGCCAAAAAAGGTGCTCCTATGCACATGCAACGTGGCATTCTCAAAAGCCGCTACAGCCCCACCATACATAGCAAAGTTGCTTGTGAATGTGGAGGCAACTATATCAACCCTTGCAGAACCAGCAGCCGCTACGGCACCCACCACGCTCTCATTCCCGGCAGTATTATAGGATATGGTACTGTTGACAACCTGCAGCCTTGCATTCTCATAAAGACAGGCAGCAGCACCACCACCTGAAACCAAAACAGAACCGGTAGCAGTGTTGTTACTAATAGTGCTCTCTTTAAACAACAGCCGTGCTCCTGCATACGCCCTCACTGTGCAAGAGTAGACAGCATTGTCCGATATCATGCTTTTGATCACGGTCAGAGAGGGACTCCCTGTCCCTGCCATCCACAAAGCTGAACCCACTTGATTGCTTGTGATCTTACTGCCGCCTTCCAAAACCAGCTCAGCATTCATTGTTATGCCCAAAAGGCTTGTTGCTTGGTTGTTATGCAGTCTCGCATTGCTGATGACGGCTTTGATGTGGCCCCCAAACGCAACAATCCTGGTCCGCCATGACATCTTGGGGTCACCAGGAATTTGAAGGTCCTCTACTTGCAAGTCCAAGAGCACCAAGTTCACATCACCGCAAAGATACAGCAATGCGTAGGTACCATTTGACTCTGACAAGCTCTGGCACTCTAACTCAGTCTCTACTCGGACGTTACTGAAGCTTAGTACATGTCTGCTGAGTAAGTAGGTCCCATTAATCCCTACCGTCAGAGGGGAGTCGCAGTTGAAGCTTACAGTTGCCACTCCAGGCTTCCCATTGCCGTACCCCACAATAGAGAGGCTGCAGCTGACTTGAGGACGAGCACCAAACCGGCTGATGACCACCGCATGGGCAGACTCGAGAGTTGCGAGCCATGATACTGCCAGAAGGAGCAGTAAGCATGGCGAGCTGAGCTTGCACCCCATCACCCAAGTCTGTGTCCAAGGACCTGCAGCACCGTACACAGCCCTTTTAGCGCAAGCAGGTCGTATAATAGCTATGGCATGAATTAGAGTGCATCGAGGGGCTCAGTCTCTACCCATAAGTACTGACGAACAAGCTGGGCCTGGGCACATTTAACGCGATGTAGCCCGTCTTTCTTCGGTGAGATGCTGATATAAACTCGTTGATTTCATAAACACAGGTCGAGAATCAATACCCTCCTCTCCTTGTGTACCTTGTGGGTTGAATGTACCAGTGCAAGAATGTAAATACGTGTGCTACCACCCATGCTACCACACTATACATACTAGTCTCCACATAGGTGGCTATGAGCCAATGAACCCACCTGCGACTGCCCGCGATGCTCCCAGTACACGTTGTATCATGTGCTGCTTCGCCCGTTCTTCGCCCCACACAGAAAGGCCTAATGTCTTTGGCTTAACCCCCGCCCCCCGCAGGTTTAAATCGATTTGTCTGACCTCAGCGGAGTGGCGGAAGTTAGGATTAGCACACGGACGGGACGCCACTAGGGCTTCTGATGGTGCGTGCCTTCGCGGTGACGATCTTGGAGGTGGTACAGGCAAAAATACAGGGGTGCTGGCTAGGCGACAGGCACAGGGTTCATGATAGGCTAGCAGGCTGGCAAGCTGGGTTTAAATGCACTTCCCTGACTCTGGCAGGCTCACTGGTGACGACGGATCTGTAACTGGGACCGGTAGCTGCGCCCAGGGTGTTGCGAAATGAACGTGCCGGTGGCGGGGTGCCTCGGCTGACTCGACAAGTGAGAGGCCGGAGGTGTAACTTTTCGGGGTGACCCGCCCATCATGGCACAGCACATGCATGCCCAATTTGCACGGCGGTTACGGCTATGCATTTGTCTGATGATTTGCTATGTTTTGCTCTCAAGGAGTGTATGGCCAATTCTGACTTGGTGAAAAGTTGATCATGGGCTGCGCTGAAAATGCCCATTTTGAGGAGGCAAACGTGCGAATTTGGGTCTGAAAATTTCCGAAAAATGTGTATAAGTCCCTGGACTTATACACATTTTTCCGAAATTTTCAGGACTTATGATGTGTGCTGGGACCCTTGCCCACCAGCTGCAAGTGGTTTGAAGGCAATCAGACAAGTGAGCTAGGACTTATGCTCCATCAACCATCCCCAAAGGGGCCAACTTCGAAGGGCAGGTAGCAGCCACCCAGCAAAGCAATGCCCATAGGGACCAGTGGGTGTTAACAAGCATGCAAGGGCCTGCACCAAGGATGGGCCCTGCCCTGAAGGGAGTGCCCTCTTTACTAGGACAGGAGCTGAAAGTTGGGGTCAAGCCATAGGGTGATGGTGCAAAAAAAGCACTTGTGAGAATGCTTAAACCCCAAGCACCCAAGCTTGGCCCTGCAACAGCTGACCACACCAGTGCATTCATCACAGCCTGCACCACTGCACAATATGTTTCCAGCACCATACTCCACATTGTCAAGACAGGCTGGAAAAAATTGCTGTGACAAAGGGGTCACGCCGAAAGCATTTGGTACAAAAGAGACCTAGAATGGAGCAGCCTATCAGCATGCCTCAACCCCACAGCATGTAATGAAACAAGACTTGCCTCCGCTGCAGCCTTATCCCCTTGCCACTGCAATCCAGGGTTTAAGCACCACAGTGGGATGTAGCAAAACACCCAGGGTTTGGTTGGCACAGCAACTAGGTGAAGTGCACAGGTGCCCATCTTGCACTCCAAACAAACATGTGCAAACAACACCCAAGCAGCCAGGCCCCCACATGCTGCTGTACTAGAGAGGGAGCCTCACCAAAGCCACCTGACTGCCACTCATGAGAATAAAGACTGGAACCATGGGAGCTAAGGCTAGCTGGCACATTCATTATGCAACACCCTGCCCGTTGGGATGCCGGGCCACCCAGTCGGTTCCGCCGTCATCCGTCATCAATATCATTGCTCATTCGCGATCCAGCCCTGGTCTTGTCACGCCAAAACACCCAAGGGCATATGAAGGCCAGACATCAGTGACTCGGTTGAACCTGCGCTGAAGGGATCGATTAAAATGTAAGGTAGTACCGAAGGCCATGCCATCGGGAGCGGTACTAGGTGTTTGAAACCTTCAGTACGGCGCCATTGAGAAACTTCGAATTCACACACACCGCTCAAGTGCACACAGCCGTCGGGCCGTGCAGCACCCGCCACATGACTCCAACCAGTTTGTTCCTTTGTTTAGGGTTTTACTACCTCTGACCAGACCCATTGTCTTTTGAGTCGCTTGAGCTGCTCCAATGTTGCATCTTGCCTGCCGAGCTAGTACCTGATGGTTCCCCCGCTGCACAAACACTTTAGCCAGCCTGATTCACTGCTTCTGCGTAAGAGCAACTAACCCCTGACATACCGGATGGAGGTCTCAGCCAACCATCCGAACAAGGGGGAATTCTCACAAAGCTCGCCTTCCCTGGGTTCAAGTATAGAGCACATATTGCAAGGATCAATAAGTAAGCAAAGTTGCAGGATGGGGAAAGAATGTAACAGGCAGGGTCAATACAAGTCAAAGTTCAGCCGCTAAGTGAGACTAGCTCATGCGTCCATTTGACCCCAACGACATGCTTTCAAGCCATGCTCCTACACTTGACCGACCGCAGTCTCTTGCATGCCCTTACTGACTCGCCACCATATTTCCACCCCACCCCTCGTTCATCTATCAGTAACTGCTTTATCATTCCCTTAAAAATGCAGTCTACAACATTGAGAGCCCCTCCTGTGTAACCATGGACCATCCCACACAACCACAACACATGTTTTCACTTTCTCATCTACTGGCACTCAAATGTTTCTACTTTCAAACATCTACGGCGAGTAGGTGCTTCCGTAAGAGCCCCCTTCCCCAAACCCTTGCTTGGGTCCATGGAAAGCGGCAACCCATTTCCTCTCGTGCATGGTGCCTATATTATTTAGGGGCTATGTTGCCTCCAGAGGAAACATCACATACAAAGATCAGAGACAACCTCTAGCTCTCTATTACCCGCTCTTACTCAACACACCACACTAACAAACCCGGTTGGAGTCATGCTTGGGTGCTGCACGGCCCAGAGGGCAGTGCAGTGGTCTCTCTTAACAAAGATCAGAGACACTGCCGTTTTAGAGCTGCACGCCACAAACTCTTGAACATTCCACAAACCCCACTGACAGCATGACCCCATGAACAGACCTACTGTGACAGGCTGGAGTCATGCGCAGGCATTATCACACGGCTGCAAAGCTGCGCTGTGCTCCTGTTTGTGACATCCATTCATAACCTGTAATATGTAATCGATATCACCCTACCATGTGTGTCCTATGTCTATTTCGCTAGCATGCTGCTTCACCACATTTACAGCTGTTCATCCTAGCAGCTTCGACGCGGGGACCTAGCATGCAGGAATGGGGTCTGTCTACTTGCCAGCACATTTGGCTGTGCTATATGGAGGTCTGCATAATTAGCTCCAACATCACTAAACCAGGTTGGTTGGTGAACCCTCCCTCAAACCTCACCAGCTGGTTCACTATCCTCTTGTAGCAATGCCGCCTCCCACTGCTGCTGCCGCCGCCGTTCAAACCGCACCCGACTGACCGCCCACACTATAGACACAATACAACACACGCCTGCCGTAGCTGCCAGATACACCCATTCATACAACTGGCTCTGGGCATCACCATATGTTAACACGAGCCAGTGCACCAGCCATAGAAGAGCTGAGATCCATAGAAGAAGGATGAGCAGGGCCATGGGCCAGGCGCGATTTAATAGCAGCGGCTTGGTTGTGGCGGCATGCCGGGCATCGGCCATTACCTAAGGGACACCAGCAGGTGGTACGCAAAGTCCTTAGCCATGTAATAAACACACCTACATTCAAGGTGTGGCCAAAAATAACACGCAATCGATCACCGTGCAGCACCCTCCACATAACTTCATGTAAGTACTACAGTTGTTTCTTATGCTACCCATAGCTTCATTCAGGTATCCAAGTTCAAAAGAAGCCAGGTACCGGTAGTTGCCATCCTTTGCGTGTACTACCCATAGCCCCTTCAAATACTACGAGTCAGGAATGGGCAGCAAAAACATGTTGGTGCCAATTGATCCTGAGCATGGGGCTACAGCTTTGCGCATGGTGGTGGTCGAAAAAGAACGCAGGGGCGGCTGCAGCTAGGGACCAGAATCGGGGTTGATGACAGGCTGGCATGGCACATACAAAGCAAAAAGCATATAGCTGAGGGTTTATGTTGCAGCTTTGCAAATTTCTGCAGACCATTTTCATAGCCACTGCAAGCATCTGCACATGGCTTTCAACACTCAAAAGCATTCCTTGCACTAAGAGGACCTGTGGGTAGAGAGCACCTGTCTAATCAACCACACAAACCAAGGCGGTGACTAACGACTATCTCCTAGGCTTGCAGCACATATGGCTAACCAAGGTTGCAGAATTGAGGCATGTTCTGCTGGAGATGGATTGCTGCACAGTGCATGATATTTGCCTGCATGTGGCTGATCAGTTGCTGGCAGGCATTGCATAATGTAACAGGCACGATGATTATGCTGAACCAAGCTTTGGAACCTGGGCTGGAGCTACTGCTGCTGCATCACCATGGTGCCTGTTATATAATGCAATGGGACTTAGCTGCTGCTTCAGGCAGCACTGGCACTACATACTGCTTTAAGCACGACCTTCTGATGTACAACATGTGTCCGTCTACCTTCAGGAACCCTACCTGTGCTGGAATCAAGCGGATTGATATCCAGATTAGCAGGGGTAAGATCAGGAGGTCATCTACCATCCCCAGTACCGGAATGAAGTCTGGTATAAGGTCAATAGGGCTCAGG
This sequence comes from Pseudopediastrum boryanum, assembly GCA_963556185.1. Lineage (NCBI taxonomy): Eukaryota > Viridiplantae > Chlorophyta > Chlorophyceae > Sphaeropleales > Hydrodictyaceae > Pseudopediastrum > Pseudopediastrum boryanum. Next base: position 9,687,450 of record OY744495.1, read on the forward strand.
GCATAGGCCAATGCTAGAAATGGCAGGATTTTGGAGAGGAATGGGGTCCGGGGATCTTCTACTGCGTAATGAAGGGCTAACACTTCATGTTTGAGGGCCTTGACCCGCTGCTTGAATCCATGCCAGCAGCCTGATTCCACTTGTAGTCCCCAATCTGCAGGGTCAAGCAGTTTCAGAAGATGTTTTCCGAGTAGCAATGCGGCCCCAAACGTGCACTTGCTCACCGGCAGTTGAGTCATGGCCATACTCGCTAGTGCTAGCGTAAGATTCTGGCATCGGGTGGTACGTGTGTTCATCAGAAAATGTGACCCGGCGAGATGTGCTGTCCCCAAGGGCATCCTTAACAGTGCTTTGTCCCGGTGAAGCCATGGTGCTGCTTACAGACAAGCGCTCGAACTTGAAGGGGCGCTTCTCATGCATACCCTAATGCTCAGTGTGCGGATCCGAACCAGACATATCCCATGCAGTGGCCTACTAGCACCGATGCCATGCCTGATCACTCAGGTCCCGTGCGTACCGCAACGACTCGACTTCCAGGCAATACAGCCTCGACGTGGCCTCACCACATGGCCATATCCACGTCGAGCCAGCTGCATGGGCTTGCAAATTGTTTAAGAACTTAGAGATAAGCGTCACTGCAGAAAGGAGCCCCAGCAATATTGCGTTACGGCAGATACATCTTGCGATCATACCTCACAAACTTCACCAAAATGGATCCTTCCGTAGACCTGCCTTTCCAGAGCAAGCCGCACGATGCCATGCGTAACGGCCTAGCTAGCTTGAAGGAAGATGTGATCAGCGTCCATCCAGTAGAAGTAATTCAGAGGACCACAGGACCTGGCGGGGCCCCGGGAGTCACAACCACCAAGGTTCAAATGCTGCGAGACTTGTACGGCATCGCCCTTCCAGCCAAGATGGAGATCGAGCGGCAGATCCTCAACAAGTTTGAGCGGCTTCCGGGCTTGCAGTCATCAAAGCTAGGCCTAGAATCTCTTACTGGTGCTCTGGATACCTTCGGCTTCGAGTCCTACCTTGGCCTGCCAGAAGACTCGGAGTTGCCGCAGCCAGACATCCACTCGCAAATGGAGAAGCGTCTTGGCATGAGCAGCACAAAGCCTGTTGCCCGGGGGATTGTTTAGGGGGCTACAAGCTAAGAAGGGGGGTGGTCAAGCAGCAAGTGAACCAGAGGTCCTGCAAGCGTGGGCTGCAGCAGCAGTGCTGCTTTGTGTGTGTAAGGTTGCTTGATCATAACTTTTTCCCCGAACTATCAAGAGCACGCAGCAGCAGCAGCAGGTGCTGGGCTGGGGCTGCTACACGTGGGGTTGGGAGTATCAGCAGAACCTAAGCCATAGCAACCTTCATCACGAGCCATGCAAGGCATGGATAAGTATGGCAGGGCTTTGCTGATGTCATGCAGGTTGTGTATGGATACGCTAGTTTTGCCAGGGGCTCTGTAACAGTATGTCTGCTAGCCTGCAGCAGACCACACAATCATTAGTCCCCTTGGTTTCTGCAGCAAATCAGCATGTAGACTGAGTTGGATCCCCCAAGGGCACACTCCACTCTCAAGCAACAGCTGTTGGGGGTCTTTGAGAGACTGTGATGAGTGTCTTGCTTGTGTCAACTTTGTAAGTAAATGCAACAGGGTAGGGCCACAGATGTTGGCAATGGTGTGAAGTCTGCTGACTCAGATTGAGACTTGTAGCCAATTGAAGTGGCGATTAGCTCCTGGCATCGGCAAGGAAGCTCCAGAGCTCGCACATCGGCATGAAACTGGACCCTGAGTGCATGCACATGCAGCTCTGTGGGTCATGCATCAGTGATGTAACACAATAGAAGAGCACATTTGAGAACTCGTCCATTTCAGGCTTCATAAACTTCTCAGAATGAAGTTTGAATTGGATGTTTTCCCAAGGTGCTCTTCTATTGTGTTACATTGGGAACGCCTGAGAGCAGGGTATGATCAGTGGTGGTGGGAGTTGGAATGTAGGGCATTAATTGGACTTGGTGGATCATTGAAGGGAAGGATGGCTGGAATTTGCACAGCTTTGTCTGGGGACTATCCATGCCATGTGGGGTCTGGATTCTTGGCTCTTGTTATCTCGTGTCTGTAATGTGCAGGCGGACGAAAGGGCATTGTGGCCCATGTGGGAATCACAAGGATTGTTGAAATGGCTGACCAAGCTGAATGGTGGTAAGACATTCAAGGGCCTTAGCAATGCAATTGATAACATCAATTGCAGTATGCAGGTAGTGTTGCAGCTGTTACCAGGACAGCGCTCGCAGCGCATGCGGATGGGAGCAGCAGCAGCGGCGGCAATCACAGCAGCAGTGGCAATCGCAGCAGCAGTGGCTATGCGGAGAGCAGCGGGAGCCTTTGGGCGGCGGCGGCAGCAGTTATGAGCAGCAGCCCGCGCAGCATTGATCCGCAGTGTTGCGTATCCGCTGAAATGTGGTTTGTAGCAGGCTAGCAGCAGCAGCACCTGGTGGTACTGTGCACTTATTTTGGTATGTTGCCGTCATGTAGCAGGTGCACCGCACGGCCTGAATGGAATCTGCTGCCATGCAGGGGAATGTCTCGCAGCTTAGGGGATGGGGGCTTGTCAATGGGTCAGGAGCAGCTGTGTACAGAACTTTCAGCAGAGAAGGATTGCTAGGGCGGCGTGTGTTTCATTGCGGATTGGCTAGTTGATTGCAGCATCCCGGCTTGTAAGTTTTTAACCGTGCAGCACTCCCGGCTTGAATTGAATTGGATACTGGATGGCGCTTGGAAGTTGGGTACTTGGCAACAGTGACGGCGGTCTGCTGCCGGCCGCGCGGTGGCTCCCGCCACTCAGCAGCATTCTAACAGCAGCAGGCAGTCGTCCCTCAGGGTCGACTAGGGAGTGCACCAATGAGTCTTTTACAGCATGAAGCTGCCCGCGCCCCTGCATGCCAATGAGTCGTTCCTGAGTTCTACCGGACAGGGTTCTCCCAGACCAGACTACTAAGCAGGGCGCCTGTGGGGGCAATGCAACCCACAAGCATAAGTAACTTAGTAGGCTCCACTGGCCCTCACACAAAGTTTTTGTCCAAGAGTCTCACATTGGCTGCCATCAGCCCACCCTTGACCCCTTGCTAGCCAAGTTACTTCAGGCCAGCTCATGGCTCACCCTGCTGAGCACTGACAGTTGATCTAGTCATCACTCAGCAAGCCAAGCAACCATTTCTAATGCCTAGCTCAAACACCTGTGCGCTAGGATTGTCAATGAGCAAAACCGGCCTGCCTACGGCATGCTGCAAAAACAGTACTAATACCCTTTGGCCCTTTGCGGTTGCCGCACCTTAAATTTTTGTTTGTTTGTTTGTTTTTAATACCCACGTAACGATTTTGAAATTCTTAGACCAATTTTAAGAGAGGCCCGGACAACATAGTTTGAGGGCCACAAATCAAGGACCTCACATGCATTTGCCGAGAGCAGTCGTATATGAGGGCAGACGGCAGGTTTACATTTGGCCTCCGTGCTCATCACGGATGGATGTGTTAAGCCGGTAAACCACGAGGGTTAGTCCTGTGACTTCCGACTCGGAGGAAAGCCTGCTCTAATCTGGTGCTCACATGTTTTTCTAGGCCTCAAGCGGTTGCAGTAGCAATCAGAACTCTGTTACCCTTCATGTATCAGCCATACTGCCAACGCCATTGCATCTCTGCGACAGAAGGAGCAAGCTTGGCTGATGGCAGTGCGCAGCGGCGGTAGCCAAGATCTTCGTGAATGCACTCGAAGAATGCGCTCATCGTGCTTTCACCAGCTAGCCTTCGTATAATATATGCGCTCATCGTGCAGTCGCGAAGGCACTCGCTCAACAGCTTGGAAAATGCCGATCTAGCAGTCATGGGTGTAGCTTAGAAGGCATGTACCGTGGCCGGGATGCTTATCACCAGCTCGATCTTGCCACACAGGAGTGGTCATCCCCAACTGACATGCAGCGCTGTCCAGCAGCAACCTTCGCAGGTATTGCCAGAGCCTAGAGGGCCCATTGGTTGCACATCCCGAATTGGGATTCTCGGAGTTGTGTTCGCACAAGAACTTGTGGGGTATGAGCGTGTTTGCTGTTACGCAAGGCTGCAGACGGGCAGCCGTTTTGTCCTTGTGGCAGATCAGCACTAGGTGTGTGCCAGGACATGCGCCCTTCCAGGCGTGGCGTGTGATATCTGGAGCTTCAGGGCTATAATGTACTATTGTAAGCAGCGAATGGTGTTTGCCTGCAGGCATGTGCTTCAGACCTTGCAGGCAGGCTGTCTGCTTTCCGGCAGTTGCACTCTCAAGGAGATGATCCTCATGTGCAGGGCAATGTCTTGCTGAATTGTAGTCTTTCGACGCTGTTCCTTTGTTGTAACAGTGCTACAAACTCATCCGCAAAACTTTGCATAGGGGCTGCATGGACGCCCATTTTTGTTGTGCGCATATCTATTAACATAAAGGAACCTGAATCCGGCAGTCGGGCGCCAAGTGGTTCCGTTCGGCTAATAAGCAGGTATGATAATTTGTCTGTCCTGGTGTCACTCATGTCACACATGTCAATGCCATCCAGCTTTTTTGCTTTGTGCATTCTGACACTGTGGGGTGCATTCTGGGGTGGTCTGCTGCATTTTCAGGGTGGGTCACTGGTGTCACCTGTGGGGTGACAAACTTGCATGACCTGGTTTGAGTGGAAGATGCAAGTTTTTGATGTATTCAACAGCGCCAGTGCGTTCGTAGCATTGTGTTTGGCCGTAACATAGAGGAACCTGAAATCCGGCAGTCGGGCGCCAAGTGGTTCCGTTCGGCTAAATAAGCAGGTATGATAATTTACAGTGAGACATGTCATGTTCGTGTAGTCCTAGGCACCCTGCTTTTCCTGTATGCTTGCATTCCTGTGTCCCATTGGTCCCTTAGTCCTTGCTTTTCTTGTCTAGTCCTTGCATTTCTCGCCTAGCCGCAGCCTATCCAGTTTTAGCTTGCTTTCGGACTTCGTGGGGGGTGGCAGGGTACATGGGGTAGTGTTGGCCAGTCACAAAGCATGCTGTTGTTGGAGCGCTTGCAGTGTTTAGCTTGTAATTTCCCTGAGCAAGGCATTAAACTGCTTGGCTTGCTGTTGACTGGGTCAACTGGTCAGCACATGGCAAGTCGAAATGGGCTGGCCTGACATACATTGGCCAGCAAGGGATTTAGGGTGGGCTGGTGGCAGCCGTTGTGTGAGGTTTTGGACAGGAACTTGAGTATGCCGTTGGAGCCTAAGTTGGCTCCTTGTGGGTGGCGCTGCCCCCACCGGCGCCCCGCTTTGACGGGGCCATTTGGTAATTGGTAATTTCCCGGGTCTCTTGAATTGTCTGGCAGCTGTGGCTCTCTAGCGGTCTCGCCTCTTTGTCTCGATATAGTGCTCTCCACATACTAACAAACGGGCTGGAGTTATGCCACGGGTGCTGCACGGCCCGAAAGCTGTGCAGTCATCTATCTCATATATACAGTGAGACATACACTGGCTAGCAGTACCCTACATTCTACAGAGGCCGTTGTGCCACATGGAGGCTGGCACAACGCCTGCATAACAAGCACCATCCTATTTCAAATCTCACCGCCACACTCCAGACCCCAGCACTCGTCGGAAATTTTTGGGGGGTATGACTAAATCGGTTGATCAGTTGATGGAAACACCCGTTGAATCAACTTAGAGAAAAACTCCCTCTTCCTGTGAGCTGTATTGACAGAAGGTGGGTGTGATGTCACCGAGCTGTACATTAGCTGATCAATTAAATCAAAGCCCATGCTCCCTCCAAATCCGTGCAGCAGCTCTATGCAAGCAAATGTGTCTGTCAGCCAAGACATTTAAATCCTTATCATACCCCCCGCCCACATACCCCGCCACCGGCACGCCCATTCCAACACACGTATCCAGCACCAAAAGCTCCCTCCTCATTAAACCCTCGTCACTAATACACAACCGCCCTAACTCATCATCCACATGGACATCCACCCCAGCGTCATACAATACAAGGTCTGGACGGAAGTCAGACAGTACATCTTGTACCGCCTCTGCTACGGTACGGAGGTAGGTAGAATCGTCAGTGCCGTCAGGTAAGCCGATGTCTCTGCTGCTGCGCTGCTTGCGGGCTGGGAAGTTTGACTCGCAGTGTACGCTGAGGGTGAAGATGCCTGGGGTGTTTGCACAGATAGCAGCGGTACCATCTCCCTGTGCAGAATGAGCAGTACATGGGTCAGCAGGATATACTGACTCTGCTGCTTCGTGTACATCTTACCTCATAGTTCCATTCTAGAGAGACCAGGATAGCAGGGATTTGCAATAAATGCAAGCAATGGCCTCCCGAGCCTGTCTGCAGTGTATCCTGAGTGTGAGAATTGTTTGGGGTGTTTGCACAGATGGCAACGATACCAGCAGCCTGTGCATGACATAAAAGAGGCAGTACACCAGTACAGCAGTCAGCACAACACTAGGAGAGAGCTGCAAACCATCCAGCAGCTCCATGTCTGAGTAGACTTGCTCCGTTGTGTTCCTGCAGTCGCCTGTATGAGTAGGTGGCTTTCCGGTGAAAGTCAAGCTCTGGGAGCGGCTTCTGCTCCTCGCTAAAGGCTGGAAAGGCTACCTGCATTGGATTTAAGGCCCCTAAGCTGGCATGTGTGCAGCTAGAAGTCTTCATCTATCTGACTGCATAGGTGTCAACTGCAACTTACTCCTACCTCTTACCAGCCTCCCACATCCAAATCCAAACCCGAAGTCGGATTCCTGGCACTACAAACCTCCCTGAGTAAAACATGCCAGCCATAGGGGTGTAGAATTAGGGTTACGGCCTCCAAACGCACTCTGAACCCTAAACTTATAGTACCCATTTCTTACCTGGTGCACATCAAGGTCCAAAATAAGAATCCTGCTGGCAGCGCCATCCCTTAGCAGCACATGTGCAGTAAAGGCCAAGTCATTCAGGACGCAGAACCCTGAGCCGTAGCTAGCAAAGGCATGGTGGGTGCCACCAGCAGTATTGCAGGCCAAGCCATGCTGTAGGGCCAACTGTGCGGTCAATAGGGTGCCTGCTACCTCTGACTTCGTTCGGTCCACTAAAACCTGGGTTCTGGTTGCATCACCAAACCCTATCCTGTAGCAGCAGAGTGGGAAGGATAATAGCGGGGGTTGAGTTGCTTGCAGGTATGAAAAACTGCCGTGGAGTGGGGCCATGGGAACAAACAGCCCATGCCCTTGCGCAAAAAAGAAATTTTGCAATACAAGCTGGTAACTATGTCATATGCAGGGGTGCCGGGTATCAACCCTGGCAAGCGCTCTGAGCAGCTCAATTTGGTTGTGTACCGATAGGTCAAGCAGAGTCCATATCTTTAAATGCCGCCATTACATGCATTAATGGCATTCAATGCAGCACTCTTGCCTCAGGAATAAGATGACAATGGAAGCTGCTGAATTCTCATGAGCAAGCCCTCAAAAGTTTTGATACCAGTTCTGTCAACACTATGCCCTGAGATCACGCGTGAGATGCTTCTGCTGCTTGGAGAGGAAGCCCTCACCTGCGGACGCGATCCTTGTCTAGCTGCAACGACGAGAACGATTCGAGGTACTCTGGAGTGTGTACTATATTCAGCTCTTTATCGCTGGGCAGCGTTGGAGGTACATGAATCTGGGACTCCGTGATAACACCTTGGCGAAGCAATTGATCATGGATCACTCCGAACACCTGCATGGGGAACCTGTGTCCGGGGGCAAGCACGGGAGCACTGTAGAGTGGGTGGTGCACGATAGGAAGGGGAGGCACGTCCCTGCTTGTATGCACCCCATGGCTTGATGCTGCAGGCCGTTTGCACGTGGTCACAAGCTGATGCTGCCAACTGCGTAGACGGCTGCGCAGCTTCCCTACATTTGATGCCAACATTTCGCTGTGGCTTCCTATCAAAGGACATGTCTCTTATGGCACCCACGTTGAATGCCCTCACCTGTCTAGCCTTTTGCTGACGTACTGCTTGGTGCAGTACCGCTCTCACCAGCAATACCCCTCTCACTCTGAGTCACGCAGAAGGTTGCAAGCGCCATCATGGCATGCCCCTGCACCCAAGAATAGCACCATAATATTTTGATGTGCGTGCAGTGTCACCCCAGGGCCTCAATTTCAGTGTAGCATGCTGCACGTCAAACCTCTTTCACCACCACCTCTTGCTTCAGGAGGTTTATGCCATCCAGACAGTCCTTAAGGCTCTTGGTTGCTCAACTCTGACCACTCTGACCACTCTGACCACCTCAAATCAGCAGATGTTTCGCAGTGCGAGCTCTAGAACCCTGCTAAGAACCTTTAGAAGCTCTTTAACAAGCATAGCAGCTCTCAACCAGAGGATGCACAGCCAAAGGACTTCAGCAATTCTGCACGAACCTGCAGCTAGCATCAGCAGCAGCAAACCTCATAAACTCTGCAAAATCCTGGCTTTTGGTGACTCTCTTACAGAAGGCTATACAGAGTAAGAGAACACTTAACTCGCTTCTGTCCTGCTGGTTCCATAAACAAGCAAAAGAAGAGCCAAATCCCTAACTCCATGGCCAGCAGCACTTAACACCACTTTGTACCTTGCCTGCAGTGGTGGTATGCACTTCCACCCCTATGTGAAGCAGATGGCTGCCGTGCTCCACGAACACCTGCAAGCCTATCAGGTAAGCAGTTCATGTAGATGTTCTTATAGCACATCTACCCGCATCGGCATAGCAGAGGCATCCCGTCTATTGCTCGTCCCTCTTGTTCTTTTGTGTACTATCTCAAAGTGGGTGCCTATGGAATCTGCTATGAAGACTGTGAGAGATGCTCATCCTGTGAGCAGTACCATGGGCCGCCAGCCAAACAAGCAAATATTCAAGGTGTGGCAACCGAAAGAAAGCTGCTAGGTCAGACCGACCAAGGTGGCTATGTAGCTGCAGCTTCTGGGTTAGGGTTCAGGTTGTTTAGGGTTTAGGGTGTAGCTGCAGCTTCTGGGTTACAGGCAATGCATGGGGTGCTGGCAATGTATATCTTAATGCTATAGCTTTGTGGATGTCAATGCCCCCCTGCAAAGCTAGAAAAATCATGAGTCTATGGCACGAAAAGGCTGAACAGTGGGGCGGCCCTGGTGATCAACTATGACACCTACTCGGCCCCCAGCTGCATGGTTCTGCCGTCGCTGCTGCCACTCTGCTACTTACAAAATGGAACCTGGTTCAAAGCCACGTTTGGATATGGCGCTCAAATATTACGAGACCATAGTTACCTGTATCCTGATGTGTTCTGCACCATACCTACTTATTCACTGCCTGGCACGGCACATGTATCATGCGTCTTCCGAATACCCTAGCATGTGGTGTATGCACTGTTTTGAGCCATGCCCATCTGGTGCTGCTGCTTCCAGGACGTGAAGCTGGAGATAAAGGGAGCTGGGGAAAGTGGTGATTGTGTCATGACAGACATGCCACGGCGCTTGAACAAACTGCTACATGAGAGCGAGGCAGCAGGGCAGCACTATGACTGGGTGCTCATCCTTGGAGGCATCAATGACATATTAGGTAAGGGAAGGGGATATGCTGTTTATCCCCAAGGGGAGCCCCACGATCTCAAAGGGGGCGGGGTGGGACGCGGGGCCTGAATCAAAGGGGGGAGAGGGGTCTGGAGGGCCTTTTGGGACCGTGTCGCTAGTGAAAAGCCCCTAAAACTGAGGGGGCCGGGGTCTGCCATATTGCGTCCCCACCCCCACCCCCTATGAGATTGTGGGGCCTCCCCCAAACCTGTGGCTAGAGCATGGAGAAAACAGCAGTAGACCATTTTGGGTGAAGAGGGGCTTGAATGAAGAGGGGGTTGTTGGGGCGAGCTCTTCAATAGGACTCTGGACAGGGGGCGACAGCTGTTTGTGCGACACCTGCAGGTGCATGTTTAGTGCTTCATGTGAAGGCCACAGTCATTGGCAGCTGCCACAAGAATTGCTACCACTTGCATGTTTTGCGAAGGGCAGTAATCAAAAGGCCAAGCAGAGATTGCAGCCAATTTGCTGTTTGTCTTGCTGCTGCTCATCAAGATGATACTGACATTGCCACATCCTTTGTTTAATCTGCATGCCCCAGCTCGCTCCTTCTCACGCAGCTGAATCTGCTTGCCACTTACACCTTTTCAGACACTGCCCAAGTCCTGGCAGCTATTATACCTGCTATTGCAGCTGTGACACCTGCATCTTGCCTTGTGATATGCCCCTGAGATCATTGTGCTCCTGTCCTGTCGATTGGTGCTGCTGCCTCTGTATAATTCTGCTGTACCTGTTAGCACACTAGAGGACTTGAATAAACAAGCTTTGTCAGCACCAGCCGGCATTGACTTCTGCTACACCTTCTCCTCTCAATGATGCTAATGGAATTTTTTTGTCCCTGCATTTTCTCTAGCTGCTGCTGTTGTGACTCATGCCAGCTGTCTTTGGTTGGCGCTTGGTTTCTGTAGGTGATGCCACAGCCAAAGAGGTGATGGCAGGGCTTGATGTCCTGGTCCAAGCCTGTCTCAAGCATGGGGAATCTGTGATGCTCCTGACACTTATGGAAGTTCCTGGAAATGCATTGCCTGATGGCCTGCCTGTGGAGCAACAGCGACTGCAGCTGAATGATTTGATTAAGGTGTACGTGGCAAAGCAGACGTGGATGCAGCACTCACATGCAGATCAGCAGCCCCAAGCAGAACAACAGCAGCAGCAACAGCAGCAGCCCCAAAACCAACTGCAACAGCAGCAGCAAGAGCAACAGGACGGCCTTGTTACTGATAAGCTGATGAAGCAAGATGGTGAGGGATCAAAAGTAGTTCTGTTTGATTTGGCTTCTGCTTTGTCGTTAAAGGCAATGGGCAAACAGCAGGAGAGAGATGTGTGTGATGATGGCTTGCATTTGACAGTCAAGGGATATGATCACATGGGGAGGTTGATAGCAGACGCAGTGTTCCTTCATTTATGCCTTTAGATAGCCTCCAGGCCATGGCAGTTACGCCGAACTGGGTTCCGATTAACTACAGCGCATGGGGATATAGCTCTCCGCCCTGCAACTGGCTGGGATGGGGTGTTTGGTCATTTCTCCCTGGCAGCCCTTTGCGATTGCACACCTTCAATATGTGTTACGAAACATTCAAGGTAGTGACAGGCTCTTCCTATACTGACGATGCGGACGTACCACTAGGCAATGGTGTAGGGGCTACGAGCAGCCTTTAGTGAAAAGCATGATCCGGCTCAAACTTCCAAGGAGCGGATGCCGACTGGATACCCATCACATGTGACTTTCATGTATTGGGGCAGAGCGCCTTGCTTCCGCGAATTTCATTATTCAGAGAAGCGACATTCGTAGAGGCCTGCTGCATGTTTTATGATGTGGTCGTTGTTCTACGTCATGCAAAGGCCGTTCAAGTGGCATCGTCCGCTGCTGCCAGGTTGCATGCCAGCCTTCGTCACTTTGACACAGCCGCCTTCAAAGCTGCAGATTACGCATAGAAGACGAATCGGATCCTTGCTGCTTGCCATCTGACTCTTTACAGGTCGTCACCAGCTCGTCACCACGCCGATACTGAGTGCCGCTGGCACTTTGGAGCCAGCTTTTCAAACCCCAGCCACGCGGACGCAGGTTAAACCTATTTAAGGTGGTTGACAGTGCACACTCTTCATTATGCGGCATCACTGAGCTCGTGTATACGACTTCAACTTGTCCGGCCTGGTCAATCGATCAACCTGGTAGCACCTAGCAACAGTCAGGAGGGAGAAGAGTCAACGCGTCTTTGGCGGTTAGAGTGCCTGTGGATTTGCTGGGCTGTTAGGCATCAGCATTTCTAGAGTTCTCCAAGGCAACACGACATCTCTCAGGTTGTAGTGTACCTCTGCAGCCCTCGAATCTGCTAGGCCCAGCAAGAGGTGAGCCTCCACTTCTGCTTGCAGCACAGGTAAGAATGGACTAGGCAAGGAAAAACGGTTGATTGTGAATCCTACGGAGTCCATGAAGAAGGCACTTAAATGTAGGCAGCAAGAAAATGTCATGACTCAGCCAGCATGCAGCATTGCCCTCGTTATTCTCATGAAGACATGTCTGGCATGTATGGCATGCAAGTGGACAGGGTTGCTCCTACTTAACTGGAAGGTGGTCTCATGGTCTTGCAGATTCCAAGAATCCACCTACAGTACCCAAAGAAGTGAAGAAGTGAAGGAAGGCCGTAAGATCTTCCTGCCGCTGAGACACCATCTAAGGGACCCTATAAGGTGAGGCAGATGGTATACCCTTATGCATGATGCTGTGAAGCTGACCAGAGTCTTAATCCGCCAAGAAAGGTATGCCAAGTCACGCTGAGCTTGCCAAGCATCTTTGGTAAGCCTTGCACTAAGCCAGGGCCTCCTTTGAAGCCATGCAAGCTTCTTTCAAGGGCTTCTGCCAAGGGCTTCTGCCAAGGGCTTCTTCAAGGGCTTCTGCCAAGGGGCTCTGCCAAGGGCTTCTGCCAAGGGCTTCTTCCAGGGCTTCTGCCAAGGGGCTCTGGGCTCATGCCACGAGGAGGCAGCATGGTCCAATGGCAGCAATGGTCCCTTCAAGCCAGTGCAAGCTTTGGCCTCAACGAGATCCCAGACAAAAAATCAAGAGCTTCTACCAATGAATTGTGTGAGCTACATCCGTCTGCAAGTCAAAAGGGCAATGTGAAGCGAATGAGAAGCGACAGAATTGCGCCACACCAGTGTGCCGCACCGTTGTTTCAGTTGGAGGTGGTCCTTGTTGGAGTTGCCTTTGCTTCTTGGTGAGTCAGCTCGTCCAGCTCATCCAGGTGGGTCCAAGTCTTCTGAGACCAGACGGGTGCAAGCCATGGTTGTTGCTTGGATTCCCGTTCTACACCACTCAGGCACCACTCAGCCTGTTGTCCTGATGGGATGTTGGTCTGCTCATGTTGAGCCTGGCATCTCTTTGCAAGGTGGGTCTGTCCTGTGCAAGCTGTTTCCAGCACAATAGCAATGCCTGACGAGCCTTCTAGCATTTCAGGCAGGCATAATAGCAGGTCCACAGTGCTCTCAATACTTAGCTCTCTTGCTGTCCCCCATTTTTTCTTACATGCTGCTTGTCACATGCAGGTTTCAAGATCTCATGTGTGTAGTACAGCACCAGATAACCCCATCTTGCAAGGCATGGTGAATCCCTGATCGTGCCCAATCAGTTTTGGCAAGCAAACCATTCGCCACAGGGCAGTGACGTCATGGGCGCCAAGGGGCTTCAACATCTTGGTTCAAAGCCAGAGATCAAGCTGAAGAAGTTTGACATCAAGCCTGAAGGCAAAAGATGTACGTCCAATTTTGCCCAGAGCCTCGCTACTTCAAGCCAAGCAAGCTACTTCTTAGGTCAACCTCACCTGAGTCATTGTTGAGGATATTCTTACATTCCGGTGAGTCTGCAAATAGGGGCACTTCCTGAAGGTGCTTGTGCTTCGACTTGAATGGCATGTGGCCATTACATGGTGGCTGTGGTTGCAGGTCATATATATATGTCAGGTCATCGGTTCTATACACTTCAGTGGAGCTCTTGTGTTGCTGTTTGTGCGGAACATTCAGCATCCTCAAGATACTTTATGACTCCATACTCTATTTCCTTGCAGCTCACTTCAGCTCTGCTTTTCCTTTTGTATCAGCCTTTGAACCATCCGGGCTCAAGACAATGCCTGCAGACCCAAGTATAAAAGAAGCTTCTTTAGCTTTTCACTTGTGTGCAGACTATCTAGTATGGTTGCATTATAGCTGTGCACAAGGCTTGTTGAAGCAATGCGCAGCAGGGCATAAAGAACCCTGCTTTCATCCAGATGCAGCCGGGTGTCTTCTGCCGACTGCACTACTGTTCATCCTCTGATCAACAAGGCTGTCATTGTCATTGTAAATTGCTGACAACTTGCCTGCCACATTGATGCAGGTGGTGCCATAAGACATGTTGTCAGCTCCGAGTAATCAAGGTCCAAGGTCCATGGCTGCTGCACGCCTACACAATCAATTCTGGTATATCTACACCAAGGGCTGAAGCACCACTTCATTTCCTATCACCCTATTTGAGGGCTTCAACCCAGATGGCTTGAACCACGGCAATTACCACAGAACTCCATCGGACATTGGCAAATATTGTCAGGCCAGCTCAACCAGAAGATGGTGTCTCTCCATCGTGGGGAACCTGGCAAAGTGCAGCCAATCAGATTCTCCAACTTTTGCCCCTGACATTATCAACCTTGGACATCAACAGCACCACTACTTCCCACTTCGGCACACATAAGTACCTGATGAACTGCAGGAATTGCACTGGTGAGATGCAGGGAATGCAATACACGTGGATTACAGTACACACCCTTCTGTAGATGGCGCATAGTTGCTGCTGCTAAGTCGCAAGGTCAACATGCATGCACTGAATTGTATATGCTAGTTGCCATGGCGGGCTGAACTGTTCCATGTCTTCCTGCAGGTCCCTAAGGTGTGGAAGCTACGAAGGCTAGCTTGTGGATCAGCATGGCCAACTTGTAACAAGGCTATGTTTAGGCAGTGATAACAACAGCTGGACAACTTGAGCAATTCATGCCAAGTTGTCCAATGTATCTGTGTGTATCGCGAACGGCGCATCCACACAGGTGGTGCACTCCTCTCCCGTGACAGCAGGCCACTTGCACCTCACTGACACAACAGATGACACAGCCTGGTGCACAGAACGGCGTTCATGGCTAGCAGACCCTGGCAGGATCTTCTTCAGAACTACCTGAAGCAACAGGCTGCTGCCAACTGTATCAGCGGGGACCCAGACAACTACCATTTGTGGTGGGCTTGCTTGCTAAACCCAATTGCAGGCTTCCCTGGTTTTGGAGAATTCCATGTGGCTGCTGGCAGTGTATGGCATGTCTGATATGAATCCTTGATGTAAATACTTTTAATCAATATCCTACATGCTGATCCCAGTATGTTGATCGTCTTATGTGCTCTTGCTTGTGCATGTTGCAGGCTGTGCCTCCAGCGGACAAGTCACCTCCCATCATGCCACGCCGACTACAGGTGGTAGTCCACAAGGCAAAAGCTGAAGGGGGACATGAAGTGCACGGGTTTGATACTAGTATGCGTCTAGAAGGGACAATTACGGCCGTCAAGGCCTACGCAAAAGCAAACCCAGATGGTAAGTTCAAAGATGCAAAGCTGGACCTTGAGACAGAACTGCCAGCAGGTGTCAGCATGGCTTCAATACCTCCAGTCTTATTGATATTGATATTGATGGAGGCAGAAAATTGATATTGATATCTTATTCATTCAATACCTCCAGCAAGGCATCATCATCCAAGGCACCTGCACATGATCAATACACAGCAGCACAAGCAGGACATCAATCACGAAAGCAACCGATAAACAGCTAACCAGGATTGACCAGGATTATTTTAACTGATCACAGTTCCAGACATCTGATCCAGCAGCGCCTACCAAGACCAGGTCCGCCTTGGAGTCTGTAGCCCTTGTTGTAGTTCAGCTAGCTGCCACCTTGATGCTGTGCAAGATCACGGAAGCTTTCTACCCACAGATTCCCCTTCCACCTCTCCTGCCCTCACAAACCTACCATATCCTTAAATTTCCTTTGCTGGCAGCTAGCAACCATGCTAACTGAAACATATGCTGTCCCATACCCACCACCTCTGGTTGTCCTGTCCTTGGCCACTTCCCCTCCCCACCCCACGCATCCCCTCTTCCTTTGTCGCTGTCCAGTTTAGGAGCATGAGCACACATCATGATTCCTATCTGTGCCACAGTAGGTTTTAATCTGTTTGTTCTTACTGATTTGCTACAAACAGGGAGCAAAAAGATTCAATACAGGATGCAGCGTTAACTTCCAGCAAAATTCCCCATGTGCCGCATCTTGCAGGCAAAGTCAGTATGGCGGAATTGTGCTGAAGCAGTATATGGGGTTTGTGCTGAAGCATTGTCTTTACCAAATGCAGTGGCAACTGTCTACATCAAGACAGTCCACACTCTGCAAGACATCACGAGTTCACATGATGTCCTTAAGCTCTTGCAGCGGGTGCATAAGGTAGAGTACATTACGGAGCTGCTGGACAGGCTAATAGGGAAGACTACCAGGTGGTTGCACAGGAGCTCATTGCGATGGGCTGCTTGGAGGCGAACAAGGGCTCCAACGAGACAATCACAAGCAAGAACTCCATTGTGGCAGCCTTGTCTGGGTTCACGGTGCACTGCCGTGCTGTTGAGAAAGTGCTGGACCGCACTTTCCGGCACGGGGTAGGGCTGACACAACCCCCAGGTAAGTGTCTGCTTGATGGAACGTCCCCCTGATTCTTGGTCAGGAATTCGCTGGCAAGTCTGCTTGTTTGTAAGTTCTCCAGCGCCTGGTATTCTGTCAAAAAGTTAGTGCTTGCTTTGCTTAATGGATGCTACCAGTAAGGTCCATCTGGCTAAGTTTGCGGATTGTAAGCATATTATTGATTTTTTTAAAATGTGTCCCATTGTGCAGGGCACCACTCTGTGGCAGGTAAGGGCGGCGGCTTCGGACTGGTCAACAACCAAGTAGGGGTGGCTACCAAGGCCCTGGATGAGGGAAGGGTGGTCATTATCTTTGACCCAGACATCCACAAGGCTAATGGCACCAAAAGCTGCCTTCTGCACTGTAGCCCTGATTTTGGGGACAGGTTGCTGTCCTTTGACTTCTTCAGGTGAGAGGCGTGGGCAAAGGTGTGGCCATTTCCAGCTCGCAGTATATAGACAGCTCGTAAGTTGTGGTACGAGCATTTGTGGTGGAAACGTAGTACCATAGTACACATGCAGCAGCAGAGTTTGAGCTTGTCTAGCTGCCTGCAAAAACTGAGCTTGAACTGCTTGCTGCAGAGCTTGGGTTGAGCGTGTGTAGCTTGCAGCAGGGCCTGAGTAACCTGCACCTAAACCAATATCTGAGGCTGCCTGTATTCTGGTATAGTTACACTCATGGACTAACACCTTCCATCCTCATTGCAAGTTTAATTCAGTTCCACAATCAGAGACGCATTTTCTTTGTGACAAATGATGCTGATCACAGTCTGCTTGTCAAGATATCAACCAGCCCTTATGCTCTTTTTGGTGCGCAGCAAGTCTGTAGGGTACCCAGCTCCCGACACAGAGCCCAAGGTCCAGTGGTGCACTGAGATCCCACATTCGAAGCTGAATAACAGTGGCTTCTTGCTGGGTTTGTATGCTGTGGTGGTGCCCAAGCTCAAGACCTTTATGAAGCACCACCGGGAGCTGTTCATTGAGGAGAAGGTTCTCATTATCGTAGCTCCTGGATTTGATGTTCTGAGGATCGACAAATTTCACAATCTCACCAGCCTTGAGTTGGAAGCACTAGGGTGAGTGTTCTACCTGTACAAATCATATCTAGTGTTTCAGATGTAAATGACTTATGCAGGAACATCTGGCCTGGTCATAATTGCTTCAGCACCATGAAAACCAGAAGTGTGTGCATATAACCACAATGATCTGCTCTCTCAAGGTAGTTCCTTGTTGTTCGGGGTGCATCAGATGGTTGTGGTGCGCAGCAGACTGGACTATTGCCCATACCTTTTGTCGACGTTGCAAGTCCAACCATAGCTTCTGAATCGAAGTGGCTTGTGAGAGTGTTTTGGGACGCCTTGCTTGCCTGGCGCAGGGAGAGCATTGCTGTGTTTGTGACACATGGGCCATCGTGGTTGGCACTGGAGGGCGGCTATAAAACCAAGGCACTTGAGAAGGGTACCCTCAAGGTCATCAAGGTCATGACACAGGACAACCCACTGGAGGATTACAAAGACAAGTTGCCCACACTGGAAATGATGAACACCATCAAGGTCCTTGCCTTTGACCCTGATCTCCCTTTGGAGGGGGCTTACAGCAGCAGCAGCAGCATGCAGTCCGCCTGGGAGAGGGCTGAACGAGTGGTGCAAGCAGCGGGCAGCTACTGGGAGTCTCAGGGCCTCTTGGACGAGAAGATAACAGCTGGCCTAGACGCGCTTCTGGCTCCTACCCTGGCTTCTGCTAAGGCTTCTACTAGGGCAGCTTGGGAGAAGCAGCAGAGCGGCTCCCGCAAGCGCGGAAAGGGAATAAGGTTTGAGGACTATTGGGAATGCAACCCAAAAGAGAAGAGGGACGCTACTGCTGCATGCCATGCAACTTGGGAGAACGAGAAGGCTGCATTGCAGACAGTCTGTGAGGAGAAGAAGGCGGCGGTCATTGCAGCCATGCAAAGGTGGGTGAACCCCTTGGTGCTGGGGGTGCCTCAATTTGTGCCAAACTGAGTGGATCGATCTGTTGTACTAGAAAACCCCACGACAGGCACAGGTTCGTCTGGCAGCACTGCATGCCCTGTAACACACTGGGACAGGATATTTCTGCAATGGCACCAGATCCTGCTCTTCATTGCCACCCGCCTGTATATTAGGGCAGACTTATGATGGATGGCTGGGGTTCCCAGCTGCTGGTGTTTGTTTTGTTGTGTCTGTGTGGCAGATAGGCACGCACCCTGCCATACAGGCTTTTTGTATTGCATATTGTGCAGCCTGCAAGCAGTTTGCATAGCCTCGGCATCCAAGTTTGTGTAACCACGGGCCAATAGGGGCAGGTCTAGGACGGGAATTTGTACTGTGTTGGGCTTTGTGCTGTAAATGGGCTGGAACTGGGCTCCTCTTCTGCTGACAAATAGTGCACTGTTGACAAGAGGCTAGGCAGGGTAATGAACATATGCTAATATGGGCAATAGAGCCTACTGGCAAACCTTTGGCAGTTCCATCCTCTGCTGTTACGACTGTGCATGAAGTAGCTGGTGCCAATTATTTATACTCAAACATATTGTGTAAGTGGGCCATTCTGAAAGCATATGCCCTCTTGTTGCAGCTGGCTTGAGGGTGAGCGTAATGCCCTCCTGGCAGAAATCACAGAACTGCAAACTGCAGCAGCAGAGCAGCAGCAGGGTATGGGAGGAGATGGGCCTCTGATGGTGGTGCCAGAGGCTGCAAGGGCCAGCAGTCCTCTCCCCGTGGCCAACAACCTATGTGGGACATCCAGCAGCCGTCTAGACCCCTCCGGCCCCCTCCAGACACCCCCACCACCATCCGCCGGCAGCAAACGTGGTGGTGACCAGGAGCCAGGCTCCACAGAGGCGCAGCACAGAGAGGAACGAAAGTAAGATCCCCATGTTACTATGTGCATTGCTGACTGACTGCTATCTGATAGTGCAGGAGCACACCCAGATGCATGCCATGTTTGGGATATGACTGTGTCATTTTGGAAGTATCAGGCAAGATTATGAACAGCAATACCACTGTAGAACACACCACATGTGGCTGTGCCTGCAGCATTGTATATGGCCACCGCATGGCTTTTTTCTCTTTTGAAGACTTGCTGTATTTGATCATGTCGCATTTTGTTTCGCAGGCAGGCATATGGGCCTGGTCCGCCTGCTGTCAACATGGATCAGGACTTGGCTGAGGTACTCCCACCCCCTGCCAAGGCCTCTGAGCTGACCCGCCGTGCCAGCGGCAGCATGAGGGTCACTGCAGCATCAGATGGCAGGCTGGTCAAGCAGTCTGGGGAGGATGATTTGCAGGTGGCACCAGCAGCTACTCCAATGCAGGGCACTGGCATTGGCGCCTCAACTGTGGCCAACATGCTTGCTGGTGGGTACTGGCTGGTTATACTGGTCTAACAGTCTGGTATCATAGGCATTGCATGCTGTGTTTCAAAAAGTGCCACAGTTGCATGCAGACGTCTGGCTCAGTATTATTGCTGGCGTAAGTATAGCTATTTTAAAAGGCTGCACGGCAGAGAAACCAATGTGGCGGTGTTTACAGAATGTCAAGTACATCTGCTGCAGTTCTGTATGTTGTTTTTCTGCCTTTACAGATGTCCTGCTGCCCACTGACACCGGCACAGCCAACCCAGCTGGAGGCAACCCTGGACAGGTCCCTCCCATGGTACTGGGTGTAGCCACTGGCTTGGCGCACAGGCTACTGGAGGCAGGTTCCCCTGACAATGAGATGTTCAGAGAGGAGGCAGACAAGCGCATCAGAGCAATTGGAGACCCCTTGGATAAGTGGCTGTCAGGGTTTGGTGTCACATCTTGGGCCAGCACTCAGGCTGGGCAAGAGGTCATGATGGAGCTGGAGGGGGCCATCAGCAAAGCAGGGAATCTAATTGAAGGACAGCCGGAGCAGGTGAGGTATCGGAAGACATGGTAACCTCTAGCCGAGCGCTCACATCTTTCAGCCTATGCAGAACTTCATTTGGCAGTTGATGAAGACATGATATCTGCAGAATGACATGAGAGCTCACAGAATTTTCAGGCAAAAAGAGAGCTCAGCGCTCAGTGCAGCCAAGGCAAACACCCAGCACACAATAGATGACTCCTTTTTTTGTCAGCTCTGCTTGTTGTTATTTCATTGCCTGCCCACTGACTAAGGGCTGCATCGTTGACAGTACACCGCAGATCTTATGGTCGTGCTGCAGCATCTTGATCT
Organism: Pseudopediastrum boryanum; assembly: GCA_963556185.1. NCBI lineage: Eukaryota > Viridiplantae > Chlorophyta > Chlorophyceae > Sphaeropleales > Hydrodictyaceae > Pseudopediastrum > Pseudopediastrum boryanum. The sequence continues at coordinate 9,707,968 of OY744495.1, forward strand.
AATGTCCGTGAGTAGTATCGCTTGCAAATGCAGTTCCAGACCTTACTGTGGAATGCACTTTGTCTTTTGCAGGTCCTTGGTGCCGTGGTGGCGTCAATCACTGCACTTCAGCAGGGCCTGGCTGTGTACCATGGTGCTTAGTGTTGTTTCAGGAGGGTTATGTATGACCCCATGAAGTTGTCTTCTGAAGCGGTGTGGGATGCGTGGGGTTTTGTGATGAAAGAGCCATGGGAGTCTGTTGAGGGTGTTAATCCAAGAACAGATACGATTGAGAAGATCAAACTTGCCACATATGACTGGTGGTTTGCTACCCCTACAGGGGAGGAGGATGGTCAATGTGAACCTGGTTACCCCCCTGAATGGCCGAGGTACATTTGTCGGACAGGTGGAATACCCTTTGCACATGTTAAGCAGTTGATGAGGTTGCGCACGGGAGCACGTCATTTGGCAATTGAGACAGGATGGTGGCAGCGACCCACAATCCCTCGGGATGAGCGGGTGTGTCTTAGGTGTACGTGAGTACGGTACCTTAAGGTGAGGATGAGTTGCATGTTCTATTTGAGTGCCCTGCCTACCAGCCGATCAGAACCAAATATGGGAGCAAGTTGTTCTCGCGGTTTGGGTTTAATATGCAGTCTGCAATCAGGGCCCTGACGCGGGAACCAGGGAAAATTCCTGATATTATGAATCAAGAGCCGAAATGGGTGGCTCGTTTTGTTTATGAGTTCTTGCATTCACGGTGGCAGAATGAAGATGATCCAGTCCCTTATGGGGATGTGCATGATACCTTATCTTCAGGTTATAGTCCTTCTGCTTTGGATTCTGTTTGTTGGGCACATTCAGGAGTTTCAGTGTTTTCATCTGATGATGGTAGTGTACTTTTGGTTGCCCATGGAGCCGAGGTTGGCTCCTCAAGGGCGCCCCACATTTATGGGGCCAGTCGGTAATCTGGTAATCTGGTAATCTGGTATGTATGGTTGACGGCTCAAGGTACATGTAGCAGCTGGTGCGCGTGTGAAAGGGCCATGCATGCAGTGGGATGGATACATGTATAGCACGGGTATGAGTGTGGCTTTTTGGAAGGGGACGACCTTGCACTAGTTTTCTTTGTTGCAATTGCAGCTGCAAGCATGTGGGTGGCTCTCAGCATCTAATATTAATATTCAAGGGGCGAGGGTCTGTACCAGCTTGGCCTTCTTGAGGCTATCAATGCTCGAGACAGACAGAAAGATCTACACCATATCGTTTGTTGATCTCCGCTGTGAGTATGGTGGAAGGGAGGGCCCATAAAGCAGGGTCAAAGGTTGAGACCTACTGCAGTGGCAGCGTTCACCCCGTCAAGGCAGCGGCTCCACACTTCCAATTTGGGCTTTGTTCCTGAATGAGTGGTTCTGCGTGTAGGTTGTGACACAGTTAGTGGGTTGCTGAGGGCATGCAAGCCAAACATCATCTGCCAGCAGCACTGGCACGACAATGATTGCAAGGAGACACGGTTGCCGGTTTGTACAGGAGGGCAAAATTTGCTCAATTGTGCATTTAAGTGGAGGAATAATGTTCAGGCCAAGGTCCTTCATGGAGGAGAGATAGAGATAGCAAGCACTCTGATGCGATATCGTAATTGTTTCAAGGATGCTTTGAGCAATGCAAGGACATTCGCAAACAGCTGCATGTATGCAAGGGATCCACCACAGGTCTGATTTTATGCCAAGTCTTGGGCAAAGGTTCCTGTTGCTGACACAGTGATGGTTGGCATTGCTGGTATTTGAGGCACTGCCCTCTGCCAATGAAGGCAATTTGCACGTAGTAGAAGGAGCCATGGGGAGGTACAACTAGGGAAGGGTACCCCCTCATGCGGGGGGGGGGGAGGGGCTGGGGAGGTTCTGACTGACAGTCAACAGTTGGCATTTTGTGATTGTGGGCAAAGTGCCAGTGTGGAGCTGGCTTGCATGCCATAGCTGCATCAGATCCGTCAAGGGCTACTCAGGGAGGAGGCCGCGTTGTAAGTGGGGTCCAAGATTATTTTCTTGTCGATTTGTCACGCACATTCGTTGTTTGTTCATACCTAGTGATAGTTGGAAGCTTTGGATTTTGCAGCCAAGGGACACTGGTCAGTATGTGGGTCCCCCTTTCCTGTGAAAACTGTTTACTGAACAGTTTATGAGCCCCTAGGTTGTGGGGACATGCATTGTTCCTGAAAACTATGGATGATTCCCTGTGAGGTTACAAGCTTGGTTTGCTTAAGTGCTCGAACTCTCCAAATACCAGTACTTCGGCGGGTCCGGGCTGATAGGACGGATGGTACATCCAGTGGCAGCGGGTGACCTTAAGCATATGCAACACTGCATTTAAGTCATCGCATGGTCAAGCAGTCAACACCCTCTGCTGAAACTGTGGACGGTCTGGCCTGCTTTTTGAGATGATTGGACATGTACCTGCCTAGAGGGCTGACCAACTCTGGGCAAGGTTACTGTCTTGAGCTCATCGTTCTTCCTCTGTGTGTTTGGAGTGTTCTACCTACAGGATCTATGGCATGCTTTGGAAGCTGTAACATGCACGCACATGGTGACATACAAAGGTCGGGATGGGCTCTTGATGGTTGACTGGATGATTGTCTCTTGAGGAGTAGTGATGATGATAAACATTGTGCTTAGCTCTGTCGTAGGATGGTCTCCTTACTGAGCCGACTAGGTCCTTTTTTTCAACTCGTGCTTGGGCTTGGCATGCAGACCCTGTGTGTTTGGGAGTGTACTACCTTCAGAAAGCATGTCTTGCTTGCCAGTGGTGGTGAGGGGAACTGACCAGAGGTTGTGATCATCTGCATCATGGATAAATGCTGGGCGTGATGCTCTATGTGCTACCTTGGCAAGTGGCGCATTTGATGTGAGGGGGGATGTTCATGTACAGTGATGAATGTGCATCATGCTATTGCTGTTGTCTAGCCAACTTAATGTCTGGTCATTTAATCATGGCATAAACCCTACCTGGTGGTACAGTCTGTCTTTTCAGCTGCCACTCACTTGTTTGTTGGGCTCACTTGCATCTTGGTGTCGTGGTCAAGTCTGTGTGCACGGCTTGATTCTGTCCTTTCCCGATGGGATCATGCTGGTTGTATACCTTATACCCCTTTGCTGGGTACGCCATCACCTCCAGAATGTTGCACAGATGTGAATTCGCGGAGTATAAATCAAGACTGAGACTCGACTTACACGTTAGCAGGGGAGTAAAGGGCTTGCTTTCATTAATCTTTTGGGTTCATCACCTTGCAAGAAGGTCCTTCCATCCTCCATCCATCCTTAAGCAGTGCTAGTCTGCGATGGTGATTAACGTACGACCCGAAAGCTGTGCAGTGATCTATCGCGTTGATGTGAGCCCGGCTCTGCAATAATCAGAGGCCAACAGGAGCACCGTGTGTTAAAATTGTCCCAGTGCTGATCGAAGCCAAGCTTTCAGGCAATTGGCAACTAGTGCTGGAGGGCCGTCTTGCTTGGGCCTCGATGCGAGTTGAGTAAGTCAATTTGGTATGGACCGGCATACCGAATCATAGCGGGTGTGTTAAAGAGAAGGGATTGGTTTTAAGTGTACCGCTTTCTTTGGTACGGACCGGCAGGGGCTGCTGATTCAATGAGGAGCCACTTAACTATTCCGATGCACCTCGTTCGGGGCGTCGATGTCAATACAATATATTTAGGATGGCATGGTGTCTCCTCCATCTACAAGATCAACAACAACAACAAACATTTCAATGCACAAATGAGCAGGTTTTGCCCTTTTGCCATAAAGCTGCAAAAGCAATGCATGCATCCATGCATCATCTCCTTGCAATCATTGCTGTGCCAGTGCCACTGGCAACGGACGTCTGGCTTGCATGCCCTCAGCTTTGACAGCAACCCATTAACATGTGTCATGGCCCAATTAAACCAGCATCAAGGTGTGGTAACCGCAACAGAGCGGCTAGGTCCTACCGACCAGATTCACACCATCGGATAAACTCAAAGGCCTGACACATTCTATTCCAGACCATCAATCAGACAAAGCTCCCTCACTCACTGCACCACCCAGCCAGGCATGGAAGGCTTCGTCTTGACCACTGCTGTGGTCATGACCATACCATCATTCTACGAGTCAACACTGCGATTACATCAGTAACACACCGGTTCCATCCCACATTGCAGTACCATGTGATTTTCATAACTCGCCAGGTCCCATTCGCCCATTGGAATTCTGATTCGATGCAAGCAGCCGCCACTGCGTGTGTATGCAGACATGTCTGGCCCTATATCACTAGAGCAGACGAGCACGCCTATGCTTGGTTGTAACAACTGCTGCTGCAACTTCTCTTTCAAGCCAGCTCCTCCAGTGAGATCCAGCGCTGCAGGTAGCGGTGGAGAGAAAGCTTTCCAGGATCACAGCGGACAGCCAGGTCCACGGCCAAGCAGCTCTTGAGGAACTCCTTCTCCACGGGCAGGAGAATGTTGCAGTACGGGCTAGCAGGGTTGTCCAACTCGTCACCTGGGGGAGCAGGCATTGGCACAGTGACGGCAGCTTTGGATAGAGATATAAGACTAAGCAAGATGTGGTAGAAGCGGTTAGAAAGCGGTTTGAGAGAGTAAGAATGCCTGGTAGGGAGAAAGAGAGGAATGGATGCCTGAAACACAAGACCGAGCAGAGGCTACAATGCCCTTTGGTGACAGCAAGGACCAGCATGTCCTGAGTGAGCTGGCCAGCTGGCCTTACTACGTAGCATGTGATTCACATTGGTAATTCTCTGCATCTAGCTCCTTTTAAATCCTAAAGAAGCGCGTGTGGCTTCTGGCACTGTCTATTTTGCTAGCATGCTGCTTCACCCCACCAGCAGGTGGATACCCTTGCAGCTGCGCCACGCAATGGTAGCACGACGGTTGTGCCATATAGAGGACAGCAGAACGCCTGCATAATTAGCTCCAATACAATTATAGTAACTCAATCACTGCCACAGTCCTTGCTGCAAAGGCTACAGTAAGTCAGGCGCAAATTGTCTCAGTTTCCATCAGCAGCAGCTGCTGACGATCAAGCTGTCACAGGCTATACAAGACATGGCTGACGCAGTGGTTCATTGCCAAAATAGCAGCAATCTGACCACAGCAGCATCCTGCGTAATGATGCAGAAGTATGCATTCGCATGGCATGGCATGACAGAGTAAGCGTCATGAGTTCTCAGTATGCAGGCCTGCACCACAAGGCCCAAGTAGGGTATCCACTTTTGTTATCACACTTGCTAGGATACCTTCTCAACCTCCTAAACTCAGCTGAAGGTGTTCAACTACCAATATACCCCGTCAGCGTCCACCAATGGATCTAATAAGAATGCATGGCAGTACATAAGCTGCTTGAGAAGCACTGTACCACATACCTGAGCGCCGTTTCTCCCTCTCATCCTCAGTCATGCCGAGCTCCTCCCAGAGGTACAGGAACGGCAGGCGGCCACTCCTCAAGTGCAGCAGCAGGCAGCCAATGCACCATGTATCCACCTGAGTGTCATGGAAGGCTCCAACCCGCACCTCCGGCGCCCGGTAAGCGGGGGTGCCGGTTACTGTTGTGGCTAGCCACTGGTGCGCTGTCAGCTGCTTGCTGATACCCCAGTCCCCTAATTTAGGCACCCATGGCGCATACCGTCCCGCCTTCATGCCTGGTGGAGGGTTGCAGAGCATAATGTTTTCTGGCTTAATGTCTCGATGCACATACACCCCTCTGGTCTTGCTGGGAATGAGGGCCCCCACCAGGTAGTCCACCACCATCCTGCACAGCTCAGGCTCAAGGCCCTGAGGCTCCCCACCCTCCCCCACTAGCTGCTCTTCCAGCGTACCCCACGGTGCATACTCAAGCAGTAAGCAAGGCATCTCCTCCCCAGTAGCCAGCTGCACCAGGCCCCACCCATAGCAATCCAGCACCCATGGAGACTTTGCAAAAGCATCCATTGCATCAAACTCCTGCATGCAGCTTATCCGGCTGTTCAACTTCCACTGCCCCGGGGCGAACTTCCTGCGGTTACTAGGTGCCAGTGCAGCCTCTGGCGAAGCCACTTTGAGCACCAGCTGCTCAGGAAGCGGCTTAGCAGGAGCTGTAGCAGGGGTTAGCACTGGTGGCAAAGGAGGAGCCACGGAAGAGGTGGAGGTGCTAACAACTGCAGCACAGCTGCTGCTGGATACTGTGTCCCCAGGAACCGCAGCTGGTGCAGTTCCTGCTACTGCTGGTGCAGCTCCTGTGACTGCTGCTGCTGCGGGAACTGCAGCTTGTGGCTCCATCAGCCAAGCAGCAGCTTGAGCGCCATTCCCCACGAGACTATTGACCTGTAGCTCCAGCTGGGTTCCTTTCCTAGCTGGGTCTAGGCACTTCACTGTCACTAAGCCTGCAACCTTGAACATGCCTTGGATCAGCTGCTGCTGCTGCTTCTTGGAAAAGGCTTCATCTCCCGTTGCCGCTGGAATAGGTGGAGCATATGCTGCAGCTGCTGCGGCTGTCTCTGCAGTACCTGCTCTGCCTGCTGTCTGCACGCCGTGCTTGGCAGCTTGTGCATCGGCTTCAGCCAGCCTTGCTGCACCTGTACATGCTACCACCCTCCCCACTGGACGAGGCTGCTTGAAAACGGTGTCTGCTGCCGCCACCGGTGTTACTGCTCCTGCTTTGCTCATTGCTGCTGGCGGTTTGTCCTCTTTTTGTGAAGCTGCTGCTGCTTTGCCCGCTGCTGCTGCTGCTTTGCTCGCCGCTGCTGCTGCTGCTGCTGCTGCTCCTGGTGAATTGTCTTCATCCTCTACTGCTGCTTCTTTGCTCGCTGCTGCTCGTGAATTGTCTTCCTTCTCTACTGCTGCTGCTGCTTTGCTCGCTGCTGCTGGTGGATTATCTGCTCCCTCTGCTGCTGCTGCTGCTGCTTCGCCCGCTGCTGTTGGAGCGTTGTCCATTTCCTCTGCTGGTGTTGCTCCTCCTGTCTCATGCATTGGTAAGTCTGTACAACAACCGCCATCTGCTGACGCTGCTGCTGCTGCTGTTTTGTTCCTCCCTGCTGCTGCCACCAAGCCCGTGTGATCAGCATCAAGGCATGCTGCTGCACCTCCTCCTGCTCCCCCGACTGCTGCTAGCGTAGTGAATCCCCCTCCTCCTCCTGCTGCTACTGCTACTGGTCGAGCCCCTCCGGCACCTACATGTGCTGCGCCTACTCCTCCTACGTGCACTGTTCCAACTGCACTCGATAAGGCACATTCCCGTGGTGCTGCTTCAAGGAATGGAGAGCCTGAGCTGAAACCAGCAGGTGCCTTTGCTAGTCCTGGCTGTGCGCTAAGGACTCCAATGGGATTTGATCCAGCGCCTGTTGCTGCTGCTCCTGCTGGGACAGTTACGGCTGAACTCGCTGCTGCTGCCGCTGTGTTGAAGGACGGAAAGCAGGAGCCTGAGGGTGGGGGCGGGGGTGGTGGGGGTGCCGAGTGTTGCCTTGGAGGTGGGGGTGGCGGGGGTGGTGGGGCAGGTGGGGGTGGGGGTGGCATGTCTTGGGTCAGGGCTTGGTACAATGGCAAATGAAGCTGAGTTGCTGCTAAATCTGCCTGCCGAGGTGGTGGGGGAGGTGGGGGTGGGGGTGGCATGTCTTGGGTCAGGGCTTGGTACAATGGCGAAGGAAGCTGAGCTGCTGCTGAATCTGTCTGCCGAGGTGGTGGGGGTGGAACAGGGACTTGAGGTCCACCTGATTGCCTTCCAAGCTGCTTGTGTGTGGTCCAGTTGTAGCCCGCCAACCCACTGCTGTGCATGTCTGCGTTAATCTCTGAAGCTGTGGTGTTGCCTTCAACGTGATGCCCATACATTGATGTAGGTGGGAGCCAGAAACCAGGCACAGTAGGCACTGGACCTGCTTGGTATCCAGAGGTGCTGGCTGCTTCAAAGGTTGTGGCTGGATACACTGACCCCCCTGATGGCACTCTTCTTACTGCCGGTGCCTCCCTGCTGGCCCCCATCTGCAAACGCCCTCTCCCACTCCCACCATCTGCTGCTGCTGCTGCTGAGTATAAGGCCTCTTCCTGACTAGCTATGTGCATGGCTTCCAGATCAGGTCTTCGTTCAGCCGGACTTGGCCTCTTCATCCGCTTAGGGTGGGGCATGAATGGTTCATGCCTGTCTGCCGCTGCACTGGCCCAGACCGTAGTGCTCCCACCCAGGCTGCTGCTGTGTGTGGGATAGTACTGGTTGTAATTAAGCTGGCTCTGCCGCTGACTCTGTTGGCCCGGTGCGTATCCGCTGCCATGTTCATACTGCATTGTTGCAGCGTGCGAAGTCCAGCGATTCAATTGCCAGCTTTGCCGGCTTGCAGCCCCTTGCTGTTGCCCTGCAATCAAGCACAGTTGACCTATTCAGAGCTGCTAGTATGACCTTGGCACCATGCATAGGTTAACAGCGTCATCCGATTATATGCTCTGAAGACCTATATATTGCCCCAGATTCTTTGATGTAGCATCCAAAAAACAAAATATTACCTGCTTGCCGCGTGGATGCTTCTTGATGAGGAGTGGGATTGTCAACCCAGTTCTGCAAGCCCTGCAATAAGAAGCATGGCATCAGCCCATGCCTAAGAAGCCAGCTGCACATGCGCCGGCATGAGAAATGAAAGGTGGGTACTTTGCTGTTAGGAATACACTGTAGAGGAGCTGGTTTGCTCCACAGATGCCAAGGCCGGACCTGCTGTTCCGCACGAGGGTCAACGGATCCCAGCCTAGCCCTGAGGTCCGCTTCAGCACCTTCCGGCGTTGCGTGATATGCGGTCCTGTGGTAATATTCCTGTTTGATAGCGTTTGAGGAGTGCATGCTTGAAACGAGGCTCTTAGCCTGCTTACTTCTTTCGAGTACCACCAGGCCCCCGATATCTAGCATAGAAAACCCTTCTACCATCCTGAAGCCTAGCAGTAAAGAGAGAATTACCAATGGACTGCCTGTCAAACTCTTGTTCCGTCATGTGATTTTCATAAAGCAAGAATGCTGCAGTAAAGTGATATAGCGCATCCGAAGCATTCAGCACCGGCAAAACCTGTGCGCGCTGGCACCAACAATATCATTCCGTTATAGCAGTATATTTGGTGAAAAGGTCGGGCGTCTGACCTTATGCGATTAGTAGAGGCGGTCAGGGAGTCGGTCAGTTTTATCTCGGGTGACCCCGCAACGGAGCCTGGTCTCTCTGGTTACACTGGATGTGGAGTTCAGTTGCCAAGCAACTAGGAGCATATAGCTCTGGGCAGGGCAGGCATCTCACCGCCTACTTGCAGCTGGACTGTCTTGCTTTGCGGGGACATGATTCCTCAGACGGATACAAAGAGAGCATGCTGTTTCAGCTCAGTACGGAATGTCCAGGCAATCTCTAAAAGAGATATTGAGCATCGTAATGACAAGTTGAGGCAAGAGCTCTTCTTAGGTACAGCATTGCTACACGCTCGCTCGCAGCGAGGGGCTGAGAGATGAGTTGCCTTTTGCTCTGCAGGGTTGACGGAAACTGAACTAAGCAACAAGTGGTAGGAGCCACATTGACACGATGAACCTCCTGGAGCTGGAGAGCAAGCACAGGCTCCTGCCTCCTTTGGGCGGGCTCTCAGTAAGCACGGTCCGTCGGCCAACATCGGCAGCTGCTTGCGGAGCCGGGAACCTTTCGGGCAGGCTCTTAGGTAGCATAGCACTTTAGGGCAACGTTAAAGGAGCCGGGAACCTTTCGGGCAGGCTCTCAGGTAGCATAGCACTTTAGGGCAGCTGCTTGCGGAGCCGGGAACCTTTCGGGCAGGGTCTTAGGTAGCATAGCACTTTAGGGCAACGTTAAAGGAGCCGGGAACCTTTCGGGCAGGCTCTCAGGTAGCATAGCACTTTAGGGCAGCGTTAAAGGAGCCGGGAACCTTTCGGGCAGGGTCTTAGGTAGCATAGCACTTTAGGGCAACGTTTAAGGAGACGGGAACCTTTGGGGCAGGCTCTTAGGTAGCATAGCACTTCAGGGCAGCGTTAAAGGAGCCGGGAACCTTTCGGGCAGGCTCTTAGGTAGCATAGCACTTTAGGGCAGTGTTAAAGGAGCCGGGAACCTTTCGGGCAGGCTCTTAGGTAGCATAGCACTTTAGGGCAGCGTTAAAGGAGCCGGGAACCTTTCGGGAGGCTCTCAGGTAAGCATAGCACTTTAGGGCAGCGTTAAAGGAGCCGGGAACCTTTCAGGCAGGCTCTTAGGTAGCATAGCACTTTAGGGCAATGTTAGTAGCTGCTTGTGAAGCTGGAAAGCAAGCTGTAGGGGTCTGTATCTTCTGAGGAGGCTCCCAGCTAAGCTTGTTGTTACATTACCTAAGGCTGTGTGTTCATTGAGGTGATCTGCAGGTTTAATTACTGGTCCCTGACAAGAATTTTCAAGCACCCTGCAACGCACCAGCCATCGCTCCCTTTGTTGCGGTGGCATAGGCCCCTCCACAACCGTCTTACACCCAACCCCCAACGTTTCAATCCCAGCGAGCCAGCCTAGGACCTTCCATTGCAAGCTGCAATGTGGCACAACCAAGAGAGGAAGTCCCTTTTACCCAATCGCCTTCCTCATTACCCCCTTGCACCATGGCCACCGGGCAATTCAACACACTGGCTGAAGTAATGGGAATATCCCCCATGCCAGATGTGCCCTTGATTTCATCAGCTGATGCTGCAATTTCGGGGGGACAAAGATTGTGTCATCCAGGCGCCCAGAGCAAGACAGCTGGTCTTAAGGGCTTTTGGAAGGAGGGGTTGCAAGCTGCAGTACAATATGCAGATTGCTAATGATTATCCTTCCCATGGCCAGCGGCAGTAGCAGCAGTAAAAAGGGTTGGCCTCAGCTGAAGGGGTCTCATCTAACCAAGGTGCATTATTCAGGGTAGGGCTCTTGTTTGTATAGGGCTCTTGGTGTTGCATATGTTTTGTGGCGTAGTTCTGTGACACCCTAGTACCGATTGAGACATGCAGTAGGATTATGTATTGTTTACTTGCGGCATACGTGAGCAAGCATGGCTCTCTTGGGGTTCTGCGAGACAAATCCGTACCTTGGGCCCTGGGATGGAGTGTTGAGGGGTGTGTGGTGTCTGGTGGTGATGGAGGTGTGGGTGGTGGTAGTGTCTTGAGATACATCTGGGCATTCACACGCCGTACAGATAGGAATTCTAATTGGAACCGTTTGGTGCACCGGATCTCAACTGCTGCACCCAGGCGTCATAGAAGTCATTATGTTGAACTGGCCTTGATGGATGTGTGGCACACACATGGGTAAATTTTGGTAGGCCATTTGCACCCCCCACCCCCTCTGTCAGCTGTGGGTTGTGAATCTCGCATTGCCATTGGGGGACTCAGCTGCATGGCCAAGTTTGTTGTGTTTTTGACTTCAGAATCAGAATAGAGGATGACATGACATCGGCAGGAATTGAACGTCGCTCATCCCAGCCAATTACCATAGAACTCTGGGCCACATCATGTTATGTTTCGTACTAATGCACACCATTTTGCTATTGAAACTGGGATGTGGGCTCGTCCCAAACTGCGAAGGCAGCATCGTGAATGTCCAAAAGGCTCCCGCACAGTGGTTGAGGACGAGGTACACTTTCTTTTTGAATGCCCAGCATATGATAGATTTTGTGAGAAGTACAAAACTGTTTTGTTTGCACAGTTTGGAGGTTGTCAGGAAGCTTCTAGTACAAGGCAGCATCGTGAATGCCCAGCATAATGCAGACAACGTGAGATTGTTCATGGATCAAGAGCCAAGTTTCCAAGTTGCAAAGTTTGTTTATGGAGTTTCGGAGGTCGGAGGAATGTGAGGACTATAATCCTTACTTTGATTTGTCATTATTCTGGGATGAATGGCAAGGTCGTATTTTTGATACCTTTTCTTCTGGACCAGGAGGTGATATTGCTGAGACAGTCATTATTATTACATTTCATGATATGCCATAGCAATAAGTGCCATAGGCCCCGCACCTCAAGCTGTCACAAAGAGCAGCGAGGTGGAACAGAATACGGGTAAACTTCGACATGTATGACAATATATGCATGCCTAAACATGAGGTCCAGCAGCTAGGTCAAAATCACCCAAAACCTCCACTGCCCCAATGGGGGTAAGAGCCTCCCTCCTACTTGAAAAAAGCAAGGAGGGCTTGTAAGCCCGGGTGCAAGCAATAGTTGGTAACAAACCCCATTGGTTGGACCTCACGCCACATCAGAAGGGTGAGCATAAGCATTCCTAATCTTCCAAGCAGCTGCAACATATTTAGCTATACACTTAAATGCATGCTTGAAAGGGCCATATACTAAGCCAGACTCCTCATCGACGTCTACACCCCAGAACTCTTCATTAAGCATGCTATGCAGCTTCTCCTCATCAGATTTGCCATCCAATATCTGACATTTTGCAGCAACATCAGGGTCAGAAGTCAGCTTCTCCCACAGCTTTTGCGTTTGTGCCTGGTAAACAGGACAGTCAAACAAGAAGTGTTCAGGAGACTCAACTTCACCTCCCAATTCAGGGCCAAGATCACAGGACTTGCAGCACTCCCTACGTGCACTTTGCCTGCTAGCGCTCTGCCTACCGAATTTTGCTGTCATAGCGTTGAGAGGAAGAATACCTGCACGCAGCTGCATAATGAGTTCCATGCCTTTGCTCAGAGGGCCTGTGCACAGATATGGCTGCGGCTTGAAATAATTGATATCGTCATTGTAATGCTGCATATATGTCGCTAAAGTAGATTTATTCCTCGCACCCTCCTCCCGAACAGCCCTGTCTCTTTCATATATACTCCACCTGACATATGCCCTGAAGCTAGGTAGGTGTCCCTCTCTCACTCTTGCTTGTAAGGTTTCCTCCTGCATGCCTAGTTCAGCCCTGAGTTTATTGAACCTCTTCTGCCAAGAAGTATAATTCCTGTGGCTTGGCCAAGATGCTTCAAGTGCCTGCCTGCTAAAGCTAGTAGTATCCTTTTGCTGTAATTTGAACCACCATTCAACCTTCCTCTGGTCCAACCAGCTAGATAGAGGTCTAACACCAGCTTCTGCCCTCAATACCTCATGGCAGATGTTTGGCTTGCAATGCAGTGATCTCTTCAAAACCTCTATTTGGATCTTAGACTCTATGGTATTTGTCTGCTGGGATGATGCCCACCATACCTCAGAACCATACTCAACCCTTGGTCTTATCAAAGCCAGCAGCATGGCTCTCTTAACCTCAAAGCTTACATGACGATTCTGGAAGAATGTTTGCAATGCATTAATGGAGGCTGTAGCTTTTTCAATCATACCTGCAATGTGAGCGTCCCATTTGCAATCACTAGTGAAAACAATCCCCAAGTATGTATATGCATCTAGTACTGGCAAATTCTCACTGCTAAAACTTACCTTTGGGGACTCTTTATTGGGGGGCAAAGGACCAAACACAACAACAGCACTTTTAGTTGGGCTCAGCTTAAAACGCCACTTACGACTGTAGGCATGAATCGTGTCAGCCATCTTCTGAAGCTCTTCCTGCGATTCTGCAAGCCCTACAAGGTCGTCAGCGAGCATTAGTGCTACCAACTTTGATCTACCTTCAATGTTACTCTCATCAGCCCTTCCTATGCCCTGTTCCCCACTACCACTATTATCTACCTCTTTTGGTAGGGGAACCCCCGGGTGCTTTTCCCATATCTCTTTTAGGAGACCGTTGATGAACAAAGTATACAACAGTGGTGATAGCGGGTCCCCTTCCGCTAAGCCTAAATCGCTAGAAAAGTATTCTGATGACTCTCCATTATGCAAGGCACATCTAGAGAGGCTATCGTATAGATGTACAAGAACCCTAAACATCTTACCCCTAATGCCCATCTCCCAGAGCTTGTACCAGAGCCCGTCCCGCCAGACTGATGGGAAAGCTTTGACCACATCTACAAACAGTGCGTACGTCCGGAGTCCTGCACGCATTCGTCCGGATGTAAAGAGGGGAATAACTGAAATCCGAAAACAGTCACTTCTAATGGACCAGGTTCCAGTTTTTCTGCCCATGGGGCCTAGGTGTGTTTGGTCGTTTCGACCTAGCAGCCCTTTGCGGTTGCCACACCTTAAATGCCGTTATGTTTATGTGATGTTATTGAGGAACTGGTATTGGTGCGGGGATTTATTGGGACCGGCAAATAGACATGGAGTCTACAACCAATAAAATACAAGTTTGCTGCTTGACCAAGTGTGTTCCTGCGCCCGGGGGCTCAGCTTCATTTAACGATGCAGAATGTTTGAAGGCGTCTGCGGTCGATGGCACTGCTGAAGGAATGTGCATGTAGTGGGTCTCTTCTGTATCAAGAGAGTGTGCAGGCAGAGAGAGAGAGAGAGAGAGAGATCTACGCGAGAGTGTGCAGGCAGAGTGTGTGTGTTTGCCTGCGAAGGACCTGAGGTGCATTCGACACATTGATTAAGTGTCATTCCTCAGGCCGGCAACATGGGCGAACCCACACTTTGACCCGATCATACCGCGTACGGAGTATATATGAAAGAGACAGGGCTGTTCGGGAGGAGGGTGCTAGGAATAAATCTACTTTAGCGACATATATGCAGCATTACAATGACGATATCAATTATTTCAAGCCGCAGCCATATCTGTGCACAGGCCCTCTGAGCAAAGGCATGGAACTCATTATGCAGCTGCGTGCAGGTATTCTTCCTCTCAACGCTATGACAGCAAAATTCGGTAGGCAGAGCGCTAGCAGGCAAAGTGCACGTAGGGAGTGCTGCAAGTCCTGTGATCTTGGCCCTGAATTGGGAGGTGAAGTTGAATCTCCTGAACACTTCTTGTTTGACTGTCCTGTTTACCAGGCACAAAGGCAAAAGCTGTGGGAGAAGCTGACTTCTGACCCTGATGTTGCTGCAAAATGTCAGATATTGGATGGCAAATCTGATGAGGAGAAGCTGCATAGCATGCTTAATGAAGAGTTCTGGGGTGTAGACGTCGATGAGGAGTCTGGCTTAGTATATGGCCCTTTCAAGCATGCATTTAAGTGTATAGCTAAATATGTTGCAGCTGCTTGGAAGATTAGGAATGCTTATGCTCACCCTTCTGATGTGGCGTGAGGTCCAACCAATGGGGTTTGTTACCAACTATTGCTTGCACCCGGGCTTACAAGCCCTCCTTGCTTTCTTAAGTAGGAGGGAGGCTCTTACCCCCATTGGGGCAGTGGAGGTTTTGGGTGATTTTGACCTAGCTGCTGGACCTCATGTTTAGGCATGCATATATTGTCATACATGTCGAAGTTTACCCGTATTCTGTTCCACCTCGCTGCTCTTTGTGACAGCTTGAGGTGCGGGGCCTATGGCACTTATTGCTATGGCATATCATGAAATGTAATAACATACCGCGTACGGCATGACCCTTCGAAGAGTGTATATATGGCATGGCTATGGAGAGGGAGTGAGCAGTAGTATAGAATATGTACTTTATTTGCCCCTTTGAAGGATCTTATCTGTTGTGTATCGAAAATTCATGCAGGGGCGTTCTGTTATGACAGATATCACTAAATCCTACCAAGATTCATAGCAAGTCTGTGGTGGCAGTGCACCTTTGTACCAGGCTCGTTTGCATTTCGGCAGGTTGGCCCTGGGCAGTGTTAGTGGCATAATTAGAACCCTCTATGGCAGGGCATAATAGGTCCTTGGCAGGGTTCTGCCAAGATTCTGCCATAATTCTGCCAATCAGTCTGGTCACTGGTTTGTAACTAGTTACACACTCATTACACACTAATTTAAACATAACTAGAGCAGATTCTTTTAGATTGCATGTCTAATCAGTGGATTCTGCCAACCTGCCAATCTCTCCTCCTGCTGGCAGAATAGGCATAATGGCATGGCATAATTGGCAGGGCAGAATGGCAGCATTCTGCCGCTAACCCTGGCCCTGGGCCCTGAGCCAGAGTGATGTACCGCTTCGGATTCGAACCGGTTCCGAGAGTATCGTCAAGCCGCTGATGGCGCTTGTTGTCAATCAACTGCTGATGATGTTGCCGTTGAGTGCTTGCACCGCTGGGTCATCCTGCTTCACAGCATCGTGTATATCCAACCAACGGCAGTACCAGTGGCAACAGGTCACCGGCCACCAAGTGGCCAAAACACAACCATAAATGCAAGCGACATAGCTATCCGCAACGGCCCCCTGTCTCGCTACACTAATTAGTGGTATCATGCGCTCCCACTTCTCATTTCAGTGGGTCGCCAGTCAGCAGCCTCTCAACCCCCATCGTCCAACTATGCTTTCTGTTACTAAACAACTGGTAGATCAGAGGTGTGCACCCCCAGGTCCTTTCGTACTAAAGGGTGTATATGCATGTCTAAAAAGTACCTAATGCACATAAGAACCTTCCTGTCTCACGACGGAATAAACCCAACTCACGTACCGCTTTAATAGACTTATCTTTAGAAGCTCAGGTACCAGAGGGACCCAGGGACAAAGATGCAGTAAGACTTGCCAATAACCAGTCAATAACAGAAGGTCGGCATGCACGAACAATGCCAAGCAGCTTGGACTTAAACCTACCCTGGGCTCACAACTCAGGCAGTACATACTTGCCATTCAAACACACTGGACTGCAGCGTAAGCAGGCTGTACCACCTTGCTTGAAGGCTCGTACAAAAACCTCCATGGCACCAGCGGCATGAGCCCGCAAGCAGCTGTGGGCCCCTGTTAAGTTTGTATCATTACTGAAGTCAATCATGCTGTTTGTGATGCCCTCAGAACCATTAACTTAAAATGTTTCCTATGTTCTTCACACGGCCCAGGAACCCTTCCACAACCCCAGGTGGAGACGAATGCACTCCTCAGCTAGCTCTCTCATTCTATTTCCCCTGACCTCTAAGGACCTCCACCCAGTCAATTCCACACCAAGCCCTTGAATTACGCTGCTTATGGAGTGAGATGATGTCCCCATGGGCCGCTCAGTAATCAAAGCAGTGCACCTGCGCACTCCCCCCCAAATGGAGCACTGCCTTGCAAGCCTCTGCTGCCGTCCTCTGCTGTGAATATTTACATGGTGCGTACTCATGTGAGGCCCACTACAGGAACCACTACAAGAACCATCCCTCCCACTTACTCCCCGCTGCTGGTGCTGTTCAAGCATTTGCGGCAGCCATGACGTCTGACATATTTGCTGATGTTGCTGCTGCTGACCATTCTGTAACATAGACAATGCAGCTGATTCTGACCACCAAACAATCAAGCCATCACCGTGTGGGCCCACAGTCCTGCCCGCCATGAGACGCCACCACCACCTTCTGCCTCAAAAGGCACTTTACCTTACCATCACGCCCGCCCCTGCTGCTGCTGCCCCTGCCCCTAAGCTGCTACCTCTGCCATCATAATCTTCAGCTTATGCTTTACAAAGCCACTCGTGCTCACCGTTACGACCGCCCCTGCTGCTGCTGTTGCTGTTGCTGCTGCTCCTGGGCTGCTACCTCTGCCATCATCATCTGCAGCTGCTGCACCACTGCAGGGTCCATTGTCGCCATAGCACCTTGGAAATCCTGCCCAAATGCACCCATAGCTGCCCCCAACTTCTGCCTGAGGAACGTACTGATCTTCATCCTCTTCAACGGCTCATGCTCCCGCAGGAGCTCCCGCCGTGCTACCTCCCCACTCGCCTCCTCCGAGTTAATGAGCCCCTCTCCGCCCAACCCATCCTCATCGCTCCGCGGTGTGCTGTACAGAGGACTGCAGTAGAAACTGTCATCAGCATCCTCACCAGATCTCTCCACCTCAGACCATACCCCTGTCACATGGCTCACTATTACGGGTAGCTGCACCAGCACCACCCTCGACTCCACCCCTAACATGGCTGCCAGCGCCAATGCGGCCAGCTTCCTTCCTACCGGCACTGCAATAGCATCAAAGCTGTCGCACCAGATCTCTAACAAGGAGCCCAGCAGCTGCTCAGCCGGTGATGTTCCAGGAGGAGAGCAATATCCCTGGCGCGGCTGCACATTAGCCTGAACTGCTGAGTAAAGCAGGTTCTTGAAAGCTTCAGGGTTGAGCAGTATCAGACGTCCAAACAGGCCCAGGGCATTGGCAACCACCACACTGCTCTCTGAGCCAGAGAGAATCAGCATTAGCAGCTTCTGCAGAGGAATGTGCACAAGAGGCCACAGTAAGTTTTATGGAGCTTGCAGTCACCTTAGACTCGTTAACAATATGAATTCATGCCACTTATGATTAAACCAGTATAATGACACATGAACTCAAATTTTGTTTGAAATGAGATCATGGGGAAACCTTGGAGCTATCGACTTTCTACAAGACCCAATACAAACTGGATCATGAAAAACTAGTTTGCCATCAACACCTCAGCCCTATCTATCCTGCCGCTCTGTTGCAAATGGGTTGTCAACTACATGCTCAGCCTTATGCAAAATACTGCCTTTCACTTTATATTGAGGCGAAGCTGGAATCATGTCAAACTACTTTGTCAATGCATGATCTGCATAATGATACCAGAGTGGTCCCGTCTGGTAGCTTAAACAGCCTTCACACAGCTGCAGGTGTCCACCTGAAGTGGCTGTGCCAACAGCTGTGCTCCTTCTTGGGGATATGAAACCAGCAGCAGATCCATTACGGGCATCATCATCAGCATGCCCCGCTCCTTGACCTGACCTAAGAGGCTGCTCAGCACAGAGGCTATGGCTGTACCGTACTGGGTCAGAAAGTGGGCTCCACCCAAGAGGATGAGACTGCAGAAGATCTGCATCCCCAAGGCTATATATTCTGCAGCAGCAACAGCAGGAAAGCAACAGTCGATCACAGTGTATGTTTTCCAGAGGAAGGGCAGCCGAAAGGGTCAAGGCATGCTGCAAGCAGCAGAGCTAGACCCGGAAATTCAAGGGAAGTCTTAAGAACAACCACCACATCTCAGTATGTGATACAACCACATCTGACAAAAATTGGTGAACAGGAGTCATGATCAACCAACATTTGACAGCCCTCCTGCCATACCATGCCTTGCACACCTGGAAGCTCAACCCAACCATTGCCAAATTCTAATAAAAATTGCAGTATAAGCTGTGCACCTGCCGCTGCAACAAACTGTTCCTATGCTTGCCGCCATTTGCTACAAGGGAGGATAACTTTGCTAACACAACACAGGGCTAAACCTGTCCCCCAGACCCCACCTGTGCTGTTGACAAGCATTGGCACCAGCAGCTGCATCAACTGCATCAGCGGCTCACATGGCCGCCCTGCATTCCGCAGCGCCACCAGCCACAGCACCAGACCATCCTCCATCAACTCCGGCTCCCCATTGTGCTCCGCATCCAACGAGTGCGCTAGCAGGGGCAGCAGCAGCTCATAGCACATCTCTGACTCAGAACCCAGGACGTTCAGCAGCAGCTGCAGGGCGGAGAGGACTTGGATCCGCAGCAAGCTCTGCCCCTCGGCCCCTTGCCATACTTGCGGGAGAGTGCTGACCAGCAGGCCAATGTGAGGTTTGATGTCTTGCCCCAGGCGCTCCAGCAGCAGGTTAATGAGTGTGAATACCTGGGAAAACACAAAGTGAAAACATCAAACTTATACAGATACCCAGGACAGATGAGCTAATGCATTTGTTAGCTGTTCAGAACCACCAGCCTTATTCATGACGCTGGACAGTGCTTGGATGTTTCATAACACCAGGCCTCTTCAGTGCATTTGACGTAGAGTAACACTCGTGTACAATCTTCCTCTGGCACCTTGACTATTATCGCAGTACCTTGACTCTTGAAGCATATGGCAGCTGTGTGATAAACCCTTGGACTCGTGACTAAAGCCATGCCCGAAACCCTGTGCTCAGCCCGATTACCCTGCAATACGCCAATGTTAAACACAACCCCCCGCTCACCTGCGTCTGAGTATCCAGCTCATCTGAGTCCGCCAGCATTGCCTGACATGCTGCCATGATCTGCGGCACATACGGCATAATGTGTTCGCCTTCAAAGTTGAAGTCATCCACCAGCTGCCGCAGCGCTGCTACTCCACTGAGCCGCAAGCAAGCATCTTGCTGGCCTACCAGATGGGTCAGGGCTGCATAGGTGGCCGGCTGATCTGATTTCGCCAACTGTGGCACCCACTCCCTGATCACCCTTGCACAGGCCCAACAAAGGGGATGACTCAAGGGAGAGGTGCAGTTAGTCATCTCCTGCAGGAGCAATGCCAATATGGTTGAGATTCAATTGGCTACGGTTGTAGCAAGGGAACAAGGCTTTCATTGTCCACAGTTATGTGGAAGAGTGATTAATTATGAAGGTATCTCATAGTCAACAAAGGCCACTGCCGCACTACTCCCCATCCAGAGTACAGGGCAAACATACCGCTTTTTACATGCAACGCATCAGCACCTTCACTTAGCTGCTCTAAGACAGGGCCCATGTCTCTGCTGACTATACGCAGCCGGGTGCTGGGAGTACTCTGCCCAACCTTGCACGAATCCCAACCCTCCACCTGACTAGGGGGAGACCACACCGAGAATGCTAGTACTGCCTCTCCTAAGAACCTACGCAGGGCTAACGCCCGGCGTCCACCCACTCACAACTTTCACCCACACCCACCTGCAGCAGAGTGCCCCGCAACCAGCCTGGGTAGTCAATCACTTCCACCAGCTCATACTGCCCGAGTGCTACAGCCCGGTACATGGCCTCCTTGCGCAGCAGCACCAGCGGGTGTCCCTGGCTGCCTAGCCATGGTCCAGGCAGGGATGCCAGAGCTGCACCTGCAGGACAGCTGCTGCTGGCGCTGGTCAACTGCTGCACCATGAGTGGGGCGACATCGCTCCGGTAGCTCTGCGTTTACATGGTATTAACAACAAAAGGGCTCAGGTGTCAGTTGCAAACTGTTCCAATGCCCATGGGCTGCAAATTTGTGACAGTGAGGGTCCAACGACAACATTAACCAGATGCAACAGCATCACATGACCCAAAACTAATTTTATTGCCTCTGCATGCCCTAGGAGATGTAAGGGTGTCTTATTCTTGAACAGAGTTGTCTTTCGAACCAGAGGAAGCTTGTCATAACAGATAGGCCAATGCAACAGACAGGACAACAACCAATGTGAGCCCCTCACACACACAATCCTCATCAGAACTGAGGCATTACCACAAGCAGCGATGGCTGCTCAGGCCACTGTGCTTTCTAAAGGTCCTCCCCTTAAGAAGGAAAACCAACCTTCAAAGAGCACTCTGACCAGGCACTTGAATAGCTGCTAAAGTTCCGCATAAAGTGGTGCTTGCTGTCCACACAGGTATACTCACCACTAGTAGTACTGAAAGCAAATGCTGTGCACAGCCTCTCAAGCTCTCCTGCCAGTTTCCCCCAAAGTCCATGGCATGATAGAAGGCCTCTGCATCTGCTTCCCACTCCCCAAGCTCTCTAACAGTAAGCGGCATGTAGTTCAGCAGCAAGGCTGTGGTAAGAGCAGCTAATCTGCTCTGTCCCTGCCCCTGCTGCTGCTGATGGCTGCTTGGTTGCTGCTGCTGCTGGTTGGTGCTGGCTAAATGCTGCTGCATGTCTGGGACTGCTGTTGGACTAGCCCCTGACCAGAAGCCCTTAAGACACACCGTTGCGTCTTCCCCCCACTGCTTGATAAGTGCTGCCTGTAAACAAGGGACATACATCAAACCAGTCAGCAAGGTAGGTGGGGGTATGGATGTGCAAGAGCTTCTGATGACTGGTTGTTAATTTGCAGTTGAATTGCATAGTGATATGTAAGAATGCCAACAAGGTGAAACAAAAACAGTGGATCAACAGAAGACCTGGCACATGTGCTTTTCAGCTCCATGAGACAACATGAGACAATAAGACTGCCTTGCCATGATGTGCTTGCCTCTTCAATGCATCAAATCACAGGTCAGATATGTTTGTTCCAACACCTTGAAGCAGGATTGTGTCCTAATCTGCCTGGAACTTGTCGAAGCAATACAACACGTCCGTCCTCACCCGCTCTTTATCTTTGCTGGTAGTCAGCATGCTGCCTGTTTTGCCTTGGTACCCCGGGCACTGCATGACGCCCAGCATCAGCATGCCACACTGTACCAACAGGTCCTCCCTGCTGCTGCTGCTGCCACTGCTACTGCTGCTGGTGTCTGGGATGTAGCTCACAAGTTGGTTGTAGCACAGTTCCAAGCTATGGAGGAGCACGCCTGCATGCTTGTAGGACCTGCAGGTAAATGCACACAGCCTTGGCATCTGTGGCAAAGGGGAACAACGACCCCAACCGACAAGCATGTAAGGGAGCCAGCATGTCCTGCAGAAGGTTCAACAATACACTTCACAAGTAATGTTTCAGATGCTAGAACCCCAGCTAGTCTCAGAACCCTGTCTGAAGCCAGTGGGAAAGACAAGAAGGTGCGATATCTGCAGATCTCTCTCAGTATCGGCCTCTCTCTCTCAACACACACTGGATGGAGTCATGTGGCGGATGCTGCATGGTCCAAGCCTCTGCAGTGATCTATCTCATAGGCATCTGCAGATCTCGAATACTCCATCCCTCAACAATGCAGGTACCTACCAGGGATGGACATCCTGTATCCGATGCAACGTCTTCACCAGTTTGACCACTCCCCTCTGTGCCATGGCAGCTACCTGCACCCCTAGTATGCCCCCAGGCCCTACGGCCGTAGATGCTACTGCTGCACCACCAGCAGCTACAGGTGCTACCTGCTGTAGCGACACCAGGGCATGTAGCAGTCCTGGCGCCACCTTGTCAACGGCCGGCACAGGCTGCAGACTGCGGGCATCTGAAGAAAACCCGTTGAGGACCAGCCGCCGCAGAATCTGCGACAGCAAGCTAAGCAAGCATGAATAGGTAGCGTGAAAATGTTAACCTGCTAGTGATCTGCAACATAACAAGCATACGACAAGCGAACACACGCTTCTTGCTCGAGCTTACCACCTGCAATACCTTGAAGAAGAGCAAGTGCACAGGAGGAATTGCTAGATGTGGCTGGTTGTGTGCATGAAAGCAGCTGGCCCACTCCGGCAGACCACTCAACTTCTCCAGGTTGGAAGACCATAGCCCAATAGGTAACCCCTGCCTACCTTGAGCAAAAGCATCCACCGCTCAAAGTACAGCACGAGCTTCTGATGGTTGAATGTCGTCTGCTGTGCGCTGTGCTCCCCACCATTGCTCACATTCTGGCTTTCTGTCAAGAGAGACATAATGGTCTGCAGGTCCGCATACCACTGGCCCCATATGTGGTCAAACAAAAACTGCGTCACCTGCAATCAGCACCCACAGGCAGCTGCAAGTCAAGGTGCTGAAGCGGCGAATCCTCCTGGCAACCTACGTACTTATCAGCCAGATGCAGACTTATGAGACACTCATCTCTCATGCAAAGTGTACTCATCAAAGGGAAGGCTGCATGAATGGCATGCACTTCCATCGTACCTGGAAAAGAAGAGCCTTTGAAGAGCAATGCTCTCTCATGCTTGCATGTCATCTGGACATACAGCATAAGCAATGCATGACGTGCAAGAATACATGCTGCATGCAGCTGCAGGCTGAATGATGCTTCACAGGGCCTTCGTTGCTGTGCCTGTGCCTAAACGTACCCCTGCAAAATTCTTCTGATCTGCAACCAACCGCTTGCTGGCCAGCTCTTTCAGCACGTGATGCAATACCAAGTAGGTTCGTCTCACAGCAAGGGTGGAGGCATTGTGCAAGCCTGAGAGCAGCTCGTTGATCAGGGAGGGCCATTCCTTGGGGTAGTCAAAGCGGGCAACCTTGGCTAGGATCAGGGCCACTTGGATTGCGATCTGCGAGCAGCCCCGGCATGACTTATCATCAGGAAAAATCAGCTACTACTGAACTAAGGAAGCCTGTTGCATGATTCAAGTGCCTGCATGCGGCTGCCACTGCGTTTACCACAGGTATATAGAGACAATCAAGATGTAAGGGCTGCTTGAATTGCAATCTGAAAGCAGCCTCAGCATGACCTGCTATCAGAAAAACGTTAGGCTTTTCTGGATTTTGCTTGGTCACGAGCCTGCATGTGGCTGCCACTGCTCAAATTAAAAGTGCAGAAACACAGCCAAGACGAAAGACAAGCTGGCAGGCATTCACAATGGCTGCGAAGGATACTGGAGATAAGTAGCCTCCCTCGGATTACCTGGTTGTCTTCTTGGGGTATCAGCTGCAGGAAGGCGCGCCTGAGGTGTGCTTTCTCGTCAGGTGATACACCACTGCATGCCAAGAAGCACACATACATCTGCAGTTAGTGCTTATACACAACTAAGATCAGTTCTCATATCGATGCACAACTGCTTGATAACCAGTCTGCTTTTAGGAAGGGGAGGGGCCTCACTGATGCTCTGTTCACCATACGCCAGGTCATCTCTAAGTCTGTAGCATTCGATCAGCCTCTATTCATGGCTTTTGTGGATTTGCGTAAGGCATATGATTCTGTACCGCGAGACACGCTATGGCGCATCCTGCATGTGTACGGGGTACACACAAAGCTGATAGAGTTGCTGATGGACTTGCATACTGGCACACAGGCTGCTGTTAGGATGGGTGGTGTGGTGTATGAGTGGTTTGATGTGCATGGCGGGGTGCGGCAGGGATGTGTCATTGCTCCCTTGCTGTTCAACATCTACATGGACTTTGTGGTTCGGCAGGCAATGGCTCAGATGCCGGAGGGATGTGGGGTGAAGCTAGCCTATCATGCAGATGGGAAACTTGAGCGTGATGGGTGTGGTAGTGGTGGGTGTGTGGAGCTGTTGTCTGTTCTGCTGTATGCAGATGATATGGTGTTGCTAAGTCCCAGCAGGGAGGAGTTGGTGGTCATGCTGCAGGTGATGGACAAGGTTGCTGCTAGTCTTGGGTTGCGCATCAATGCAAGCAAGACTGAGATCCTGTCCATTGACAAGGATTGGAAGGAGGGGGATGTGCCAGTGCAGCAAGGACCAGAGGTGGTTATCAGTGAGGGTGTGGTAAAAGAGGTGTCACAGTTCAAGTACTTGGGAAGTGTGCTTGTGACTGATGGCAGGTTGGATGTGGAGTTGAATATCAGGAGGGGTAAGGCTGTGGGGAGGTTTAAGCAGTTTGAAAAGATGTGGGGTACCAAGCATCTGTCATTGGCTACGAAGGTGAAGTGTTACAAGGCATATGTGTTGCCAATTCTGCTGTTCGGGAGTGAGTGTTGGTCCCTGACCAAAGTGCAATCGCAAAAGCTTGAGCGGGTGCACTCTAGCTGCCTTAGGAGCATCCTGGGGGTCAGGCTGTCAGATCGGCACACCAATGAGCATATCAGGAAATCATGTGGGGTAGCCACCTTGTCAGCATACATCACAGCAAATAGGCTGAGGTGGCTGGGGCATGTGGGCCGCATGGAGGAGGGCAGGTTGCCGCATATTGCGTTGTTCTCTTCATTACATGGTGACATGACGAGGCCAGTGGGTAGGCCTCGCCATACCTGGGAGAAATGCGTGTGTGCTGATCTGAAGGTGCTTGGTCAAGATGAGGGGAGCTGGGAGGCTTCATGTCAGATTAAGAGTGCTTGGAGGAAGAGGTTGTGGGATCTTACGCACCCTTGGGAAAGCCAACGGTTAGTGAGGTGTAGAAGGCGCACTAAGCAAGCTATTGATAAGCATGTGGAGCGCTATGTGGTGCCTTTCAGTGGCTGGGAGGATGGTGGTTCACCAGTACCTAGGTGGTGGGAGCCACCTCCAGCCCCTACTAGGGTGGTGCTTGATCCTGCTGCCTCCCCGCCACCCATGTGTGATGGAAGTGGAGCAGGTTTTGGGTTTTAGTGGTGGTGTTTGTTTCCCCTTGGTGTGCACGCCGTTGCATCTAGCCTCAGCTTGTGTGTGGCAAATCCACCATCGGTTGTGTGGCTTCGTGATTGTGATCAGGAGCCTTGTGTTTGTGGCCTAGGTTTGTTTGGCCATTGGCATTGCTGGTCTTGCGTTTTGATTGATTGATTGACACAACTGAGGCGCATGAGCACCTCATATGTCTGCTTGAAGGCATGTGCATGGCAGCTTGATGGATGCAGTTGAACAGAATGTGGAACATGAGCAAGGCTGATGACACGTTTGTCCTGCATGCAGTGCATGATGCTACAGGTACACTAAGCTGGCTCAAGACTACCTCGGGTTTTTCATGCAGCACAAAAAGTGGCTGGACAGGGTTGCTTTAAGCAGCCACCTGCCACACAGCTGCAAAAGTGCTGGTGCTGTCTATCAAAGCACCAACAATAGCTATGCATGATCATGCCATTGGCTGTTGACAGCATGAACTGTGCCATTGGCCGGTGTCTGCATGTACCATGCTAACCTGCTGTCATAGCGCGGTCTCCAGTACTTGTTGACGCTGTTCTTCAATTGAACAGATGCCAGCCACCTTGCACTGTGGTCAGAGCTGGGGGCGGCCACGATGGCCTGCAAGTAGATTCTACCAGTTACCACCAAGCAATCCAGGATTATTTATGCAGTTTACTGCCTGCTGCGCTGTGGTGAGCAACCAGGCGCAGTCCATTTTCCATCCCATGCTGTTGCATATCGGATTCTGCAGTAGTACTGCCAGACTGCGAGCATGCCAACTTACTGTTAGGCATGAGCAGTACCCCGTACGTTGCTCTAGAGATGCTAATAGAGCTTCTGCTTGCTTCTGAACACTACTGTCGGTGCTCAAAGCTGCTTGCAACACTGGCAGCAGTTCTTTGATATCGTTTACGGTCAGAGGACGGGCGGCCACTCCGCCCGCATGCATGCTGATAGAGCCCGGCAAGAAGCGCTGCCCTGAACCAGGATAATCAACTTACAGAAGCTTTTGCGCCCACTACAAGCGAGCGGTACAACCTGCAATCTGAGCATCAAAGACAAAGGAGAACAGAACCTTGCATGGGCAAGATGCTTGCAAGGAATAGGCTGGATGCGGTGAGTAAATGGGATTGGGACGTTTCTTGCCAGGAGCTACAGACTTATCATCTGGAGCCGTGCGGTACTGCTCTTCTTGGTCACCTGCCAGGCACCAGGGTGAGGGCCTCAAGCAGTTCAAACGCACAAAGATCGTGCATACTTCACCATCCAATTGAGGAGCAGTCCGTTCGAGTAGCGAACCTATGCTAGCATGTGCTGCTTGGAGGACACCGGTGTGTACGCGTACATGTCCAACGTGCAACCCACCACAACCGAAGAGCGGTTAACTTTGATGTGAAACATAGCTGTGAGCTCGCGGGATACATTTTGGTCGTATATGTCGCTTTGAGAAGGCCTGCACGCCGTTGCACTGGGCAAGACCATGATGTCGCGTGCATGTCTGTCCTGTTGGAGATAAGGCCTTGATCTGATGGAGCAACTGAAAGCATGGCTGCTCGAACGCTATCAGCCTGCAGTACTAGTTGCTGCAACTCCAGCAGCGGAGGCAATATGCCAGCAGTCGAACGGCCTCAGCATAGTGGACATGCTGAGGCCTCTCTCCCTGGTTAATCAGCTGAGTGGTAAGTTTCGTGCATTGCCTGCACTCCCGTGATTGCAGACATACCCCCCCCCCCCCACATGGTTTTACTCTTGTTGCAGTACCTATGCGTGTTGGAGAGTACTCTACTCGCATCCAAGAAATCTCACTGCGGTTTTATGGGTACTCTACGATATTCCAGCCAAAGCCAGAGGTGCGCCACGATTGAACTTGTAGGTGACAGCCTCAAGCTGGCTGACGTTGTCATGAGTTCGACCTATATATCAGCAACTAACATGCAGTGGGTTGCATGTCCGTCTTCAGTGCATGCACACCATGGCTTTGAACTATACCTAGGCACATTCACAGATCAGCTTGCACAATGACGGGAAGAGCTTTCGAGCTCTCTACTTTGCACCCAAAATCAGGCAGCACCGTTTGGCACACCTTAATGAGTTAATTTAAAAGCTGATGCGACCCATAAAAGCAAGTTTGCTCAATTCTGGTGGGTCATCACAGCAGGTTGTCTCATTTGTCAATATAACCCCATGGTACAACCTCCGCAATGAGCATTTAGCAGCCTTGTGACTAGTCTACAAAGACCATCTGCACCATCGGTGTTCTTATTTTTGTTGGCTTCAGGTGATTGATGAACACCTCAAGTCGCTCCTGGCTCTCTCTGCTCAGCAGAAGACCAAGCTTGCAGTTATACCCAACATACAGCAGCGAGCACTGACAGGTCGGTTTCTGGACCCCTCCCTCACTAACCACGTCTGTATTAACAGAGTCACTCATCCTGTCAAGCATTGAGCAATTCCCCCTGTTTAGTGATTAGACAGGATGCCCTTCATGCGATTAACAGGGCATCCTGTCTAATGAATGGAGACATTATATCCAGTGATAATGTCTAAAAGCGAACGTTGTCTCCGGAGCAAACCTCACCTCTAACATCGCCGCATCAGCGACAGAAGTATAAACCCTATGCTATCTGGATTTTTCGCCCTTTGAACCAGTGGTTGCAAGTCATCCTCTTGTGGCCCTGTTTCACAGACTCGTTCTGCCTTGTTTGGTGCAGATCCTCCTGCTGCCCTGACGCCATGGTACTTTGATTACCGCGAGGAGTTCCTGCGGGTGTTGAGGTTCAGTGACCATGAGGCACTGGATCACCCGGTGGCATGTGAGTTACAGCCCTGGGTTAGACAGCATCCAAAGTGCCAGAACAGCAGCATCAGCCTGAGAAAGAGGGATCTTGGAGCAGCAGCAGAAGCGGCAGAAACGTGGCAGCCAGCAGCAGTAGCAGGAGCGGCATGGGGTTCCAGGGGCATCAGCGTAGTAGAGCAGCAGAAGAGCAGCAGTAGCACTAAGGGTGGTGGGAGAGATATGGAGGGGTAGCAGCGGCAGGATGGTGAAGTGCAGCAGGAGTGTGACAGTGAGGCGCACAGCACCAGCATCACACGTCTCAGGTCTCAGGTCAGGTCTCAGGTCAGGTCAGGTCTCAGGACCAGCAGAAGCAGCAGCGTCAGCAGGCATTTCCACATGAACCGTCGTAGCAGGTGAAGGGCACTCAGATATCGATGGAGACAGCGACAGTCACACCACATCCCAGCCAGCAAATGCAGAGGACTGACATTGCAGGGACATCTGCATGGGCGTTAATGTTATGCTCCGACGTGCTCGATGCAGAGAATTCAAAGTGGCTATTTGGCTCTTATTCACAGTGTATTTGTGTCCTAACAGATCAATTTGGAACACTCAATGGGTGTGAACACCAGTAGCAAGAGCTTTAGTGGAAGTCCCTGTCAACGCAGTACTGGGAGCCAGTGCCAGAAGCAAGGCCATTATCTGTATAGCGTACTCTACAGAGGCCGCTAGCAATTGTCTGCCAAATTCTGGGGCCCTATCTCAAACCCATCTGCAGGTTAAAGACACTCTTGTCCCATCCCTTTGGCAGTTCAACATCAATTTGACTCCAACATGAAGCTTCTGTTTGGTGCTGCTGCCAGGCTTGTACTTCATTCCTTCTGATGTGCCAGACCCTGTGCAGCACATGGAGGCCCTGCTGTCCAGCCTGCCCACCCCGCCCCTCATGGCTAGTGAGGTCATGTTCCCCACCAAGGACTCCAGCTTCCCCAAGCACTATGTGCTGCTACATAATGTTGCAGGAGGAGCTGATGACCGCAAGTGAGTGGACCCGTGCTTCTCCTTACTGCATTTCATGATATGCCATAGCAAAAGGTGCATAAGCCCCACACCTCAATGAATGGACATGTACTTCTCCTATCGCTGCGCTATGGTTGAGTGTACTGAACGTAAAGCAGGGCAACCACCACAAGTGAGTGGTCCTGATCTTGTCCTTGTCATGTGTATTGTATACGATAGCGGTGGAGTGGAATTAGGGCAACCACCGCAGCCACGAAAGGGTCCTGATGATGCAGGGGTACTGGATTGTGAGCGCTCCTGCTAGTGCATAGGCATTTACAGTGAGTCCCTTGCACCTTACGCCTTCTTTTCTATACATTTGATGAAGTACCACAGGAATGCACAGGGTCTTAAAGAAGCTTACACACCCAAGTGCCCCTCCGCTATGTTGGAGAGTCCCCTAAGAAGTCACTGCTGGTTTGGGTGCTTTGAAGCTTGCCACTGGTTTGGTTGTGAGGTCAGCCTACATTGCTGCCCGCAGGCAAGAGTTGCAGGATGCATGGCATAGAGACCACAGACTGAATACCATTACTGATGCTGCTAGAAGTTTAGTACTGGGCGTATGATTGTTCTGCATGAACCTCACGTATGCTATTTCTGTAGTGTCACTCATGCATGTCCAACTGGTGTCTCTGCTCGTCACCTTCTCACAGGGCCAGCCTAAACCTCACGCTACTTCAGAACCACTACGGCAGAACGAGTTGCTCACTCCTCCGCGTCAACTCCGGCGGCTACAGCCGCTCTTCAGCTGCTGCCGCTGCCACAGCGCCACCCGGGGCTGGACCCACTGCTACCCCTGCTGGGGCACAACCTGAGTTCTACAAGCGGTGTAGGTTCCCCTGTCTGCAGGGAGGCGGTGCTGGAGAGCCGGAGTCTCGACCGGCAGAGCCGCCGCAGGGATTAGGGTTCTGTTTGGGGGCTGATGACTTGGCAGCTGTAGCTCAGATGTTGATGGAGTTTTGT
Source organism: Pseudopediastrum boryanum (assembly GCA_963556185.1). Taxonomy (NCBI): domain Eukaryota; kingdom Viridiplantae; phylum Chlorophyta; class Chlorophyceae; order Sphaeropleales; family Hydrodictyaceae; genus Pseudopediastrum; species Pseudopediastrum boryanum. Next base: position 9,738,540 of record OY744495.1, read on the forward strand.
GGGGGCACGCTGCTGCCACGTTTGGAGGAACGGGTGACGCGGCTGAATGTGACGATTGCAGCTACACGCAAGGGGCTGAAGAATAGATTGACGCGGCTTTGGAAGGGGGCAGCTGGGGATGCGCCTACGCAGCAGGTAAGGCAAGGGAAGAGGAAAAATCAAACAGATTGGGGCAATGCAAAGGACGGAAGTCACAGTCCGGGCAGTGAACAGAGATTTGGACGTGCTTACTGCCGATGCTTCTGCATCTTCTCTCCTTGAGGTCGTTATAGTAACAGTGGTGTGTTTGGCTGCACTGGTGCAGGGGATCAGACAGATGTCAACTGCAAACGAAGTGTACACGTCCCAAGTGCGGCAGGTTGACGGTTTTCCCTGTGTGTACCCATTGTCAGGGAAATGCCACCGATCCCTCCGATCCACTCCTACTGGCTGCTCTATGGATTGCCTTGGGTCAATGATGTACTCTAAGTGCAAACGCTTGTACCTCCTCTTCTTGTCTATTCACAGCAGGATGTGGTGTACCCGTACACCAGTGTGGAGTCCCAGATGCGTCAGTTAGCAGACCTGGCCTTCTTGCTGAGGCAGTACGAGTTTGCAGTGTCCATGTACCGCCTGGCAGCACAGGATTACCTCGCAGCACCCAACAACAAGTGGTATGCAGGCGCAGAGGTGAGGTGGCCATGTGTCTTGACTTGGTTGGGTCTTAGCACATGGGTTCTGAACGTGTGTCAAGTTGGTATAAGATCATGACAAAGTCCTTTGCAGTCCTACAAGACGTCATTCTTTGTGCAGAGTTCAAGAGCACCATTTTCATGCAAGGCGGCATGCAGGTTGTAGCAAGGATGCGATAGCTGGTTGCTGATTATGGGTTAGGCCTTACAGCTGTGACTTGCAAAACATGATAGAAACAAGCCTTCCCTGCTGGCATTTGGCCTATTGGCATGCATTGCACTTTCTTGTTGCATGCCCTTTGTTCATATGGAAGGGCGAAGCTAGTAAATGCTGATCATGCTTAAGTCTGATTAATCTTAGTGAGAGTGGTCCATAGGGCGTCCAGATACCATTTTCTAGCAGCTTGCCATTTCAATGGAGGCTGCACTTGCACCTCCAAACCTACTTAGCAACAGTGATGGATGCCGGCCTACCTGGGTGAAGGCCTAAATGCCTGAATGACCATCTCTGCTGCTGGAGACAATTAGTATCACTGCAAAGCACCCCTAAACCACAGCATCTATGCCTCACCTCTGCATCCATGGTAAGCTTCACTGTTGCTTTTCTTGCACCTACCCCCTGCCCCTGCAGGAGATGATTGGCATCTGCAACATCATTGCGCCTGAGCCTGGTGCAGATCCTCTGAAGTACTTTGGGAGGGCCATTGAGCATTACCCCCGCAGCTCTGGGAGGATAGGGCGCATGCTGGCCACGCGGGTGGCGATGGTGGCAGCCGCTTACCAAGCAGCATCGGGCAGGTGAGGGGGCCAGAGCAGACGAATCATTCGGCCAATTAGAATAATAATCTTTGGTATTTGGGCTACGCAGTAGCAGGGGATGTGTGTGTGGTAGGAGCGGGTGGTGGGTGATAAGGGTGATGTGGGCAGAAGGGGAAAAGGGGGGGGACCCAGTGGCTGATTTATGCCAGCTTCACACATGGCCCACGCTATTGTACCATTGACTTACGCAGGCTGGGACTGTGGCAGAGGATCCGCCTCATTCTCAGTCACTGGCTTGCCTGGCGTAGCTCTTCTTCTTCCCACGCTATTTCTGCTTGTGGTGAGTCTGCTGATGGCAAATCTCCTATCTCTCTCTTGTAATTGGGCCCGGGCGCTTGTCAGCAAACCTTACTCTCCTGCATGCACATATTCCTCTTTTCCCGGCTTTTATCATCCTGACTGGGAAGTTACGTCATATACTTCCTCTGCGTCTTTGAGGCACTTGTCAATCAACTTCTCTATAGGTGTACTTGCTATGAGCGCCAGTGTCCGCTCCCCCCTTTACCTCCTCCTGTTGTTGTTTATCAACTTTCTGTGACATCATCTGCCAACTATTACATATAGAGGCCCACTCCTTCTAACACTTGGCCCTTTGCTTGCTACATGGAATGATGAAAGCTTACACTTCCTGTATGTTAATTCCCAGGCACTTGTCAGCCAACCTTACTCTGATGCGTGCCCACTTTGATGAAGAGGCTGCTCGTGCGGCTCTCCTGCTAGAGCAGGCGGCATGGGCTCTGCTGCGTGCATCCACGCCACAGGCACGCAAATGGGCCTTCCACCTGGTCCTGGCGGGGCTGCGCTTTCATGCCTGCAAGCAGAAGCGACTGGCCATCCACTGCTACCTGCAGGTCGGTAGCTTGAACTTGCCATTAGGTGTGATTGCAGCTGTCTTGCTATCAATCCTATGCTTTGGGTGCGCCATCTCGGAGCATGTTATGACCTCCGGGCGATGTGCCAGGGCGACAAGGAAGCCTCTAGGGATTACACCAGTGCTGAGCTCCTAGGCTCTGCATGGACTGGCCTGAGCTCAATCTTGCCAGGTGCATGCTGTCTGCCGAGTAGAAGTCATTTTTGGGGGTGTGGGGTGTTCTGACGATTCATAGCTTTGCAGTGGTGCTGTGATGAAGGGTGGAATGCCTGGTAAAGTACGTGTACTTGCCAGGTGGCCAGCACCTGGCTGTTGCCCAGTGCATCCATCAGGCCAAGCTTCTTGCTATGGGTTTGAAACCATGATGAGGTTTTGTCCAAAATGGTTTTGGCGATTGAGTACTTCAACCAAATGATGGAGTTTGTTTGTTACCAACATACAGGTGGCTAGCACCTACTCCGGCAGCAGCTGGTGCTACATTGCTGAGCACCTAGCAGACATCCTAGGCAAGCAGAGTCTGGAGATGGGCAATGCACACGGGGCGCTGCAGCACACGGGCCAGCTGCTGCTCTTGGCAGCTAAGAGCGGCAGATCAGCAGCTACGCAGCAGCAGTACCTGGAGCAGTTCACGCACCTGATAAATAAAGTAGCAGCGCAGCAGGTAGGTAAACGGTGGTATGTAGGTGGCTTTACCTTCAGGATTGCATTGCATGGGAATGGTGGTTGTCATATCCAGGACTGCATTGCAGAGACATATGAGTGGGTGCCATTTTCGAAGCTGCATTACATTGGTACATAGGTGGGTGTCCATCCCAGGGCCGTATTGCATGGGCACATTATTCTTCTCTGGGCATTCTACCTCTTTGGCGGACTGCCGTTACAGGAGCAGGTCACAGCTCGGGCTTACGCTTGAGGACTAATGTGGAGATTATTAGAGGGCTCTGTAAGCTGTGAAGCTTTCCTTTCTGTCCTTTCTGAATTGCCGCCTCCTGTCGCTACCATTGTTCAGGGGGGCGCTCCACCTCTAATACCTGAAGCGCTGCTGCCGCAACTGGTGACGGACACAGTTGCTGTCACCTACAGCGACCAGCGGGTGTGGGGCAACAGTCCTGCAAGGTCCATACCTGAGGACACCTGGGTGAAGGTGGAGGCATTACTGGCTGGGGGTGACATGGTCAGCACCAACTGGCTGGAGGGAGCGAAGCAGGTGCAGGCCAGTATGCAAAGGGGGAGGCCTCCAGTGATTGGGTGTCGTATCACACTTCGCATCTCCCCCCATCAATAAGCTGAGGCAATGTTTTTTTTGTAGGGGTGCTTGCTGTGTACGGGTTTGTGGCATGCCACCATGAGGGAAGTTCAAACCTCTTTTTCTGAGATGGGTATGAGGCAGCATCCGAGTGATAAGAGGAGCCGCCAAGTTCGTTTGCTCAATCTGCTGGGCAGGGCATTGCTGGATGCCTACGGCTGCCATTCGTGATAAGTTGTTGCTGAAGCTGAAGCTGACAAGGTGTTTGGCATCATTGGGGTGCTAGCTTCATACAAAGTGTTGGGCCCCAGTTTGTACTTCCCCAATGCTCTCCATTACGGTGTCCAAAGGCATTCTCAGGTGTCTCATGTTATGTTGCCCTGGTAGGCTATGTTGAGTATGTTTAAGCACAGATACAAACGTAACGGCTCATCTCCAGCTTCAACCCACACATGTTTTGCCATCATTTGGCAAGTGCCGTCAAGATGCCTGTTACTTATGCTACTGCTATTGTTCCTTGAGATGCCTGTGATTGATGCTACTGCTGTTGTTCCTTGAGATGCCTGTTACTGATGCTACTGCTGTTGTTCCTTGAGATGCCTGTTACTGATGCTACCGCTGTTGTTGTGTAGGTCAAGGATGGAGAAGAGTACAACAGTGTGGCAGCTGGGGAGGAGGTAGGGGTGCAGGTCACGTTCCGCAACCCCCTCCAGCTCAAATTGAAGCTGACAGCTGTGCAGCTGCTGTGCGAGTTTCAACCTGCTGCTGCTGCGCCTGGTTCAGGAGGGGTGGTGGGTGTGGCAGCATATTCAGCTGCATCAGCAGTGGCACCTCTACCACCAAGGCCTGAGCAGGTGAGGGCATTCAAATATGGTGATCACATGACACTCCAATACATATGATTGTGATCACATTTGCACTTCTCTTGCGTGCAACCAAGTAGCTGCATATAAATGATGTATGTTTGTTTACCTTGCTGTGGGCTGTCATGCAATCCAGTCTTCTGCATCAGAAGTGCAATTGTGCTTGCTTGCTTCATTCTGGACCTTAGAAAGGTTCCTTCAGTCCACATTTCAGCCTTGTTTGGAATTGACAAATAGACAACAGTCCATTGATTTTGGAGTTGCCAAATCTACAGGTGCTTCCCATGGCTGCTTTCATGTGAACTGGCATATATGGATGTCTTACACAGTGCGGCGGTCAAGGGTGGCTGATTGGGCAGCCCAGGGGTGCAGCTGGTAGTAGCATGCAGCTGGTAATAGCAGTCCTCATCGCCACCCCACGCAACCTTGCAACCCCACAGGCATGGGTTGTCCGTGTCCCCTTGCCTGAGGTTTGCCATTTTTGTCTCTGCATTTGCACCTGGCCTGCTTGGTTGTATGGCTGGGTGTAAGAGGTTCACAGACTGCGCCTCCAGGCTTGTACCCCCACAAAGCTCAACCTCTGGCGTGGTGAATCCCCAGTATTTTGGCACATTGAGCTGCCCAAACGTACCAGCTCACTCACCCACCCTCCCATGCCTGTGCTCATCTGCTACTTGCCCCAGGTTGCCATCCATGAAGCGCAGTTCACCCTTCATCCAGGGGAGGTGGTTACAGAGACGCTGCTGTTGCGTCCTGCTGCTGCTGGCTGGCTAAGGGTGGTGGGAGTCACCTGGACCACCAATGGAGCTCTTCCTGGTCAAGCCATGTTTGATGTGGCAGGAAGGAAAAGGAAGCGGCCCAAGGGGGACAGGTAGGTAATGCGCTTGTGCAAAGTGGCTTGGGTGGGTGTCATTAGCATGCAGGTTGGTCAGCCCAGGCTGGGTCCCATTTGCGAGGGTGTTGGGGCGATTCTATCTGAAAATGGCTGCATTTTCAACTGGGGCAGAATCAAATAGTGTGCCTCTCTGTGGTCTGCCAGTAGAAAAGAAGCTAAGCGGCCACGAGCGGGAAAGATGGACCTCACCTGATTCTCGAGTTGTGAGATCCACTGCCTCTTTCAGCACACATGGCTGAGCGTATGGCAGGGCCAGAGCCCTGACCATGACAGTGTTCATGTGTTGAGACATATGGAATGGATAACGCTTACCACTCCCTTCCTGGCCCTGCAGAATTGCATCTATTGCACCTTTTAGCTTGCTTTGTCTCCTTTGCTGCTTACAGGCCTAGCCAGAGGAAGCATTACCCCTCAGGCCGTCGCCTTCTGCTACAAGTCCTCCCTGGAATGCCTCGCCTAGAGCTAAGCTGTGAAGCCCTTCCCACAACGCTATACCAAGGGGAAATCATCCGAGTACCTCTGGTGCTTAGGAATGTGGGGTTGGTGCCGGCTGTGAAGCTGAAGGTGGCAGTGACACACCCAGGGGTGGCACTGGCTAGGGGGACAGCAGCAGGAGGCAGTGAAGCAACAGTTGCACCTGGACATTACATGAGCGGCAGCAGCAGCAGCAGCCACAGCACCGGGTGGCTAGGTCCTTTGGAGGCGATAGCAGGTATGTTTCACCTCTCGCACTGGGATGTAACCAAAATGCAGAAGTTGTAGGTGGATGGATGAACATGGTTGTGTTGGGGAAGTAGCTTTCATGTGGGTATGCGTAATGCTGGGTGATTGGCCAGACTTGGCTCCGGGTGGGAAGGACAGGCACAGGTACTGTGTCATCAATTTTATTGTTTGGAGGCCTGTTATCTCATCGATTTTCAGTTGCATCCTTTGCAGTTGTGCTATGAGCTCGGTAAAGACACCCTTAAGCATAGAAAGAGGTGATTATGATAGGAAGCGCTCATTGAGCAGGTGCTCATTTGTCTGGTCAGGTGTTCAAGGTAATGGCTGCCTTCTGGCATGAGCTTTCAGAGACCTTCCCCCCTTCACTTCTGTCTCATTGGTATGCCATGCAAGGGTACAGTTGAGACCCCTGCCTTGGTTCGCATGTCATACCAATTCTCCTTTCCGTTTGCCGGCTTCTGATTCACAGCTGGAGTTGACCATCTTGAACCCTCCTCACGTCATCACCAGCGCCATAAATCAGCACCCGCAGCAGCAGCAGCAGCAGCTTTCTCCGGACATCCCCCTGGATCATCTAGCAGGGGACCCAGCGGCTCCCAGCCGGCAGCATTCAGTAGGCGACACTCACTCCCAGAAGCAGCAGCAGCAGTAGATCCAGGAGCAGCAGCAGCTGGTGCTGGGGGTGCTGGGGGTGGCAGGCACCATGGCAGCGGCAGCAGCAGTACAGGCCCGCAGCATGGAGAGGCAGCAGCAGCAGCAGGTGGTATGGGTGCCGGCGATGGTTCCATAATTACTCTCAGTCATGTGTTCACCCTAATGCTGCAAAAGCGCAAGAGCAAGCGTGTCAGCAGCAGTGGGGACTGTATGTCAACGGGGACAGCAGGGGCAGCAGCAGCAGCACCAGCGGATGGGGCTGCTGCAGCGGCAGGGGAGGTGGGGGAGCTGGTGGAGTTGGCACCCGGGGGCAGTGTGGTGGTGCCACTGTGGGTGCATGCCACACATCCTGGGCAGCTGGAGTTCAGCTGTGTGTGGTTCTGTGAGGCGGCGGTGAGTAGTGGGATAGTAATACTACAGTTCATGATATGCTGAAGCAAGGACTGCCACAGGTCCTGCACATCAAGCTATTACGGAAACAGCAAGGTGAAACACTAAAGGGGTTGCCTTTGCTATTTGAATGATGAGAAAAGGGGAGAGGAGCTCTTCTAAATTGTGTGAAGCTGAGTGTTTGGTGGCGTCTGTCCCATGTTTGGACTTCATGGCACAGTGGGCATGCAAACACGGGGCAATGGTATAGCGACAAGCTCCTCCTTTGCTCCCAAATAGTGCACTGTCTACAATAGGCCAGGGTCAAGGAGTATGAACTTGTACTTCATGTAGGAAGTTCGCATTCAGGGCTGGGCTGTGGTCTGCAAGGTGGGCAGCAGGGTGGCAGCCTAGCACAGACCACGCCTGTTGTGTGCCAGAGTGTGTATCTCTGCACTGCTTGCAATGTAGTGGGTGTTTGTGTGGGCGTAAGACACTCGCACTGCTCCTAGACTAGTCTGCAAGAGGGAGAAGAGGTGACTGTCTCTTGCTACACCATGTGTAAACCTCGAGTCTAGATTCCGTGAACTCTAACCCCTACTCCTTGTTAGCTGCTGTACGTGGGGAGGGGTTAGGTATCACTCATTGCCTGAACCCCTGGGTTTGCCTAGTTAATCTCCTGGATGCTGCCCTGCAGGTGTCCAGCAGCCCTATCAAGCACTATTAGGTATAAGCCCTCAAGTCTAGAAGCCCTTGAACCCCACCACTGGTTTGTGGTCTACAGACCTCCTGGTGGCTGCCTTGCAGATGTCCCGCAGCCCTTTGATGCGCTTCAATGTATGAACCCTGACCCTAAAACCTAAGATACATGTCTGATCGCCTCATCTCCCGGTGGCTGCCCTGTAGGCACTGCTTTTGGCATTACCAGGCATCGAACCTGACTCTCCCCGTACCCTTCATTATTACCCCCAAATATTTCAAAAGTCTTGTTTCCTGCCTTGCAGGTGTCCAGCAGCCCTCTGAGGCGGTGCAATGTATGAACCTTGACCCTAAAACCAACTCCAAGATACAGGTCTGATCTTCTAATCTCCCGGTGGCTGCCCTGTAGGCACTGCTTTTTGCATTACCAGGCATGAAACCTGACTCTCCCCCTACCCTTCACTCTGAGCCTGTGATGTTCAGACTTCTTGTTTCCTGCCTTGCAGGTGTCCAGCAGCCCCGTGATGCGCTACCGGGTGCTGCGCAGCCACCACAGCATCTCAGTGGTTCCACTGCTTTCCATAGGGTGTGGTGTGAGTGCCTCCCCTGCTGACCTGGCCAGCTACCTGCTGCGCCTGGACCTCCACAACAGCAAGGTAAGCACAGGCGGACAAAGCTAAGTTATCAGTATGAGTATCTTCATGAATGCCATATCAAGGTAGCAGAAAGAGAGGGTCACGAGCGTCAAATGTATGACCAGGTTATTGGTGGATTGTTGAGCGATCTTCTGAGTAACGGTGTCCCTTGATCATTGAGTAAGGCTTACACTAATAAAGGCGATCTTCCAAACTGGTGTTTGAATGTTGTACATGTGTGCGGGTGTGCTGCCACATCCCTTTGGAGCAAAGTGTGCAAGTCGTTCTTAAGAAGCAAAGGGTCATCCATATGTCTGTCTGTGCTAGGATGGTTGCCACAGTGCTGTGTGCTACTGTGATTAAGGTGACACATACCTTATTAAGGGGGAACTTTGGGGCAGGGGTAGAGCCTAAACCCTTCCTATATGTGTATCACCTTAAGCATGGCATGTGCAGGCAAGAGGGGCTAGTAGTCCTTGTGGCTTGCAATGTACAATAAGTCAAAATGAGTCAGAAGGCAACCACCCTTGTCAGACTGGCAGTGGTCTGTGTGTAGGTGGCCTACTTCTTGCTGGTTTCTGACTGCTTCATTGGTGGCACTTGCAGGAGGGTGACCCAGTGTCACTACGGCAGCTTAGCTGTATCACTAACCACCACCATAGCAGCAGCAGCAGTAGCAGATGGAAAGCGTCAAGCATCGGGCCAACCTCCACAGCGATTGCAGCAGCAGCAGCAGCGGGAAGTTCTTTAGGAGGGATGGACCCTGCATCCGCTGCTGCTGCTGGTGGTGTAGCGGGACGTACACTGGCAGGCAGTGCTTTTGCTGATGGTCTGCTTGCTGGTGTTGCCTTAGCTGCTGGTGATGGCAGTACACAGTACTATCATCTGCAGTGTGCTGCTGGTAGGCTTCATGGGCAGACCTCATTGCCGTTACCAGGAGCAGCAGGTGTTGCGATAGCAGGTGGTGGAGGTCTACAACATGAAAGTTCGCAGCATTATCATGAGCAGCAGCAGGAGTCAGGGGCTTCAGCAGGAGGGGGTGGTGGTGGTGGGCACAATCGCCCTGGATTGCTGCCTGTGGCGAGGGGGCCATTGGCCTACTTCTATCAGCAGGAAAAGCAGCTATCGTTGCTTGCTGGAGCAGCAGGGGACGACCTGGGGGACCAGAGGCCGGTGGGAGGGAAGGGTGCCAAGGGCAGTGGAGGCAGTAGCAGCACAGCCGCAGCTGCAGCAGCACAAGGAGGTGCGGAAAGTGGCAGCAGTGCCAGCAATAAAGCTGTAGCAGTGGTTTCAGAGCCGCCTCTTGACTTGCTGCTGGTGTGGCAGGTGGAGAGTCAGACTAATGGACAGCTGTCAAAGGACCTCTTATGTGGAGTCTCTTCTGGGGTAAGTGAAAAGGTTATCACTGCTCATGCTACACAGGCGGTGAGGGTGGGGCTGCTGCCCTTTTACGACCTATGTGCAGCGCAGAGGCTGAACCCTGTGCGGATGCTGCTGGAGGGACCTGCTCAGGGTTTAGTGCGGCATGACTTTAGGGGGGCGTCGGTGTGTGTGGTGCCATTGCGGCTGCGGTTGAGAAACTGTGGGGCAGTGGGGGTGGAAGTGGTGGTGAAGGCAGGGGTGGGGTGGGAGGCGCAGGACTGCAGCCATGCGTGGTTTGCTTGGAAGAGTGCTGCTGGGGCAAAGGTGGTGGGGTTGTTAGGGGCGGAGTCACCCCCTCCTCCAGCATCACCAGCAGCAGCAGGATCTCCCTTGCCAGCAGCAGCTGCTACTGGGGCAAGTTTTGGCGGAGCTGGGGGTGGAGGTTTAGAGGTGGGGGGTGGGAAGGGTTTTGGTCCAGGGAGTATAACACCCCCTAGGGCACAGACGCCCCCGAGGAGGGTGGAGGGGAAGGACGGGGCAGGGGTGGCGAGGAGTGCTCCTGTGCAGGCTGGGTTGACACCAAGTCCTGATCATGTGTGGTGTGGGGTGACGTATGCGCCTCTTGAGCTTCCTGCAGGGCACGGGGAGGAGGTGACGGTGTTGGAGGTGGCGGTGTTTAGGCCTGGGGTTTATGTCCTGGATGATTACGTGGTGGAGTGGGCGTGTGTTGCCGAGGGTGGCGGTGGGGGTAGGAGCTTGAAGGGGAACAAGCTTGGTACACCATATGTGCTGAGGGTTGAGGCTGCATGAGGTCTGCGTTATCAGTTGAGCGGTCTGCTAATCTGTCAGTGGGACAAAGGAGCGTATTTGTATTGTTACTGGTATTGCACCCAACTTGCCCACGTGGATCCAGCTTAGCTTCCGTGTGAATCCCCTGTTGGTACTCCAATCCTTTATTTGGAGTCAGTCAAGCATCGACTGCATCTAGGAGCAGTAAGGAGACAGCAGGCCTCACGTGGCGCATATTGAAACGTTATGTATGATGCTTTGCGGGCTCACAATACCGAGTATTGAATTGGAGGTCAATGCACGGAAGGTGTGACGAGGGCCCTGTCTGACCGTGGCCATGGCATTGCCTCCCGGAGTCGTCAATGGACGAGCACGACCCTGTGCCTGTAGTTGCTTACAGCAGACAGCGGGGCAAGCGGAATCTCCGTTACAATATCCTGGGTGAATGTTTCCGTATATCCGCTGGCAGTCCGAATGCGGCATTCGGACTGCCAAGCCACCGCTTTGTAATAACGCACTTGGCGGACCAAATTACTTGTGGGACGGCTTCGCAACCTGCCCCGTACAGTTTCTGTTTATATGAACCTGATACGTGTATGTTCTATATGTTTACAGCAGTCTTTTCCAAGACGCAGCAGTTGGGAAAGCAATCTGAGACACTGTGACACTGACATGCTCAGGAGCTCGCCGGGGTCAAAGCCGATTGCAGGGCACTGTGCCACGTTTTTTTCATGAGCGTGCATGGATACATAAATTTACCAATTCAGCAACGTACTGTGTCTCAGTGATACATAAAACGTAGCAGGATCTTCTCGGGGGCCCCGAAGGACAGCTCACCCTTTGCCGTCGAAGGCTCTACAACTGCATCTGCGGCGCTTCAGCACTAGTAGCCCTATTGCGACGAGCGTCATGCTTGAGGCAATCAGGGACTTGCCTGCGTCCCATCTAAGTCCGGGTTCACCTGCCCGCATGTCGTTGACGCTCATCTGCGGAATACCGAAGTCCCTGGGATGGAATGCACACAGGTTCCTCTCTTCTGTTAACTCAAGCAATTTGCAGTCAGCTGCCTCGGCCCTCTCCGAGCACCCCGGACTCCTACTGTCCCGGACGTTCCTTGACCAAAGTACCGCACTCCACATAGCCGCGTCGCATGGAAACGTCCAGATGCTGCAGCTGCTTCTGCAACACGTAACGGACTTTAAAGAGAAAGCGGGATCGAGAAGTAATAACATTGAGCCCTTGGTCAACGCCACCAGCATCAAGGGCAAGACCCCTCTCATGAAGGCAGCTGCCAAGGGCCATTCTTGTGCCGTTGAGCTGCTTATCAATGCGGTAAGTATTCCCAGGACGTGTATGCACTTCCAGAGTTGCTAGCAAACGCATGCATGGCAATATGGTTGTCTTTGCCCCCTGTCCTGTGGCCGGCCCCTTTGAGTACCTGTGACAAATATACTGATGTTACCTCAATGGCTCCCACAACGGCACATGCTGACCAGCCTTTCAGAAATGCTTAGGTCCAGATGCTTTTGCCAGTTGCAATTTCTCCACAAAGGTATCAAGCACAAATTATTTGGATAGCCTCTTTCAATCAGTGATTTAGTTCCCTTCAATTGGAGGTCAGGAACAGTGTCACTCAAACTGCATGAAAACTGTATGTGATGTGCCATATGTGTGCATATGCTTCCACAGGGGTCCAACGTCTGGGCCGCAGACTGCGATGGCATGGGTACGGCATTGCACCATGCTGCCCTGCACAACCATGGCCAAGTGGTTTTCCAGCTGGTGGCAGCAGCACGCAGCTGCACTCCTAGGTGGTACTACCCCAACAGACAGGGCTGCAGGTGAGTCCTGACCCCTGATGCATAAGCCACGGGCAGATCCACTCACAGGAAGTGGTGAGGTCTTAGATGCTCTGTGTTCTAACAACTTCCAGCTGAAGACGACAGGTTTGCAAGGACCTAACCCAGACATAAGGGATATGACGGAACTGAGGGATAAATAGTCGAAGGGGAGGAATCCCTATGGGTACAGAGACTCCATATTAGGTGCCTAGCACTGGTCCATAGGGCGCAAGCACTGCTCCATAGGGCCAGGACCAGAACTGTTTTTTAGACACTATAGCACCAAAGGGAGCCAGGCATCGGTTGAAATGTGTTGGACCCAGTCATGTCATAGAACAGATACATACACAGGAAGGGGGAGTTCTGGTGAAGCGCAATGCTAAGCTGCTTGTTGTACGTGCTGCTGCTGCTTCTCATGTATGCCTACAGCTACGTCAACCTCCGCATGAGGTATGGGATCTCTACTGGATACACAGCTCTTCACTGTGCTGTAGCAGCTCGTGCACCAGAGGCAGTAGCAGCATTGCTGAGGGCAGGTGCAGACTTCCACATGGGAACATATGTTGACATGCGTGGTATGACGCCTCTGCACATGGCTGCAGCACAAGGAAGCAAAGAGATTGTGCTGCTACTGCTGAAAGCTCAGGTAGGCTTGCTGCAAGTAAGGTAGCCACTGTGGATACTAGCCAGCCTAATGCCTTTAAAAAAATTTAAAATTTTTTTATACTTTTGCTTTTTCGTATAAATTTTTTTACAGATGGTGAAATAAAGCTAAATTTAGAAAAGTAAAAAAAAATTCGCATCGGCAGGACCCCCATCATGTTTACTTCAGCTTTTGCCAGCACACAGGAATTAGAGCTATTGGTGCAAGTAAGACGTAGCAGCTACACGGTGTGTCCAGTCCACTGCAAGCCTTGACATGAACCCCGTCATAACCAATAATGCAACCAAAGACACACTGCAGTTGTGATGGTAGGGGATGGTCTGTCAGACTGGACCTCTGTTAGCTTTCTTATACCACTACTGCTGCTAATTTCAACCAGTGAGTACTACCAGCAAGCAGACCGTCCCTGTGCCTACCTAAGAAGCAGGTATGCGATCGGTCCCACTCAGGCTATTTGTTGTATGAAAATGAAGAAAACCAGTGGTGGTGTCCTCCCAGCTGTTTGCCAGGATCACAAGCTCCTGTGATGTCACCAGCGCCTGACCCTCTGATTAGGCAATATGCGTGTAGACATAGACATGTGGGTTGGTAGATATAAACCTGTTGCTGGTTTCAAGGTGTGCCATCTCTTGCCTGTGAAGCCAGTATTGAGTCAACACTGGCATGGGATTGCAAGCTCAGGCCTACTCCCCTAAGTGTAGCATGTGTGTATGACCCCGCTGACACTGTATACCTCTGCTTGCGCATGGTGGCCTGTACTGTTCTGGCAATTGGGAGTCATGGGAAGTCAATTGTGTGTGCAAGTGAACCTGGAACAGCCAACAGAACTGGTGGTTTGTCGTGCTGTTCGTGGCTGAGCAGTTGATGACACCTGTGCTGCTGCTTCTCTTCCTTGCCACTGTGCAGGCTCAGGGATTAGGAGGTCGTGGAACAGCTGGCAGAGACATACGGGATCAGAGAGACGAATACAACATGACGCCTGCAGATAAGGCGCTGCAGTACAAGAACACTGACTTAGCAGAGCTGCTACGACCCGATGCAGATATAGGGGCAATGCTGGAAGGTGTGCAGTCACTGATAGAGCCTACACGCACGCTGAGAGAGATAGCTGGACTGGCACACCATGAGCACCTCCAGAAGCAGCTGGAAGCAGCAGCAGCGTTGGGCAGCTTTGAGGGGGCCACTGTACAGCTTGGACCAATGCAGAAGCAGCACAAGGACCAGAATCATGGCCATGAGCAGCAGCAGTCTTGGAACAAGGAAGGGGAGGGAGGCTTGATGCTACGCTCCTCCATCCTGATCAGGTCATCTTCTGCAGTAGCTGCAGGAGCCGGCACCAAAGTGACAGCAAATGTCACTAGTGACACCAGTGACAAGCTCACCCAAGTGACACCTGGTGACGAAGGCACTTGCCCAGTGTGCCTGGAATGTATTGGCACCAGTGGTAGCAGCAGTGGTGTGGAGCTGCTCCCCTGCAGGCATGTGGTATGTGCATCATGTGCTAAGGGCATCTGGCAGCATGTGGATGCAAGGGTGGCAGTCATGAGCTGCCCCATGTGCAGGAGACAGGTGGCTGGGGTTGCGGGGGCAGCGAGGTGAGGACTAAGGCATTGCTGAATCTGATGTTTGTTATGTTGCCCTGCCCTGGAGGTAGGAGAGAGGGGCAAGCAAGGGGTGTGAGACAATCACAAAATTGGGATGCGCTGGGGGGTGATTTTCTTGCATGTGTTGAAAACAGAGGATCGTACCTCAAGCCATCTATGGTGCACACACTGCGGTATTTGAATCACCCTTCTGATGGGGTGGCATTGAGTGAGACAACTCTAGACAAACCAACAGCGCATGCTTGGGGTCACATATACCATTTGCTGATAAACTGGCTGGAATATGTCAGTCGGGGGGTGCTGCATGGCCCAAAAGCTGTGCAGTGATCTATCTTACATATCTCACAGTTGCTGCATGTCTCACAATTGGGCCAGGTAGAGATGGGCATTGCAGAGAATAACCCGCAAACGCTTGTAGTTCCATGTTCGTCAAGAAGACAGGAGCCATCTGCTCCAATTGAGAAGCTAGAGTGATATCCGGTGCAAGGCTTATGGTTTAGGGTTCAATAATGGGATGTGGATAAGTTACTTTGGGTTTCCTGCTGTGCCCTCTGAGAGGATGGAGGGTAGATGAGGAACCAAGATGGGTAGTTAGGTTGGAGCTAATTATGCAGGCGTTCTGCCGACCTCCATATGGTACAGTTAAATGTCCAGCGAGTAGACAGAGCATTGCAGACCAAAGATTCAGTGGAACATTGAACATTGAACATTGAATGGTGTGCTATGCACAGCTACAGGACTACGTGTGATAGTCACACAGCAGGGCAGAGGGAAGGGGGAGAACAACACACAAACAATGTTTTTGGTGTGGCTGCATAGAAGGCAGATAAATCGAAGGGACCAATTGCATCAGAGGTGGTGTGGGTCATGCCGATGAAAACATATACCTTCCAAGCAGCATTGGTGTGCAACCGGCAATTGACGGGGAATAATTTGAGGGGTGATTTAGATGGGCAGTTTGCAAAAAGAATGGGCTATGTTGCAACAGCTGTTTGGACATGTTTAACGGCCAATTCAGCACTGGGATTGGTCAAGCAGACATTTAGCTTTGCATGTGCCATACACTCAGTTCTGGAGGTTGGCGTTGTGGGATTGTGTATTCTGTTGGCTTTGTATCGCAAGTGTGCCAGGCAGTTCAAGACTTCTTGCAGACTCTGACTTGACTTGGGCTGTACTTCAGAGCAGCAATACAGCTGTCCCCTGCCAAAGGTCCATACCCAAGACGGGCAGTACTACAGGGAGTATAACACCCCCTAGGGCACAGGCGCCTCCGAGGAGGGTGGAGGGGAAGGAGGGGGCAGGGGTGGTGAGGAGTGCTCCTGTGCAGGCTGGGTTGACACCAAGTCCTGATCATGTGTGGTGTGGGGTGACATATGCGCCTCTTGAGCTTCCTGCGGGGCACGAGGAGGAGGTGGTGGTGTTGCAGGTGGCGGTGTTTAGGCCTGGGGTTTATGTCTTGGATGATTACGTGGTGGAGTGGGCGTGTGTTGCACAAAGTGGGGTTGGGGGTAGGAGCTTGAAGGGGAACAAGCTTGGCACGCCATATGTGCTGAGGGTTGAGGCTGCATGAGGTCTGCATTATCAATTGGCGACCTGCTGGTGAGTCACTGGGTTATAGGGATTATATGGTTTCGTTGCTGGCTGCTTGACCACGTGGATCCAGCTTATCTTACGTGAACAGGCCCTTACTTACCTTTCAAGTAAGTGTTAACTTCTTTTAATCTACTCAAGCACTGAGTACTTTGCCGGCAGATATGGCAGCAGGCTCCGGTGGACGCAAGCTGAAAAGTTGTTAGTTTTGCTGTACGGGTTCACAAGACCGATTTGCACGTGAACGACGGCAGGTCGCAGAGGGGCCTCTCTGGGATGGCATGCATGGACCCAGCACTCGTGAGTGGACAAGCAGGTTGTGATTGAGGAGTGCTTGTAGCAGACAGCGCGGAATGGAAGAGTCCCTTTATAATGTGCTGGAGGAGTATCTCATTCTATCCCGGGCCGGACGGTCAGTTGAAGGCCCGGCAGGCACTCTTTCTCACTCTTCTGCTGACGCCGGCAGACGTGGGCTCTAACAAGATGCCCAAGCTAATTGCGGGACGGCTTCACACCTTCTCGCGTATGTTATATGTTTATATCGAATTAGTATGTGTATATTAAGGATATGTAAAATGCCGTTTGCCAAGATGCAGCAATTGTTGCTCTTGAGTGCTCATACACTGACATGCTCACGGACTCACGCCTGCGAGTACAGCTGTTTGTAAACTCTTGCAGTGCATTTTATCGGAACCCGTGAATGGACGTGCATGCGTATGATCTATCAAATTCAGCAACGTACTGTCTTTCACTGGTAGTATAAGAGGAAGGAGGACCTTCTGTCCTAAGCACCAGGACCGTCGTAGGACAGCTCACCCTTTGTCGTCGAAAGCTCTATCACTGCATCTGAAGCAACTTCGTAGTATCTTCAATACCAGCAAGCGTCATTTGATCGATGCTAGTGGCAATCAGGGACTTGCCCACCTCCCATCTTAGTCAGTCGTCACCTGCCCGCACACCAATGGCGCTCATCTGCGGGCTAGTCAATTCCTTGGGATGGAATGCACACAGGTTCCTCTCTTCTGTTGACTCAGGCAATGTGCTCTCAGCTGCCGCGGCCCTCTCTGAGCATCCCGAACTGCTACTCTCCCGGACGTTCCTTGACGACAGTACCGCACTCCACCTAGCCGCGTCGCATGGAGATTTACAGATGCTGCAGTTGCTTCTACAACACGAAAAGGACTTCCAAAGAGAAGCGGGATCGACATCGAAGAACATTGAGCCCTTGGTCAACGCCACGAGCATCAAGGGCAAGACCCCTCTCATGAAGGCAGCTGCCAAGGGCCATTTTGCTGCTGTCCAGCTGCTTATAGATGCAGTAAGTATTCCCAGGAAGTGTATGCACTTCCACTGTTGCTAGCAAAGGCATTCATTTCAACATAATATGTTTGGGCTGCCTCCTTACAGTTGAGTACATGTGACTCATCCTGCAAAAATGATTACCAGTATGTACCACTCCACGCTATGATGACAATGAGTTGTCAATGATATCCTGAACAGCTATGGTTCGATTATTGCCAGGCCGCGGGCTAATGATTAGAAATCATTATAGAACCCTCTATGGGCATTCTGTCAACTACTGTTACTCCCCCCAATGGCTCATGCTGACTGATCTCCCAGAAATCCTTAGGTCCTGGTTTCTGGCAGAGCTATCGCCATACAAATATCACACACAAAACGTGATGACATTCTTCGATGCTACTTAAGCTTGGCTATTTGCTTCTCGTGGATGTTAATGAGTTTGAGTTTCCATGAAATGAATGTGCGCATGTGTCGCCACAGGGTTCCAACGTCTGGGCCGCAGACTGCGATGGCATGGGTACAGCATTGCACCATGCTGCCCTGCACAACCATGGCCAAGTGATACTACAACTGGTGGCCTCAGCACGTAGCTGCACTCCTAGGTGGTACTACCCCAACAGACAGGGATGCAGGTGAGTTTCGTAGGACCGTGCACCTTCAGCAGCTTTACATACATACCCACTTGGGCTGCACTAAACAAGAAATCGTCCTGATCATTCATCATTCATCAGAAGTGTTAAGCAAAAGAGCGAGTCCAGATGTGTTCTGATGATGTTGTAATGGCAAACTTGGGTGGCTGTGAGATACCATGGCGACATACTTGACCGTTTTCCTTAGCTCCTGGGATCTGTATGGCGCCACTGCAGAAGTGGTATGTATGAGGGCTTTCAGGAACATAAGCCAAAGTGACCTGCTATGCTATTTCTCCTGCTGCATGTTGCGTATTGTCCGCCAAAGGGCTGCTGCAAATGGTGCCTCCATTCCAGGGAACTAAATCAAGAGCAATGGTCAACCCATCGCTCAAGTGCTGTTTGCCCCACTTAACCCCGCTGTTGCTGTCACTGGTGCTGCTGCTGCAGCTACGTCAACCTCCGTATGCGGTCTGGTGCATGTGCTGGTTACACAGCCCTCCATTGTGCTGTAACAGCTCGTGCACCAGAGGCAGTAGCAGCCTTGCTGAGGGCAAGTGCTGACTTTCACATGGCCTATTCCTATGTTATGGGAGAAGATGAATGGGTCCGTGGTACGACACCTCTGCACATGGCTGCAGCACAAGGAAATAAAGAGGTTGTGCTGCTACTGCTAAAAGCTCAGGTAGGCTTCAAGGAAACAAAGGGATTGTGCTGCTACTGCTAAAAGCTCAGATAGGCTTGCTGCAATGCCTTAGCCACTGCGGATACTAGCCGGTCTAGTACAAGCGTTTCCAAGGACCCCCATCATGTTCAGTTAGCCTTTTGCCAGCACAGAGGATTAGAGCTGTTGGTGAACGGTGTGTCATGCAGGCACTCTGCTAGCCTATTCATAGCAGTACTTATGCTAATGCCAACAAGTGCTACCAGGAAGCAGACCAGTCCCTGACTTAAATGTAGGTGTCGGCAGGTGTTATGGTGACCACAAACCGCTCGAGAGACCAATGCTAACCTTCCCACCCTAGCTTATTGTCATACTTACAAGTGCATGGTGCCCTGTCTCGCTATTAGAAATGTGGTGCCTTACGTAGCATACCTCCACTTCAGAAGCTGTTTTAGAGGGAACCTGGAGCATACAGAAGCCATGTATAGAGTGTTTGTGATGCCATCTATCTGTGCTGCCTCTTGGCTTGCAGGCTCAGGGCTTAGGAGGACGCAGAGGTGGCAGAGACATACGGAACCGGAGAGATGCTTACAACCTGACTCCTGCAGACAAGGCGCTACAATACGAGCACAAAGACCTAGCAAAGCTGCTGCAGCCAGATGCGGATATAGAGGGATTGCTGGAAGGTGTACAATCACTGATAGAGCCTACACGTACTCTGAAGGAAATAGCTGGACTGGCACATCATGCGCACCTGCAGAAGGCTTTGGAAGCAGCAGCAGATGGCACATTTGAGGGGGTCACTGTACAGCTTGAACTGGTGCAGAAGCAGCACAAGGACCAGAGCCAGTGCCATAAGCAGCAGCAGCAGCATTCTGAGCTCATGGAAGGAGAAGGAGGCTTGATGCTACGCGCCAACACCACCATGATCATCAGGTCACCTTCTGCAGAAGCTTCAGGAGCCATCAGGGTGACAACCAGTGTCACAAGTGACACCAGTGACAATCCCACCCGAGTGACACCTGGTGACGAAGACACCTGCCCAGTGTGTCTGGAGTGTATTGGCACCAGTGGTAGCAGCAGTTGTGTTGAGCTGCTCCCCTGCAGGCATGAGGTATGTGCATCATGTGCTAAGGGCATCTGGCAGCATGTGGATGCAAGGGTGGCAGTCATGAGCTGCCCCATGTGCAGGAGAAAGGTGGCGGGGGTTATGGGGGCAGCAAGTTGAGGAGTGAGGCAACGCCTATGCTGCAGAGTGATTTGCCTGCGGGGTTGTCCAGCATGCTGTGGGGCTTAAGGCAAGTTAGGGCAGCTGCGATGCCCTGCTGGAGAGGTAGAAGGAAAGGGGCAAGCAAGGATGTCGTCTCAGGTTCTCCCAATTGGTTTGATGGAAGGTTCCCTGGATGTGTTACAGTAATAGAGGGTTCATACCTCAAGCTATGGTGCACACCACCGTTATGCGAGTAGTTATGGGGATTCGAGAGGCGATGTGTCATGCTGCTTCTTAGCGGGAGGAGTGACATTGACATAGACAACTTTCAATCAACCACCAGCGCATGCTCCGAGTTGCATATCTCATCTTCTGCAAAACCTTGGTGCAAAAGCTGCACGGCCCGGAAGCTGTGCAGTGATCCATTCCATATACATCATTTGCTGATAGCGGTCACAGTTGAGCCAGGGCAGAAATGGAAGTTACAGGTTTTAGATGATTGCTGGCAGATACTGAGCTAGTTCCATGTCGCCTTGTACATATTGCCTTTAAGGCAGGAGCCATGTGCTCTTACGGCGGCAGAGTGATTGATTTTCGTGAAGATAATCACGTTCTAGGGTGCAATATGACTTGAATCCGTTCCTTTGGGTGCCTTTGGTGTGCTGTTTGTGAGGGCGGAATCAAGGCACAGGGGTTCTGGGTTTTATTTTATGCTGAGTGGTGCAGACCAAAGTTAAGCTAGTGACGGATTGAATGGTGCGCTACGCACAGCTACAGTACAAGTGATAGTCACAGGGAGGCCAGAGGGGCGCGGAGGAGGTTCAATTGGGTGGAGTGTTTAATGGGGATGAAACATATTTATTTGATCACTGTTGATGCATACAGTTGGCACTTGATGGGGCATGTCCTGGGGGATAAGAGCGAGTCATAGCAGTTCACTTGGGCAAGAGAGTGATTGGTTCCAGCAGCTGTCTGTACATGTTTAGCGACCAATTTTAGGTTGCTGCAGGTAAGAATTCGTGTACTACATCCCTAGCCTTGTAGGTGCCATCCACTCCGTCCTGGAAGTTGGGGTGGTGGGCAGGGTTGTGCATTCTTTCATACCACCAAACACACTTTGACTTACGTTTGACTGTACTTAGAACAGCAGGACAGCTGTGTACTGAGTGCCAGCTCCCCTGCCAAGACAGCCTATTAATTGACACCTTTGTGACATCACTTAAGCCTGCCATACATGGCACATCTAGATGTGTGATATGTGTGTTTGTGTGATTACATGCAGTTGCACTGTTGTGGATTTGTTTGGGCTTTCCCTGACAATGCCAGTCTCAATCACGGCTGCCAGCTCTTCCTGTTCAATTCACTGTGTGCTTCAGCATATCCCTCAATTAGTAGTTTTCCATGTAATGTCTATCCATGGGTGTGCGAATCATGGGTGTGGTGACTTTATCTCTGCCAGTCGCCTTAATTGGTGGGTTCTTGATTAGCAGATATATACAGTATTATCAGACAGTGCGACACTCTGTGTTGCACTCAACGCGTCACTTCCGGATGCGGTAGTACTACTGGGTCAACCAAGGATAGCCATTAAACTTTGGGACATTCTGTTCTCTGTTTTCTGTTCAACCATAGTTGAAGCCTCACTTGGCTCCTTACCTGTGTGAGTGGCGCTGGCCCTACTGGCACCCTGGTTTGACGTGGGCATTTGGTAGTTAGTAACAGTTGGTATGGGGTGGATACATGCCTCCTGCTGGCGTGCTTAGATATGTTCTCAGATTGCAAGCTAGTCAGCACGAGATCTCGTGGCCTGCGGCATCACCTGGCAGCCCAGCTGTATGTGTGCTGCCCTTTTTGGTTCCGGTCTGAGGCCAACATACTGGACAGCTTTTGCGCCTTGCCACTGCAAAGGCACTGCTGTTACATGTTGCTGGGGATTTTATATGTGCTGGGTGGCAGCACCGCCAGCTGCCTCAGCGCTTGCTGGGCATCTATCAATAAGTTGGTCCTAGCTATGCAGGCGTTCTGGTCTCCTCCATATGGCACAGCCAAATGACCAGCGAGTAGCCATACCCGGTTTTTGCACGGTTGCGCGTCGAGCTGCTAGGGTGACCACCTGCGTGAGCTTAGTGGGGGCTTCTTCTTGCAGATGTTCTTTAGTGGGATAGGAAACGGGGTTTTGTCGACATTGGTGTCATCTGTCATTTTTGTTTTGCTGCTATCTTGTGTGCAGCCATGCCTTGAACACTCATCTGTTTGTCAAGCCAGACATACAATACATGTGTATTGCCAGATATATCATCCACTGTAAATGACGGGCTTAGGATTGGTAAAAGCAAGCATCAATTGATTGTGGCTATTTGTTACAGTCAGCTGTGCTGACGAATTTGGCCAGCAATACAAGTAGCATATACCGGTAGTCCTGGCTGGCCTGAGCTTGCTGCGGTTGATCCAGGGTTTAGGGGAAGCACTGGTTCCTGGTCCTGGTCAGTACCAGGAAGGATGCTGCAGAGTGCATTTGACTCTGGTCCCTTGCTGCTGATAAGGTACAGAAGGCAGGTGGAAGGCACTGTGTATGACACGTCTGTAGCTGTGAGACTTTACTGCAGGGCGGCATGCCAGAGATGCACAGGAGGCCATACGTATGCATGCCCTGTTGGTGAATGTGCCATGAATAAGTGTATTGGTACAATTTAGAGGTGTATGAGGCCGCGTTCCAGAGAAGGGCATATCTCCAAAGCAGCCATAAGCGCAAGCCAAGGAATTGCGTGCCTCTGGTGCTGCAGGCATCTTTACAGTTGACCATAACCATTTACACTCATGACAGAGCACCTGAGAACGGCAAGACGGAATGTAACGGAACGTGCCCCCCGGCGATGGATAAAACTCAAGTTTCTGTTTTCAGCTGCATAGTCGAGCGATTTACTAGCAGCTGCTGCGGCCCTGTCCGAGCATCCCGACCTGTTGAGCTGCCGTACTGTCGTCAGTAAGAAGACAGCCCTCCACCTAGCCGCGTCTCCCGGGGACGGCCATATGCTGCAGCTGCTGCTAGGGTTGCGTATTTCCAGGGACGGCACATGTGCTATATGTTGAAACGTACACTCTCGTTGCCATTGTACATATGGATCACAGGCAGGCAGTATGTAAAGCTCCACTGCGGGCACCAACTTCAAAAGAGGGACTGAGCAAATGCACATGCATGCGGCATTCACCTCGTTGACCTTCTGGTTTATGAGGTGATGTGCTTGTAACCCTGACAGACAAACGAAGGTGCCGGGCAACCACAAGAGGGCTGCTAGGTCAAGTCAGAAAGACCAAACACACCATCAGATGGGCCCAAAGACAATGGATTCCAGACCATCAGACAGGGTATCCAAGCAAACACCCATCTAGGGAACTTCAAGCTATTATGCTTCTGGCATTCACTCTGCACCTCGAACAGAGAGCAGCAAGGCCACTGAGAACCTAACAACACATATCTCATCACGTGATGACTAGTTATTAACACCCCATTAGGCCGGCCAGCCCACCATGTACTGCCACTATCTATACAGAAACCAGCATGCATGCATGCAGAACATGCAAAACAGGCAGGCATCCGATCGTAGGCCACGCACCGGCCAGTTGAGCCTTCCACAATACGGGTTTGCATTAAGACGTACCATTTATGCACTTACTGTTATGCCGAGCGACCATTGCCATTCTGGTTTCAGGTCAGTCTGCAGGGCACGCATGTTACTGCCTGAACAGAAAAGCAACCTCATGCCGCTGGCTGGCATCATACTGGACCTGTCAGAAAAGACCATGGCAGCTGACTTTATATGCTATGATATCTCTGCAAGTCATGTTCCGGATTTGTCTGGTACAAAGTATTTAGCGGGAGCTTTGGAGACTGTGAATGGATGGCCTTTAAGGACTGCAGGTGTGTAGGGATCGCAAAAGCTGCCAAAAAAGCTCCGCCCTCTCCAAAGTTCCGCCACCTCCGCACTTTTGTTACTGCCTATCCCGTGTCCTCCTTGCCGGCCGTATTCTTGCTTGGTGAGTTCCAACAGCTGCCTCCCTTCTCGGAGTGCTGACTGTTTGCGGATCCGAAGCACACATGCTGCCCATGCTGTTGCTGCTGCTAATACCAAACCAGATCTTCTCATAGCTGTACCTGCTGCCCATGGGCCTCTTGCACAGGCGGATGCTTTTCACTGACATGTTGGCTGCAGTCAGTTGTGGCAGCTCAGCAGGACGTACTGGGCTCTGACGCCTTATTAACGTGATGTGTGGTTGGTATACCTCCAGCTTCATTTCCGAAGTAGGCAACCTGGCAGCCTCATATGCCTGGAGGATTCTGTTTCGCAAATCCATCAAAGGACCGATGGACTCCCATGATACAGCTGCCCATATGGTACTGCCTGCGGAGCTGTTGAAGGCTCCTGCTGCTCCAGAGAGGCCAAGCTGGAAGGTGTCCTGATCAGTCATGGCCTCTTCAAGCAGATGCTGCAGCCACTGGAATTGGTCTTCTGTGACGTTGTCAATAGGTCGGGTCACGGTGAGGTGCATGCTTTGCCTGCTGGTTAGTTCGTCACCGTGCAGGGGATGGATGGCTGTCTGGAAGTTGAGGAGTGCATTCTTGAGATTGTCTGCAGGAGCTATGCTAACATAGACTCTATACAGCTGAGGCCCCCCTTGAATATAACTGTACGTAGTCATTCAATGCAAACCTAGAACTTATGATGCAGGAAGGCTCTCGGACGTGGTTGGGTTCCGCTTGTAAAGCTAGCTCAGAATGGGAGCTGAAGAGACTGGGCTATGGCCAAATTCACCTTCAAAACGCTTGCTGCGTGCACTCCATAATCGAGGTGCCTGCCTCGAAAGTCGCGTGCTTGGAAGCGAGGCAAAGTACAGTTTCCTGCAGGCCATGCTTGACGGCAATTTCTGCTAAACAGGCAGAAGCCGCGGCACCCAATCAATCTATCCTGCTCAGTTAATCAGTGAAACGTGACGTTGATGTTCCATCCGCGCTTGCTTAATGATGCAGCTTAAAAGTTGAAGCAGCAGCTGGCGTCCATAAAGCTGCAAAGTCCTTTGGATGTGACGAATCCCCTTGAACAGCTCCCACCAGCGACCACTTGTAAGCAATGTTAGGCCATTTATCCTCTTCAAATAGGTACCATGCCGTCGTGTCTTCACCCCCAAAGACCCAGGGGAGACACTACGGTTACACCAGAAAGTCAACATGGTGGCACATGATGAAGCCGCAAACCTCCCTACCAACACGAGCATGGGGATTGGCGAACGCTTCAGCAATCATCGCATGTTGTCAGTGTACATATAGCATCAGCAGAACCTCGCCACCCGTTACCATACACTTCAGGAGTCCTATCCGCGTGGGAGGCTTGCTTGGCGTTCTTTTTCTTCAACTATCGAGATACGTGCCTTTAAATACATGGTATGCCTGTTATATATGCAGGGACAGCACTGTCCGTAAGCCACAGTTGCTTTCCATAGCACGGCTCACGCCTCTAACATCCGATTCGTTGCATCACCATCACCATGAGCACCCCGTGGCTATATCGCCCACCCGTAACGACCTATGCTAGTGCTGAGACATGGATTCCGCAAAGCAGACCATCGCTGGCACCCCAGGAATCCGAACGCCCTCCCAGCGCTTCACCGTGCGTCATCCAACAATTGCGCCAGTTACAGCTTCAGGCGAACCTGCAGAATGCCCAGGCACTATCTCCAAAGCGACCGCGTCCTCCAGATCTTAACCGCGGAGAATCCACGTCGTTGTCCCATTGGGGAGGGGTAACAGACGCGTGGCTCCAGGAGCAGGCAGCCGAGGCTGCCAGACGGCTTGCTGTGGAATCTCAGCATGGCCCAGATGCAGGGCTTATTGCGCCAGTTAAAGCAGAACGAACCTCAGAGCAGCTATCATCGCAGCATCTCAGAATGCCAGAGCCGCAAGTGTTGGGTTTGGGCCCCCAAGACCCAGCAAGCCCCTTTGGCTTTTCTGTCCCGAGTACTGGCTGTAAATGGGATGCAGCAACTCAGCAACAACATAATTGGCTTCCGGAACA
This sequence comes from Pseudopediastrum boryanum, assembly GCA_963556185.1. Classification (NCBI taxonomy): domain Eukaryota; kingdom Viridiplantae; phylum Chlorophyta; class Chlorophyceae; order Sphaeropleales; family Hydrodictyaceae; genus Pseudopediastrum; species Pseudopediastrum boryanum. Next base: position 9,764,708 of record OY744495.1, read on the forward strand.
GGGTCTGGGGCTGACTGAGCAGGGGCAGCATAGCCAGCACTTGTACATACCCATCGAAGGACAGGCAGGCACCAGCGCCATGATGCTATCTCCCTTCAGTGCAGCAGCTGGGACGGACCCATTAGCAGTGGGCACAGAGCTCTCTAGTGCCCTACCGCCCGCCATCAACGTCTCAGTGGCGCGTCGCTCGACTGGTGGCTATGGCATGGCCCACCATGGCCCTCAGCAGGAGCAGCAGCACCAGAATAACCCAGAAGGTGGAAGGCCATTTCACCAGGTAAGAACCATAACAGCTGTTGTATCTACCGCTGACAGCCAGATCATAGCCTGTCGCATATGCAGGGGAGCTTATACCTGCATGAGACAGATGTTAATGTACCGGTACGTGTTCAGCTCATGCTGACTATGCGGGACAAGAAGCACACGCCAAGGCGCAGTGCATGTCTTACTGGTTAACTTGACAGGTGCCACACTCCAGAAAACGGGCAAGGAAAAGGTTGACTACATGGCTGCATGGAGATGTTGACATGCAAGGAATGGGCATGATTGATGTGCCTGGGTGCTCAATATGTAAGGAGTATAGTAATGGTCTCCATGTGGAATTGTTTCCCTATGCACAGGTCAAGAGGTACCGCAGCAGTCAGGATTGCTCAGAAACTGGTGGCACTCCTGCAGCCTCACCACTAAGCAACACAGCTGCAGGCACTTTTTTGCTGGGGATGCACACCATGCACCCCGCATCTTCCCTAGGTGCTGCTCCTGGTTTGCCAGCTTACTCTCCTAGAAGGAACAGTAGGCAAGAGGCATTAGCAGCAGCAGTTATACTTCCAGGTACTTCCTTGGCAGCTGCAGAACAACCAGCAAGTGCCAGAGCAGCTGCCAAGGGCAGCTCGTGCCTGATGTATGGGAGCTCCGCAGCAGGCGTAACAGCAGCCACACCTAGCGGAGAGAGCGAGATTGGAACATATCCAAGCCTCTTGGCAGCTCCTGGAACAGCAGCTGCAGGTGGTGGAAATGTGCCCTTTGGAGTCTTTGATGCTGGCACAAGACAGACAGGGCAGGAGTTGCAGTGCGGGTTCACCAGTGCCGATATGGGCCTGCACGGAGAGCTTGGCAGTACTACCTTTGTGCCTGTGCTGGGCACATGCAGCATAATGCAGGTACCGGCCCTGGCCAGTCCCTTTCAAGCTGCTGGTGCTGCTGGCGGCACTGGCTTCTTTGACATCCCCGGATCTCCTCAGAGGGGTGCAAGTTATGGGTTGGCAGCTCCCTACTCCCCATGCGCATCACCTGGGGTTGCTGCAACTTTCCCTGTCGCTAGCAGTGGTGGCAAGGACGTGCCTGCAGCACAGGAGGTCATGCGCATGAGCCTGGAGCAGCTGCAACGACTGTGGCAGTGTAAGATAGACCGGCTGCAGCGGTTGCTGAAGTCCCATGGCGCGCCACTGTACCAGCAGCAGCAGCAACAGGGGAGTACTGGGTTCTCAGGCGCCATACACAGTAGCAGCAACAACAGCTGTTTCAGCTATCTTGGGGACTTCTGCGGCTCTGGTGCTGGGGTAAGCGCCATGCCAGATGAGCTGTGTGCAGAGCAGCTGATGCAGCAAATGGTGGATTTTGCTGGGATGGAGGGTTTAGGGGCGGCCTGCAGCACTGGCAGCTTTCTACAGCAGGGGCAGCAGGAGCTGATGGTGCCTTCAAGCCCTTGGCATGGCAGCTGGTATGACCATCAGCAGCAAGAACAGCAGCAGCAGTGCAGGAAGACTGGGTCAGCAGTTCTGGATCTTACCAAGCCTGGGGAGGCTGCCAGTCCCCATGACAGCTGCACTAGCTCCCCTATGTTCAGTTTGCAGCAGCAGAGCTTGTCAGGGTGCCTGCCTGCCGCTCCTGCTGCTACACCAACAACACCTCTCTACCCAAGTCCCTTCCAACCTCCTGTTTCCCCAACTGCAGCAGCAGCTGTTGGGTGTGTAGGGTTGGCAGATGCACAGGCATGGTTGGGTGCAGTGCGCAGGGAGGTGGAAGGGCTGGTGGGTGTGATGGTGACCATGATGATGGGGTCTAGTCTGAAGTGGCAAGCGTTTATGGAGATGGATATGGCAACTGGGCAGCCATCAGCTGCACGACAGCTCAGGGGCCACTGGGGGAGGATGCTGGTAAGTGACACTGCGGCAATGAGACATAGTCAGAGGTACCATAACAAGCAGAGATCTGCATGAGAGAGGGAATATTAAAGTTCTTGCAGTTTTGAGGTGCTCAGCAGGCACACACAGGAGTGGTTAGCAGTCATGTGTGTCAGGTTTGTCTGGCCATCGGCTGAAATATGCAAGTGAAGAGCAGTACTTGCTAAGCAAAATCAGTTTTGCAGCGTTTTGATGCATGTCCACAGGAAACGCGGTAGTCACAGCCATTAACCCTGCTATACCGCCACAGCCATTAGTCTTGCTAATTTCAAGGCGCCATGGTATGCTTATGTATAACATAGCCTGCCGCTATTGTTGTTTCTGTATCACACTTTTTGTTCAGTTATCTGTGCCTTGTATTGCTTTCCCAGGCATCCCTTCAGCTTGAGCCCGAGCAGGTGCAGGAGGCTCTGACACTCCTCCGAGTGATACAGGAGGCGCACACCAACAGCAGCCAGCGCTGCACATTAGTCCAGCTAGCAGAGCTCACAAAGAAGGTGCTTGGGGAGCTGCTGCAGCCAGTCCAGGCTGCCTTGGCACTCACAGGAGCTTTCCCTGGGGTGCTGGATGTGTGGGACCTGCTGCTGCTGGTGGAGGGGCGGACTTATAGCAGCATGGGAAGGCAGGTCACTACCATGTGAGCAAGCAGCTGGCTGCTGAAACATGAGAAAGAGGGGTGTTCTGTGGCGGCAATTCTGTGGGCCCTCCTGCTGCTGCTTGTTGAGTGCTGGACATGGCGGTATCTTTTGTGGGGACCCACCTTGAGGGGTTGATACATGGCTGATACTGCAGCATTTGTCGGGCTTTTTGCATCTTTGCTGGGACTTGTGTTGTCCATCAAATGGGTTTGAGGGTGTGGTCAGCAGACTCCAGTCTGACCAGTTTTCATCAATGCTTGTTGCTTGCAAGCTTGCAAGCTTGACACGAGGAGTTTGATCGTACAATAATGTAGCTATGCAGGCCATCTACCTGCATAACTTCAGTGTTCAATGCATCGTTGGTTTATGGGAGGGTCTGGCTGTGGGTAGATGTGCCCACCATCTGTTGGGGGAATAACATGGGGCAACAGCAAGCATCAGCTCAGGGCAAAAGCAGCAACCGTCTAGCACAGTGTGCTTCGCTGCGTATGCAACAGCAGGAACCAAAGTCTGCGGGCCGGGGTATTTTCCATCTATAAATGTCTAGGATATGCCTCACTCCAAGCACTGTTTGATAACACCGTCCTGCTGTTGCCTGCTGCTCCATGCTCTCAAATGTGCTTGTTATGCATGCTCCCATGTGCGACTGCTTTGGTGCTGCATGGATAACCTGGTCTGCATATGTCTACATTACAGAGGGTACAGGAGGACTTTTCTGTCCCGCAAACGGTCTCTGGCATTTGCCTTGGCAGCATCTTTATATTTGGGGTTGCATCTTGGCCAGTCATCAATGTGAAGAGCACATTTCCTATTTGTATAGGACCAAAAGTTTACATTCATTCATGGGGGGTCAACAGTCGAGTGGAAGCCTGGTCTGCAGTGAAGCTGGCTTTGGAGCAACTTCAGGCACTGAATGGCATCGATAGCAAGTTAAGATGTGTTCTTCAGTGGCAACACGTGTCCCTGCAGTGTCTTCTCCAGCAGCCGACAGTGCACACAGGGGCGCCTAGCTCCTCTTACTGTCAGTGCTACTGCAAGGCACAGTGCGGCTAAGGCGTTGGCTGCTCAGAAATAGCTATAGATCCTGCGCTTGACTTTGTTGCATGGATCTGTTGACCAACTTCACATGAAGCTTGTTGCATGTGTCAACAGCTTGCTTACCAGGAGCAGAGAGTGACTTGTTATTTGGAGCAAGTGATTAGCTCTGGATATCTAGAGCAATTGAGGCGTCCAACAGGTGCTCAAAAGTTTGGATTTGGAAGTGGCAGCTTGATTGTTGAGGGATGGTTAAAATTGCAGGCGATGTGCTCAGGGGCGGGGTTCTCTGCAATTGTTTGTGCTGCAGCATGTGGCAAATTGATACTGGGCAATCTCTCTGGGGTAATACCTCCTTGCAACTCTTGGCTCTGTAGCCAAAACATGTTCTCTTCTTTACTGCTTTCTGCTTTGTGGGAACCCGGTGGAGTGTCTCTGATGTTGCCTTCGTGTTCCTGTTTATATGGTGGGTCAAAACTTGCTTAAACATATGTGAGACTGAGTACTTAAGTGGGCCTTTGCCTTCTGCATATAATATCACACAGTAGCTGGAGCTGGACTTGTGCTACAACACCTTATTTGGTTGTTATCATCTGTTCGGATACCATGGGATCGACGTGCATGTTGGCATGTTATGCAGCAAGCTTCATGTCTTGCTTGTGACCAGATGGGGGAGTGTGCTTATTGCAAGGATAAGAGGATGCATATGACACTACAAGCATCTGTTGATGAGGTCCTGATGTACTGCTACTTCATCTGCCGCGGCTGTCATTGTAAGTATTGGCACTTTTGATTGATAAGCACCAGGGACCTGGCCAGGTGACACCGTTGATCATTCGTAACAGGCTCGTAACAGAACTGCTGCATAACCTAGCTCAAGGTGACATTATTTGGTTTATTGTTATGGTGCGTCAGTGAAGTTCAAATGTTTGTTATAATTTCATTTTGAGGCACATTTGGAGAGGTAGCAGCAACAACAGATCATTTCTCACTAGAATTCGATGCTCTATGCGTCAAGCGATGGTCCATGTGTCCGCTGCTCAATCATGATTAATCAATACTGGACTCACATAATCGCTTGAGGGCTGGCAGACACATTTTAGTGACGCGATGGGGGGTTGGCAGGACTGTGTTGAACTGGATCAGAGTGGCAGCAGGTTTCTATGGCATAGGTCCAAAGGTATAGGAGCAGTGTTTGCAAAGCCAGCAGGCCAAACCACACTGGTCAACGCCCGGCAGTGGGCCAGGTGCATGGTGGCTGGCATTAGTTACAGGCATGTTGGCTGCTTCATTGGTAGGATGGGCACATCGCAGTTGTGCGATGTTGCTCCTGTTGAATGAGACCCGCACACAGATTTAATACCAGGTGCACCTGTTTTTCTCCTGCCTCCCTTCATTATATTGAGGAGAGTCAGGTTGCAGTATGTATGTGCTCGCTTGGTGCCAGGAGTGTAAAAGGAAATTCTAATCAGGCGAGGTGGCTAAAAGTCGGCGGGAGTGTAGCAGCGGAGCATACCCATACATACATAATCCTGTTATCATCCTGCAGCAGGGCAGCGTTTGTGGTATAGTTGAATGCGCCAAGTGATGGCGAGCCAGTGCATGCATTGGAGGAGAGCAGGATGCAACCATGGGTGTTTGATTGAGTCTCTCATGTGTGGACAGCAAGACATATAGTGTGTACTAAGGTATGTGGTTTGGGTGCCTGACTGCTGCTGGATGGGAATCTGCTCTAGAACTTGGCCCTGGAGGACACTCCGCTTACTTAATTGTACGTTGCAAAGTCTGTGGGAATGCTTTTGATATAGCTCGTTGGTTGCGTCACTGAAGTCCTTGCTGGCAGGTGATGTCACGGTCACAGGAGACGGCGGAGCACTACTGGTGGTGATGGATCACCGCCGGGCGGGTGTCTGCAGACTCAAACAAACGTATTGCTGTTCAGGTGCAGGATGGCTGCATCATGATAATCGTAGCTGCCGTTAGCAACCCGGGCAGATTACTAGGTCTGTCCTTCCGCACGACTTCAGAGCGGTGGTGTCAAGCGACGCGATCGTGCAGTACGGCTGCGATCGTATGAGTGTACATAAACGTAAATGTGAAATCTCTGAGGGCTGGCTTCGTACCTTGTACGGCGTTTGTAAGTGCAACACGGAGGATGCCCTGCTGCACGTGTGCTTCACGTTTCAAACGGATTAGCAGGTGGCCTCGCGGGTGAAGCACTATCCCCCTGCCGGAAGCGAACGGTGGACCGTCGATTAGCGCTTTTCCTGCCTGAACTCTTTTCATAAAGGCGAAATTTATGACAACCATGCTATACTTACAAATGTTGATTGTATGGATCTTGGTAAAAAATCCTCATTGCGTCCGCCCATCTACTGAATATCATAGTTACCACCGCCGAGCCTGTCCCATAAACTGCTGCAGCCGAATTCGCGGCAGCAAATGCTAGTAGGGGGTCGTCAATTTGCGTTGAAACACCAAGGCACTGAACTACCATACAGTAGGGATCTCTAGTAGTCACAGCTGTTAGTAGTAATCGGGTACATCTGCATATCATGCACTATCATGTCACTGCTGAGCAAATGCAAGAAGGATTAGTCCCAGAAGCCACGTGCTTTAACAGCCCCATATGCACCAGGGTTTTCCCAAATAACGTCCCATGGATATGGAAATAAAAGATCATCCGCCCTGAACCCATGACTTGAAGTGGTGCTGAATGCAGCCAACCCGCCTTCCGCACTCAGTTGCACATGCTACACTAACCTGTATGCTGGGGCTGAAACACAGACCATCCAAAGGCAGCTACATTGACCCAACCAACCACTCCCAGCAACCAGAATTCACCGGCTCATACAGATCCCCCAACCTGTACCATACACATTCCGGCCAAGTTCCTAAAGCTCTTTTGCACATTTCTCTGTCCACCCTGCCTAGCCTCTTGTCAAACGTGAACAACCTGCGAGCAAGGCAGGAGCCTGGCCCGAGATCGTCTGCTGATATCTGTGCACCCCCTGTGCGGGCCCAATAAGGACCCATTCCTCCTACAATCTTCTGAACATATAGAGCCCTCCTAGTAAGGGCCCACTGCCTTAACGTATGCAAAAAGGGATTTACCCCCTTCTCTACGTAGTTCTCTCTCTCGCTCTCCCTAGCCCTCCTAGCAAGGTCCCCACGTTCATCTTACAACGTACCATCAGCTCGTACAGTCAACAATCATAGCATTGTAGCGCTCCACAAACTCAGCAGCAGAGATCCCAACCTTCAAATCCACCTCGCCTGCCCCTAACCAGAAGTAATCAGGCAGCAACTTCAAAATTTGATGGCTGATGATAATCGGCAGCGGCGTTTTAATACCGATAGGGCTCACTGCATTGTGCTCATAGCCACTGAGGTCATCGGAGAGGTCCCCGGGGCAGAGGCGGAAGTTGAAGTACTGCTTGCCAAACTTGCCGTGGTTTAGCTTGTGGATGTGGTTCTTCAGCTTGTCTGCATGGATGGCTGCGGTGTACTGCAGCAAGAACGCAACAATGGCAAAAGCAGATGACCCAGTCAATAACAGATTATGAAGCAACATAATGCAATCAGGCAAGCAAACTGCAGTAGGGATGCACGATTGATAAAATTAGATCCACCAGTAGATACCTGAGCATGAAGCGGGATGAAGCAATCAACCAGGTGTATTGCAACAGGACGCACCCATGGTGGAAATCAATGGATTAGTAACTGAAAGAATGATTCGAAGTGTAATGTAAGTTAAGCGATGAGCATATGTACTGCTATGCCAGGAGGGAAATACAGGGATCGGGACGCTTCAAAAAAAAGACGTCTCAACCAGTCCTGATACTTGCCGCTACGTTCAATCAAGCTAGACAGCAGCGCATGCTTACAGGAACCTATACATGTGGACAGGAAGAGGCTGTTCCCAACAGCTCTGAGTTGCCAAAACCCTAAGCCTGCCCATCGCCGAGTTGCCTAAACCCTAAGTTCCAACCTCCGGGTAGAACCCCACCACCTACCTGCACTATGACCACATAGTACTTGCTGTTATCTGGGTCCTCCCATCCCTGGACATCTGGATGCGCCCTTGTGTTCACCATGATCATGCTTTTGCATAGATGGTGGATGCTGGCCGCGTTCAGTATGTTCATACGGTATTCGTAGGGCTTGGCATAGTAGTCTGGAGGTGCGCGTACAAACCTGTGGGGGTTGCAGCACAGGACAGAATTTAGCCAGTACATCGCTAGCCTCTGATCTATGGAAACACATGTACTCCGATGTTAAGGAGTCCAACGCAGACTAGATTTACTGCCCAGATGTGCCGTGTTGTTTAGTTCAGGCCTTAAAATGTGAATGCTTGAATGACGTCGTTGCCACTGCCCACACACGGCTGTGCTTGTAAAACGCCAACTCCAAACCCCCAGGGTTTAGTGACTAACAAGTCAGGAAAGCTACAGGGCATGATCCTTTGTAAAAGCACTGTGGGATGTTTGATAGGCGGTCAAAACTCAGACTTGATCGTTGTGAACCAACCATGAAAGAGGTATCAAAATACTGCCTCGATCACAGGGCCATCAACATGTACACGAGAGCAGCAGCAGCAGCGGCAGCAAGCAAGCAGATATCTTCAAACGAGCCAAGTACCAGCACTGCATAAACTGCTACCCAACTAAGCATGGGGGCCTGCATACATTCTAAGCCCAAGACTGGGTCTTTACCCAGGTGCATTCACAGGAAGACACCAGCTTTCCTTACATTAACCTACCCTATCATTTGTTATTTGCGTTCTAGTGATGTTGTGTGGGTGAGTTGGTAGGTATACGTACTGACCTAAAGTCTGTAAAGCCCTTGTCATAAAGCTCTTGGGCTAGGCGTGCTTGGATAGGGCTGGCGTCCACCAGGGCTGCTTGTAGACACTTCTCCCGCTGCTGCTGAGCTGCTGCCTCAGGGCTGATGGAAGGAGCTGCTGCAGAACCCTGCACGGAAACGGCACAGTTAATATCCAAAATATGTGCTTCTGGGAGCGGTCCGTGAACTAGCATTGTGTTGGGAAGGTGGTATCTGGCAACTTTCTTACTTGAAGGGTTTGTTGCTGGGATTCCAGGAGGCACTTCAACGGAGATCGGCAAATGATACATATTATCCCAGTATTGCAAACGTTTATGTAAGTTAAAATGCCGGCAACCTCAATGGATCTGAATGCCTTAGGCCTGAGGGCTTACAAGGCCAAAGGCGTGGACTTCTCTGCAGGTCGTATCTCACTCGCACACGGCGGCCGCTAGCACTTACCTCTCCTGCATTACTCTGGGCTTCCAGAGTTGCAACCCTACGGGCGATGTCCTGGAATCGGTCGACTAAGGCAGCAATGGCCTCTAGTGCTGTGAGGCGAGCAGCTATGCCCTGGAAGCGCTGCTGCAGCTCCAATACCTCTGACATGGTGCCTTACACTAAGGTGTAGAATGTTCACAAGATCTGCAGGTTCTTGTGGACTTCGGTATAGCCGTGAGCAGTACGAAGACACGCAGGCCAAGCATGATCTTGAGGTAGGAGTTTGGTGACTGGACTTAAATAAACTCCACAGCGACTAGCAGGGGGGTAAACGTAATGTGACAGGCAAGCCTACAGGGACAGGCCAATACAACAAGCCAATTATTAGCCAGTTGCAAGTGTCAGCGGTGTCACTACGCTGGTGACTGCGGGTTGCTGTCGGAACTGTGACCGTCCCAGTCCAGGGGAAACATGCTTTTATGGTGCCGGACGCGCTCATGTAAGCATCTTAAGCACCACTAGCATGGAATGGTTTGTCTGGAATACTCTACATGTATTGCCAGATATCCCTGCTTAGACCCTGTGCCAATCTTTCAGAGGGAAAACACAATGACAAACGTTCAGATTGGGTCTCCGTTTGGCAATCTTACTGACCATCATCCAGATACGCGTGTGTTCCTGCTGGCAGAGGATGCATTGGCTCGTAAGGGCGTGGACATGGGGGAGCTCACAGGCTCGACGATTGGCATTGCCACTACCGCTAAGCATATACAAGAGGCCGCTGAAATGGTTAACACTCAAGCCGTTGGCGAAATGGCCCCTGCTGTGCTGAACAGTGTCGTGAGGGCCCTGAAAGCAGCTGGACCTAGGCTCCTCCATCTTCCAGCTGAGGCCAAAGCAGACTTCGACGCGGATTGCTGCCTGCTGTGCGTCTACGAATGGTGCAAGCTCGGTAATCAGATACTGATTAAAACTGCTGCCCCATCACCTCCGTCAGATTCACTGCTCTGATCGTAGCTTTGCAGCCTGGCAGCACCTCGCCACCACCTCAGGCCAAACCACTCAAGCCGCTAACTCTGCTACGAGGGACCCCGCCTAATTGGCTCTTGCTTCTGCCACCACTGCTGCAGGCGTCCATATACCCGTCGTCTGGGTCCAAGAGCCACTATGCGCCTCCTGCAAAGCCGCCTCCAGACCAGATGGCAGACGCCTGCTCAAGTGTGCTGCATGCCACATGACTTTGTACTGCTCCAAGGACTGTCAGAAGTCCCATCGCAGGCAGCCCAAGCCAGGTTGCCTGGCAGCAGCATCCCTCGGTGACAGCTTTAGGGAAGCAATCCTTAGTAGGTGGGAGCACCCACAGGTGGAATCAGGTGTGGTCAATAGGGTTTAGGGTTTGAGGTTTAGGGTCAGGGGATAGGGTTCAGGGTTTAGATTCCCTGCCTGAAAGCATGACCGAAGCAATTCCGTAACAGATGGGAGCACCCGGAACAGCTGGAGTCAGGGATGATCCAATGAAGCATCAGCAGCAGTAGCAGTAGCAGTAGCAGTACTAGTGATCATGTCAGAGGATGCTATGGACTGTTGCTGCTGCTGCTGCTGCCAGAAACAGCAGTGGCAGCAGCAACAGCAGAAGCAGTAATTTCACAGGGGCTTTCTTAGTGCTGTGGTTGCTGCACCCAAAGCGGCACAGGTTAGAACCAGCAGCAGCAGCAGCAGCGGCAGATCCAGACTCCCTTGACATCACAGGAGTGAGGCCCCCTAGGCCCCAGCATGGCTGCTGCTGTTGCTGCTGCTGTCACAGTAACGGTTCCAACATGGTCATCTCCAGCAGCAGTAAGCTAGCAAGCAGCTTCAACTTGCACCAGCATGAGGTGCAGCAATGGGGCAGCTGCTAAAGTAGCAGCAGCCCAGCAGTGAAGCTCCTGCTCCTGCAACTGCAGCAGAATGCGGCAAGCCCCACCTAAGTGGTTCCTTAATGGTAGGGTATTGGCAGGGTAGGGTATGGCAGTGTATTGGCAGGGTAGGGTATTGGCGGGGTATTGGCAGGTGCCGAACCCGCAAATACCCTACCATCAGGAATCACTTAGGTGGGTTGAGGTACTGCCTGAGTGGCAAGGGAGCACTACACAGCAGTGGCAGCAGTGTGCAGAGGTGGAAGACACAGCAGTGGCAGTCGCACTGTCCCCTCGGCGTAGTCACTAATGGTCTACTGCCTTCTTTCGGAGAAAGAAATAGCCATGTACGGCCGGATCGAACTATGTTTTGCAGCTGCAGCGCCAGGACAGCAGCTGCAGTTGCAGCAGGGACAGCAGCTGCAGTTGCAGCAGGAGCAGCAGCAGCGGCAGCAGCAGCCAGTTGCAGCCGCCATGGCAACGGGTGACTGCTGCTGTTGTAGCTGCTGCGACAGGTGAAAGATGGGAGGAGCTGCAGGTCTTGTTGTTCCTGCTGCAGAAAAGCATGTAGCAGCAGAGTCAATGATGGGGGTGGCTTTGTATTATGATCGTTAGTGGGGTTGAGTGCTCAGCAACGTACGGTACTAAGCACCTGACAGTGCTCCTGCATCAGGGGCAGCAATGTGCGCGCTTGGGAACGAGTGGTATGTCCTTCAGGGAAAGCATGATTGAGGCATAAACTGATTGCATGACATCCGTCCTTCATGGTGCTTGCTTCTTGTAGCGAACACGTAATGAAAGCTGCTGCATCTCAAGGTGATCTTGCGCACTGATCCGACGGGGCAGGGGGTTATGGCAGTAGTAATAACTGAGACAACCACATATCAGAGGGAAGCTATGGCAGTGGCACAGCTGCTTCATAGGGGGGGTAGCTCAATTGGTAGAGCAGAGGACTTCGAATCCTCAGATCCGGTGTTCGAGTCCCGGTCTCCTCGCCGCCCTTAGCCGGGGCCTCTCAAGAAAAGGTTACAGGTATCCGCGTTGCCTATACAATGGATTCGTCTGTTCAATGGGCTAACGGTCTGATCAACTGGGCAACACCGTCGCCGCAAGGCCGTCCGATGAGTCAGTCTGACTTCCGGTCTTGGACCCGGACGTTAAAATTGGTTTGTTTTTTTTTTGTTTCAAATCTGGAAGCCTTTCTCTGCATGGTCTTGTTTAATTGTGCATTGGAGGTTACTGAGTTGGCATGGGCTTTACTTCAGATTTAATTGATCGAAGATGGTTACTCCAGTGTTGTCTGAAAAGCGTTGGACGGTGTTCAGCATCAGAACGGCGGTGTCTGCCTTAAGTACATACCTGAACACTATTGAAGCCGTAGCATGCCTCCTTTGTACAAGTAAATATCTATGAGAAAATTATTTGGACTGCGTTCAATCAATCATCAATCAATCAAAACGCAAGACCAGCAATGCCAATGGCCAAACAAACCTAGGCCACAAACACAAGGCTCCGGGTGGGTGGGGGGGGGCCTTGGGGTCGGGTTCGGTGGGCCCCTCGGGTGGTTCGGGGGCCCCCCCCGACCCCCCCCCCCCCCATCACGAACCCACGACCCCCGGGTGGGGGGCCCCCGGGAAGATTCGACATGTTCGCTTGCTAAGTGCCATTCTGCTCGTATGCCCTGTATTACTCGCTTGTTTTCCCTGTATTTTCGCGAGTATGCCTACTTGTCACCTAGGTCCTTTTACTTGTAATTGTTGAGCAGCCTATGCAGCTTAGTATGCATTCGGACTCGTTTAGGTCAGGGGGAGGCAGGGAAGGGGAGATAACGGCCAGGCATACCGCATACGAGTGGAAGTGCTTTCAGAATTAGCAGTGTAAGAAAGGTCTCAGGTCTACTTGTATCCGCCTCGCTCGAATTCGCAGCCCTTTAGCTCTCTATTACTCGCTATTACTCAACACACCACACTAACAAACCCGGTTGGAGTCAAGCTTGGGTGCTGCACGGCCCAGAGGGCAGTGCAGTGGTCTCTCTTAAAACACAAGGCTCCTGATCACAATCACGAAGCCACACAACCGATGGTGGATTTACCACACACAAGCTGAGGCTAGATGCAACGGCGTGCACACCAAGGGGAAACAAACACCACCACTAAAACCCAAAACCTGCTCCACTTCCATCACACATGGGACTGCGTTACTGAGGTAAAATACCCTGGGAAAGCGAACGGGGTTCTATGGTCTGAAGAAAAGGCCACGGAGACATGACAGAACACACTTCAATGTTCTGCCATCTCTCCATGTCTCTTGGGAGCCTTGGAGGTTCCCCAGCCATGGTTGAGTTGAGCGGGGCAACTAGAAAGAGGCAGGAGTCACTGAGTGCAGCTATCTATTTACCAAAGTTACTCCGGGTACGTCAATGGGCATGTGAATGGGCGCTAAAGGCCAGCACGGGATCCAGGGTGGGCTGGTGGCAGCCATTGGGCTCTATGCTTTGACAACCTGATGATTAGCCTCTTCAGACAGCTGTGCGATACGTTGTGTCCCGTGGTGCGCAGCAGCAGCTTGCCTATCGGGAGGGGGGCCAGCTGTTGCTGGGCTGGTCTATAGCACTCCATGCTTGTGGCCAGCCATTATGGTTGATGCAACTTTCTCTTTGATGCTATTTGTGGACTGGCATTAATGGACTGCTGTGTCCCATCATCCGCACCTGCCTGCAATCACTAGGAGCGTTGCCTTGACCTTTCAGGGATTGATTCGGCCACATGCATTCCATGTTGGTTGGGTCTGGTTGCATATATCCCTCTGTGGTTGAGTCCTTTGCATGGTTCTTGTACATCTCCAGCCCGTGGTAATCGTCATTGTTTGCCATGCCATTGCAACCGATGGAGGAGTGGGTGGTGTTCTTGATCATGGGCTCTGTGTCGATAGGAGCGTTGCCTTAACTTTGAGGGATTGATTCGGCCACATTCCATGGTGGCCACATTCCATGGTGGTTGGGTCTGGTTGCATATATCCCTCTGTGGTTGAGTCCTTTGCATGGTTCTTGTACATCTCCAGCCCGTGGTAATCGTCATTGTTTGCCATGCCATTGCAACCGATGGAGGAGTGGGTGGTGTTCTTGGTCATGGGCTCTGTCTTGCCTGGATACATGTTTCGGTATCAGTACTGCTTGGTTGGTGGTCTGGAAGCCATTGTGTTTGGATCCATCCGATGGTGTGTTTGGTCGTTTCGACCTAGCAGCCCTTTGCGGTTGCCACACCTTAAATGTTTGTTGTTGTTGTAAAGGGAACTCTGACCATCAGTATGTGGACCTGTTGCGGGGGCTCTTGGCCGTGCGCTGTTGTGAGCATGATTCTCATTTGTTAGCTGACACTTGGTGGCCTCTAACTCTAAAGGGTGCCACCCGGAACAAGCAGTGGTTTACAGGAGCACAGGTTTGGAACTTAGGATGCCCTGTAAATCTGTAATTTCCAGCTCAAATTTGTTCCAAGGGTTTCCCAATGTGGAAGCTGTTTCAGAGTGAAGGTGGTTGCTGAGGGACACTTGCTCCTATTTCTAAACCTTGTGTTTAGGCTGATGTTGTCATCCATGCCGAAGATAACTCATACTCTGTTCCACCTCCCTCACTAAAGGTTGCCACCCGGGACAAGCGGTGGTTTACAGGAGCACAGGTTTTGGAACTTAGGATGCCCTGTAATGTCCAGCTCAAATTTGTTCCAAGGGTTTTTAAACCCGATGTGTATGCTGTTTTAGAGTGAAGGTGGTTGCTGAGGGACACCTCTGGTGTACCTTCAGGGGCCATTGAGGGGCAGCATTGAACCCCGAGAGTGGAGTGACTGAGGCCTACTGTAGGTCCATGACCAGCAGCAATTAGCAGGCCTTACTTCAGAACAGCAGCAGCTGGGGCGGCAAGTGCCATCAACGTCCCCTGGTGCTGCTGCTGGAGCAGATTTACCAGCAGCAGTAGCAGCAGCGAAGGTAGGGGGTTGGGAGGGTTCTGCGTCCTCTGAGGCTTATGTGGGGTGCCAGCGTGAAGGCTAATGTGGCCTCCATTGGAGCAGCAGCTGAAAGGCAGGGCGGCATTGGAACTGCTAGAGGGGTGGTTGAGGCCTACTGTAGGTCCATGACCAGCAGCGATTGGCAGGCCGTGGTTCAGAAACTGTTTCCTAGGGTTTATGGCCCAAGTTGGCACACCAGTCTGCATGCTTTTGTATGTGGTCTAGCTGCTAAGCTTGGGGAGGGAGGAGCAGCAGGTGGGGCAGCAGTTGCTCATCAGCAGGGGTGGGGCAGCAGAGGGGGAGCAGCAGGAGGGATTGCAACAGCGGGAGCCTCAGGACGGAAGGTAAACCAGCAGCATCAACCACCACCACAGCAACTAACAGCAGGCCAAGCAATCGGGCAAAATAGCAGCAACATCATGTGCTGGAGGTTATGCATGCCTTCATAGCAGCTGCCGTGCAGTCTGAGTCTGCTTATGTGCAAGCTAGCACTGTGGCTAGCGGCTCAAACAGCATGTCTGGATGAAAGCGTGCAGCTGCTGCAGGGTTTAGCACACCAGCTTCCTGCTGGAGTTTTGGCTGGGTGCTGCTGCCAGTTGTGAGCAGCTGCTGCCAGAATTGTACGATGAGCTACTTGGTGCTGCTCAGGTCCGGGTACAGGGAAGGGTTGCAGTAGCAAGAGCGCCACAGCAGCAGCAGGAGGTGTTGCTACAGCCACAAGGTTTTTTGGAGGTGTATTCTGGAGTGGAGGTGTGTGTGCGTTCCACCCACTTATGTGTTCTGGGCTCCGAATGGTAGTGGGCCTATCTATTTTAGGTAAGGGCCACTCCATTAGCATATGCAAGAAGGGATTTTCCCCCTTCTCTTTGTAGTTCTCTCTCTGTCTGTCTGTCTGTCTGTCTGTGTGTAAGTTCTGACTCAAATAGTGCAGCTGCATGGGACCATGCCAAGCTAAATTTAACATCTGACGGCTGTCTCTGGAGGAAGGTTGGTGAGCTAACACATGTGACTCGTTGAGTTTTGCGGGTGTATTGTGAATTGCAGCAGTGCGAGCAATTGTGCCTGAGATATACAACATGGATTGCGGCCGTATATCTATCTCATATGTATACAACATTGATGGTGGATAGTGAATTAGGAACCACCTGTCCCTGGTTATGACAGGCAACCATGGGTCCCTATCCAGCTGAGAGTGAGGCTCGTGCCACTGTATGTTGCCGTCTTAATACCAGTTTTGCCAGGATGGACGCTGTACCCACCGGCCGGGTGAAGATGCCTGCCATGGGGGTGTTGAATAGCGTGGACAAGAGTCAGGCCTCCGCCAGTTGCACGCATCAGTCTACTGTGTAAGGGCTGCAAATGGTCCGCTTCATGGTGACTAGAGATGCATGAATGTATGAGATAGATCACTGCACAGCTTTTGGGCCGTGCAGCACCCGCCACATGACTCCAACCATTCATAATTATATGAGAGATTGATATGTAGAGATTCATAAATGAGATATGTTATTGCTCAGCTTTTGGGCCCTGCAGCGGCCGCGGCATAACTCCATCCAGATTCCTAGAGAGGGAAGCGTGCTTAGGGAGTGCCACCTTTGTCGTATGATCGTTTGCTATGGTGTATCCGGAGGTTTTATCTGCAGTGGTTTGATGAACTGTATGTTGATGATATTCTGGTGTTGCTTCATTGATCCGTTTATGGTCCCATGAGCAAGACATGAAACCGCCCTTGGTAGGCATGCCAAGAAACCATTAATCGTCATTATTTGCCATGCCATTGCAACCGATGGAGGAGTGGGTGGTGTTCTTGATCATGGGCTCTGTCTTGCCTGGATACATGTTTCGGCATCAGTACTGCTTGGTTGGTGGTCTGGAAGCCATTGTGTTTGGATCCATCCGATGGTGTGTTTGGTCGTTTCGACCTAGCAGCCCTTTACGGTTGCCACACCTTAAATGTTTGTTGTTGTTGTTGTTGTTGTTGTTGAAACTGCTTGGCTTGCTGTTGACTGGGTCAACTGGTCAGCACATCGCAAGTCAAAATGGGCTCGCCTGACATACATTGGCTAGCAAGGGATCTAGGGTGGGCTGGTGGCAGCAATGGTGTGACTAGTCTTGGACAGGAACTTGAGTATGCCGTTGGAGCCTAAGTTGGCTCCTTGTGGGTGGCGCTGCCCCCACCGGCGCCCCGCTTTGACGGGGCCATTTGGTATTAGGTAACTGGTATGTGGTGTTTCCTGTTCTGTTGAGTGGGGAATGGGGTTCGCCCCCGGTGTGTTTGGGCGTTTTGGCGGCCTAGCTGCTTTGTGTGGCTGCCACACCTTACGTATTTGTTTGTTTGTAGGGTTTAGGGTACAGGGTACAACTACTTGGGGTCAGCAAGAATCTCATTATCGATGGTCAATTCCGGCTATCAAGGACCTGCCATCAGCGAATTTGATATATGTGAGCTCTTGGGACTATTCCACGGCTGGAATGTGGTCAGCCTGTGTACGGTCCATATTATTATTTCCCCACCCTGCCTGGCCGCTTGTCGACGGTCCATATGTGTGCATCCATCTGTCGGCACGGTCCGTGCTGCTGGCATTGGCCTGAAGGTGAGAGATCCAGTAGCTAGCTAGATTACATCCCGCACCATGATCACGCAGTCCTCATGCCACCCAAGGCAGCCGACTGAACGTTGCGACCCGTGCGTACCAAAGCCTGCCCGACCCACATCTGATTTTCGACAGAGCGAGGAACCTTCGCACCACTGCGGCCAGCTGGCTGGCTTCAAAGCTGCATCTTCGATCCGAACGAGATGGACACGTCAGACAAATGAGAGCGGTGGTGGGCCTCGGGAAGGACGATGATTGCCTCGGGCCGATGAACCGGGACGATGATTGCCTCGGGCCGATGATGATTGTCTCGGGCCGATGATTGCCTCGGGCCGACGCTCGCCTACGCCTCGTACCCATCGCTCTGAACTTCCTTGCCATATACTTAAGTAGGACTACCGTCTTAGCACGTCAACTTCGTAATACTTTATCGTAAAGAGCCTATTCTGCCTACGATATTTGGCCAACGAGTAAGGTAGTGCTGCCAGGAATCAAGGTAAGACGGACGCTCATCTAGAAGGATAGCTAGGTTTCTGGCATGGTCGGTACATAAATGGTGTGCTTGAATGTGACCTGAACTGCCGGATGAGCAGTTTGCGGGCAGTTGTCTACTTCTATCCGAAGCATGGTTCCACCATGTGGTCGTTACTTGGCTTGCCTCGGTGACATCGAACCATGGCAGAACCTTGCCAACAAGCAACCCGCCCAGCCAATTGTATTGAAGCGATGGAATACATATCGGAATCCCTAGTCTACCAAGCACTTTCAGTGCTGGCAGGTCTCATATGGCTGTGCAGAGTCTCATGCTCAAGACTGGGCCAAAGCTGTTCATCTTGCTGCAGTCCGTTGAATCGGCACCAGCCAAGGTCTCACAAGTTAAGACAGTCCACTTGATGCGCTGACGCACAGGTTGTTGCCTTGCGTAGGCAGTGCAGCTTCGGGCAAACCGCCCACTTCCCCAAGACCCCCAGCCATCACCTGGTTCTTCACCGCTGAGGGGGTGTGTCGAGGCAGGCGATCATGAAGAAGGCGGCTATCCTGTTCGGTGTCTTGGGCCTGGGAGTGACGTGGTTGGATGACTCCGTCCTGGCCTCTCCCAGCAAGTACAAGGAGACATGGTCTGCATACTACCCCAGGTCAGTTTACAAGCACAACAGCCGGCACTGTGTGGTATTGCATAAAGCGATCTCTACAACGCAACCTGCCTAATTCTTGGTTTGGAGCTTACCGCGAGCTTCAGTGGGTGAAGTACTGCCGGTACTGCCGGTATGGCTGGTACAGTCACTCAGAGCATGATCCTTCAGGAGGTTCCTATGTTCAGCATCGCCTTACAATAGGTTGGCGTCTCTTAGGTCTCTGCACTGTCGTGGCCTAGCTACGCTGTCACAGGGTGCCCAAGCCCAACTGAAGCTCTGTCAGCACTTGGACTGATACGGGGGTCACATGTGGCGGTTAGCTTGAAGCCGTGAATCAGCATGTCAGACTGTAACTGTCGTATGCAGCTCCACCTGCGTACTAGTAACTCTCAACTACCAAGAAACAGGACATCATCTCGTATGCGCTATGTACTAGCTCCTTTTTCGTGAACGCTACTTTGGAAAAGCTGACTTTCGTCATTGCTTGCTTATTGCTGCAGGACCTGGTCCAGGCACCTGATGCAGGCCCAATGCAACAACCAGGACGTATGCGATGGTGGAGCTCCTTGCTGTGTAAGTTGCCAACCCTACATATCAGCTGTCGCATGGGCGTCTTGGAAAGACTGACTGTCTGTAAGGCACTGTATGGGAGAGCTTCTGGTGTGCAGATTTACCAGAATGGCTCCCATGGTCAGCCATGGATGGAGGCTTCTGGTTCCACAAACTTCACAGCATTTTCAAACCCTGAACCCTAAACATAGAACTGTTGCTTTTCCCCAGGCTTCACCGCATGAGTGAAGCATCCGGATACTTGAGGTGCATAAAATCGGAGTTAAGACACATGAAATTTCTGAGAGAAATTTACTTGTTTGTCCTGCGTATCAATAGTGCAACATGGCACCCTGCCATGCACCCTGCAGGGATCCATCCACTCATACAAGCAGCTAGTGTTCTGCTTCTGTGAAGATGATGGGAGCGTGGACATTGATGGCATGGCAAGCATGACCCGATGATAGCGATGGTGTTATGCAACGTGCCCTTGCCTCTGTGCAGAAGTATCTATTGTCACAAGCACAAACCAATGTCCCTTCCCCCTGTTTCTCATGAGTTTCCTTTATCAAGAGCATGGCTGCATTGCAAAGACCTTAGAGCTAATCCAAGGTGTATGTGCGTTTGCCTATGCAGAACTCCATTGCGTCACCTAGTCCTGCATGCCCAAACCCTGCCACCTACACGGCCTGCCCTCAAGGCAACTCAACGGCAGTGGCAGGCACATGCAACTTTAGCTGCGCTATCCCTCCAGCTATCCCTGGCAGCTTTGAGTGCACCTCAGGCGGAAGAGTGACCAAACCGCTGACCAGAGGCAATAATGTCACACTGCCTGGTGGTGTGCCCTTTGGCACCATGACCTCCTACTTTGTGAGGATTGGAGGAGTGCTGAACGCCTGCCTCACCACGGAATTTGCCACCACCTCATTGTATGAAATCTACAACTTTGGAGGAACGTCTAACGACAATAGCCTGTGGGTGTACATCGGTAGCACCTCTATTGGCAACGATATCACTCCAAACTCTGGGTCAATCTTCAACAAGAACTCCCCAGTGCTCAAGTGCTACAGTCGTTGCCGGGACGTGTCAACACTGCCGGTCAACAGCAATGTGTACTTCTTCGTGCATGCGTACCTAGATGCATATAACAGCGAGACCTGTGCCCTCACCCCCTTTGGCAGCAGCACGACTTCTGGGTGTGGATGCAAAGCAAATAATGGCTGTGCTTGCCAAGGTTCTATTGGAGAGTGGACAATGACCGTCCCAGACTGCCCAGGTAAGTTCAAGGGAGACAAGATATTGCATTGCCAAAGCAAATGCTGTGCGGGTTCAAGTGTGCGCATGTTAAAAGGGGAAACTCCCATACTGCCTTCTGCATTCGTATTAGTCCTCTTGGACTGTCTCAAATTGCCCTGGTAAGTAGAATATATTGTGTGGCCATGGAGCGGACTTCAACGCGGCTTGCAATGTGTGCATGTCAAGAGCGAGAACTTCCACACTGTCTTGCATGGCTATTTCCTTGCTGTGCTCTGGCCAACCGAAGTTGCTGTTCTGTGATTGGGCAGCTCCTGTCTGCGTTACACCAACGGTGACACCTCAAGGCCCCGTGACGATCTGCTCCAATAATGTCGCTGGAGACAATGTGTCTGTCACATTCACAGTTGGGGGCGCAGACAGTATGTCTGCAGTCATGACCCCATCTAACGTTGCCTGTACTCTCAGTAAGTTTCTGGAGGAGGGGGCTGGCCTGTAGCTTGGGCATTTGGGCTCACCTGGGTCTTGTGCCTGCATATGCAACTAGGCTTACGGTTGTGACAGGTTATAGCCATCTTTGAATAGCCTGGTCACGTTGGCTCTTTTTACTGTAATCTGCTTTCCTGGCCTGCATACTCCACATGTCCTCCTATGGAGTTTGTCGTGCGCAAAGAAACATGGCAAAGTAGTACTCAGGAGTGCAGTCCCATCACAACCGAGACATAGCAGGAATTTTGGGTGGTATATGTTGGTAATTTGGCAGAACCCTATCTTGGTGTGCATAGCTGAAGAAGTCCTTTTGCTTAAGGCTCCATGCCTGCATGAGGCCTCCTACCCAACGTCTAGTCCACACAAGTGCTCTTGTGCCTGAACACTGTTTGTTGTTTGCTTTGCCTCCCATCAGCGCCACCAAGCACCACAACGCCTGCCACGGTGATTGTGACGTGTCCCAAGTCCGCTTTTGCAAGCAACCCTACCCAAACCATCACTTTGACAGCAACCAAGCAGGCAAGCAGCGGTACATCAACGTGCACGCAGACAGGTTCTGTGACGTACACCCTGAAGGCCACCCCCACTGTGACTGCCCCTGTGGATGACAGCAAGTGTGTTGAGGCAGATGACACCAGCGACATCATCATCACCGACTGGACTGCCACTGAGGGGTCCACCCTGACTGTCACACCTGTTGGATGCACGGCAGGTGAGGGAAACCACATCGCTAATGACACATGCTGCCATGGAAGGTCTGCTAAAGAGTGTAGGCGGAGTCGGTGTATTGGAACCCCGTGGGATTTGGGCAGAGTCTGATGGTTCTGTAATTGACAGCATTAGAATTGTATTGTGTCTGAATTTGGCTACTCCTTTCCCAAGCTCAGAAGAGTTACGGAGCTGAGAGAGCTCCAGGGCATCTGCCATTACCTCTTCATAATGCAGCATCTTTGGGGAAAGGAGGCTGATTTTCAAAGACGCCATGATATAAAATTCAGGTGGACCCCCTGCGACCAACCACCCAGCCCTTGCACCCCTAAAACCCCTCTTGTTTGGCTCTTGTGAGCCTCCAGGGATATACGAAGGGTGTCGAGTGCTTTACCCCTATAAAGACTCAACATTTGCACAAGAAGGAACACATAGGAGGATCATTACAGCTAAGCGGTCCACTGCTAAGCAGTAGGTCCCCGTTGGATCCCCACCAAGCAGGGTGGGGTCAAGAACTTTTCACAGTGGGGTCTTAATGCATCCCCTACTACATGCTTCCAGAACAATGCTATTCTCCCCGTCCATTCTGCTCCGCCATGTTGCTTCTGTAGATTCTGTTTCTGATTCTGGCTGCTCCATTCCCAAGCCCAACAGAATCAGCGAGTAGGGAGAGTTATAGAGAATGGCCCCTGGCAGGGTTGCCATCAGGCTCTATAGACTTGCAGAGTCATCAACCTAAGAGGCCGTGACCCTGCAACTCTTTCTACTTTGCTGAGGCTCAAGACGGGCAGGGAGGGGCGGGGGTTGTGAGTACGGTGCATGCCGGGTGCCACCTTTTGTTAGTTCTGTCAATGGGGACTGCATGCTGTTGGGTAGCTACCAAGACCATTTTGATATGTACACACAATGGGTGTCGCCCGCGTGCTGTGCCTTCAAAGCCATGCATCTTTCCCTCTCTCATCTTCTCCACTTCTCTTCTCTGCTGTTGCAGCCTTTGGCACTGGCACTTCGGTGACCGTCACTTGCACCCAGGCGGCACTTGAAGGTGCCAATCCAGGGACTGTTACACTTACTGTGACCAAGGATGGCTGCAGTGCCTCTGCTAGCATGGAGTACACCCTGAAGGCCACCCCCACTGTGACTGCCCCTGCGGATGACAGCAAGTGTGTTGAGGCAGATGACACCAGCGACATCATCATCACCGACTGGACTGCCACTGAGGGGTCCACCCTGACTGTCACACCTGATGGATGCACGGCAGGTGAGGGAAACCACATCGCTAATGACACATACTGCCATGGAAGGTCTGCTAAAGAGTGTAGGGAGTCGGTGTAAAGGGAACCCCGTGGGGTTTGGGCAGAGTCTGATGGTTCTGCAATTGACAGCATGAGAATGTTTATTGTGTTCGGATTTGGCTACTCCTTTCCCAAGCCCAGAAGAGTTACAGAGTGAGAGAGCTCCACAGCATCTGCCATTACCTCTTCATGATGCAGCTTGTTTGGAGGGGGGGGGGTGGAGGGTGATTTTCAAAGACCCCATGATGTAAAGGTCAGGTGGACCCCCTGCAACCACCCACCCACCCCTTGCACCCCTAAAAGCCCTCTTGCGTGGCTCCTGTGAGCCTCCAGGCGTATACGAAGGGTGTCGAGTGCTTTAGCCCTATAAAGACTCAAAATTTGCACAAGAAGGAACACATAGGAGGATCATTACAGCTAAGCGATCCACTGCTAAGCAGTAGGTCCCCAGTTCGATCCCCACCAAGCAGGGTGGAGTCAAGAACGTTTCACAGTGGGGCCTTCATGCATCCCCTACTACATGCTTCCAGAACAACGCTATTCTCCCCGTCCATTCTGCTCCGCCAAGTTGGCTTCTGTCTATTCCGTTTCTGATTCTGGCTGCTCCATTCCCAAGCCCAACAGAATCAGGGAGTAGGGAGAGTTATAGAGAATGGCCCCTGGCAGGGTTGCCATCAGGCTCTATAGACTTGCAGAGTCATCAACCTAAGAGGCCGTGACCCTGCAACTCTTTCTACTTTGCTGAGGCTCAAGACGGGCAGGGAGGGGCGGGGGTTGTGAGTACGGTGCATGCCGGGTGCCACCTTTTGTTAGTTCTGTCAATGGGGACTGCATGCTGTTGGGTAGCTACCAAGACCATTTTGATATGTACACACAATGGGTGTCGCCCGCGTGCTGTGCCTTCAAAGCCATGCATCTTTCCCTCTCTCATCTTCTCCACTTCTCTTCTCTGCTGTTGCAGCCTTTGGCACTGGCACTTCGGTGACCGTCACTTGCACCCAGGCGGCACTTGAAGGTGCCAATCCAGGGACTGTTACACTTACTGTGACCAAGGATGGCTGCAGTGCCTCTGCTAGCATGGAGTACACCCTGAAGGCCACCCCCACTGTGACTGCCCCTGCGGATGACAGCAAGTGTGTTGAGGCAGATGACACCAGCGACATCATCATCACCGACTGGACTGCCACTGAGGGGTCCACCCTGACTGTCACACCTGATGGATGCACGGCAGGTGAGGGAAACCACATCGCTAATGACACATACTGCCATGGAAGGTCTGCTAAAGAGTGTAGGGAGTCGGTGTAAAGGGAACCCCGTGGGGTTTGGGCAGAGTCTGATGGTTCTGCAATTGACAGCATGAGAATGTTTATTGTGTTCGGATTTGGCTACTCCTTTCCCAAGCCCAGAAGAGTTACAGAGTGAGAGAGCTCCACAGCATCTGCCATTACCTCTTCATGATGCAGCTTGTTTGGAGGGGGGGGGGTGGAGGGTGATTTTCAAAGACCCCATGATGTAAAGGTCAGGTGGACCCCCTGCAACCACCCACCCACCCCTTGCACCCCTAAAAGCCCTCTTGCGTGGCTCCTGTGAGCCTCCAGGCGTATACGAAGGGTGTCGAGTGCTTTAGCCCTATAAAGACTCAAAATTTGCACAAGAAGGAACACATAGGAGGATCATTACAGCTAAGCGATCCACTGCTAAGCAGTAGGTCCCCAGTTCGATCCCCACCAAGCAGGGTGGAGTCAAGAACGTTTCACAGTGGGGCCTTCATGCATCCCCTACTACATGCTTCCAGAACAACGCTATTCTCCCCGTCCATTCTGCTCCGCCAAGTTGGCTTCTGTCTATTCCGTTTCTGATTCTGGCTGCTCCATTCCCAAGCCCAACAGAATCAGGGAGTAGGGAGAGTTATAGAGAATGGCCCCTGGCAGGGTTGTCATCAGGCTCTATAGACTTGCAGAGTCATCAATCCAAGAGGCCGTGAACCTGCAACTCTTTCTACTTTGCTGAGGCTCAAGACGGGCAGGGAGGGGCGGGGGTTGTGAGTACGGTGCATGCCGGGTGCCACCTTTTGTTAGTTCTGTCAATGGCGACTGCATGCTGTTGGGTAGCTACCAAGACCATTTTAAAATGTACACACAATGGGTGTCGCCCGCGTGCTGTGCCTTCAAAGCCATGCATCTTTCCCTCTCTCATCTTCTCCACTTCTCTTCTCTGCTGTTGCAGCCTTTGGCACTGGCACTTCGGTGACCGTCACTTGCACCCAGGCGGCACTTGAAGGTGGCAATCCAGGGACTGTTACACTTACTGTGACCAAGGATGGCTGCAGTGCCTCTGCTAGCATGGAGTACACCCTGAAGGCCACCCCCACTGTGACTGCCCCTGCGGATGACAGCAAGTGTGTTGAGGCAGATGACACCAGCGACATCATCATCACCGACTGGACTGCCACTGAGGGGTCCACCCTGACTGTCACACCTGATGGATGCACGGCAGGTGAGGGAAACCACATCGCTAATGACACATACTGCCTTGGAAGGTCTGCTAAAGAGTGTAGGGAGTCGGTGTAAAGGGAACCCCGTGGGGTTTGGGCAGAGTCTGATGGTTCTGCAATTGACAGCATGATAATATTTATTGTGTTCGGATTTGGCTACTCCTTTCCCAAGCCCAGAAGAGTTACAGAGTGAGAGAGCTCCACAGCATCTGCCATTACCTCTTCATGATGCAGCTTGTTTGGGGGGGGGGTGAAGGGTGATTTTCAAAGACCCCATGATGTAAAGGTCAGGTGGACCCCCTGCAACCACCCACCCACCCCTTGCACCCCTAAAAGCCCTCTTGCGTGGCTCCTGTGAGCCTCCAGGCGTATACGAAGGGTGTCGAGTGCTTTAGCCCTATAAAGACTCAAAATTTGCACAAGAAGGAACACATAGGAGGATCATTACAGCTAAGCGATCCACTGCTAAGCAGTAGGTCCCCAGTTCGATCCCCACCAAGCAGGGTGGAGTCAAGAACGTTTCACAGTGGGGCCTTCATGCATCCCCTACTACATGCTTCCAGAACAACGCTATTCTCCCCGTCCATTCTGCTCCGCCAAGTTGGCTTCTGTCTATTCCGTTTCTGATTCTGGCTGCTCCATTCCCAAGCCCAACAGAATCAGGGAGTAGGGAGAGTTATAGAGAATGGCCCCTGGCAGGGTTGTCATCAGGCTCTATAGACTTGCAGAGTCATCAATCCAAGAGGCCGTGAACCTGCAACTCTTTCTACTTTGCTGAGGCTCAAGACGGGCAGGGAGGGGCGGGGGTTGTGAGTACGGTGCATGCCGGGTGCCACCTTTTGTTAGTTCTGTCAATGGCGACTGCATGCTGTTGGGTAGCTACCAAGACCATTTTAAAATGTACACACAATGGGTGTCGCCCGCGTGCTGTGCCTTCAAAGCCATGCATCTTTCCCTCTCTCATCTTCTCCACTTCTCTTCTCTGCTGTTGCAGCCTTTGGCACTGGCACTTCGGTGACCGTCACTTGCACCCAGGCGGCACTTGAAGGTGCCAATCCAGGGACTGTTACACTTACTGTGACCAAGGATGGCTGCAGTGCCTCTGCTAGCATGGAGTACACCCTGAAGGCCACCCCCACTGTGACTGCCCCTGCGGATGACAGCAAGTGTGTTGAGGCAGATGACACCAGCGACATCATCATCACCGACTGGACTGCCACTGAGGGGTCCACCCTGACTGTCACACCTGATGGATGCACGGCAGGTGAGGGAAACCACATCGCTAATGACACATACTGCCATGGAAGGTCTGCTAAAGAGTGTAGGGAGTCGGTGTAAAGGGAACCCCGTGGGGTTTGGGCAGAGTCTGATGGTTCTGCAATTGACAGCATGAGAATGTTTATTGTGTTCGGATTTGGCTACTCCTTTCCCAAGCCCAGAAGAGTTACAGAGTGAGAGAGCTCCACAGCATCTGCCATTACCTCTTCATGATGCAGCTTGTTTGGAGGGGGGGGGGGGTGGAGGGTGATTTTCAAAGACCCCATGATGTAAAGGTCAGGTGGACCCCCTGCAACCACCCACCCACCCCTTGCACCCCTAAAAGCCCTCTTGCGTGGCTCCTGTGAGCCTCCAGGCGTATACGAAGGGTGTCGAGTGCTTTAGCCCTATAAAGACTCAAAATTTGCACAAGAAGGAACACATAGGAGGATCATTACAGCTAAGCGATCCACTGCTAAGCAGTAGGTCCCCAGTTCGATCCCCACCAAGCAGGGTGGAGTCAAGAACGTTTCACAGTGGGGCCTTCATGCATCCCCTACTACATGCTTCCAGAACAACGCTATTCTCCCCGTCCATTCTGCTCCGCCAAGTTGGCTTCTGTCTATTCCGTTTCTGATTCTGGCTGCTCCATTCCCAAGCCCAACAGAATCAGGGAGTAGGGAGAGTTATAGAGAATGGCCCCTGGCAGGGTTGTCATCAGGCTCTATAGACTTGCAGAGTCATCAATCCAAGAGGCCGTGAACCTGCAACTCTTTCTACTTTGCTGAGGCTCAAGACGGGCAGGGAGGGGCGGGGGTTGTGAGTACGGTGCATGCCGGGTGCCACCTTTTGTTAGTTCTGTCAATGGCGACTGCATGCTGTTGGGTAGCTACCAAGACCATTTTAAAATGTACACACAATGGGTGTCGCCCGCGTGCTGTGCCTTCAAAGCCATGCATCTTTCCCTCTCTCATCTTCTCCACTTCTCTTCTCTGCTGTTGCAGCCTTTGGCACTGGCACTTCGGTGACCGTCACTTGCACCCAGGCGGCACTTGAAGGTGGCAATCCAGGGACTGTTACACTTACTGTGACCAAGGATGGCTGCAGTGCCTCTGCTAGCATGGAGTACACCCTGAAGGCCACCCCCACTGTGACTGCCCCTGCGGATGACAGCAAGTGTGTTGAGGCAGATGACACCAGCGACATCATCATCACCGACTGGACTGCCACTGAGGGGTCCACCCTGACTGTCACACCTGATGGATGCACGGCAGGTGAGGGAAACCACATCGCTAATGACACATACTGCCTTGGAAGGTCTGCTAAAGAGTGTAGGGAGTCGGTGTAAAGGGAACCCCGTGGGGTTTGGGCAGAGTCTGATGGTTCTGCAATTGACAGCATGATAATATTTATTGTGTTCGGATTTGGCTACTCCTTTCCCAAGCCCAGAAGAGTTACAGAGTGAGAGAGCTCCACAGCATCTGCCATTACCTCTTCATGATGCAGCTTGTTTGGGGGGGGGGGTGAAGGGTGATTTTCAAAGACCCCATGATGTAAAGGTCAGGTGGACCCCCTGCAACCACCCACCCACCCCTTGCACCCCTAAAAGCCCTCTTGCGTGGCTCCTGTGAGCCTCCAGGCGTATACGAAGGGTGTCGAGTGCTTTAGCCCTATAAAGACTCAAAATTTGCACAAGAAGGAACACATAGGAGGATCATTACAGCTAAGCGATCCACTGCTAAGCAGTAGGTCCCCAGTTCGATCCCCACCAAGCAGGGTGGAGTCAAGAACGTTTCACAGTGGGGCCTTCATGCATCCCCTACTACATGCTTCCAGAACAACGCTATTCTCCCCGTCCATTCTGCTCCGCCAAGTTGGCTTCTGTCTATTCCGTTTCTGATTCTGGCTGCTCCATTCCCAAGCCCAACAGAATCAGGGAGTAGGGAGAGTTATAGAGAATGGCCCCTGGCAGGGTTGTCATCAGGCTCTATAGACTTGCAGAGTCATCAATCCAAGAGGCCGTGAACCTGCAACTCTTTCTACTTTGCTGAGGCTCAAGACGGGCAGGGAGGGGCGGGGGTTGTGAGTACGGTGCATGCCGGGTGCCACCTTTTGTTAGTTCTGTCAATGGCGACTGCATGCTGTTGGGTAGCTACCAAGACCATTTTAAAATGTACACACAATGGGTGTCGCCCGCGTGCTGTGCCTTCAAAGCCATGCATCTTTCCCTCTCTCATCTTCTCCACTTCTCTTCTCTGCTGTTGCAGCCTTTGGCACTGGCACTTCGGTGACCGTCACTTGCACCCAGGCGGCACTTGAAGGTGGCAATCCAGGGACTGTTACACTTACTGTGACCAAGGATGGCTGCAGTGCCTCTGCTAGCATGGAGTACACCCTGAAGGCCACCCCCACTGTGACTGCCCCTGCGGATGACAGCAAGTGTGTTGAGGCAGATGACACCAGCGACATCATCATCACCGACTGGACTGCCACTGAGGGGTCCACCCTGACTGTCACACCTGATGGATGCACGGCAGGTGAGGGAAACCACATCGCTAATGACACATACTGCCTTGGAAGGTCTGCTAAAGAGTGTAGGGAGTCGGTGTAAAGGGAACCCCGTGGGGTTTGGGCAGAGTCTGATGGTTCTGCAATTGACAGCATGAGAATATTTATTGTGTTCGGATTTGGCTACTCCTTTCCCAAGCCCAGAAGAGTTACAGAGTGAGAGAGCTCCACAGCATCTGCCATTACCTCTTCATGATGCAGCTTGTTTGGGGGGGGGGGGGGGGTGAAGGGTGATTTTCAAAGACCCCATGATGTAAAGGTCAGGTGGACCCCCTGCAACCACCCACCCACCCCTTGCACCCCTAAAAGCCCTCTTGCGTGGCTCCTGTGAGCCTCCAGGCGTATACGAAGGGTGTCGAGTGCTTTAGCCCTATAAAGACTCAAAATTTGCACAAGAAGGAACACATAGGAGGATCATTACAGCTAAGCGATCCACTGCTAAGCAGTAGGTCCCCAGTTCGATCCCCACCAAGCAGGGTGGGGTCAAGAACTTTTCACAGTGGGGCCTTCATGCATCCCCTACTACATGCTTCCAGAACAATGCTATTCTCCCCGTCCATTCTGCTCCGCCAAGTTGGCTTCTGTCTATTCCGTTTCTGATTCTGGCTGCTCCATTCCCAAGCCCAACAGAATCAGGGAGTAGGGAGAGTTATAGAGAATGGCCCCTGGCAG
This sequence comes from Pseudopediastrum boryanum, assembly GCA_963556185.1. Classification (NCBI taxonomy): domain Eukaryota; kingdom Viridiplantae; phylum Chlorophyta; class Chlorophyceae; order Sphaeropleales; family Hydrodictyaceae; genus Pseudopediastrum; species Pseudopediastrum boryanum. The sequence continues at coordinate 9,794,741 of OY744495.1, forward strand.
GGTTGTCATCAGGCTCTATAGACTTGCAGAGTCATCAACCTAAGAGGCCGTGAACCTGCAACGCTTTCTACTTTGCTGAGGCTCAAGACGGGCAGGGAGGGGCGGGGGTTGTGAGTACGGTGCATGCCGGGTGCCACCTTTTGTTAGTTCTGTCAATGGCGACTGCATGCTATTGGGTAGCTACCAAGACCATTTTGAAATGTACACACAATGGGTGTCGCCCGCGTGCTGTGCCTTCAAAGCCATGCATCTTTCCCTCTCTCATCTTCTCCACTTCTCTTCTCTGCTGTTGCAGCCTTTGGCACTGGCACTTCGGTGACCGTCACTTGCACCCAGATGGCACTTGAAGGTGGCAATCCAGGGACTGTTACACTTACTGTGACCAAGGATGGCTGCAGTGCCTCTGCTAGCATGGAGTACACCCTGAAGGCCACCCCCACTGTGACTGCCCCTGCGGATGACAGCAAGTGTGTTGAGGCAGATGACACCAGCGACATCATCATCACCGACTGGACTGCCACTGAGGGGTCCACCCTGACTGTCACACCTGATGGATGCACGGCAGGTGAGGGAAACCACATCGCTAATGACACATACTGCCTTGGAAGGTCTGCTAAAGAGTGTAGGGAGTCGGTGTAAAGGGAACCCCGTGGGGTTTGGGCAGAGTCTGATGGTTCTGCAATTGACAGCATGATAATATTTATTGTGTTCGGATTTGGCTACTCCTTTCCCAAGCCCAGAAGAGTTACAGAGTGAGAGAGCTCCACAGCATCTGCCATTACCTCTTCATGATGCAGCTTGTGTGGGGGGGGGTTGAAGGGTGATTTTCAAAGACCCCATGATGTAAAGGTCAGGTGGACCCCCTGCAACCACCCACCCACCCCTTGCACCCCTAAAAGCCCTCTTGCGTGGCTCCTGTGAGCCTCCAGGCGTATACGAAGGGTGTCGAGTGCTTTAGCCCTATAAAGACTCAAAATTTGCACAAGAAGGAACACATAGGAGGATCATTACAGCTAAGCGATCCACTGCTAAGCAGTAGGTCCCCAGTTCGATCCCCACCAAGCAGGGTGGAGTCAAGAACGTTTCACAGTGGGGTCTTAATGCATCCCCTACTACATGCTTCCAGAACAATGCTATTCTCCCCGTCCATTCTGCTCCGCCAAGTTGGCTTCTGTCTATTCCGTTTCTGATTCTGGCTGCTCCATTCCCAAGCCCAACAGAATCAGGGAGTAGGGAGAGTTATAGAGAATGGCCCCTGGCAGGGTTGTCATCAGGCTCTATAGACTTGCAGAGTCATCAATCTAAGAGGCCGTGAACCTGCAACGCTTTCTACTTTGCTGAGGCTCAAGACGGGCAGGGAGGGGCGGGGGTTGTGAGTACGGTGCATGCCGGGTGCCACCTTTTGTTAGTTCTGTCAATGGCGACTGCATGCTGTTGGGTAGCTACCAAGACCATTTTAAAATGTACACACAATGGGTGTCGCCCGCGTGCTGTGCCTTCAAAGCCATGCATCTTTCCCTCTCTCATCTTCTCCACTTCTCTTCTCTGCTGTTGCAGCCTTTGGCACTGGCACTTCGGTGACCGTCACTTGCACCCAGATGGCACTTGAAGGTGGCAATCCAGGGACTGTTACACTTACTGTGACCAAGGATGGCTGCAGTGCCTCTGCTAGCATGGAGTACACCCTGAAGGCCACCCCCACTGTGACTGCCCCTGCGGATGACAGCAAGTGTGTTGAGGCAGATGACACCAGCGACATCATCATCACCGACTGGACTGCCACTGAGGGGTCCACCCTGACTGTCACACCTGATGGATGCACGGCAGGTGAGGGAAACCACATCGCTAATGACACATACTGCCATGGAAGGTCTGCTAAAGAGTGTAGGGAGTCGGTGTAAAGGGAACCCCGTGGGGTTTGGGCAGAGTCTGATGGTTCTGCAATTGACAGCATGAGAATATTTATTGTGTTCGGATTTGGCTACTCCTTTCCCAAGCCCAGAAGAGTTACAGAGTGAGAGAGCTCCACAGCATCTGCCATTACCTCTTCATGATGCAGCTTGTTTGGGGGGGGGGGGGGGGTGAAGGGTGATTTTCAAAGACCCCATGATGTAAAGGTCAGGTGGACCCCCTGCAACCACCCACCCACCCCTTGCACCCCTAAAAGCCCTCTTGCGTGGCTCCTGTGAGCCTCCAGGCGTATACGAAGGGTGTCGAGTGCTTTAGCCCTATAAAGACTCAAAATTTGCACAAGAAGGAACACATAGGAGGATCATTACAGCTAAGCGATCCACTGCTAAGCAGTAGGTCCCCAGTTCGATCCCCACCAAGCAGGGTGGAGTCAAGAACGTTTCACAGTGGGGCCTTCATGCATCCCCTACTACATGCTTCCAGAACAACGCTATTCTCCCCGTCCATTCTGCTCCGCCAAGTTGGCTTCTGTCTATTCCGTTTCTGATTCTGGCTGCTCCATTCCCAAGCCCAACAGAATCAGGGAGTAGGGAGAGTTATAGAGAATGGCCCCTGGCAGGGTTGTCATCAGGCTCTATAGACTTGCAGAGTCATCAATCCAAGAGGCCGTGAACCTGCAACTCTTTCTACTTTGCTGAGGCTCAAGACGGGCAGGGAGGGGCGGGGGTTGTGAGTACGGTGCATGCCGGGTGCCACCTTTTGTTAGTTCTGTCAATGGCGACTGCATGCTGTTGGGTAGCTACCAAGACCATTTTAAAATGTACACACAATGGGTGTCGCCCGCGTGCTGTGCCTTCAAAGCCATGCATCTTTCCCTCTCTCATCTTCTCCACTTCTCTTCTCTGCTGTTGCAGCCTTTGGCACTGGCACTTCGGTGACCGTCACTTGCACCCAGGCGGCACTTGAAGGTGGCAATCCAGGGACTGTTACACTTACTGTGACCAAGGATGGCTGCAGTGCCTCTGCTAGCATGGAGTACACCCTGAAGGCCACCCCCACTGTGACTGCCCCTGCGGATGACAGCAAGTGTGTTGAGGCAGATGACACCAGCGACATCATCATCACCGACTGGACTGCCACTGAGGGGTCCACCCTGACTGTCACACCTGATGGATGCACGGCAGGTGAGGGAAACCACATCGCTAATGACACATACTGCCTTGGAAGGTCTGCTAAAGAGTGTAGGGAGTCGGTGTAAAGGGAACCCCGTGGGGTTTGGGCAGAGTCTGATGGTTCTGCAATTGACAGCATGATCATATTTATTGTGTTCGGATTTGGCTACTCCTTTCCCAAGCCCAGAAGAGTTACAGAGTGAGAGAGCTCCACAGCATCTGCCATTACCTCTTCATGATGCAGCTTGTTTGGGGGGGGGGGGTGAAGGGTGATTTTCAAAGACCCCATGATGTAAAGGTCAGGTGGACCCCCTGCAACCACCCACCCACCCCTTGCACCCCTAAAAGCCCTCTTGCGTGGCTCCTGTGAGCCTCCAGGCGTATACGAAGGGTGTCGAGTGCTTTAGCCCTATAAAGACTCAAAATTTGCACAAGAAGGAACACATAGGAGGATCATTACAGCTAAGCGATCCACTGCTAAGCAGTAGGTCCCCAGTTCGATCCCCACCAAGCAGGGTGGGGTCAAGAACTTTTCACAGTGGGGCCTTCATGCATCCCCTACTACATGCTTCCAGAACAATGCTATTCTCCCCGTCCATTCTGCTCCGCCAAGTTGGCTTCTGTCTATTCCGTTTCTGATTCTGGCTGCTCCATTCCCAAGCCCAACAGAATCAGGGAGTAGGGAGAGTTATAGAGAATGGCCCCTGGCAGGGTTGTCATCAGGCTCTATAGACTTGCAGAGTCATCAACCTAAGAGGCCGTGAACCTGCAACGCTTTCTACTTTGCTGAGGCTCAAGACGGGCAGGGAGGGGCGGGGGTTGTGAGTACGGTGCATGCCGGGTGCCACCTTTTGTTAGTTCTGTCAATGGCGACTGCATGCTGTTGGGTAGCTACCAAGACCATTTTAAAATGTACACACAATGGGTGTCGCCCGCGTGCTGTGCCTTCAAAGCCATGCATCTTTCCCTCTCTCATCTTCTCCACTTCTCTTCTCTGCTGTTGCAGCCTTTGGCACTGGCACTTCGGTGACCGTCACTTGCACCCAGGCGGCACTTGAAGGTGGCAATCCAGGGACTGTTACACTTACTGTGACCAAGGATGGCTGCAGTGCCTCTGCTAGCATGGAGTACACCCTGAAGGCCACCCCCACTGTGACTGCCCCTGCGGATGACAGCAAGTGTGTTGAGGCAGATGACACCAGCGACATCATCATCACCGACTGGACTGCCACTGAGGGGTCCACCCTGACTGTCACACCTGATGGATGCACGGCAGGTGAGGGAAACCACATCGCTAATGACACATACTGCCATGGAAGGTCTGCTAAAGAGTGTAGGGAGTCGGTGTAAAGGGAACCCCGTGGGGTTTGGGCAGAGTCTGATGGTTCTGCAATTGACAGCATGAGAATATTTATTGTGTTCGGATTTGGCTACTCCTTTCCCAAGCCCAGAAGAGTTACAGAGTGAGAGAGCTCCACAGCATCTGCCATTACCTCTTCATGATGCAGCTTGTTTGGGGGGGGGGGGGGTGAAGGGTGATTTTCAAAGACCCCGTGATGTAAAGGTCAGGTGGACCCCCTGCAACCACCCACCCACCCCTTGCACCCCTAAAAGCCCTCTTGCGTGGCTCCTGTGAGCCTCCAGGCGTATACGAAGGGTGTCGAGTGCTTTAGCCCTATAAAGACTCAAAATTTGCACAAGAAGGAACACATAGGAGGATCATTACAGCTAAGCGATCCACTGCTAAGCAGTAGGTCCCCAGTTCGATCCCCACCAAGCAGGGTGGAGTCAAGAACGTTTCACAGTGGGGCCTTCATGCATCCCCTACTACATGCTTCCAGAACAATGCTATTCTCCCCGTCCATTCTGCTCCGCCAAGTTGGCTTCTGTCTATTCCGTTTCTGATTCTGGCTGCTCCATTCCCAAGCCCAACAGAATCAGGGAGTAGGGAGAGTTATAGAGAATGGCCCCTGGCAGGGTTGTCATCAGGCTCTATAGACTTGCAGAGTCATCAATCTAAGAGGCCGTGAACCTGCAACTCTTTCTACTTTGCTGAGGCTCAAGACGGGCAGGGAGGGGCGGGGGTTGTGAGTACGGTGCATGCCGGGTGCCACCTTTTGTTAGTTCTGTCAATGGCGACTGCATGCTGTTGGGTAGCTACCAAGACCATTTTAAAATGTACACACAATGGGTGTCGCCCGCGTGCTGTGCCTTCAAAGCCATGCATCTTTCCCTCTCTCATCTTCTCCACTTCTCTTCTCTGCTGTTGCAGCCTTTGGCACTGGCACTTCGGTGACCGTCACTTGCACCCAGGCGGCACTTGAAGGTGGCAATCCAGGGACTGTTACACTTACTGTGACCAAGGATGGCTGCAGTGCCTCTGCTAGCATGGAGTACACCCTGAAGGCCACCCCCACTGTGACTGCCCCTGCGGATGACAGCAAGTGTGTTGAGGCAGATGACACCAGCGACATCATCATCACCGACTGGACTGCCACTGAGGGGTCCACCCTGACTGTCACACCTGATGGATGCACGGCAGGTGAGGGAAACCACATCGCTAATGACACATACTGCCTTGGAAGGTCTGCTAACGAGTAGGGAGTCGGTGTAAAGGGAACCCCGTGGGGTTTGGGCAGAGTCTGATGGTTCTGCAATTGACAGCATGATAATATTTATTGTGTTCGGATTTGGCTACTCCTTTTCCAAGCCCAGAAGAGTTACAGAGTGAGAGAGCTCCACAGCATCTGCCATTACCTCTTCATGATGCAGCTTGTTTGGAGGGGGGGGGGGGTGGAGGGTGATTTTCAAAGACCCCATGATGTAAAGGTCAGGTGGACCCCCTGCAACCACCCACCCACCCCTTGCACCCCTAAAAGCCCTCTTGCGTGGCTCCTGTGAGCCTCCAGGCGTATACGAAGGGTGTCGAGTGCTTTAGCCCTATAAAGACTCAAAATTTGCACAAGAAGGAACACATAGGAGGATCATTACAGCTAAGCGATCCACTGCTAAGCAGTAGGTCCCCAGTTCGATCCCCACCAAGCAGGGTGGGGTCAAGAACTTTTCACAGTGGGGCCTTCATGCATCCCCTACTACATGCTTCCAGAACAATGCTATTCTCCCCGTCCATTCTGCTCCGCCAAGTTGGCTTCTGTCTATTCCGTTTCTGATTCTGGCTGCTCCATTCCCAAGCCCAACAGAATCAGGGAGTAGGGAGAGTTATAGAGAATGGCCCCTGGCAGGGTTGTCATCAGGCTCTATAGACTTGCAGAGTCATCAACCTAAGAGGCCGTGAACCTGCAACGCTTTCTACTTTGCTGAGGCTCAAGACGGGCAGGGAGGGGCGGGGGTTGTGAGTACGGTGCATGCCGGGTGCCACCTTTTGTTAGTTCTGTCAATGGCGACTGCATGCTATTGGGTAGCTACCAAGACCATTTTGAAATGTACACACAATGGGTGTCGCCCGCGTGCTGTGCCTTCAAAGCCATGCATCTTTCCCTCTCTCATCTTCTCCACTTCTCTTCTCTGCTGTTGCAGCCTTTGGCACTGGCACTTCGGTGACCGTCACTTGCACCCAGATGGCACTTGAAGGTGGCAATCCAGGGACTGTTACACTTACTGTGACCAAGGATGGCTGCAGTGCCTCTGCTAGCATGGAGTACACCCTGAAGGCCACCCCCACTGTGACTGCCCCTGCGGATGACAGCAAGTGTGTTGAGGCAGATGACACCAGCGACATCATCATCACCGACTGGACTGCCACTGAGGGGTCCACCCTGACTGTCACACCTGATGGATGCACGGCAGGTGAGGGAAACCACATCGCTAATGACACATACTGCCTTGGAAGGTCTGCTAAAGAGTGTAGGGAGTCGGTGTAAAGGGAACCCCGTGGGGTTTGGGCAGAGTCTGATGGTTCTGCAATTGACAGCATGATAATATTTATTGTGTTCGGATTTGGCTACTCCTTTCCCAAGCCCAGAAGAGTTACAGAGTGAGAGAGCTCCACAGCATCTGCCATTACCTCTTCATGATGCAGCTTGTTTGGGGGGGGGGTGAAGGGTGATTTTCAAAGACCCCATGATGTAAAGGTCAGGTGGACCCCCTGCAACCACCCACCCACCCCTTGCACCCCTAAAAGCCCTCTTGCGTGGCTCCTGTGAGCCTCCAGGCGTATACGAAGGGTGTCGAGTGCTTTAGCCCTATAAAGACTCAAAATTTGCACAAGAAGGAACACATAGGAGGATCATTACAGCTAAGCGATCCACTGCTAAGCAGTAGGTCCCCAGTTCGATCCCCACCAAGCAGGGTGGGGTCAAGAACGTTTCACAGTGGGGCCTTCATGCATCCCCTACTACATGCTTCCAGAACAACGCTATTCTCCCCGTCCATTCTGCTCCGCCAAGTTGGCTTCTGTCTATTCCGTTTCTGATTCTGGCTGCTCCATTCCCAAGCCCAACAGAATCAGGGAGTAGGGAGAGTTATAGAGAATGGCCCCTGGCAGGGTTGTCATCAGGCTCTATAGACTTGCAGAGTCATCAATCCAAGAGGCCGTGAACCTGCAACTCTTTCTACTTTGCTGAGGCTCAAGACGGGCAGGGAGGGGCGGGGGTTGTGAGTACGGTGCATGCCGGGTGCCACCTTTTGTTAGTTCTGTCAATGGCGACTGCATGCTGTTGGGTAGCTACCAAGACCATTTTAAAATGTACACACAATGGGTGTCGCCCGCGTGCTGTGCCTTCAAAGCCATGCATCTTTCCCTCTCTCATCTTCTCCACTTCTCTTCTCTGCTGTTGCAGCCTTTGGCACTGGCACTTCGGTGACCGTCACTTGCACCCAGGCGGCACTTGAAGGTGGCAATCCAGGGACTGTTACACTTACTGTGACCAAGGATGGCTGCAGTGCCTCTGCTAGCATGGAGTACACCCTGAAGGCCACCCCCACTGTGACTGCCCCTGCGGATGACAGCAAGTGTGTTGAGGCAGATGACACCAGCGACATCATCATCACCGACTGGACTGCCACTGAGGGGTCCACCCTGACTGTCACACCTGATGGATGCACGGCAGGTGAGGGAAACCACATCGCTAATGACACATACTGCCTTGGAAGGTCTGCTAAAGAGTGTAGGGAGTCGGTGTAAAGGGAACCCCGTGGGGTTTGGGCAGAGTCTGATGGTTCTGCAATTGACAGCATGATAATATTTATTGTGTTCGGATTTGGCTACTCCTTTCCCAAGCCCAGAAGAGTTACAGAGTGAGAGAGCTCCACAGCATCTGCCATTACCTCTTCATGATGCAGCTTGTTTGGGGGGGGGGGGGGGTGAAGGGTGATTTTCAAAGACCCCATGATGTAAAGGTCAGGTGGACCCCCTGCAACCACCCACCCACCCCTTGCACCCCTAAAAGCCCTCTTGCGTGGCTCCTGTGAGCCTCCAGGCGTATACGAAGGGTGTCGAGTGCTTTAGCCCTATAAAGACTCAAAATTTGCACAAGAAGGAACACATAGGAGGATCATTACAGCTAAGCGATCCACTGCTAAGCAGTAGGTCCCCAGTTCGATCCCCACCAAGCAGGGTGGGGTCAAGAACTTTTCACAGTGGGGCCTTCATGCATCCCCTACTACATGCTTCCAGAACAATGCTATTCTCCCCGTCCATTCTGCTCCGCCAAGTTGGCTTCTGTCTATTCCGTTTCTGATTCTGGCTGCTCCATTCCCAAGCCCAACAGAATCAGGGAGTAGGGAGAGTTATAGAGAATGGCCCCTGGCAGGGTTGTCATCAGGCTCTATAGACTTGCAGAGTCATCAACCTAAGAGGCCGTGAACCTGCAACGCTTTCTACTTTGCTGAGGCTCAAGACGGGCAGGGAGGGGCGGGGGTTGTGAGTACGGTGCATGCCGGGTGCCACCTTTTGTTAGTTCTGTCAATGGCGACTGCATGCTATTGGGTAGCTACCAAGACCATTTTGAAATGTACACACAATGGGTGTCGCCCGCGTGCTGTGCCTTCAAAGCCATGCATCTTTCCCTCTCTCATCTTCTCCACTTCTCTTCTCTGCTGTTGCAGCCTTTGGCACTGGCACTTCGGTGACCGTCACTTGCACCCAGATGGCACTTGAAGGTGGCAATCCAGGGACTGTTACACTTACTGTGACCAAGGATGGCTGCAGTGCCTCTGCTAGCATGGAGTACACCCTGAAGGCCACCCCCACTGTGACTGCCCCTGCGGATGACAGCAAGTGTGTTGAGGCAGATGACACCAGCGACATCATCATCACCGACTGGACTGCCACTGAGGGGTCCACCCTGACTGTCACACCTGATGGATGCACGGCAGGTGAGGGAAACCACATCGCTAATGACACATACTGCCTTGGAAGGTCTGCTAAAGAGTGTAGGGAGTCGGTGTAAAGGGAACCCCGTGGGGTTTGGGCAGAGTCTGATGGTTCTGCAATTGACAGCATGAGAATATTTATTGTGTTCGGATTTGGCTACTCCTTTCCCAAGCCCAGAAGAGTTACAGAGTGAGAGAGCTCCACAGCATCTGCCATTACCTCTTCATGATGCAGCTTGTTTGGGGGGGGGGGGGTGAAGGGTGATTTTCAAAGACCCCATGATGTAAAGGTCAGGTGGACCCCCTGCAACCACCCACCCACCCCTTGCACCCCTAAAAGCCCTCTTGCGTGGCTCCTGTGAGCCTCCAGGCGTATACGAAGGGTGTCGAGTGCTTTAGCCCTATAAAGACTCAAAATTTGCACAAGAAGGAACACATAGGAGGATCATTACAGCTAAGCGATCCACTGCTAAGCAGTAGGTCCCCAGTTCGATCCCCACCAAGCAGGGTGGGGTCAAGAACTTTTCACAGTGGGGCCTTCATGCATCCCCTACTACATGCTTCCAGAACAATGCTATTCTCCCCGTCCATTCTGCTCCGCCAAGTTGGCTTCTGTCTATTCTGTTTCTGATTCTGGCTGCTCCATTCCCAAGCCCAACAGAATCAGGGAGTAGGGAGAGTTATAGAGAATGGCCCCTGGCAGGGTTGTCATCAGGCTCTATAGACTTGCAGAGTCATCAACCTAAGAGGCCGTGAACCTGCAACGCTTTCTACTTTGCTGAGGCTCAAGACGGGCAGGGAGGGGCGGGGGTTGTGAGTACGGTGCATGCCGGGTGCCACCTTTTGTTAGTTCTGTCAATGGCGACTGCATGCTATTGGGTAGCTACCAAGACCATTTTGAAATGTACACACAATGGGTGTCGCCCGCGTGCTGTGCCTTCAAAGCCATGCATCTTTCCCTCTCTCATCTTCTCCACTTCTCTTCTCTGCTGTTGCAGCCTTTGGCACTGGCACTTCGGTGACCGTCACTTGCACCCAGGCGGCACTTGAAGGTGGCAATCCAGGGACTGTTACACTTACTGTGACCAAGGATGGCTGCAGTGCCTCTGCTAGCATGGAGTACACCCTGAAGGCCACCCCCACTGTGACTGCCCCTGCGGATGACAGCAAGTGTGTTGAGGCAGATGACACCAGCGACATCATCATCACCGACTGGACTGCCACTGAGGGGTCCACCCTGACTGTCACACCTGATGGATGCACGGCAGGTGAGGGAAACCACATCGCTAATGACACATACTGCCTTGGAAGGTCTGCTAAAGAGTGTAGGGAGTCGGTGTAAAGGGAACCCCGTGGGGTTTGGGCAGAGTCTGATGGTTCTGCAATTGACAGCATGAGAATATTTATTGTGTTCGGATTTGGCTACTCCTTTCCCAAGCCCAGAAGAGTTACAGAGTGAGAGAGCTCCACAGCATCTGCCATTACCTCTTCATGATGCAGCTTGTTTGGGGGGGGGGGGTGAAGGGTGATTTTCAAAGACCCCATGATGTAAAGGTCAGGTGGACCCCCTGCAACCACCCACCCACCCCTTGCACCCCTAAAAGCCCTCTTGCGTGGCTCCTGTGAGCCTCCAGGCGTATACGAAGGGTGTCGAGTGCTTTAGCCCTATAAAGACTCAAAATTTGCACAAGAAGGAACACATAGGAGGATCATTACAGCTAAGCGATCCACTGCTAAGCAGTAGGTCCCCAGTTCGATCCCCACCAAGCAGGGTGGGGTCAAGAACTTTTCACAGTGGGGCCTTCATGCATCCCCTACTACATGCTTCCAGAACAATGCTATTCTCCCCGTCCATTCTGCTCCGCCAAGTTGGCTTCTGTCTATTCTGTTTCTGATTCTGGCTGCTCCATTCCCAAGCCCAACAGAATCAGGGAGTAGGGAGAGTTATAGAGAATGGCCCCTGGCAGGGTTGTCATCAGGCTCTATAGACTTGCAGAGTCATCAACCTAAGAGGCCGTGAACCTGCAACGCTTTCTACTTTGCTGAGGCTCAAGACGGGCAGGGAGGGGCGGGGGTTGTGAGTACGGTGCATGCCGGGTGCCACCTTTTGTTAGTTCTGTCAATGGCGACTGCATGCTATTGGGTAGCTACCAAGACCATTTTGAAATGTACACACAATGGGTGTCGCCCGCGTGCTGTGCCTTCAAAGCCATGCATCTTTCCCTCTCTCATCTTCTCCACTTCTCTTCTCTGCTGTTGCAGCCTTTGGCACTGGCACTTCGGTGACCGTCACTTGCACCCAGATGGCACTTGAAGGTGGCAATCCAGGGACTGTTACACTTACTGTGACCAAGGATGGCTGCAGTGCCTCTGCTAGCATGGAGTACACCCTGAAGGCCACCCCCACTGTGACTGCCCCTGCGGATGACAGCAAGTGTGTTGAGGCAGATGACACCAGCGACATCATCATCACCGACTGGACTGCCACTGAGGGGTCCACCCTGACTGTCACACCTGATGGATGCACGGCAGGTGAGGGAAACCACATCGCTAATGACACATACTGCCTTGGAAGGTCTGCTAACGAGTAGGGAGTCGGTGTAAAGGGAACCCCGTGGGGTTTGGGCAGAGTCTGATGGTTCTGCAATTGACAGCATGATAATATTTATTGTGTTCGGATTTGGCTACTCCTTTCCCAAGCCCAGAAGAGTTACAGAGTGAGAGAGCTCCACAGCATCTGCCATTACCTCTTCATGATGCAGCTTGTTTGGGGGGGGGGGGGGGGTGAAGGGTGATTTTCAAAGACCCCATGATGTAAAGGTCAGGTGGACCCCCTGCAACCACCCACCCACCCCTTGCACCCCTAAAAGCCCTCTTGCGTGGCTCCTGTGAGCCTCCAGGCGTATACGAAGGGTGTCGAGTGCTTTAGCCCTATAAAGACTCAAAATTTGCACAAGAAGGAACACATAGGAGGATCATTACAGCTAAGCGATCCACTGCTAAGCAGTAGGTCCCCAGTTCGATCCCCACCAAGCAGGGTGGGGTCAAGAACGTTTCACAGTGGGGCCTTCATGCATCCCCTACTACATGCTTCCAGAACAATGCTATTCTCCCCGTCCATTCTGCTCCGCCAAGTTGGCTTCTGTCTATTCTGTTTCTGATTCTGGCTGCTCCATTCCCAAGCCCAACAGAATCAGGGAGTAGGGAGAGTTATAGAGAATGGCCCCTGGCAGGGTTGTCATCAGGCTCTATAGACTTGCAGAGTCATCAACCTAAGAGGCCGTGAACCTGCAACTCTTTCTACTTTGCTGAGGCTCAAGACGGGCAGGGAGGGGCGGGGGTTGTGAGTACGGTGCATGCCGGGTGCCACCTTTTGTTAGTTCTGTCAATGGCGACTGCATGCTATTGGGTAGCTACCAAGACCATTTTGAAATGTACACACAATGGGTGTCGCCCGCGTGCTGTGCCTTCAAAGCCATGCATCTTTCCCTCTCTCATCTTCTCCACTTCTCTTCTCTGCTGTTGCAGCCTTTGGCACTGGCACTTCGGTGACCGTCACTTGCACCCAGATGGCACTTGAAGGTGGCAATCCAGGGACTGTTACACTTACTGTGACCAAGGATGGCTGCAGTGCCTCTGCTAGCATGGAGTACACCCTGAAGGCCACCCCCACTGTGACTGCCCCTGCGGATGACAGCAAGTGTGTTGAGGCAGATGACACCAGCGACATCATCATCACCGACTGGACTGCCACTGAGGGGTCCACCCTGACTGTCACACCTGATGGATGCACGGCAGGTGAGGGAAACCACATCGCTAATGACACATACTGCCTTGGAAGGTCTGCTAACGAGTAGGGAGTCGGTGTAAAGGGAACCCCGTGGGGTTTGGGCAGAGTCTGATGGTTCTGCAATTGACAGCATGATAATATTTATTGTGTTCGGATTTGGCTACTCCTTTCCCAAGCCCAGAAGAGTTACAGAGTGAGAGAGCTCCACAGCATCTGCCATTACCTCTTCATGATGCAGCTTGTTTGGGGGGGGGGGGGGGTGAAGGGTGATTTTCAAAGACCCCATGATGTAAAGGTCAGGTGGACCCCCTGCAACCACCCACCCACCCCTTGCACCCCTAAAAGCCCTCTTGCGTGGCTCCTGTGAGCCTCCAGGCGTATACGAAGGGTGTCGAGTGCTTTAGCCCTATAAAGACTCAAAATTTGCACAAGAAGGAACACATAGGAGGATCATTACAGCTAAGCGATCCACTGCTAAGCAGTAGGTCCCCAGTTCGATCCCCACCAAGCAGGGTGGGGTCAAGAACGTTTCACAGTGGGGCCTTCATGCATCCCCTACTACATGCTTCCAGAACAATGCTATTCTCCCCGTCCATTCTGCTCCGCCAAGTTGGCTTCTGTCTATTCTGTTTCTGATTCTGGCTGCTCCATTCCCAAGCCCAACAGAATCAGGGAGTAGGGAGAGTTATAGAGAATGGCCCCTGGCAGGGTTGTCATCAGGCTCTATAGACTTGCAGAGTCATCAACCTAAGAGGCCGTGAACCTGCAACTCTTTCTACTTTGCTGAGGCTCAAGACGGGCAGGGAGGGGCGGGGGTTGTGAGTACGGTGCATGCCGGGTGCCACCTTTTGTTAGTTCTGTCAATGGCGACTGCATGCTGTTGGGTAGCTACCAAGACCATTTTGAACTGTACACACAATGGGTGTCGCCCGCATGCTGTGCCTTCAAAGCCATGCATCTTTCCCTCTCTCATCTTCTCCACTTCTCTTCTCTGCTGTTGCAGCCTTTGGCACTGGCACTTCGGTGACCGTCACTTGCACCCAGATGGCACTTGAAGGTGGCAATCCAGGGACTGTTACACTTACTGTGACCAAGGATGGCTGCAGTGCCTCTGCTAGCATGGAGTACACCCTGAAGGCCACCCCCACTGCCCCAACATCTTCTGGGGTATCAGCTTGCTTGCCTGGCCAGCCTATCCTGCCCTTTGCACTGGATGCTGTCATTGATGATAGTTTGAGTGCACTTGCAACATCTACGCAGACCCTGCTGCAGCTACAGGTAGGTGGATTCCGGACCAGCAAACGCCGCATGGACCCTGGCGCAAGTTGAAGGATGTTTATGGACTATGCAGAACTGGGACCATGGGGCTTACCCACATAGGACTGGCTGTTGCCTTTCACATTCAAACTCCCGTTTGCTCACTGCAATATCTTGTATGTGCATGGCATACATGCAAAGGTTTTGAGAGAAACAAATAGGGCAGTCCTTGAGAGCAGCCATCATAAATGCCATTTCATGCGAAAACCTGTAGCATGATGCATGCAAGCATTGATCGCAGGACTGGATTGTATAATGACGATGTCACATAGCTGCACACATATCTGCTACCTCCGCCACAACATCATCGCAATGCTCATTTTCCTGCAGAGATCAACAATCCACTCGGCCAGGCCTTGACTGCAGTCTATGTCAAGTGTACTGCCACCACTACTGGCACCACCACAGTCACCCTGACCATTAACAGGTCCGGCTGTACTGCTGCTGGCTCCGGTACTGTAACCATCACCAGCGGCCCGACCATCACTGCCAACGCTCCCGTCGCTCAGAACCTCTGCACAGATGCAACGTCTGTCACAGCTACCTACTCACTCCCTGGAAACTTGGCAACAGACACGGTTACATATGCAGTGCTGGATGCCAGTGAGACTGCGGTGTCTGCAGCTTGCAGTTTGACGGGCAGTGGGACCAGCAGGACCCTCACCTGTCCCAAGTCTGTGTTCACCAGCACAGGGGTCACGTACACTCTCCGCGTCACCACCAGCCGCGGCAGTGGTTGCTCAAGCTCTGCCGATGCTACCGTCCGTTTTGACTGCTGCATGTCCGGTACAGCATATGCTCAGACCGTGCCCGTTGCAACAACCACTGCGCCAGCCAAGCCTACTGCCTACAGCCGCTGCTTCAACCAGATTCCCAACTTGAACTGCAGGGGTAACAACTGGGGCTTCCTGAACTACATGAATGGTGCCAGCCAGGTGGATGCCCCTGTTCGTGTGGGTGGAGGAAATACCTGCACTAAGGGCATGCTGGTTGGTAGTGTGAAGGCCACTTGTGATAGCAACACCCGAACCCTCACCCTGCAGCCCGCCTATAACACCGGCCCAAGCAACGTCAACAACCCCAGCCTGTACAAGCGTCACTTATGGGTGGCCTGTGCTGCTGGTGTCACTCAGTGCACACCCCCAGACTTTGGTCCCAAGCCCACTTCCAGCAGCTGCAGCGGCTCTGGAACCAGCAGCCAGATCCTTGGTAACACGAATGGCTACTGTGCTGGCAACTGGCCCACTGCTTCTGCCACAGCGTATGCTGGTACCCTGACCTTGAAGCTGGGGACTGGCTGCAGTTGCGATACTGTAAAGTGGGTGGTGCATCAGGGTGGCCCCGCTTTCTACAACACGGAGGCCACCTGCCCTGCTGTTTAGGATGTGCACCACTTGTACCACATGCGGATACTGCAGGCACATATGGCCTAGATCTTTGTCTGAACGTCTAATTTCTGTGCAGATAAAAAGTCACGGGTTGTCGTTAGGCTCCTTCTAACACAACTTAGTACAGAAGCTGTCAAGCTATTTTGACATGCATTGACTGCTTGACAGACACATACTCCTTGCAAGGTTCAGTGATACTTGGCAGACGTGAGGTTGCATAGTTGTGAGGCGATCAGCCTTGGCTGGTGTACACCATGGCTTGGGCTTTGCCAGCACTGACTGTGTAGCAGTTGGGCCCAAGCAAGCAAATACACTTGGTGCACATGTTGCATTTGAGGTTGTACACATTACATAGGTAATTTATGACACACATTACGTAGGTAAATGACACCTGTGAGGACTCCATAACCATAATGACCAGGAGGGGCTGGGCCCTCTATGACTACAAGATACAATCGTTACACATCTTTCAGCACGGGGGGTTAACAGAAATGGGTGATGTCTTACCCCTTATGATTTGGCAACATACACCTGAGACTGAAGGGCAATACTCAAAGGGCAATGCACAAGTTGTGACCAGTGTGATTTTAACGAGCACAGGCTTGGATTATAGGAGTTGTTTGATGACTAGAGGACAGATCTGGCCCAGACTGCAATGCTGTAATCCTTCCGTGTATGGTAGGATGCATACGAGTAAAGGCCAATGGTCTACTCAGCGGAATGATGGAGACGATGCGATGTATACACCTCTGGCAATGGATTACATTACCAAGGTGTCGGTTCACCTTTGGTGTGCTGAATTTGTAGATTGCCTCTATGGATGCCTTGCATGATTGCACTACATGAGGAAGCTGATGGCAAGCCCCTTGGACCCTGATCTAGTACCATGCAATTCATGTGCTGTTGGTGTTTGGATTATACTGCATGCATGACATGTCTCTTCATAAGTTAAGGCCATGCAACCCCTTCCATTCTGAGGTTGGAGCCAAATTCTACTGTCCTGAGCATGGTGGATTGAGGCATGGATGAAACTCACTTGTCAGCAAGTTACCTGATGATATGGCTTGGAGTTGACAATGTTGCTCTATACGGGTGAGCTCTCATCACTATATAGCTACACGGCAGATGTTTGTGATACACCCAGGGCTGGGAGGATGGCTTCCACTTGTGTCTCATGAGGTGTGTGTCTACTGACAGGCTAGCTGCATGCAGCAACTTTGGTTCATGCGATCACCTTAATGCCCCCATGAATGTTGCTGTGCAAAACCTGTTGGCACTCCGATGTTTGATGTGAGGCGTGTCTGCTGCTGACGTCATCAGAATAAATCTGCCACTGGTCATAATCCACCGGCAGGGACATAGTAAAGAGGTAAAGTTGGCAGAGTTGTCCACGAGTAAGGCTGGGAGTCAGGTGGGTGTCCAGTGTTCTGTTCTTTTGCTTTGTATAAGGGGATATAATTACAGTGTATGAAAGTGTGTACCCGGGGCAATACGTTTGGTATCCACCTGTGGGCCCTTGCAGAAATGGAAGATGCATGCCCAACTGGCTAGCCGAATGCAGCAATGGTACATGTGATCATTATGATATTCATGTGAGAGTTGCTCTGTCAAATCATCAGCCCGTGTGGGGTGCCAGAACGTGTGATATCAGGATTGTTTGCTGCTGATGCGATAAAAAAAATGAGTTCCTCTAAAAGGAATGTTCGTACTTAGGAGATGAAAGATGGCAAACCTGTATCCAGGGATACGAGCCATGCTTGTGCTGTTCTGTACTCTAGCTTCAATTAAGGGGACACAATGCAGGTACAACTTTATTGAGACAGTGCATGGGGATGTAACTTGCAAGACAGTGCATGGGAATGTTTGTGAGCCAATGCATGAAGTGCTTGCTGAGACGCTGGGATGTTTGTAAGACAGTGCATGGGGATGTTTTCATGACAGTGCATGGGGAAGTTTGTGAGACAGTGGATGGGACTGTTTGTGAGGCAGTGGATGGAAATACTTCTTGAGACAGTGCATGGAATTACTCTTTGAGACAGTGCATATGTTGAGACAGTGCATATGTTGAGACAGTGCATGGACACGAATTGCAGAGCTGGCTAGTGTTTCGGTCACACCTTTGATGGACAATCATGTATTCGGCCGAGTGTGCAAAGCATGGATAATCTAGCTAGGTACCTGCTAGCTGGCCTGCTCATTTGGCTCACATGGAGTCAGTAGCTGTGCGGTGATCTACCTCAATACATCGCCAGTAGCTTCCCAATCGGACTCAGTGCCAACTCAGTGCCATCAGGCTCACTCAATGCCACCAGGATCGATAGAGAGCACATGCATGCTCAGAGGAGCAAGGTGACACTTTTAGATGGCTTTCGTGGTTGAATCCAACACATAATGGTTTACATTTGGTCGACTGTTGCAAGCACTTCGTATCCGGATTAGTATGCTTGAACCTATCTTTCTGTCGTGGCATAGGTAGCCAATCCCAGGGCCCCTTATCCAGAGTCATGATGCACCCAAGGCTTGCCCATACATGTTCAGCGATGTTGCAAAATTGTGTTCATGCGGCTTTGCCAGAAGGCCATGCGGTTAGTGCGAAGTGCAGCATCAATGGGAGGTTATGGGTATGTTGCCGCTGTACATATGAACGAACGGGCTTGCGGCCGGGGAACGCGTATGGCATGGCACTCGGCACAGGTGGCGGACCCAAGCTCAGGTCAGGTGAGCTCTGAGCGAAGTTCGGGTCGCTGCTTGTATTTTGATTGTATGTTATACTCCTATACTCTCAAGCCGGTGTTACAAATCCATACTGTGAGTACCCTGTTATGGTGCTAACCCGAGTCCATGTCTTCAGCCTGGCTCTATCTGGTTGTTGCCCGTGGGATCGTCTTTGTTTTCCACACCAGATAGCCGATGGTCTTACAGTACGTTTACCACCCATTGGTTGACGGACTGGTGCATGACTTCTGTCCGACGTTCATGTTAAGGCTCATACCGAGCATGACATTCCGCATTGCTGCACGGCTTGCTACAGTGCTATGTACACAACACCACAGAGTTGAATTTACATAGTGAATGGTACATTACACCCTTCCAAACACGGTGCACCCTTTTCACCATTGAACTGCACTCAACCGACCAACACTCAGCAGACAAATTATATATGCTAAGTCCTGTAAAACGCACCAAAGATAATAATCCAACAAAAGCACACTCACTGGGGCAAATTAGGTAATCAACAACCAAGTAATGACACTGCAAAAATCAGCCGCACACTTTGCAACCAAAGCATGCAGCTGCTCAGATGAAAGATAATGGAAAACACAGTCATACATGCACACAAAGCAACCAGAGCAGTGCTGCTGCCAACGCAGTGAGGGGGCAGCTGGCTGAACCCACCACAGTGCACCTTGTGCATCTTTTGAAGTGTGTGACATACAGTGCTGGGTATATATCACCAGATAGACCCCAAACTATATAGAAGCTATCCAGTAGAGCTTGCTCTCAAACAAAGCCCTGTTCAAAGGTGGGTAGCATGGCTGGTCAGCAAATGCTAGGGAGGACCACACCCTCCATGCAACAGTCAGTCCTGAGAATGTTACCGTCCTGTTGTCATGCTAATCATGCAGTACCATAAAGAAGCTCGGCCAACACAGCCCAAATGCCCTGCATGCCTCCTTCCATCACCATGCATTTCACCTGGTCCTCCCTCCCAGAGCTTCAGCTACCTTAACTAACCTGTAGGCAGCCAGCAAGCCATAAGCACTGAACAGCTGCACCCTCCGGCCCACTACCTGCCAGTGACCACCTCCACTCAACCACGCCACAACCATAACCATTTTTGTATACACTATATGGCACAACTTCACATTGGGTGCAGTCACTCTAAACCTCCCCAATATTCCCCACCTGCGATTAGTAAACACATCCCCCACCTTCGCTTCATCAGCATATGGGAGCAAAGGGAGCAAAGAAAGAGCACAGTTGACCAGGTGGTTGAAGCTCACATGCATCTCTTCAAATGGATGGAATTTATATATAGGGGCTGAGAGGTCGGCAGTTGTTGGCAGGCTGGTGCCAATTTCGCACGCTCAAGTTGCCACTAACTGCGCCGTGCAAACCCCTTCCTCCTGCAAGCAATCAAAGTGTGCGCACATCCAAACCCATCATTGATTCTTTCTTCTGCACCACCTCACCACCAGTACTGCTGCTTTTGAACCAAAGGCAAGCATGCCTTGCTGGGCCCTCTCTCAAACAACACTACATCAATGGAAGATGCACAAAAATATCCAAAAAGACTACTACATCCTCATTCAGTTATGTAGATGCTCTCCCCACTCAACTCCCCTACTCTTCAAATTTTCTCTCGATATCTCTCTCTACACATCATACAATGGTGATCAAGCTATGCACTCAGGATGCTCAACATGATGTACAGCGATTTTCATCTGACAAAACATGGCAGAGCCTCAAGGACGCCATGCAATACACTCTCACAAACCCTTTTCCTGCACGAGCAACAACAAACACTGCAGCTTACAAAGGCACTCAAGAGCCCAGCTGACATGTCTACTGCTAACAGTACTTCCTGCACAACACAGGTCCCAGCAAAGGTGCAAAACCCCCTTCAAA
Organism: Pseudopediastrum boryanum; assembly: GCA_963556185.1. Classification (NCBI taxonomy): domain Eukaryota; kingdom Viridiplantae; phylum Chlorophyta; class Chlorophyceae; order Sphaeropleales; family Hydrodictyaceae; genus Pseudopediastrum; species Pseudopediastrum boryanum. The sequence continues at coordinate 9,815,281 of OY744495.1, forward strand.
TGCTGCAGTATCAGCCATGTAACCACCCCCAAGATACCCTTGCAAACTCCTTATTACCCTGACAACAACCTTCGCTGCCAGGACATTGCGCAGCTGCCAAAAATATACCCATAACCAACTCTTTCACATCAGGAGGTCCAAACACACACTGCAGTCAGCACCCATGATACGCCTGACAGAAGCTCACCAGCCTGCACTTCTGATCAGGTTTGTAGACCACCATGATGCATGCGGCAGCAGATGTGGGGCGATCACAACCTTAATCCAAGCTACCAAGCTGAAAGCACTAGCAAAAGAAGCAGAGTCCATCAGGAAGACGTCACCTAAACATAGCCAGCTGTTGCAAAGCTTCTCCTCCATACACATGTCCTGGCATGCAAATTGGCCACGTCTCAGCTTCAAGCCCCTATGTCACAGCTGGCCCTTGTAGAGAGCAACTGCACCTCCACGATACAGCAGCCATAGAGCTCCTGCTCTCCGCAGCCCCCATGGTTTGACCATACATCTGCCCTTTTTGTTCCATGCATCACCCACTGTTCAAACAGGCCCAACCCCACCTAAACAGGCAGCATACCACCTAACCCACCCAAACTCTGTCGCGCTCTGGCATCAAGTCTGGAAAGCGGAGATCAGTTCTACAAGCGCCTTCTATTCACACTAGCAAAGGCCCTTAGCACAAGGCCACAGGATACTCCATGAAACAGAAGTTACTCACAACCTCCTAAAGCGATAACTTCCATCCTCACCATGCATGTATGCAGCCTATGCTCATACGCAGCCATACCTTATTATGGACCATGATGCATAATACGGCCCCAACTTTCTGCCAAGGGCACATGACCTCAAGAACATTTCAACAAAACACCTCCAAAACTACATACCTTCCAATAATCTAGTGATACACCGCAACAACATACACAGCTTTCAAAAATGGCGAGCAAGCCAGCAAAGATGAGCAGCAGTGGGAGAAGCCTCCAAAAGCTTAACACACTGCTGCGCTGGTAGTACTTGCCAACCTCCAAAATGGCAGTGCATGCCAGCAGGCACAAGTCATTAGTCACAGGGCCACCCATGCACACCTGCAAGCCAAGGTCCTTGCGGACCCCTTGCACTGCCTACACGCCGCTCCGCTTGTTCCAAGTCCCAAAACAGAACCAAAACCTAAGCACAGCATATGACCCTTAGCAGCATTGCCGGTAAACCACAAACAGTTGCAAGGACCGCATGCAAAGTTGCACCTGCAGCTCTGTGCATCTTGCAGCACAAGCTGAACTGCCAATACTTCTTATGCCAACCACCAAATCTCAGAAAACACGACAAAGCTGCCAACAGGGTGGCAACAGCATCAAGGTAGGCTACGCAGCCACAGCTAACCTACTACAGCAACACAAATCCTGCCATAACCTCTTGGTATAAGACCTCTGAACACAGTGCTGCATAGCAGCTGGCACCCACACTTCCCTTGCCACAGCCCAAATACGGCCGGTCATGTCAATGCCCCGACTGAGAGCAAATCCCAACAATTGCTTGTTTTCCTTTGGGACAGCTGTAGGCTTGCCGCCATGCAACCTTCATCACAAGTACATTCAACACCAACAATTTCAATCTTACCAACACCACGGTCATCCCGCCACAACACAAAGTAGGCAGCCCTTCTATCAAAAAAACACCTTACCTGTCCAAAACGTGGCTTCAAGAACCGGCCACCCTCAGTGGCCAGCGACTAGTCTATGCTTGACTTAGCTGATCCTTGCAAGCCCCTTCTAAGGAGCAACCACCTTCCCTAAGCAACCAGTGCACTAGGTACACACTCTGATCTATGCACCAAAGAATGGCTGCAGCCACTGGGCATTATCAGCTCAGCTATAGCAGCAGCACGTAGATCTGCTCCTGTGCAATGTACCAGCAGCTTCCATCCTCCATCCTGCTGCTGGAACAGGTAGCTGCACATGACACCAGCCCCCCCTCCATGGCACCAGCCCCCCCTCCATGCAAGCCCCTCCCCTTGGGCATACCTACACCATACCACCAGTCACCTACATCCCCTACGCCAACCAACAACCCAAAGCTTTTGCAGACAGCCTTGCCGGCAGGTTTGAGCTACTGTGAACACAAGCCATACCACCGCAAGAAAGCTGCCTTTTTTGCCTCTATTACCCCTCTTTCTTGCTTCTGCACTGCAACCCTTGCGCCACACCACAGGAGATTGATGCGAACATTGCAATGTGATGTGTCAGCATCCCTCACCTTACTGGCAGGAAGGTCTCATGGATAACAACAAACCAACAGTAAAAGCCTATGTTGAGGACTAATATGTTTCAAGTCCTACGATCTAAGCAAGTGGGAAAAGCAGGCATTCAACAGTAGCTGCACACCCCGCAAGCACCGTATTCTAGCAGTACCCCAGTCTTCATGGGGACCATTCATAAAATGGGGGGAGCGTTTCCCTACTACTCACTGTGACATTGACTGGATCACATCCTGTCCATGAACACTCGCACTTCAAAGAAGTGCTTACTGCAATGCCTATAAGGATATCAATGGGGCGATGGCCAAGTAAGATATAGTGTAGAACACAAACAATCAATGTTGCCTACTACGCCAACTCTAAGCACTGCTTGTATTGAAAACACAAGCCACCACAACGGACACCCCTTGCATATACCAGACAATTTCTAGGAACACTCTCTGGCACACGATGAAGTAACCACTCTCGGTTCCCTTTGCCTTTTGGCTTCAACAAAGGTACCTAGAAAGCCCCTTCGCCCTTCCACTACTGCCCCCCACTGCCATCACCGCCCCCAGGGCTGTCATCCCCACCCAGCCTCCCCTCAGACCCACCAACAAGCGCCGAAAGTGCATTGCTGCTACTGCTGCCGCCCATCCTCTCCCGCTCCCCTGGTCGTGGCGCATGCTGTGCCCGGGGGCGCACATTAGGGCCCACAGGGAACGGCTCCTGCTCTCCCGCCTCTGGCCCCGATGTCTGGAACAGTACTGGCCGGCACCGCTTGTCCTCGTGCATCAGACTGCTGTTCTGGAAATGACTGATGAGGGCTGCACGGCCTTGGATGCGGGCGTAGCTGATGTTGCACACCTTCTCAGAGTTGAACTTATCCCAGCGCCGCTTGTCAAAGCGTGCAACAAGGGGAGGGATGTTCTCAGGGCAGAGCATGTTGATGAAGGCATAGCCCACGTTGCACTTGTTCTTGAAGTCAATGGGGAGGTAGAAGAAGTCGAAGGTGCCCTTGAAGTGCTCCTCAATGGTCTGCAAGAAGAGACACACACATTAGCATTAGCCAGGGAACTGTGGTTGACCACCAGCTGGTTGCAGCAGCCACAAGCAAACATCCCTACCACTCCCTAATGGTCCCAAGGTAACATGCCTCCTGACAAACTCTGTGACGAGTACAACAAAGCCTTCTAGCACAGCAAAGCTGCCGAGAAGTTTCCACATACTTCAGCTCACAGCCGCCTTGTTGAAGTCAATACAACCAGATGAGCCATCATCATTTGCAGTGCATTGCCCCTTACCAATAACAATTCAAAGGGCACGCAGCACCAACCTCCCAGTGACTCGCTCACCTGCAGCAGCATCTTCTGGGTATACTTATTAGGGATGTTCTTGACCATCAGCGTAGTGCGCTTATCCTCGCCCAGTCTTATTCTCTCCATGTCCAATGCAAACAGCTTCTCCTGCTGAGCTTTCCTCTCAGCCTCCAGCATCGGATCCGCCGCCTTACGGCTCAACCGGCCCCCACCCCTCCCTGTCGCCGGCAAGTCGGAGCTGCTCCCACCCGCCCCAGACATACCAGAACCCCTCAATCCCAGCCCCCGGACATCCCCCGACAACGACCCACTGCTCTGCCCCCGTTTCATACTTGCTGCCGCTGCTGCAGCAGCACTACCAGCTCCTGCCAACCCCCCCAAGCTGCCCAAGGCCCCATGCAGAGCCCCTAAAGCCCCAAATCCACCAGCAGCACCTGCAGCGCCTGGCCCTAGTAACCCAGCTGCTGCTAGAGCCTGGCCTTGCGGAGTTTGTAGCGCCTGCAGCAGCTGTTGCTGTGCTGCAGCTCCTCCCAGGTGCTGTGCTTGCAAGTTAGCCTGCATCGCCAGCTGCTGAAACGCCAATTGCTGCTGCTGCTGCTGTTGATGCTGCTGCTGCAAGCTCTGCCGAGCTGCCAGCTCAGACAACTGAAGCCCACTACCCATACCATTGCCCAGTCCACCACAGAAGGCCCCAAGTCCAGCAGCCTGTGCCTGCAGCATAGCAGCAGCAGCAGCTGCATTGCCACCCCCAAGCAACCCCATCGCAGCAGCTGCCGCCGCGTTCTGCTGATTTGCCGCTGCCGCTGCTGCTGCATTCTGCTGCATCGCTGCTGCTGCTGCCGCCGCTGCTGCTGCCGATGCCGCAAACGTGGGGTTGTTCCCCAGCTGCGACAAGCTAGCAAGTGAGGGATGGCTGAAGCTCCTCAGCTGCCCGGGCCGGAACAAACCTTGGCTGACATCAGACATACCCATGTAATTCCCAGCACCACCCCCCAGCGGGCCCAAGTTGCCATGGCTCCCAGGATCCATACCCAGACCAGACCCGAAGCTTGCACTAGCACCCATGGGGTAACCCCCCGCAGCTGCTAAGTCACCAGGAGCATTGGATGTCACTGCCCCAGCACCACCCAAGCCACCCAACCCCTGCTGCCCCAAACCTGCCAAGCTCTGCAGCTGTGCAGCCGTCAACATCGACTGGCTGGTCCCTGCAGGGTAGATAGGGCCCCCTTGGGTACTTGCAATGCTGCTGGCAGAGTCAGACACATGCATACTATTAGGTGCACCGGTGGGGCTGGGCCGCCCGGATGCTGCTGCTGCTGCCGCCGCTGCTGCACTACCACCCCCAAGCAGCTGAGCGGCGCTAGCCAACTTGCTCACAAAGCCCTCCTGACTCCCAGCTGCAGCTTGGCCCCCTCCCAAGTTCCTCGAAAGCGAGTTTGCATTGCTCGACACATATCCACCCCCTAGCACCTGCTGCAGAGCTGCTGCCTGCTGCGCTTGCTGCTGGCTGAACGAAGCGCCGCCACCAGCTCGTGAAGACAACTCCCCAACCTGCCCCTGCTGCCCTCCTGCTGCTCCCAATCCCCCGGAACCACCATCCATACCCAGCCCTGTCTGCTGCTGCTGCTGGCTGCGGGATAGCAGCTCCAGGAGCTGGTCTGGATGGGTAGCTGGGTCCCAGCTCTGACTCATGGGCCCCAGTGTATTGGGTGGAGAAGCCCCATGATGGAACCTATCCAAATAGCCGCTCATAGGCCGCACCATTCCCCGCATGCCCATGCCCCGCTGCTGTTGCTGCTGCATCAGCAGGGACCCGGCTGCCAGCTGCTGCTCCCTCTGCTGCTCACGCTGCAGGGCGGCCTGACTGCTACTGCTACTGCTTGCTGCAGCCCCAGGCCGCATGGACAGCTCTGCTTTGTTCATTGCCTTTAGTGCAGCTGCTGCATGCCGGACATCATAGAACTCTATGAACTTCTGGTGTCCCCGAGTAGGAGACTGCTGTATGCCCTTAACTTCGCCAAACTTGCTGAATATCCACACCAGCTGCTCGTTGGTGGTGTCAGGGTCTAGGTTGTACACTACAATGACACCCTGCGAGGCCAGCAAACAGCAGATACAGTTCAGCACAAAGTTGCAGAAGCAGCAGCGGTAAAGTAACAGTGTACCGCACAGGTACCATTACATATAACTACGGACTGAGAAGAGGCCTGCTCAAAGGCAAGGCATGCCACGTCATATTCCTTTCAAGCAGAATGGGAGCACAACAGTGTTATACCACAGCAAACAGTTCATCAATGCGACAAACAACAGTAGACTGGGAATATACCCATGCCACTATGATCCCCCAGACCAGACGAGAGCCCTCCAAGCAGCATGCAAATTCTTGCCCTACCTTTTCCTGCCCACCACCCCGAACCTACCTGGTTGATAGCATTGGCGCTGTCGCTCTGCTTGCCTTTGTGCCCCGTATAGCTGATCGTCAGCTGATGGTTCCCCAGCTTCATCCCTTGCAAAGCAGCCATCGCCCCCATGGCACATCGCAAGTCATAGTAGGCCACAATCACCAGGCCGCGATGTTTGCAGGCAGTGTAAATGCGCCGCACCTCCCCATGCTGCCCAAACAGCACCTGGAGCTCCTCGTCAGGGAGCTCTGGAGGGACATGTTGCAGCAGCAGCGCCCGAGTGGGCCGGTCTGAAGCACAGATCTCGGAGTTCTCAGCTGCCAGGAGGGCGTCGCTGGCCTCCTGGTTGAGCTCAAAGCCCCCCACTGCACTGAAGATATCATCATCTACGCTAGCTATGCTGTTGATGCGATTGCGCATGGACCTGCAGTAGCAAGTAAACATCACATGGGCACCATCAGTTGCGTACACAGGTCATGCAAGATTAGTTGAGATGGTAATGCACGCAACAAGCATTCACGCAACTGCCATGCAAATGTGCATTTCCACCCAGACCCACTTTGGGAACATGTCCATGCAGATGTAGGACACATGTCCATGCAGACATGTCAACCATGAACATGGAGAGCCATGCATGTTTCAAACCTTGGCACACTGCTGCTCATAAGAGACCCGGTACTGCCTGTAGTACATTGCATCCTGCAAGGTATCATGTCTTCCTGCATGCAGCTGTTATCGCATTGCTGCAACCCTCCTAAACCTGCCCCAGGCCCTGCTGTTTACTTCCTTTAAATGCTCCAACTGCTGACAGCTTCTGCCCTGCCTGCTCTTCTGCTGCTGACATTATAGGGCCCCTGCTGTCTGCATATTCAGGAGATCTCCTTCACTGTCTGCTAAGCCATTAATTCCTCTGCAGACAGTCCCTTCTTACCTGCTGCCCACAGGTCCAGGAGCTGCCTCTGTATGGCCAAAGGGGCCACTCATCTCAGAGTCAGCATCAAGCTCAGGAAGCAACCTGGCAAGATGCAAGCACAGAGAATCTTGAGTCTGATGCAGGGCACACACGCAGCATGCAAAGAAGGGTTTGCAATGTGGATGGCAGATACCATAACTTCAGGCAGCTACCCGGCAAACATAGCTCTGGGTTGCATGGGCTGAGACTAACCGTCCATTAACGCTTCAGCTGGAGTGCTGCCTCATTGCGCAATCCAACATGCCTTCACACACAAAGCAAACTTGGCCCTTACACAACCCCACTCACAGAGACTTATATGCACTGTTAACTGGGGTAACCTAATGCTCATAATTTATTAAGGCTTGAAGGTATTCATGCAGACCTCACGTACCTGCCCAGGGCTGCTGCATGGTCCATCTGATCCAAAGGCTCAGCCTGTTCTTCCTGTGCGCCTGCAAAAAAACAACCATGTTATGACAGACTTTGCCACGTCGAAAGCATTGGACATACTTGCCCTTGTAACAGCCATGTAAGCTTATGGCTGCTACGCCCGCTTTGCTTACCTTGAAAATGCTGTCCGTGGGCGGAAGATGCACTGTCGACGAGGACTAGCTTGCTATCGAAATAGGATGACAACGAGTCAGCTGATGGGTTGGACCGTGTAAGCGGTCTTACGCCTGCTCCCTGCAGCAGCCACAGGCGGGCAACGTCAACAGAGCCTCGACAATCTCAACAGCTTCGGGTGCGGTATCAGTCCCATGCTCCATCCCCTTGCAACGCCAACAGTTCCAGATGCAAGACAGCTCTATATCACTCTTACCTGCTCCTGCTCGAATGCCTGTGGCAAGCCCTGGAGAGACGTGGTTATTCCCCGAGGCCCAAATGGGCCTGGAGGGGGCCAGCCTGTTGCCGTGCCCCCTGTAGGTTCCATCCTACTGCGGCCAATGCTGTGAGTCGCTTCTACTTGGAGTCACCTGCCAGTTACAGAGCAAAACAGATGGGGATGGCAAGTGTCAAGCTTGGGCTGCGCTAAAAATCCTAAAAGAAACACATTGACATGGTAGCGCCAAGCTCAAGTTGGCGGGAACGCAGAAACGCATGCCTCGCTGCTGCATCGGACAGCACACCCGGAGGCCCCACGCTCTGAATCAGCTTCGTGCCTACAAGCTGCGGCATGCCTGAGATGACTAGGATGGTATCGTCATGCTAGGACAGGGATAGACCCCAAGCAGGGCCCCGAGAATCCAGCCAGATGTTGCAGCGACAACACACACCGCATTCGCGCCTAAAATGAATATGTCCCAGCAATCTCTTATAGCTTTGAAGTCTGTCCGCCCAGACTGCGCAGGAGCTAGACTTGACCGTCAATAAGCCATGCCTTCACTCACCTAAGTGAGTTTGCAGCTGTTCAGACAAGACGGAGACAAGCGAGGCCACCGTTCTACTTCCCCCAGACTGACAAGCTCCCGTTGCACCGTGGCCAGCTGTGAACACTGCCAGCAGGGTGGTCACCAGCGCTAGAAACTTTAGCTATCAGGGGATCGGTACTTCCAGGACTTGACACACAGACAACTTTGAGCCCTTTTACCAAGGGCCACTATGGCCCCGGAACGTTGGCGGATTGCACAACCTGCAGCATTGTCAAGCAACTGTAAACTCCTGCAGTGCAACCCTCAATGCAACCACACAACTTGGCTACAGCGTATTAGGGCTTTAGGGCCTTGCCTTGGATACGACTAGTGCGTATTCCGCGGTTACACTGGTTACATTGCGCTAGATTAAGAGATTGCAAACAGTCTGCTTTTGTTGGGGGATGCACTTCTACCAACCCGCGCCCCAGCACTATGATAAGTTCGCGTTATCTCCTGCCCAACTACACACCACTTAGCATCGAGCAGCGACAAAGGCCACCCTTGTGCACCAATACTACTGGAATGCTCATTGCATCTACCATCCGCAGGGTCTTCTAACATCACCCATCATTCATCGTCGTCGCCCAGTTCCCCTAGGTCGTAATAGACCAAAGGTTCGTTGTGCGCATCTGCTTCTTGTTCCCAGAGCTGATCACCTTCATAGGGATAAGGGGCCTCATTTTGGTCCTCGTTAATCATCTCAGTGAGCTCTTCTACTGCATCTGCCATCTGCAACCGCTGCAGCTGCTGCCATTCGTTGACTGGAGCAGACATGTAGATGGTACCCTCTGCAGCAAGATAGAAGCAGCCGCAGTGGCAGCGAGAATCAGCAACGGCAAAGGATATCAACCTGGACGGGACCGGCACCAGCAGCAGCCAGCGGCTATAGTCAGCAATGCCTTGACGAGCTACATAGACACCAAGTAAAGGTGCCTCCCTTTTGTTCTCCCTTATGTTGGGGGATAACTTGTTTTGTTAAGAATAAACCCCTTTTGTTAAGAGACAGCACTGCACAGCCCTGCGGGCGGTGCAGCACCGGAGCAGCCAACCATGTTTTTGGTGGGATGAGCATCAGAAACTGAGAGAGAGATACTGAGACACAGAGCTGCCGCACGCACCGCAAAATCACGCAAGGCTGAGACAAGCACACCGTAGGTTGAACCTGAGGACTATGAGAATCCCTTTTGAGAGCGGTCAAATTGTGTTCCAATGGCCTAACCGTAAACCATGTCTTTGGTCCACAAAAGCATCCTGGCCTGGCTCCCACCCCTGCAGCAGCACAACAATCATCAAATGCCCTGCCTGTCTACCACAACAGCTTCTACACTGTTCACCTGCATACCTAAGCATACAGTAGTTGTATTTGTGCAGCTTTCTTCCCTTCAGGCTGCCCCTAGTCTGCCTCCCTACTCCTGCCAGCCTGACAAGGCGACACCTTCCTTCATCCCAATCTGCTTACCTCCACCTTTCCCTTCATTCTCAACCACAAGCATAGAGCCCTTAGAATCCCCCTGGCCCAGCTCCATGAACTTGGACTTTACCTCCGACTGTTGTCTTCCTCTCACCAGCCTATTAAGATAACCCCTTTCCACACGCCTGAAGACACCCTTGGCTCTCAACTCACCCCTGAAATTGCTCAACTCCCCCGCTTACTTCCATCCCCAAACTTGAGGGTAGCACAAAATCCTCCTGGCCCAGCTCCACCCACTTGAGCCCTTCCCTTGACTGGTTTTCACCTAACAACACAACCCCTGCCCACATCCACGACGAAACCCACCAGCTTTTAACTACAGTACCCCTGAAACTGCTCAAACTTCCCGCTTACCTTCATCCCCAAACATGAGGGTAGGGTCCACAAAGTCCTCCTGGCCCAACTCCACCCCTTGCTCCAGCTGCAGCAGCACACTGTCGTCAGCCAAGTGCCCCATGGCAGCAATGGCCTCCTCTGTCTCTGGTATGTGCCGCACACCCATGGCATGGTAATCAGCAACAGCCAGGGGGTTCAAAATCTCAGCCTGCGCAGATAGATGTACATGAAACGCAACAATGTCAAAACAATATATCTACAATACTAAAACAGGTGCAGCAGCACTGCAAAACACACTTATTACATTATGGCCAGAAAGCTAGGCGCAGAGCCAGGCTATAGCTATTAGAACTGGCAATCCCCAAGGTTTAAGTATCCAAGAGACCTTCTTCCCTGACCGCTACATTTCATCAGGATAGACCATGCGTGCAAACCATGGTCTATCCAAATGCACAGTTATTTTCTGTTGAGATAAAAAAAACACCCACCCCCTGCAACAACCCAACCATAGCACTAACACAACCTAAACACAACAAGAATGTGCAAAGCAGGTGCAGCCGCCTTCAAGCGAGGATGGAGTGAGGATAAAGCAGCAGAGCAAGCAAGCACCAACTGCTGGGGGTGATGTCTCCCAGCAACCTGACCCTTTGCCATCGATGTATGTGTAAGCTTTGATGAGATAAAGTTCTTTGCCACTTAGGTCAGTGTCAGACTAAATAGTACCACTCGAGCTGGGGAGTGATCCACTGAAAACTTGTGTCTATGCCCGAGGTTAGGTCTTACATAATTTGCCACGTAGCAGTCATCCTGAAGAATTCCTCAGCCCAAAACGAATCTCAACCAGCTATGCCTGCTAGCAGAAAGCGGAGACCAATGCCAGAAATGCGCCGGCTTCCAAAGGCTCAAAATACCAAGGATTCCAGCCAAACAACCCGCATACGTCATTCATACATCGCTTTCTCCCATTGCTCCACATACCTTTACTGGGCATTAAACCCCAACTTATATACCAATACCACCTACATATGTGCCTCTCAGTGGCAAAACTTTGCCGTTGGACCTCCACATGCTGTCATCCTCAACCATCCTCAATTGACCGCCATATGTGACTGCACATATTCAGCAAGACATGCCGGCAGGTTTCTATCATGAAAGCTGAAAGTGTGAACCTTCCAACACACAACAAGCGTGTAGCCAGCTTCTAATCACACTTACCTGTACAAGGCTTGGGTCCACATAAGCCCCACCCCCGACAATTAAATCCAAGATCTGTTCATGCGTCCATTCCTCCCGAATCCAGTCATCTTCATCTCTTTGTACCCGAACGTCTGTCTCTATGGTGAGCCCGTTGAAGCGCCCTACCAAACTCTGCTGCCGCCGCCACTCCTTATCCAGCATCTCCTTCTTACGCCGCTTCTCAACCATGGCCCGAAAGTCAAAGGCGGACCAGTCCGGGTTACGCTCGTCGAGTTCGAATGGAAGGTTTTGCAGCTCAGGTTCCTCATGGTACTTCCCTTGCATGGGAGGCCCTAGGATATTGATGACACCACTGCGCTTATCTATGTTCTGGATGGCTTGGATCATCTGTCCTGCACGCTGCAGCTTGTCGAAGTTGGTTTGTCCTGCGTCATGCTCGTCGTCGAAGTCGTCATCGTCTAGCTCTGTGTCGTACCAGAACTCACTCCAATCGTCTACCTTGCTGGCCCATTCCTCATCTGCAAAGTCAGGGTTCTTGTTGAGGGGGTTGATGATCTCGTCAAAGGGGGTTTGGTCCTCGTCGTCTATCTCGATAGACTCCTCCTCGAAGTCATCTACGTCTGGAGGCTGGACATGCACCCGCACGTTACGCTGCTGCTGCTGTTGCTGCTGCTTACATCTGCTGCTGAGTATTCTGATGGGATGTGCTGCTGCAGGCTGTGGTCTGCAAACGAGTCTCAGTACCGATCTGCAATACGCATGCCTCTGTGGAGCGGCTGACTGACACTGCCGTGCTGCAAGCATGACAAAGACTGAGGGTCAGCAGTCGCTAGGGTGGGGCTTACACTGCCGTTTGAGCCGATCTGCTGGTTGCCTGCCTCCTGACAGCTGCAGCATGACGGATGCCATACAATGCATCGAGTGGGGAAAATGCACCATCCGTGCTTTTAAACAGGGGCACAAGAGCTTACCTACGCTAGCGCTACGGTGGCATGGCAGCCCCCGGCCCAGCATCGCAAGCTGGAGCTAAGGACACTGTCCAGTACGTAGGATTGTACTTTGAATTAAGCCTGCAAGCTTCAGCGAAGCATGTCCGTTCCAGCCCTGGCCTTCGCTACTGTCCGTAGCCTGGGAATACGGAGACGAGCATGCTTCGAGTACTGAGCTCGTAGGACCACAAAACGACAGCACCGCATGAAGCAAATACTTCTGAGGGCACTGGGATCTCATAGATCAGACCTTTATTGCCAGAAAGCTCCAAAGGCATTTGTACTGCTTGTCGGCACCAGTGCGCCGAAGACTGCATTTGAATCTCGTGGATCCTTTGGTCGTCTTCTGGTAGCATGGATTTGCTGCCATATGTCACCAAAAGCTGTCAGGCCCTCTCCTTGGATCTGTAGATGCAGCTTACATCTGCCTAGCGACGCATGCTGTGTTTTCCTCCAGGCACAACTCCGCCACGTCACGGCCGCTTGGACGCATTTTATGGGCAATCGAGGGCAGCCTTAATGATATTGATTAAGGTCATGTGCTTTGATCTGTGCTTTACCTCCCCATGATAGCTGTGACCAGGAAGTCTTAATTAAACGGACTTTGCGTAAAGATCAGGCTGGTGGCGCCAATTACAATGCATGTAAGGGCTTGAGAGTCTGTTGGACAATGTCGCAGCCTTCTGCTGCCGAAGTTCTGGCGGAGAAGCTGTGTAAGTGCTTCTCGCTCTGGCCTCCAAGCTTCAGCAGTTGTACAGAACATAGGTCACTCGAGGGTTCTGCTGCCTGCAGTGCACCCCAGTGCAGAAGTACGTGGCAGAACCCTGCATAACTTGGACTTCAAGTGGAAGTATGGCCTTATTGGCGTGGAAGATCTCCTGCAGGTACGCAGCAGACAATTGTGGATGATGATGCCTGCAATCGTCTTGTTGCGTGTATACACGTGCGAAACCTTAAAAAAATAGGCCACTGATATCACGTAAGCTGGCTGAAAGTCCTGCTATAAGTTCAAGACCATGCGGACGTTGCTGCTTCTGTTCAGAACTCAGGTCATGCACATAAACGTCCTATTTTGAGCACTACTATGCTGCATGTACTCCCATCATCCAAGGTGGTCATTACATTTACCCAACACATATTGCACCACTGCTTGCAGGGCCAGAAGCTTCTCAGGGCGCTCGTGCGTAAGTTATTAAGGCCAGCACATGCAACTATTTCACAAGTGCTGCTAAGCAATTGCACTCAATTGGTACTCGCCCACTGCGGTATGGTATACAGCAGTTGACCCTCTTATCAGCTGGATGCACTTGGACCTCTGCTAAGTAGGACAGCACCTTAGGGAGCAGGTGCCATTAAGGCCATTGCGACCAGTGTTGTTACATGGGCAGTTGTGGTACCAGCACCACTGGCAGCATCAGCAGATGAACGCTGCAACAACACTAGGGAATAGCAAAAGCAGTGTCAGCAGCAGCATGAACCAGACTGCACTCAACCTTATCAGCTGCCTCCAATGTTCCTTGTCACAGGCCTTATCAACCTAGGAGATGGTCTGCAGACCACAGCCGCAGCTATACTGCTCTGCCGCAAATGGGCTGCAGCTTCCAAGCACATAGCTACAGCCTTGCTGGAGCTGGGAGCTGAACAGCAGCTGCTCCGGCTGCAGCGTGAGGGACCTGATGAGCTACAGCCATCAACAGAAGCAGTGCTGCAGCTGCTACGGCCGCCCCCGCTGTCAGCAGAACAAGCAGCAGCAGCTGCAGCAGGGTCGCCACCAAGGGCAGCAGCAGCTGCTGGGCAGCATTGTGCAGCGGGGGATACAGCACCACGAGCAGGTGTCAGGCAGTCAAACGTTGGCCTGGCGGGGCTAGGAGCAGCAATAGCAGCAGATGGGACAGCAGAAGGCCAAAATGGAGCAGCAGCAGCAGGAGGAGGAGGAACCGGACCCCAAATAGGAGCAGGAGTAGATGCTAGGCATAATTCAAAGGTCAGGTTTGCAGCGGCTGAAGCAACAGGTGGGCTAAGGCAGAGTCATGGCAAGCCGTACAGCTCGGCTGGTTGGGCTGGTGGTGCTGGAGGTGCTGCCGGTGCTGTGAGCAGTACCTCTGCTGCTGCTGCTGCTGCTGGTGCTGATGGGACTGAGCTGGATGAGCGCTTGCTGAGGGCACAGGCACGAGCAGATTGGCGCCAGGCAGGCATGTCAGGTATGGAAGAATGGGGCATGGGGCTTTGCAACAGCAGGGCTTTAGCAGCAGGGCTTTAACAGTAGTTCTGACCCTTGTCGTATTGCCAACTTCCGTCATGGCAACAGGAGTCTTTAATTACCAAACGAAGTCTGAGCTTGTAGCTCTGAACATACATCCCTTGCTGATTTGTTGCTCCTGCAGGAGCCATCAGCCCATTGCCAGGCAGCAGTAGCACATCTGGCTGCCTGGTACTGCCAGCTGTAGTGCTAACAGCAGCAGACGACCAGTACCTCTTTGAGTTGAATCTGCGGCTGCAGTACGGGGATGATGAAGCCCTGCTACTGCCTGCTTTGACGGAGCTGGCGGCTGTAGCAGCTGTGGACCTGCCAGCTGAAGCACTGCTACAGCGCCAAAGCTTACTGGTGAGTTGGCCATGATTGTGAAACCTGAGTACTTTGTCATGGTCTTTCCATCAGTATCTCAGGGCCTCAATGTTGCAGATCCAGTGTGCAGGCTCAGCTTTGTGTCCTGGATTGGAGGGAGGGGTTGGATGGTTTGTGACGTGACAAAGAAGCTATTTATTAGCCAAGTGCAGTATCCGTTATTAGTAGCTTCACCTAGGATGCATCTGATAAGCCCTACATAAGATTGGCTGGTTGCAGCATGTGTTAGCAAAAAGTCACGTTGGGTCAAAAATGTTCTTGCTCGTGGTTTCCTGAGCACAAAGCCCGTGTGCATAACTAACAATGTCATGTGTCACATTGGTTGCCTGTTTGAAGCCTCCTGTTAGTGGTGCACTATCAATATCTGTGACATTCAATTCCTGTCATGTGGAGTGGCTTTGTATGTCATAAAACCACTGCTTGGTGCATGAAATCTCTACAACCAGCTCCCCTCATGTTCTTGTTCCTGACCCCAACATGTGCAGGACAACACACTGGTTCTTCTCAGTAGCACCCGGGTGACCCCATCCGTCCGCTCAGCTGCCGCCTCAGTGCTAGAGCAGCTCCTCCACAGCCTGCGTAACTCCCTAGCCCTAGCTGCAGACCCTGAACTTGCAGATTCAGCAGTAGCACGACACACTCGCTCTGCTGCTACTGCTGGTGCTGCTGAAGGGCCGGCCCACACCAATGCCGCAAGCAGCAGCAGCAGCAGTTGGGTAAGGGGTAGTGGAGGCAGTTTGCTACTCCAGCAGCAGCAGCAGCAGCAACAGGGGCATGGTGTGGTGGTAGTGGATGTCACATGTCCTAGCAGCTATCCTCTGCTACAGCCTCCTCCTGCTGCTCCTGCTGATGCTGTGTGGCAGCTGCTGCCTCCTCAGGATGAAGGGGTGGTGAATGTGACTACAGCTGTGCAGTTAATACTTGTGCAGGTAAGGGGGTGAAGAAGCACCTAGCAGAGGTGGTGAATGTGACTACAACTGTGCAGTTAATACTTGTGCAGGTAAGTGGGTGAAGAAGCACCTAGCAGAGGTGGATCAATCTGACTACAACTGTGCAGTTAATACTTGTGCAGGTAAGTGGGTGAAGAAGCACCTAGCAGAGGTGGATCAATCCTGCTGGCAGCATCGAGCAAGAGTGTAAATCAGGCTTGCTTAATGGTGCAGATATACACAAGGAAGGCTGCAGCAGGAGCAGGAGCTGCAACAGCAGGGGTATAACAAAGCAGTGGATGTAACATGTCTTAGCAGCCCCCCCCCCCTGCCCCCAACCCAAGCAGCCCTCTGCAGCTGCTGCCGCTAATGCCGTGTGGCAGCTGCCGGCCACTCAGTCACGGCCAGACCTGTGGCACATGGGGCCCCATATTTGAATCTGGCAAATAGAATGGCTTATGCATGCTGGTCATAGGCTGTTGATCCTTCTGTTTGCTATATAGCATGCCGTGTTAAGATCTGGAGCATCTGCCATGACCAGCCTGCATCGTGCAGCCATCCTAGACCCACATGCCATGTCTGCTGTTGCTTGTTTCAGGTGTGCGAGCAATTGTCGCACCCAGAACGTCACCCGGAGCTAATGCCCCTGGTAGAACTAGCCCTTGGTATCATGCTACTGCCACTGCACCAGCAGCAGCAGGCAAAAGGCCACACTACAGCCGACCCATCAAGCAGTAGCACGAATAACACCATCTTGAACCAGCAGAACCAGCAGCAGCAGCAGGGGCAGCAGCAGAAGGGTAGTCAGGCATCTGATCGGGCCTATGAAAGGATCAAAGGCCATTGGCAGGCATTACTACAGGTGCTCAGTAGGTCCCTGGTATCCTGCTTAGCCATTTGCCACAGTGAAAGAGCAGCAGCAGCTGCTGGAGCTGCAGGTGGGGGGCAGCTAGCAGACTCGGCAGTAGCAGCTCTCGCCGCTGGTTCTAGAAGCTTACTAGGCGGTGCTACTGCCATGGCTTCCACAGCAGCAGGAGCAGCACGTGCCATGGGTGATGTAGCAGCTATAGCTGAGGGTGGGTTGCATGAGTGGGATGAAGGGCAGGAAGTGGGGACTGTTGCATGGGACATGGCGAGCGTCAACGTGCTGCTGCTGGCGTTGCGGTTGGTGGACGCAGTACCAAGTGACTGGTGTACTCGCGCAGCTGTACCGCCAGCAGTAGCAAATGCAGCAGTTGTAGCAGCACTTGACGAGGCTGTAGCGTGGAGGGTGCCTCAGCTACGGCCGGCTGCAATGAAAGTGCTGCAGCTGCTACGGCCTGATGCGCTGCTGCTGCTACAGCAAGCAGAAAGAACACACAGGGCAATAGCTGCAGGAGAAGAAGTTGTAACAGCAGTGGGACAACTAGCGCGACAACTGAACCACGGGCAGCACCAGCAGCAGCAGCTGGAAAATGATAAGAGTGAGAATAAAAGAGGGGTAGCGGTTGTTAGGGAGTGGCTTTTGCTGTTGAAAGCAGCTATACTAGGGCTAGGGTTTAGTCATGCAGCAGATGTAAGGCTGCTGCAAGCTGCCTTGCAGGGGCTAGCTCTCTGCTCAGAAGCAGCAGCCAGTAGCAGCAGCAGCACTGGCAGTACCAAGCTCCTAGGGGCAGTAGCAGCTGCCCCTGCTGCTGCTGCTGGTGGTGGTTGGGATCTTGTGTGTGGGCAGCTGTTGATACAGTTGCTATGTCATGAACAAACATCTGTCCAGCAGCTTATCTATCAACTACTCTCATCTGCTCTTGAAGATGGCAATAGCAGCAGCAGTAGCAACAGTGGTAGATCTTCTGCCTCTTCTGCTGCTGCTTCCAAAAGGGTGCATGCAGTGGTTCAGCTGCTGTGCCAGCCGCTTGTGCTAGAGTATTTGGTCGTGGAAGGGCTTGGAAGTAGCAGTACAAGAGCAGCAGCTGTAGCAGTGCTACAGGGCTTGCTACTGCAAGGGGGCCGGGAGCAGGCAGTAGCAGCTGCAGCAGTGCATTGGGCTGGGTGGCTGAGCTGTTTCCAAGGGGAAGCTACTGCTGGTCCCCTTGTAGAAGCTTGGCAGGTGGCAGCTGAACGGGCAGTAGCAGATGGCGTGCCTGTTAATATTCCAGCAGGTGATGGCGGCTGGCAGCAGGTGGGGGGAAGGGTTCTGCGACTGTTCAGTTGCCAGGCGGGGGTTAGGAGGCGAGCTGGGCAGGGACTGCTAAGAGATATAGGGGCTCTGCCAGCAGAAGAGGAGCAACAGCAGCAGCATGAGCAGGAGTGGAGCTTCACGACTGGGTTTTCCCCGAGCAAGAAAAGCAGGGGCTCAAAGCTTACAAAGCAGGAGGGGAGCTTGAAGGAACTAGAAGACCCATTCAGGGGGTTGCTAGAAAGCAGCAGTAGCAGGAGCAGCAGACACAAGTCCTCTGACCTGCTGACTGATTGCCCAGTGCACCTAGCACGGCGGTTTAGTCCCAGTGACGTGCGTAACCTCCTGGGTGTGGTGCACAACAGGGGTTTAGCGCCTGAGTTACGTCGTGCTGCTGCTGAGGAGCTGCTGCATCTGGTCGTGGTTCCCGAGCTTCGGGAGATGCTGCTTGAGGAATGGCAGCTGAAGGGACTGTGGGACATTGTTGTGCCACAGCAATGGTGAGTGGTGGCAGGATCAGGGGGTGGGGGGAGATTCTTTTGTTTATCTCGCTCATCCCTACCAAGAGCCTTTCGTCTAATGTAGGCTGGGGGTGCAGGCGAGTGAAATAACTGGTATCAGATTTGTAAGGGAGCTTGCTCATGTTCTGTGTGTTAATCGTTTCCAGACGACTGAGGCAACAACAGAGCAGAAAGACAGGGAAAGTGATGGAGATGCTTCTTGAGGAATGGCAGCTGAAGGGGCTAGGGGGATCATAGTGCCATAGCGATGGTGAGAGGGCACCAGGATACAGTGTGGCATTGTTGGGGATGTGGATTTTTTTGGGGATGGAGGGATTCAAATGTGGCAGCCTTGGTTGCAGCTGTTTTGCACTGGTAGTCCTTTACAGTTCAGGATGTGGTTGAAGGAGCTGTTTAGGAGATCATAGTCCGGCAGCAGTGGGGGCAAGGCCTGGTGAGGGGTTGCAGGCTAGGAAGATGAGCAGTTGTAGCTGCAATATGCTCTCATTATTCATACAGCAGTGCTGGTGGTGGTGATAGACGGTTGGAGCAAGACAAGGGACGAGACTGCTGCTGAAGTGGGCTTGGAAGGGGTAGTATGACGTAATCATGGAGAGGGAGGGGGGTGGCAGGCGATGAATGTGGACGGCAGTGTTACTTGGTAGGAAGGGGCGGTTGGGAAGTCCTGGCAACATTGTGTCTTGTCCACTCATATCGTTGCTGAGCAAGCTCCTTGTGCCTGAGACATGGTGCATGGCAGATTGCTCCTCAAGGAACAGACACCCCATTGGTGCACCATTCATTTGTATGCTATTTGGTACCCCTGCAACATTGAAACGCAGGCCTGGACGACTTGCCCTGGTGCAGCATGTGGCAACAGCACCAGCGACTGAAACCCCGTTTCAGTGATGCTTACATACCAGTACTGTTGTATATGAAGATTTCAACTGCTGCTTTGCAAGTGCTATTACAACATTTGGTGTTATGGTTAAAGCTGTCTGTTTGTGATACCGGACAATAGGCATCAACTGATATCGGCACTGTCTGTTGTCTTTAGCCAGAAGCTAACCCCATAATGCCTGGGGTTTCGGGTCCTCACCAGGCCGGCACAGTGGGCGCACAAAAGTCAGCAAACTGTCTGGGGCAGGGCTCCTCCTTTTGCTCATAAGTAGTGCACCATCGACAAGAGGCCAGGCAGGGTAGATTAATGATAAAATAATTACCGCCAAGTGGTGGTCCTGACATCTCATGAACTCTTTCCCCCTTTTGCAGGCCCGATGAAAATAGCCCTGGTGCAGCTAACCAAAGCAACCAAAACCCTGATGATGGATCCTCGATCTTTGACATGCAGCTCCCTATAGCTGCCTTGCAGCTTCTCACCGCCTTAGCAGCAAGAAGTTCTTCGGTCATGAGCTGGCTGCAGTCTCAGGCAGATGAACTGCTGCTGCCACTACTGCCGTTGGTGTTCCATCCGCTGCACTCTGTGCGACGGGCTATGGCGCGGTTTCTGGGCGTTGTGGTTTTAGGGGCTGAGGCGCTAAAGAGCATGGGGTTTAGGGCCTTAGCTGGCGGGGTAGTGCTGCCAGATGGGGTGGGTCATGGGGTGTTGCTGCCGCAGCAGTTTCTGGTGGAATATAAAATGCCTTTTAAGGTGGAAGGGGTGGACGTTGGGGAGGAGTGGGTGGGGGCTGTGAAGGAGGTCAAGGGGTTAGGGCTTAGCAGTGACGAGAGGGAAAATTTACACTCAGTGCCTATTTCAGATAAGGAAGACTTGAGAGGGCTACCAGACATCACACCATCCGGTTTAGTGAAAGAGGGTTTAAGGAACTTAGTGATGCAGCAGCGCCTGTTGAAGTTAATGGCAGGGGGGGTCGCAGGGGCCTTGGAAGGTGTAGGGGCAGTTGGAGCCCAACAGTCAGGCTGCCTATCCAGCTTCAGTTCAGCTGATCTAGCAGAGGTACCACAGGCTGTGCTTGCTGCTACTACAGCCAATGCTGCAGCTTTGGATGCAGCTGCTACTGCCAACCGGCTTTTGGAAGCTGTAGCAGCAGCAGGCAGTCATGCTGACTGTTCAGCTGCCATCAGGAAGCTGCTGCTGCTTGGGAGCTGTGACCAGGGTTTACTGGGGATATGCAGAGGCCACTGGAGGGAGGGTTTAGGTCGATTGCTAAGGACGTCACCGGTGACGTGGGAGGATCAGGTGCTGTGGTTGCTGTTGCTTCAGCTGGTGCAGAAGATGGTGCTCAGTGGGGGGCTACAAGCGGTAAGCGCTCCTTCTTTCAATAGGAGGACATCATTTCATGGGATGATGTCCTCCTAAGCTTTCCAAGCTTTCTTCCTAAGCTATCTTGCCTGATGGTGTGGTGAACATCACTCCTGGCAGCTACATGAAGTTCTGAGTATTAGAGGTGCTCAATACAAACGGCTAGTGATTGGGTTTGCCTTTGTGCCAGTTTCTTGACTTGTTACAACTCCTGAAGATGCATGCACAGCTACCAAGGAATGACCATTTGCAGCTGGCGATTCAACTAGGTGCCTCCCTGATCCAATATCAAGTTTGCTGAAGCAGCACTAGCAGGCTACTCTCACAAGCACATTCCACATGCGTCATTTTACACTTAGTTGCATGGAACAGCACAGTGGGGGACTACAGCTGATAAGCTGTTGGTCCTGCAATTTGTCGCATGCAAAAGCTGTGATGACTGTTCATGGCAGTTATACAAGAACTGCAGCAGGTGTTCAGTATCCCTAAACTGTTAAGTACATGGTTGTAGCAACCACCAAAAATGCTGCAATCCCTGTGGGACATGCAGAGCTATGAAGGCTGCAAAAGCAGGTTTTTTTGGGTACCCTCAAAACTGCATTTGATTGCATCTTCTATGCACCCTTCTGCAGATAACCTTGACCTGCATGGCGAGCTTGCCCACCTCTGACTTCGTTATGAACCTCCATACTGTGCAGGCAGACTACACCCACCTCCAGCTACTGCTACAGCCATCTTTGACCAGCTGGCTGCAGCAGCCTGGTGCCACTGCTGAGCTACTGCGCCTGCCTATGGCACTTGCTGCAACCTTAAGCTCTGCCGGCAGTAGCAGCAGCAATGCACAAACCACATCAGCAGGTGGTGGTGGTGGGGGCCTAGGAGCAGCAGTAGCAGCAGCAGCTGAGTTGATGGGTGCTACTGCTGGTGCTGGAGGTGCTGCAGGGTGGCAGCAGCAGCTACTGCGGCTTGCTGTGAGCAGGGCTGTGCTACAGCTGGGCCTGAGCCTTGTGAGGTAAGCAGTGAGACAGACACAGCACAATTGCGCACATTTGTAGTTGAGGCATGGTTGGCTTTGTTATTGATCATTCTGACTGTTGCAGAGGGCTTTATAGCTTGCTTCTGTTGCGCTTGAAGCCATGTGAGGAAGCACTGAGAATGAAAGAGTACATGCTGGGGATAGGATGAAGAGGGAGGGAAAGAGCTAGACAAAGAAGGGAGGGAAGCTTCCCTGCAATTGCTAAGGAATGTTGTCGGTGTATACACACCGTCCAATGCCTACAGATCATTTGACCATGCAAATAGTCCCGATATTATGTATTAATCACTTGCCATACACCTGCCGTTCTAAATCCTCAGCAAAGATCAGGACTTATGTATATTGTGTATCTTGGTGTTTCGCAAAGGTGTTTTTTCTATGCTCACTGTAATCAATACAATCCATACAATTCATACCTTTGATTTGCAGGTTCAGTCGCCGCTGCTGCCCACTGGATAGCCCTGCAGCCAGCCTTGCTGCACTACAGCCACAGCACTTGATACCACTGCTGGCTGACATTACGGGCAGCCCTACAGATGCTACTGCTGTGGCAGCTACGGCATCCGCTGCTACTGCTGGTGGTGGTAGTGGTAGTGGTGTGGATTACAGCTGCAGATGTTTGAGTGCTGCACTGCTGGCGGAGGTGCTAGCTGGGCTGCAAGATGTTGCACAATTGCCTGGGAAGCAGGTATGGATGTGGAGGATGTGCTTTCTGAGCAGCTGGCCCCAAGCAGGACAATGGCAAAGTCCAGTGTCAGTCTCTTAGCATGGGAGTGACATCAGGTTCTGACATCTGGTAGCATACGATCAGCTTATGCTAAGTTCCGATTCAGCAGCAGCAAGTTTAGCAGTAGGCAAGGAATGGGTGCCTAGGCAACAAGTTGGAAGTTGGACAACGATGAGAAAGGGCTGAATAGCTATGAACCACTATACTAACAGCAGCAGAAAGCTGCTGGATGATCATAAACTATCCGCACAAAGCTCACGTGGAGTGTCTTTTGATGCCTATAAGGGTGTTCTATCAATTTAATGGCAGCTTATCTGCATGTCATGACAGCTGTGCAAACGAGCATAGCATTGTTATTCTCCGTTCAGGCCAAATTGCTGACATGTGGCTATACCTACCTTACTCATGTTTGCAGGTGCTCTGCAGGGTGATCACTTCATGTGTCTCATTATTACCGCATGGGTTGTTCAGCTGCTGATAACGTTGCTGTCTAGGGTACTGATACTGATCTCGCCACTTCGTCCACCTCACTATTATAGGCCCCTTCAATGGCCTTTTGGCTATGGCATTATCATGAATTGTAGGAGTAGCGTGCTAACATCGCTGCTGCTATGTCCTCATACAGGGTACCTTAGAGCCCCTGGAAGATGCCCTCCTATGTTGCTTCCCAGCACTCATTGCTGGTGTTGCCATGCCAGTTGCAGCCAAGCAGGCACCTGGGTTCCGGGGCAAGGCACTTGCAAAGGCAGCACTTGTGTCTCTCCAGCTTCTATCAGGGGGGGTTTTGGTGCCAGTGGAGGTTTGGTCAGGAGCATGGGCAGCAGTGGGGGCAACCTTCTGGCTCTCTAGGTACGCCCAGGCTCTGAGGTCAGCCTTAAGAGATAAGCATTAGCGCTTGCGGTAACCAAGAGCGAAAGTTAGGTGCTCTAAACCTCAAACCACTAAGTTAGATAAGTTGCTAACTTAATCCATTGGTGGTCTCCAGATACAGATTTGCTTAACAGCAAGTACGCTCCAATTAAGCAATCGACCAAACGATATCAATTAATCAGAAACGGCCTAATGGCAATGGGCACACAAACCCAGTCCATGAACACAAAGCTTCTAAACACATCAGGCGGTAGGACATGCCAGAGAAGAGTCATGCTGATTGATGCTTTTAATCAGACTGCTGATCAGAGATATCAGAGCGCCTGGTTGGTGGAGCAGCTCAGGTGGACACCATGATACTGGCTTTTCTGAGCTGACCAGACTACCAGAGGTTGGATATAGCTTTTATGGTTTACTTCCATTCTTGTGGTTTGATTGGCACTTCATTTGCTGTTATGGGCTGCTATGCCCAAGGACTTCACCTTATGCAGGGGCTGGTTATGCATGGAGTACCGGTAGTTATGCCCATTGACTAGAGGTAGCATCTATGGATCAGCACACTTCTACTACTCTGTGTACTTTGCTGTGCCCATGCACACACTGCCACTGTTGCTCCTGGTGCTGCTTCCCACCTCCAAGGCTTCCCATGTGAGGTGGTCACATAACAATGCTGCTGCTGCTACCCTTCCCCACACTCCCTCCATGTCACGTCTTCACGTACCAATGCTGTTGCTGCTGCTGCCTTTGCTGTCACCCATTAGGTTATCCCGTGACCGTGAGGCCTCCATCCGCCGTCTAGCCATCACCCTCCTGTCACAGCTTCTCTCCCCAGATGCTTCCCCCACCACCCAAATGCTCTTCCACGTACACCATTTTGCCCTTGCACACAATGCCGCTGCAGGTGGTGCTGCTGCTGCTTACCCTTCTCAAAAGCGCTTCATGTGAGGTGCCCACGTACCAATGCTGCTGCTGATGTTGCTGCCTTTGCTGTCACCCATTAGGTTATCCCGTGACCGTGAGGCCTCCATCCGCCGTCTAGCCATCACCCTCCTGTCACAGCTTCTCTCCCCAGATGCTTCCCCCACCACCCAAATGCTCTTCCACGTACACCATTTTGCCCTTGCACACAATGCCGCTGCAGGTGGTGCTGCTGCTGCTTACCCTTCTCAAAAGCGCTTCATGTGAGGTGCCCACGTACCAATGCTGCTGCTGATGTTGCTGCCTTTGCTGTCACCCATTAGGTTATCCCGTGACCGTGAGGCCTCCATCCGCCGTCTAGCCATCACCCTCCTATCACAGCTTCTTTCCCCAGGTGCTTCCCCCACTACCAACATGTTGGTTCAAGGGTGGTCTGACAGCAGCAATAGGATGCTCCGAGTGGCAGCTGACGAGTCAGAAGCTTGGGGGGTGCGAGCAGCAGCTCTTCAGTTCCTGCTGGCAGCTGCAGCTGTACCTTCAACTAGGCAGCAGCAGCAACAGCGGATTGGAGATCAGGGAGGGGGCAGTACGTCATTTGTAGCAGATGCTACCATTGGCAGTACAGGAACAGCAGCAGTGGCAGAAGCAGCACAAGAAGGTGTAGGGCGACAAGGTGCTGCTTTAGCAGCATGTAGCACGGCGGATGCTCCTACTGCTGATGTTGCTCCTGGAGAAGGAGCTGCGGATCGCAGAGAAGTCACAGCAGCAGCAGCAACAGGGTCAGGAGCGGGCAGGTTGCAGGAGCATCAGCAAGAAGAGGAGGAGGCAGGAAGCATACCCAGGCTGCCCGGCCTACAGGTGGTAGGTCTGTCATTCTTGCTACAGCGGCAGCAGTTATGGGAGGTGGTAGCAGCAGTCATTGCCTCTGTACCCTCTGCTACTGCTACTACTGCTGCTGCTGTAGCTGCTGCTGGAGCGTCAGGGGTGGGTTATAGTGGCGCTGGTGTCCCTCTGAGTGTCTGTTCAGTTGCTGCTGCTCTGTGTGCGGCGGCTATGATAGGGGACCCTGAGGGGGTAGGGCGGGAGCTGTTGCAGCAGCAGCAGGTGGTGGAAGGGTTGGTGAGACTCATGCAGCTGCCAGCAGCTGGAGCAGCAGCAGGAGGGGCAGGTCGATTTGGTGTGTGTGATGGGCAGTGGAGCAGGCAACACCATCTGGACCTGCTAAGCTGGATGAAGCTTGGGTAGGTGTACTGCATGTTTGAAGATGGGGTTGCTGCTTTCAGATGTAACCAGCAAATTGCCGAATTAGTTGGCAGTGGCAGGCTGAGAAGCTCATCACTCTGCGTGTAATTTGTGTCATGATTCTTGCCACCCCAGCTTTGGATGACACCCCCTGAGAAACATATTGGATCACTGGATCCCGGTGCCTTTCTTCTTTGCCTCTTATACAGCATCACGAGGGGTAGCCATGCTTTCACATGATGTAATCTCTCGCTGGAGGCTTACGCATGTGCTCTGTTTTGCTGCATTCAGACAATCACATAGGAACGTACGTCATGCACTGTTCGTCTTGCAGGTTTGAACCCTGGCAATATCCCCTGCCCGACCAGCCCTGCATCTCCAGAAGAGTCCAAGCCCCTAGCAGCAGTACCAGCAACAGCTTTAACTCTATTTGCGATGAACTCCAGCTACTGGATAGCTGTAGCAGTATGCACATGCTCCTGCTACAGCAGCTCAACTATCAATATGAGACACATGCAGTAGCAGCAGCAGTATCTGCCATGCAAGTGTTGACCATGGCTGCAGCACCTCCAGGAGCAGGGGGGTGGATGACAATGCCTCAGGCTGTAGCGCAATATATCCCCAGCTTGCCGCTACTGCTGTGTCGCATGATCATCAGCTCTGCTGTGCAGCTGCTGCCAGAGCAGCAGACAGTGATGAGTCATCACAGCCATCAGCATCACCATCATCATCATCAGCAGCAGCAGCAGGGGGTGGCGGCAGATGGGACAGTGGGAGGCGGTGCATTTGCATCTAATACTGTCTGGCAGCTGTGGTCATGGCGGTTCAGGTGTTTGGTGGAAGCTGCTGTTGCTGTGTCACCGCTGCTTGAGCTACTGGACCAGGAGGAGGTGGTTTTGCTACTGCGGCAGCTGCACCAGGAGACATTTGGACAAGACAGCAGCAGCAGGGTGGCAGCAGAGTCAGGAGGTCAAGGGCCCCGGGATAACCATAGGGAAGTTCCACAGCAGCAGCAGCTGCAGCAGCAGCCAGAGGCAGTTGGACAGAACAGCAGCAGCAGTAGCAGGGTGGCAAAAGACTCTGGCAGCCAAGGGGGTAAGGATGCCCAGCACGGGAAAGCTCCGCAACAGCACCAGCATTACCAGGAGGAGCAGCAATGTGGGTTGCTGGGAGCTATTGCTGCTGGGCTCTCACATGCAGCAGGCATAGCAGCAGCAGGAGGGTGTAATAGGACAGCCCCTGCTGGTGATGGAGGTGGCAGTCAGCACACACACAGTGCACAAGCGGTAACAGCAATAGGGGGTGTTGCTGGTGACACCCTGTTAGTTGAGGTTCTGGCAGCCAAGGGGCAGCGGGCGCTATGCAGTTTGATCACGTGCTTGCTGTGTGAAAAGGAACGGGCACGTCTGGTGCTGGATGGGGGAGAGGAAGGTGAGTCTTGCCAGCAACCAGAAGCAAGCGGGTATGTCCATTGTGGCCGCAATGCAAGCATCGATACTTCCCGCTCAAATGTTATTGCTGCAGCATGGTTGTTTTCTGCTGAAACAGAGCAAGATGCCAGAATCATTTGAGCACTGCCTTTATTTAGGTCTAGGCATGTATGGTAATTTAGCTGGGATGCTCTGCAATTAGCAGGCAATAGTACAAGGGAATGAAGATGTCCCGCCAGCAGTCAATGGTGGACCAAAGAACTTTACAGGGCAGTTGTGTCCTCCTATGCCTCCAAAATAACCCGCCTCAAGTGCTCTATACCTAATACCAGCTATGGCTTGCCCAGCGTGGCCACTCCCCATGAGCACTTTGTCTTTCATACCACCTAGAAAGAGAGAGAGAGAGAGAACTACGCAGAGAAGGCGGGAAATCCCTTCTTACAGATGTTAAGGGAGTGGGCCCTTAGTTAATATAGATAAGCCCACTACCTTTCGGACCCCAGAACACATAAGCGGGTGGGTTCGATTCCTGCGACTGTAATGTCACTTCTTTCAAACTTAGAAATACTAAACATAAGCGGGTGGGTTAATTACCCATACCACCTAGCACAACTTACGGGGTGATAACAATTCACTTGGGGTCCACTTGGCAACATTATTGCGTCCCATATCTCTTCTGTAATGCTGAGAGACCTTCTACTAACCTCCCCTGCAGGAGCAGCTGAACCCTTACTACCTGGCTGTAGCACTCCAGTGGGTGAGGCACTAGCAGTAGCACTTCTGCAGCTACTGCCAGCGGATGCCTACACACTTACCAGCAGTAGCACCAGCAGTGATAACGGTAGCAGTAGCACCGCTGTGTATGTGCAGCCACTGCCAGCTGTAGTCCTGTTAGCTCTCCGTGATGTACTGTGCTACAGCCGTACTGCCAAGAGAGCAGTTGTACATTCTGGTTTCCACCTGCAGCTGCTGAGCAGCTGTCATTTGTTAGGGGAGGTGCTAAAGCATAAGGGGAGGCTGCCAAATGCAGAGGTGCGGGTATTGGGAGCAGTGGGGGAATCAAGGGCAGCAGCAGCAGCAGGAGAGCAGCGGCCAAGAAGCAGTAAAGGTATCATAGCTGTTGCTGGTGGGAAGGTACCTGGGAGGAAAAGAGCAGGTTGGAGCAATATTGCTGGTGGTAAAGATGGCCGGAGGAAGGGTGCCGGTGCTGTTGACATATGGCAAGCAGCAGATGTGGGAGCATTTGAAGCTGCGGCCACCACTGCTGCTGCTGCTGGTGGCATTGTGAAAGACGGTGTAGGAGGAATGGCAGGGGGTAGCAGTGGTGTTGCAAGGCGGATAGGACCAGGAGCAGGGGGTGGTGGTGGGTTAGGAAGCGGCAAGAAGGGGGAGCAGCAGAGGCAGCGGTGGAGAATACGACCTGACAGCAGCAGCAGAAATGAGAAAGGAGATGGTGCTCAAGGTCTAGGTCATGGTGCTCAAGGTCTAGGGAGGGCTCGGGGTGAGGGTGCTGGGCAGTCTACTCGTAGTGTGGCAGGAGAGCAACAGAAAGGGAGCGTCGGAGGGGCAGTAGGAGCAGCAGGGAGCTCTGCAGCAGCAGCAGCAGAGAGTATTGAAGGCACAGCAGCTGAAGGAGAGAGGTGGAAAGGGGATGTGAAGGGGCCGCCGGACCAGGCAGTAGTGGTTGCAGGAGCAGCAGGAGCCAAAGGAGAGGGCGTTCTGTCAAAGGCTGAAGCACAGGCACTGATGAAAGAAGTTGAAGGGAAGCTACTCTTGTGCTGTATGTTGTTACGGCACTTGGTTTACAGAGATGCCGAGGTCAAGAAGGAGCTTGTGGGAAATGGACAGGTAGGTCTCCTTGGTTTTGTGGATGATCTTTGACAAAATGCTTTGGCTAGCGATTGAACATATTGCTTGACTAATTCAAGCAGAGAAGGCAAGGAGGGAGCTGTGACATGGGGCTCACCCACGGCACTAAGTGCTGCAGTACCTGCTGCTGCTCCATTGGGACTGCTGCCTGTTTGCACATAGGCATAGCAGCTGCTCCTGAGCACTCTTACTGTCTTCCCCAAACATATGCCGTTACCTGTGCCGTTTTTTAACCCTTTGGACACTTCTCCATTTCACGTGGGTACGCAGGTAGTGGCTGTGCTTCAGCAGCTGTGGCATGTGGCTCTCCCCCGACCTAGTCTGCTTCAAGAGCTGCTGCTGCTCTGCTCTAACCTGCTACATGCATGCCCCGAGGCAGTAGCAGCTTTCAGTCAAACCTCCGGTCAAAGCACCTCACTGCTACAACTGCTTCTGGACGTCCTGCTTGACAGCCGGACAGAGCTTGCGGTTTTTGCGGCTGTGGCAGGAGTGGTGTTAGGGTACAGCAGCAGTGAGGAGGGTGGCAGGGTCTTAGCAAACCAGGAGGGTTTCTTGGGTTCTGTAGAGAAGCTGGTGGGCGGCTGCCTTGTCAGGAAGGAGTGGAGCAAGTTGGCCACTTATATGCAGGTGAGGAAGAATACACGAATTCTATATAGCAAAGTAATAAGGCGCGGAAGCGCCGATGTAGGTAGCGCTTTCTTGGTGGTTTTGAATGAGAGTGATAGCCATCTCATGCGTATTCCTGAGCTGGATTGAGTCCATCATGCATTAATTTTCCCTTGCTCTACGCTGTGCTTGGAGTGGTGTATGGAAAGCCTTGTGTATTCGTATACTTAAGCTGTGTGACAGTGTGGAAAACTTGTGAGTGCTATGTGGAGTTAGTGATTTGGGACCTTCAGTAATCAAAGAATATGTGACCAGTGTGACCACAAATCATCTGAACTGTGCCTGCGTCTATTGCATGTCTGCTCAGTCAGCTGTCTGTTTCCTTAAGTAAGTAGACGGGGCTCCATTCCCGCTGATAGTATGGAAATGGTTCCGAGCTGACTTGTATTTTGGCTGCTTCTGCAATGGCTGCTACAGTTGTTGGCCACTATCTCCGCCCACCCGGAAGGTCAGCGCGTCATGCTGCATGCCACTGCTGCCCCCGCTCTCCTAGACCTAGCAGTTGCAACTCTCCAGGCACCTGCTGCTGCAGCTGCTACAGCTGCCCTTCTGCTGCTGCGGAACCTCTCCTTCCACCCGGCCATTAGAAGCCCCATCCTCAGCAACAAGCAGCTCCTGCCTATACTGTTAGCTGCAGCAGAGTGCTTGCTTCCTAGGAAGGTTTTGCAATCTGAGTCAGCAGTGCAGTCTAGTGTCAGTAGCAGCCAAGGTAAGCAGCAGCAGCAGCAATGGGTGGTGCCATATGGGAAACCTAGTGTGTTGGGGCTGCCTGCTGCTAGTCGACTTCATGGGAACATGAACAGTGGTGGTAGGCCAGACACAGCGGGAGGATCTAGAAACCCACCAGCAGCAGCTGGTGCTGCAGCTGATGGGAGAGGTGCTGACCTCCGCGGCAGTCGTGGTGGGAGTTTGATACTAGGCACAGCAGCTGCAGAAGGAAAAGAGGCGGGGCCAGGCAGATGTGATCTAGCAGGAACAGCAGTGGGACGGGTGGTAGGGGCAGCAGGAAATGTGTGTGCTGCAGTGTATGCCACATCAGCATTATGGGCTTTGGTGTACCAAGGGGAAGCTCTTAAGGCAGCTGTGAGGAAGCTGCCAGATGGGATGAGTAGATTGGTGGCAGTGCAGGCACATGCGGCGTGGCTTAGGGGAGGAGCATCAGCAGAAGGGGAGGGGGGTGGGGCAGCTGTGGTGCTCAGGCAATTGAGCTGTGTGGCTGCGTGTCCCGTTGGGAGTGGAGATGTGGTGCGGTGGTTAGAGGAGTTGGAGGTAAATTGTGAGGTGGTGTTGCAGCTGATGCATAGCAACTGGTGACTGTAAGGGCTTACATGCAATCTATGACGTGCACAATGTGGTGATATCCAGAAGACTTAGCCCTTTAGCAAGAACCACATTGCATAAGAGGAAGAAATCACCTACTTTGGCATTTGCATACCCTTGCAAGCACCCTACAAGTACCATCCTTTCACTGTATGGAAGCATACTGGATGTGAAGCTGAACTGGAGCAACTCAAGGTTTTTGCTATAGGTGTTTATGTATTTATGAATGGCTGTTGTGCAGACGTGTGCCTCCAACCAAAAAAGCACAGGAGAGTGTCTATGTCCTTTGTATTTGATCGTCCATTTGGAGTAGTAACTAAGCAATAATGCGCTACCCTCCTATAGGGCTGGCCCTTAAAAAAAGCAGGGCATGATCCCGCTTACTGGTTTGAGTATTGTATGCACTGGACACACGGCAACACCACCATAGCTAGTGTTGATGGATGGTGGATGATATGGTCAGCAGCACATGGGGGGTGTGCAGTATCAATTGAGTAGTGACAGGTTGAGGTGCTGGGCCTATGGCAGTTTTTGCTATGACATATCATGAAGGGCTGCTGAAAAGAACAGTTAGAGGTCCGCTTCAGTTAATGTCCCCATTTTGAAGTGACTTCTGCACGGTTCTGCCATCTGACTGCTAGGACGCTTGGCAAAACTAAGCACCTGTACGGCGGGTGGCCACGCTTATATGGATGTATGACGCATGTGGAATATGCATAATTGCTGCAGTAGCAGAGAACGCAGAGACGATATGCCCAGCGACACGGATAAGCAGGGTACGAGAGTCGCCGTGTGCTGGAAAGTAGAATGCGAAGCTTACGGACAATTGCACATCAAAAGCATCCCTTTGTCACCTCCTTTGTCGCCGTACAGCCCGCTCTGGATCGCAGCAGTATCGCAGTTTAGCCATGTCCTTCTCCGGTACCACCTTCTTCATGGCTGCTTTAATGATCAGGAATAACACGTGCATTGGGATTGCTACAGGCTTGAAAGTAGCTGCGATTTGGCTGGAGCTGCTGTATGCCGCGACTATATCACAGATTACAGATTACAGACTATATCACAGCTCGGCCATGCTCCTGTTCGACAAGTCGTCCGGCATCGTCTTTTTCACGGCTCTTTGCATCATCAGGGGCAGATTGTGCAGGCAAACCTTCAGAAACGTGTAGCTTGCGACAATGGGCCTGGGGCCGCTGCATGAAACGAATTTTCAGGCGTTCTGGACCTGGCGCCACGGAACATCGTCGCTGTAGGGGCCAACAGGCCCTTCGCGAAGCGGGATTTTTGCATATGCATAGGCCCCACCTGGGGCCAGCCCGAATATGAGCCTCCGGAGCCTCAACAAGCAGGCAGGGACATCTGCTGGGCGCTGCAACGGTTCGCAGGCGGTTTGGGAAGTCGAACCGGCAGGAAAATGAAGTCCTCGGAGAGTGATGCGACAAGAAAAGCAGGGTTTGTCATGCAGTGCGGAAAGCGAGAAAAGCAGGGTGCAGCAAAGAAGGCAGGTTGCCACCACCAAGCCCTTCCCGTTGGAATTTGACTTACCGCCAGAGGTACTAATAAAAGCCGAAGGCGAGGTGTGACACCTATGCCCGCCGATGCCCGCCTGCCTCACCTCATAACTGCCTGTATTGCTGAGGCCAGCCAGCGCCTTCCAGCATTCTTTACCACTTCTAGACTGTCCTTTGTTGTTGTATCATATAGGTTTAATTTGAGGAGGCGTTTCTGTGGGGTTTGAGCCCTCCGCAGGGCACACATGCTTGTATTTAGGGCCTTATCTATGCTAATGGAACGGTTCCCAGCTATTCCTGATGCCCGAAGCGCATCGAAACGAACCAACTTGATGCCCAAACGTTGTAGGAAGCCCTAGAGTATCTCTGTGATGTAGCTGGGGGCGGTATGTTGTCAAACGTTGCGATCCTGGGCGTCGAACCTATGCTCGAGAACTTCAAAGCATGCCCAGTGGCCTGCAATGCATCTGAACTGCTTGTAGACGTTCTCTACATTTACTAGGCAGTAAGTTAGAAGGTAAGCAACCCGTTGCAACTGCTTTCAGAACCCAACCTGGAGCTGGAGCAGTGGGGATCGCACTCAGCTGTTGCTGCACAGATCGCTAAAAGGAGCATGTCATTAGCTGCATTTGGCTTAGAGAACGGCACACGCACCAAGACAGCAAGAAAGCAATTGTGCATGCGTGCTGTTTTCAGCTTGCAGGAACCAACGAGGAACCACTACTCCTAAAGTTGTTCCTGATGCCTGTCTGACAAACGAATGCAAGTACACCTTCCTCACAGCCCATAGATAACGAACTGCACGCTCTGGAAAGCTCTAGGCTGCTCGGGGTCAGCCAGCCCAAGGGCCTCATGCATGTCCAGCTACAAGCCCATGAGACCCATGCCGGCGCTGCAATAAACCCAGTTGCACGCCGATACAATAATTATGCATGTATAATGTCCCTGAGCAGCCACTATTGTGACCCTCCGTGCGCACCCGCAGGCTGTGGCTCCTGCCTACATGGTTGGTAGCCCACGCAAAGACTGGTCTCTACGCTGCAACTCGGGATCAAAGCTCCTCTACGGCTTGCCAAATGCATGGGTATATACATATGCACGTTCGGGAGCTTGCGGGGCATCAGACAGGGTCTGTAATGTTGCGAAATGGTCCAGAGCCTTATAGAGGGGCTATGCTAATGGAACGAAATGATCTCGATCTGGGGCTCTGTACAGCTCCGTTGAGCTCGGCTTCATGAAGGCAAAGGTAACAAAGGCTTATAAGCATATGAGTAAGCCTAGGAACATGTGCAACGGCTCTAGAAGGCTGCTATGAAGGCTAAGTAAGGTGATCTCCTGCCACCGCCGGCACTCCCGCTGGTGAGGCATGTCACTACACACCTATGGCGGTTTCCAATCCCAATTGGAACAAAATGCGGAAGATACGGGGATTCTGCGCAAACGCTGGTGAGGCCTGTTGAAGGCGCTTCCGCCGCTCCTTATAGGCTAGGAGTCTTTCCTATAGACCTATTGGTTATGTCGCAAAGATAAATCTTGCAAGGATCCGAGAGCTTGACAAACGCAAGTCCGATGCAAACCAGGACTCATGGAGACTCGCGGTGCCGATGGAAGCAAGGGAAGCGCATGAAATCCGGACCGCTTTGCGAAGCCTTAACAGTCCCCAACAAAGACTCTTGTGCAGTTCCTGGGACCTACAACAGATTACAACAGATTACAGATTACAAAGTGGCCCCACAAAGGGGGCGCCCGTAACGGAGCCAAACTAGGCTCCATGGGCATCATACACCATGCCAGACTCATCAATATAATCATCATAGTCAGACGAAAACGTATCAATTTGATAAACAAAAAAACAAACAAAAATTTAAGGT
The DNA here is from genome assembly GCA_963556185.1 of Pseudopediastrum boryanum. Lineage (NCBI taxonomy): Eukaryota > Viridiplantae > Chlorophyta > Chlorophyceae > Sphaeropleales > Hydrodictyaceae > Pseudopediastrum > Pseudopediastrum boryanum. The sequence goes on from OY744495.1 coordinate 9,849,522, forward strand.
GCGGCAACCGCAAAGGGCTGCTAGGTCGAAACGACCAAACACACCATCGGATGGGTCCAAAAACAATGGAATCCATACCACCAAGCAAGAGGAATACCCAAGCAGACATCCAACTACGGACACGGCAAACAAATCACCAGCAGGAGACTGATGGGTGTATCCAAATCAAACACAATCCAGAGCACCAACCAAGCAGGATGTCCAGTAAGTCCACCGCATATGTACCACCCAAGACGGCCAGCACACCAACCAAGGCGAATACCCAAACATGTAGCTATCTAGACTTCAACCAGTTCCTCATCAGACGAATCACTAGGAACATCTGTCTCCGACTCCGAATCAAACAGATCCAAATATTGACCTGCCGGGAGCAAGATATCCGGTAAGTCCACCACATCAGTACCACCGGACTGATGGCAGTACCAACAGACACGAACACACACGGCCACATACTTGACCAAGGCCGAGAGAGGGACACAGCCAGTGGCTGACAGTGCCCAGAAATCAGCATACGTGAGCGAGGACAACGCGGCCACGGGGGGAACCACAGCTGCCAGAAACAAATCTCTAGCCTCAAAAATTGTGGGGTGTTCACACATGAACAAACAATGCGCCTCATCATCAACTACTGTGGAGCTACACCGCAAACATGTGCGTTGAGAATGCGGAAGGAGGGGCGGAAGCCAACGCCCAGTATGGATACGCAAATGATGGCAACCAAGACGAAAACGCAAGAAACGTACCAACACACCATGAGACAGTCGACATGAGTAAAAAGAAGGGACAACGCCCAAAACATGTGTACCAACAACCCTGAAATACAGACCAGTACGGGACCCAGGACCATTGACAACCTGGGACAGACGCTGAATGTGCTCAGTGTACCGAGTATGCAATGCCTCATCAATGCCATCAATATCCAAAGGCAGGCAAGCTCGCAAGGTGCGAGTAAGACCACCTTCACGGGGCAAAAGGATCCGTAGCACCTGAAAAAGAGCCCCCACAAAGTTATGGGCACGGGAGCGAGTGGAGAGAGCATCATCAATGTTCTGTTGCAGAGCACTTCGATACACTGAAGCAGCATCCAACTCAACAAGGCAGTTATAAAAACGAACAGCACGCCGAACATAGCAATGCACAAGAGGTTCAGATCCAAGCTCATGTAACAAAGGCAAAAGAGGCACAGACTGAGGGAGCTGCAACCACTGACGGACCAGACGGCACCGCTTAACCTCCAAAGGATCTGTAAGGCTATAGAATTTAGCTAGGGTCCAACCAGACGACCACAAACCCGGAATAGATAGAAGGCCCCAGAGTTCACACCCATACAAACCAGCTGGCTCCATAACAGTGTGCAACAATTTCAAGAAGGCTGGGAGTGCACAGGGAAAGTCTGAGCAGTAGCAGCATGAAAAGAAGAGGAAAAACAGGAGGCCCTGTGAGCTGCCATAGTGCCCGCAGAGGCTGCTGTGTCATAAATTAGGCCAAGATAGCGTGTCCCCTCAGTAGGTGAAGCTGATGCAAGGGGCGCGGAACCAAGACTCAAAGAACATTCACCAACTGGAGCTCCCGCCTGCAAACCCAAAACGAGTCCGATACACTTAGGCACTGACAGCTTAAGATTGCGAGCAGCGAGCACGACATTAGTATGGGTCAGCAAAGCCTGCAAGTCGGGGAGGTACTCTGCCATGAGAGCAGCATCATCAGCATAATGATAGTCCGGATGGCACCCAGGAAGACCAGGGAAGCATGGCCCCTTATCAAGTGCACTTAATGCTCCACTTAGTGGCTGGACATACAAATTGTATAACATGGGGCTCAGGGGGCATCCTTGCTTGACCCCAATACCAACATGGAAAGGCTCTGCAACAACTCCATTGGTAACCACCTGATAGCGCAAACCCTGGTACATGCCTGCAATCCCTCGCACAAGATGTTCGGGAAACTCCAACTGGAGGAGAGTTTCCACCAATTTGCCATGATCAGTAGTATCATATGCGGCCGAGACATCCAAGAATACCACATACATGAGACGATTGGTAGTGAGCGCATGATGAGCCAAATGCTGCACAACAAACATATTATGAAGGGTACTCCGATCAGGCAAGAACCCTGCTTGCCGGGGGAACATGTCACCATGCTGGTGACTGTACTGAGTGTGGGCCACATACACCCCAGAACCCAAGCAATTTGCATATAACTTGTGGAGTAGTGAGGACACCACTATAGGGCGGTAGTTAACCTCCTGAGAATGGTCCCCACGCTTATATATAGGATTCAACAAGGCAAGACTCATCTCAGCGGGCTCCTTGCCAGCTAAGTGCACAGCTCGTAGAATGGATTGTATCAAATATCGAACAGGGTAGGCAGCCAGAGCAGGCACTGGGAGGCCTGTTTTACCAGGAGAGGCCCGGCGTTTAAGTCGCTTGAAGGCACTTTGAAGTTCATCATCCCCAAACAAGTCATCTAAGTCTTCTGTTGTAGGAGGTGCCAAGGATGGCAAGGGGGGCCTCACAGGCGGCCCACTGAAGACGCTGGAAAAGTGCTGGGCAAATTCATCAGCTGTAGGCACAACAGGGCTGGATTGGGCAATGCCACGGCGTAGGGCCTTCCAGAAGTATGTGGGCTGAGACCGACACAGCTGCTCAAACCTGGAGTATTGCTGTTCTGCATGCTGACGCTTCTTGCGCTGATAGAGACTGATAACCAACCAGACCTAGCTCCTCTAGTGTCTCCCTAGTTGCATAAGGTAGAAGGTCGGATGCTTCAAAGCGCCTATAGTCTAGGCATTCTGATACAAAGGCAGCAACCTTCCTGGGGTTCTGGTTCATGAAAGCACTGACCTTCCCAGAGGGCCGCATAGACCGAGCAGCCCGGGACACTCCTCCAAAATTTGAGAACAATGCTTCCTCATACTTCAACCGAATGTGGTGATATGTGGGGCATTCAAACAGGACATGATACTCATCCTCCATAACTGAGCCCAAAGTACACTTCTGACAGACCCTCTCAGATCTCGGCAACCGAGCGGGGGCCGGCACCCACCTTTCAGTTTCCACTCTTAAATGATGTGCACCAATTCTAAACCGTATCAACTGCTTAATTTGAGAAAAAGGGATCCCACCAGAATGCTTAATGTAGTTGGGCATACCCGGAGGGTAGCCTTTCTCCTGTGTCCCACCAGTCCCATGGGGAACAGCAAACCAATTGTTGTACGTAACTAATCTTATACGCGCCGTGGGTGCTGTCCTGGGGTTTGACTCCAAATTCTCCCAAGGTTCTACCTGAACAAATTTCTCCCATGCAGCCCACACTACCCCACTGGGAAGAGGTAAAATGCGGTCAGCTGTGGAGTCAAAGCCAAACTGTTTGACAAAATCCTGCACAGTGGCAGCATCATCCCTGGAGCCCTGGCAAGTGATCATATGCATCATAGACAAAAACCTTCCGGCCCACGATGTGTTCCTCTTTGGAGCGGCTTGCGCTCTTGTAATGGACTCCCTAACAGTAATACCCAAGATACTGTTGCTGGGTGCTGCTTGCATTCTTTCCCACAATGCGATTGAAGATCGTAACCATCCCTTGGCCACTGGCTCCATGCACATTTCCTTGTGCAGGACTGTCTTGGATACAGACTTGCGCAACTGACCCAGGCCTCGCAAAAACGTTGTCTAAACCGCTTGCAGAGGGTTATCAAGAACTTGGCTGAGATGCTTGCTTGAGGCAAGCATGTCAGGGCCCCAGATGGCACCACAATACTCCAAAATAGGCAAGACAAGAGCTCTAAACATCTGAAGCTTCACAGCTATGTCCCTTACTTTACGGACTCGGAAACGTGAGATCATGGCCCAGGTGGCACGCGTAGCTGCAGTTGCAAGGGAGCTGATGGCTGCAGAGACACCCTCAGTTTCATGCAAAATCACCCCTAGGTACCTAAACTCTCTTGCTCTGGCAACAGGTTGCCCATCAATCTGCCACTGCCATGCCTCACCCGCAGCAAGAAACTGAGGGTGCCGGAAAACAACCACCTCTGTCTTTGCAACATTAACCATTACAAGCTGGAGGAAAGTCGTGAAAATGCCAGATTGCTGGGTCACCAGGCTAGTGTGTGGGGCTTCGTGGGCTGTAATTATTCCAATTGGGATTGGAAACCGCCATAAAGACCTAGGGTGTCACACCTCTAGGCCTTCGGCTTTACTTGTAACTACCTCTGTTACCGCTAAGGTCCGGCCCTAAGGGCCAGCCAATAAGGCTCTCACGGCTGCAACCAGGGAACCTGTTTTTCTGCATTGCTGGGACTACGCAACCAAGCCCAGTTTGCCCTGGAACATACGGCTAGGGAACCGGAACATGGAGGATGTCGAAGATATCCTGATGGATCTGCAGAAAGGGCCTAATTGTAGTTACAGATCCAGTGACTGTATAGTGACACAATGGTGTTTAGAGATTCCCTGTGTAGCTTGGTCGCATTGCGGGTATGAAGGCATTGCAGACCCAAAGCTACCCTCTCTTGCCAGTGTGTGGCCACAGCATGTACGGTATTGCATGCTTGTGGCCTGGCATAGACTCTTTTTGGCCCGACTTCCCCCGGGAGGAGGGCCATTGGCATCGCTCGACAAATAGGTCAGGACCTAAACCGCGAGGCTTTTGGCTTAGCTAAGCGCCGATCGCCGCAGTCCGCGGGGACCCGCGGGGTCTGCACGCGTTGCTGAAGAGCTCTGATCCTTAGTTCCCTCACCTGCCCCTACATAATGGCATGCGCATGGGGTCGTGTACGGTGTCACTGTTGTACGGACTGTAATGCAGGTGGATTGTACTGTTTATATTGTCAGGCGCCGTCGCCCCTGGTGAATGCGTTGTAAGGCGCCCATTGTTAAGAAGCAGCTCCTCCATGCGTTGCAGAGGCATTTGTGGCTCCTTTCCGAGTGTATACATTGGAGGTTCGATGTTGAAGATTCTGTCCCCACTTCGGCCCCTCCCAGGTTGATACTATCTGCACCCCACAGCCTAGCCCTTATCAGCGCTGGCGCTAGAGCTGAAGCCAGCCGTGGCCAGGCAACACATCCTACCGCCGCTGGACAGGGTTGTAATGACTGTGGCGACAAGCCACAGTGCAATGAAAGAACTCCTAAAAGCAATGCCAAAAGCACCCCAAGCAGTGTTGCTGCGCGCGTCCCAATGCGCTGCAACCTCCCAGCTAGTACACCATATCTACAGGACCCCGTGATGAACCTGTGGGACCATCTAATCGGTGGTGGTAAAACAAGTCACACAAGCTCGGAAAAGCGAAGGCCTAAGAGACCGCAGGTGAAGGTCGTGGTGGGTGGCCAGGAACATCACGTCTTCTTCCCAAATCAAGAACACAGCAGCGTAGCAGGCGAAATGGCAGACGTTGCAAAGCTTCTTTTGAACGAGACTGGTTACAGCAAACGTAGACGGACTCCTTCATAACGTCCTGAAGCCGGTTCCACAACCTCCTCTGGAACCAGAACTAGACTTGAACAAGGCCTCCAACCGGAACCAAACTTTTCTGGGGGAGACCATGCCATGTCGATGCGCAGCATGGACCCAAGCAGGAGGCGGGGGTCCAGGGGGGAGGAACAGCCCCCCTGGTGGGGTCTGGGGCGAAGCCCCAGAAGCCAGCGATGATTTGTACTTATTACAACCAATTGTACAATGAAAAATGCTATTCTTGCACTCAGTTGAGCACTCTACACTTAGTAATAAACTTGCTGGAACCAGCATGTGACATGTTGGCCAGAGGGTGGCCCAGGGCTGGAACCAGGAACTGACATGTTTGGCATCGCTGGAACCGCGGAACTGAGCACATTTTGCCCTGGAACCGGAACCTGGAACCGGCTTCAGGACGGTACCTTCAGAGAACCCAACAAGCTTCTACATCTGCCCGAACAGTAACTGCTTGCACGATAAACCATATGTGCAGATTGTGCGCGATCAGTTGCAGGCTTTTTTCAAAGGCACAGTGCAAGACGACAGATGTGCTGCACTAATGCAGACAGCCCTAAAGAATGCTGCTGATGGGCCACCTAGTCGTCACACTGGGCGCCCTCCAAGTTCAGGACAGAGTAGCAACGTCAGCGAAACAAACATTGTGGACAATGCCACTGTAGTGCTTCCCACGCTTGCTCTTCTGCCTGAATGGGCAATCCAACACTTTGCAGCAAGGAGAATGCACCTGCTTGACTCGCCCATGGATGGTAACTGCCTATTTTATGCGTTTTGCATTCTGCACGGCCTCTGTCCAGACGATGCGCATGCTGACCTCCGCAAGAAGTGTGTTGCCTTTGTGGCAGCAAACTGGCAGCATTACAAGACTGCAATGCCCTCTCTCATGACGTTCGACACCCCAGAAGCTTATGTTGCTTCGATGGAAAAGCCAGGTACCCCAGCCATCGCTATTGAGATCGATGCGTTTGCCAACATTATTGATGAACCTGAGAGTCAATGTCACCCTGCCATGCAAGAACAGAGATACCAATGCCGACTGCATGGGCCAGCAATGGTTTGCTCCACCCCCTTCCCCACATGTCCTCCCGATTCAACATGAAATATTCAAGATTGGACAGCACTGGTGCTAGTGTGCAGGCAAACACATCTCAGTAACGGCCAGTCAGACACCCTACCAGGAGGTACAGTAGGTACATACAAACACATGTGCAACTTCTTCTTGCTCGCAACTCGTGAGAGAAGTCGGGCCCCGAAGGAAGCTCCTGGGCGTCCGCTTTATGGTGCCATCGCCAGTCGTTGCGGTAGCACGGGGCGCTGTCCTGCGTTCTCGTTTGCTTCCCTTCTTGGTTCCGTACCGTCTTTGGTTGAGTTAGGTCGTGTTAGGGCTTCATCCACATGTCTGGCGGAGGTGCTCCGGCAGCAGATGAGCCGCGGCCAGACCTGGAGAACGGTTTCAGTTACTGAGCGAAGAGGTATCGTTACTGCGCGAGGAGGTATCGTCCCTGTCGGATGGGATGGTAGACCTCACCCATGAGGTGTCAGAGCTTCGTCTCTTTTGCGTACTACCCCGAAGACTGCAGCGATTGCGCAGGAAGAGCGGACTGATATTCTGCAGACTGGTGAAAGCAGCTGTTGTGTGCTTGGAGCCGACTGTAAGTTTGCTTCCACTCACTGCTGCATGCGCTGCGTGGCGGCCGATCACGGTTTTGGGCGCTGCCCTCAGGGCGGTGGTCCGGCCTGATGCCTCCCGACCGCTTGTTTGGCTTGCCAGTGTTCTCGAGGTAGGCAAGGCCAATGGGGGGTGTTGAAGAGAGGCAGGTGTGCAGCCCTATGTCGCACATGTAGAGCAGCGGCTTGGTGCTGGCTTCGAAAGAAGGTGTTCATTAGCTGTGATGTAGTGTCTTGCATCCAGTGAGGAATTTTCTGCCTATGGCCGGCATGTGTTGTTGCATAACCGGCTTTGCCAGATGATGCATGCCCTGCCTTTTGTCCTCGCATACTCTGCTGTTGCAGGTAGCTTGTGCAGGCTCGGTCTCTTGCTGTTTGCAGTCCGCATGCCTTGACCCTCCTGGTTTGCATGCTTGCCCCTGGCAGTTCGTGAGTGACATGCCATGCGGTTGCACGTAGGCTAGCGATGCCTTCCCTTTGGCAGTTGGTGTTTTTTTTGCATGGCCTGCTGTTGCAGGTGGACAATTGCATGCCGCTGCTTCTGGCCGTTCATCATTTGCATATCGTGTTGATGCCGGTACATCCTACATGCCCTTGCCTCTGGCAGTTAGTGTTATGCATGGCCTGCTGTTGCAGGTGGTCAATTGCATGCTCTGCCTCTGGCTGCTAATTCTTTGCTTATTGTGTTGGTCCAGGTATATCATGTGTGCCTTGCCTCTGGCAGTTGTGTTTTGCATGGCCTGCTGTTGCAGGTGGACCATTGCATGCTCTGCCTCTGGCTGTTCTTTGTTGGCATATTGTGTTGATGCATGTGCATTCTGTGTGCCTTGCCTCTGGCGGTTAGTGTTTTGCATGGCCTGCTGTTGCAGGTGGACAATTGCATGCTCTGCCTTTGGCTGTTCTTTGTTGGCATATTGTGTTGATGCATGTACGTTATGTGTGCCTTGCCTCTGGCGATTATTGTTTTGCATGGACTGCTGTTGCAGGTGGACAATTGCATGCTCTGCCCTTGGCGGCTCATTCTTTGCGTATCGCAGGCACACTCTGTGTGCCTTGCCTCTGGCGGTTAGTGTTTTGCATGGCCTGCTGTTGCAGGTGGACAATTGCATGCTCTGCCTTTGGCGGCTCATTCTTTGCATATCGAAGGCACACAGAGTGTGCCTTGTGTGTGCCTTGCCTCGGCCAGTAGTGTTTTGCATGGCCTGCTGTTGCAGGTGGACAATTGCATGCTCTGCCTTTGGCTGTTCTTTGTTGGCATATTGTGTTGATGCATGTACGTTATGTGTGCCTTGCCTCTGGCGGTTAGTGTCTTGCATGGCCTGCTGTTGCAGGTGGACAATTGCATGCTCTGCCTTTGGCGGCTCATTCTTTGCATATCGCAGGCACACTCTGTGTGCCTTGCCTCTGGCAGTAGTGTTTTGCATGGCCTGCTGTTGCAGGTGGACAATTGCATGCTCTGCCTCTGGCTGGTTCTCTGGTTTTTATTTGTGCATATTTGGCTGGTGCAAGTGCATTAGGCATGCATTGCCTCTGGCGGTTAGTGTTTTGCATGGCCTGCGGCTGCAGGTGGACAATTGCATGCTCTGCCTTTGGCTGTGCATGATTCGCATTCTGCATATACTGCCATGGCGGGCCCAGAACGTAGGAGGTGCCTCTGGCAACTACTGGTTGCATAGCATGCTCTTGCAAGTGCGTTGTGCTGCGACCGTGGCACGGTCAGCCTCTTGCTGTCCAGTTTTTGCATACCCGGCTGGTGCATTGTGTATGCTCTGCCCCTGCTAGTGGTGTTTTCCATGCCCTCCTCTTGCAGGTGCCCTATGCATGCCCTGACTCTCTGTTGCAGGTGGACAATTGCATGCTCTGCCCATGGCTGTTATCTTTGGCATGTCCTGCTGGTGCAGGTACATTATGTGTGCTGTGCCCTTGGCAGTGAGCGTTTTGCATGGCCTGCTGTTGCAGGTGGACAACATGTGCTCTGCCTCTGGCTGTTATTCATGGCATATCCTGCTGTGCAGGTATATTATGTATGCCTTGCCGTTGGCGGTTAGTGTTTTGCATGGCCTGCTGTTGCAGGTGGATAATTGCATGCTCTGCCTATGGCTGTTATTCTTGGCACGTCCTGCTGGTGCAGGTACATTATGTGTGCTGTGCCCTTGGCAGTGAGCATTTTGCATAGCCTGCTGTTGCAGGTGGACAACATGTGCTCTGCCTCTGGCTGTTATTCATGGCATATCCTGCTGTGCAGGTATATTATGTATGCCTTGCCGTTGGCGGTTAGTGTTTTGCATGGCCTGCTGTTGCAGGTGGACAATTGCATGCTCTGCCTATGGCTGTTGTTTTTGGCACTTCCTGCTGGTGCAGGTATATTATGTGTGCTGTGCCCTTGGCAGTGAGCGTTTTGCATGGCCTGCTGTTGCAGGTGGACAACATGTGCTCTGCCTCTGGCTGTTATTCATGGCATATCCTGCTGTGCAGGTATATAATGTATGCCTTGCCGTTGACGGTTAATGCTTTGCATGGCCTGCTGTTGCAGGTGGACAATTGCATGCTCTGCCTATGGCTGTTATTCTTGGCACGTCCTGCTGGTGCAAGTTCATTAGGTGTGCTGTGCCGTTGGCTGTGAGTGTTTTGCATGGCCTGCTGTTGCAGGTGGACAACATGTGCTCTGCCTCTGGCTGTTATTCATCGCATATCCTGCTGTGCAGGTATATTATGTATGCCTTGCCGTTGGCGGTTAGTGTTTTGCATGGCCTGCTGTTGCAGGTGGACAACATGTGCTCTGCCTCTGGCTGTTATCTATGGCATATCCTGCTGTGCAGGTATATTATGTATGCCTTGCCTTTGGCGGGTAGAGTTTTGCATGGTGGACAATTGCATGCTCCGCCTCTGGCTGCTCATTGTTTGCATACCCTGCTTTGTTGCAGGTACCTTAGGTATGCCTTGCCTCTGGCAGTAAGTGTTCTGCATGGCCTGCTTTCGCAGGTGGACAAGTTGCATGCTCTGCCTTTGGTCGTTGAAGATGTTTAGCATGCATGTAGTCGTTATGCATGCCCTGCTTCTTGCAACTCATTACATGCGTGCCTTGGTTCATGTATGCGCTGCTGGTGGCGCCGGTTGATAGCATGCTCGGCTACTGTGGGTGTGTTGGTTAGGCGTGGCATGTGGTTATATGCATACGGTAGTCATGCTGGTTCTGTTAGATGATGCATGTCTTGCCTATGGCATTTACTCATTAGCATAACGGGGCAGCCATGATCCTGTACCCACTTCATCCATGCTCATCGTATGTCTGGTACAGGTGCATACGTCATGATTGCAGAGTGATGTTGTGGTAGATATGGGGTCACTATTGCTTGCAGGTGACTGAGTATTTTGAGAAGAATGCACAGTCTGGTGACGTTGTGCATCTGGCGGTTGTCGTGGGGTGCCCTGGGCTCATTTTGGATCCAGTAGCATGGGGGGTGTGATTCTCCACGCTAGCTGCAGCACTTAGATGCTGCAGCGTTTGGCCACATGGAGCCTGGTTGGTCGGCTCTATTGGTCCATGCTGGGACTGTGCAATGGGTGGAGATTGCTCAGTGCGAGGGCGTGGATGCTGCGGGGGTATACAGGGCACAACTTTGAGAGGGGGGCGGCCACGGTTTTCTTCGTGGTGGGGCTGCCCGAGTTCTTTTTGAGGAATGGGAGCTTGGCGCCGTCCGGTGTACCAGGTTTACTTGGAGTTATTGCTGCCTCACATGTTTGTGCCGCCCCGCAGATGTTTGTACGGTTCTCCTTTGTTGGCCTGGACCTTTGGTCCGGGCCTGTGGTTTGGGGTTGGTTGGGCAGTAGGGCTGTTAGCCGGTTGGTAGAAGTGCAGCAAGAGGCGAGGCAGGGTGCCTGCTTTCTATATTACTTGCATTTGACAGGCCCCCTGCTTGCTTCTGCATGGTTGGCAGTGTGCATAGCCCAGGTGCTCCTCAAACACATTATGTGGTTCTTCGTAGTTGGACACAGCATGGTGGCGCTGTAATGCATGTGGTGCATGGTTGAGCATGAATGCATGGTGCCTCCCTGCATGGGTCTTGTCAGGGCTCCTGAGCGAGTCCATGTGAATTGAACCTCAGCCTAAACAAGCAGATCATGGAGGATGTCGAAGATATCCTGATGGATCTGCAGAAAGGGCCTGAGTGCCATATTGTAGCACTGGCTGTAGTTACAGATCCAGTGACTGTATAGTGACACAATGGTGTTTAGAGATTCCCTGCGTAGCTTGGTCGCATTGCGGGTATGAAGGCATTGCAGACCCAAAGCTACCCTCTCTTGCCAGTGTGTGGCCACAGCATGTACGGTATTGCATGCTTTTGGCCTGGCATAGACTCTTTTGGCCCACCCACCCTCCCTCTTTTGGTCACTGGCAACAGTATCTCTAGACGCAAGGGTACTAAGCTTGTCTATGTCTGGTTGTGCATTATTGTGTGCATGGGCAGTAGGGCTGTTAGCCGGTTGGTAGAAGTGCAGTAAGAGGCGAGGCAGGGTGCCTGCTTTCTATATTACTTGCATTTGACAGGCCCCCTGCTTGCTTCTGCATGGTTGGCAGTGTGCATAGCCCAGGTGCTCCTCAAACACATTATGTGGTTCTTCGTAGTTGGACACAGCATGGTGGCGCTGTAATGCATGTGGTGCATGGTTGAGCATGAATGCCTGCATGGTGCCTCCCTGCATGGGTCTTGTCAGGGCTCCTGAGCGAGTCCATGTGAATTGAACCTCAGCCTAAACAAGCAGATCATGGAGGATGTCGAAGATATCCTGATGGATCTGCAGAAAGGGCCTGAGTGCCATATTGTAGCACTGGCTGTAGTTACAGATCCAGTGACTGTATAGTGACACAATGGTGTTTAGAGATTCCCTGCGTAGCTTGGTCGCATTGCGGGTATGAAGGCATTGCAGACCCAAAGCTACCCTCTCTTGCCAGTGTGTGGCCACAACATGTACGGTATTGCATGCTTGTGGCCTGGCATAGACTCTTTTGGCCCACCCACCCTCCCTCTTTTGGTCACTGGCAACAGTATCTCTAGACGCAAGGGTACTAAGCTTGTCTATGTCTGGTTGTGCATTATTGTGTGCATGGGCAGTAGGGCTGTTAGCCGGTTGGTAGAAGTGCAGTAAGAGGCGAGGCAGGGTGCCTGCTTTCTATATTACTTGCATTTGACAGGCCCCCTGCTTGCTTCTGCATGGTTGGCAGTGTGCATAGCCCAGGTGCCCCTCAAACACATTATGTGGTTCTTCGTAGTTGGACACAGCATGGTGGCGCTGTAATGCATGTGGTGCATGGTTGAGCATGAATGCATGGTGCCTCCCTGCATGGGTCTTGTCAGGGCTCCTGAGCGAGTCCATGTGAATTGAACCTCAGCCTAAACAAGCAGATCATGGAGGATGTCGAAGATATCCTGATGGATCTGCAGAAAGGGCCTGAGTGCCATATTGTAGCACTGGCTGTAGTTACAGATCCAGTGACTGTATAGTGACACAATGGTGTTTAGAGATTCCCTGCGTAGCTTGGTCGCATTGCGGGTATGAAGGCATTGCAGACCCAAAGCTACCCTCTCTTGCCAGTGTGTGGCCACAACATGTACGGTATTGCATGCTTGTGGCCTGGCATAGACTCTTTTGGCCCACCCACCCTCCCTCTTTTGGTCACTGGCAACAGTATCTCTAGACGCAAGGGTACTAAGCTTGTCTATGTCTGGTTGTGCATTATTGTGTGCATGGGCAGTAGGGCTGTTAGCCGGTTGGTAGAAGTGCAGTAAGAGGCGAGGCAGGGTGCCTGCTTTCTATATTACTTGCATTTGACAGGCCCCCTGCTTGCTTCTGCATGGTTGGCAGTGTGCATAGCCCAGGTGCCCCTCAAACACATTATGTGGTTCTTCGTAGTTGGACACAGCATGGTGGCGCTGTAATGCATGTGGTGCATGGTTGAGCATGAATGCCTGCATGGTGCCTCCCTGCATGGGTCTTGTCAGGGCTCCTGAGCGAGTCCATGTGAATTGAACCTCAGCCTAAACAAGCAGATCATGGAGGATGTCGAAGATATCCTGATGGATCTGCAGAAAGGGCCTGAGTGCCATATTGTAGCACTGGCTGTAGTTACAGATCCAGTGACTGTATAGTGACACAATGGTGTTTAGAGATTCCCTGCGTAGCTTGGTCGCATTGCGGGTATGAAGGCATTGCAGACCCAAAGCTACCCTCTCTTGCCAGTGTGTGGCCACAACATGTACGGTATTGCATGCTTGTGGCCTGGCATAGACTCTTTTGGCCCACCCACCCTCCCTCTTTTGGTCACTGGCAACAGTATCTCTAGACGCAAGGGTACTAAGCTTGTCTATGTCTGGTTGTGCATTATTGTGTGCATGGGCAGTAGGGCTGTTAGCCGGTTGGTAGAAGTGCAGTAAGAGGCGAGGCAGGGTGCCTGCTTTCTATATTACTTGCATTTGACAGGCCCCCTGCTTGCTTCTGCATGGTTGGCAGTGTGCATAGCCCAGGTGCCCCTCAAACACATTATGTGGTTCTTCGTAGTTGGACACAGCATGGTGGCGCTGTAATGCATGTGGTGCATGGTTGAGCATGAATGCATGGTGCCTCCCTGCATGGGTCTTGTCAGGGCTCCTGAGCGAGTCCATGTGAATTGAACCTCAGCCTAAACAAGCAGATCATGGAGGATGTCGAAGATATCCTGATGGATCTGCAGAAAGGGCCTGAGTGCCATATTGTAGCACTGGCTGTAGTTACAGATCCAGTGACTGTATAGTGACACAATGGTGTTTAGAGATTCCCTGCGTAGCTTGGTCGCATTGCGGGTATGAAGGCATTGCAGACCCAAAGCTACCCTCTCTTGCCAGTGTGTGGCCACAACATGTACGGTATTGCATGCTTGTGGCCTGGCATAGACTCTTTTGGCCCACCCACCCTCCCTCTTTTGGTCACTGGCAACAGTATCTCTAGACGCAAGGGTACTAAGCTTGTCTATGTCTGGTTGTGCATTATTGTGTGCATGGGCAGTAGGGCTGTTAGCCGGTTGGTAGAAGTGCAGTAAGAGGCGAGGCAGGGTGCCTGCTTTCTATATTACTTGCATTTGACAGGCCCCCTGCTTGCTTCTGCATGGTTGGCAGTGTGCATAGCCCAGGTGCCCCTCAAACACATTATGTGGTTCTTCGTAGTTGGACACAGCATGGTGGCGCTGTAATGCATGTGGTGCATGGTTGAGCATGAATGCCTGCATGGTGCCTCCCTGCATGGGTCTTGTCAGGGCTCCTGAGCGAGTCCATGTGAATTGAACCTCAGCCTAAACAAGCAGATCATGGAGGATGTCGAAGATATCCTGATGGATCTGCAGAAAGGGCCTGAGTGCCATATTGTAGCACTGGCTGTAGTTACAGATCCAGTGACTGTATAGTGACACAATGGTGTTTAGAGATTCCCTGCGTAGCTTGGTCGCATTGCGGGTATGAAGGCATTGCAGACCCAAAGCTACCCTCTCTTGCCAGTGTGTGGCCACAACATGTACGGTATTGCATGCTTGTGGCCTGGCATAGACTCTTTTGGCCCACCCACCCTCCCTCTTTTGGTCACTGGCAACAGTATCTCTAGACGCAAGGGTACTAAGCTTGTCTATGTCTGGTTGTGCATTATTGTGTGCATGGGCAGTAGGGCTGTTAGCCGGTTGGTAGAAGTGCAGTAAGAGGCGAGGCAGGGTGCCTGCTTTCTATATTACTTGCATTTGACAGGCCCCCTGCTTGCTTCTGCATGGTTGGCAGTGTGCATAGCCCAGGTGCCCCTCAAACACATTATGTGGTTCTTCGTAGTTGGACACAGCATGGTGGCGCTGTAATGCATGTGGTGCATGGTTGAGCATGAATGCCTGCATGGTGCCTCCCTGCATGGGTCTTGTCAGGGCTCCTGAGCGAGTCCATGTGAATTGAACCTCAGCCTAAACAAGCAGATCATGGAGGATGTCGAAGATATCCTGATGGATCTGCAGAAAGGGCCTGAGTGCCATATTGTAGCACTGGCTGTAGTTACAGATCCAGTGACTGTATAGTGACACAATGGTGTTTAGAGATTCCCTGCGTAGCTTGGTCGCATTGCGGGTATGAAGGCATTGCAGACCCAAAGCTACCCTCTCTTGCCAGTGTGTGGCCACAACATGTATGGTATTGCATGCTTGTGGCCTGGCATAGACTCTTTTGGCCCACCCACCCTCCCTCTTTTGGTCACTGGCAACAGTATCTCTAGACGCAAGGGTACTAAGCTTGTCTATGTCTGGTTGTGCATTATTGTGTGCATGGGCAGTAGGGCTGTTAGCCGGTTGGTAGAAGTGCAGTAAGAGGCGAGGCAGGGTGCCTGCTTTCTATATTACTTGCATTTGACAGGCCCCCTGCTTGCTTCTGCATGGTTGGCAGTGTGCATAGCCCAGGTGCCCCTCAAACACATTATGTGGTTCTTCGTAGTTGGACACAGCATGGTGGCGCTGTAATGCATGTGGTGCATGGCTGAGCATGAATGCCTGCATGGTGCCTCCCTGCATGGGTCTTGTCAGGGCTCCTGAGCGAGTCCATGTGAATTGAACCTCAGCCTAAACAAGCAGATCATGGAGGATGTCGAAGATATCCTGATGGATCTGCAGAAAGGGCCTGAGTGCCATATTGTAGCACTGGCTGTAGTTACAGATCCAGTGACTGTATAGTGACACAATGGTGTTTAGAGATTCCCTGCGTAGCTTGGTCGCATTGCGGGTATGAAGGCATTGCAGACCCAAAGCTACCCTCTCTTGCCAGTGTGTGGCCACAACATGTACGGTATTGCATGCTTGTGGCCTGGCATAGACTCTTTTGGCCCACCCACCCTCCCTCTTTTGGTCACTGGCAACAGTATCTCTAGACGCAAGGGTACTAAGCTTGTCTATGTCTGGTTGTGCATTATTGTGTGCATGGGCAGTAGGGCTGTTAGCCGGTTGGTAGAAGTGCAGTAAGAGGCGAGGCAGGGTGCCTGCTTTCTATATTACTTGCATTTGACAGGCCCCCTGCTTGCTTCTGCATGGTTGGCAGTGTGCATAGCCCAGGTGCCCCTCAAACACATTATGTGGTTCTTCGTAGTTGGACACAGCATGGTGGCGCTGTAATGCATGTGGTGCATGGTTGAGCATGAATGCCTGCATGGTGCCTCCCTGCATGGGTCTTGTCAGGGCTCCTGAGCGAGTCCATGTGAATTGAACCTCAGCCTAAACAAGCAGATCATGGAGGATGTCGAAGATATCCTGATGGATCTGCAGAAATGGCCTGAGTGCCATATTGTAGCACTGGCTGTAGTTACAGATCCAGTGACTGTATAGTGACACAATGGTGTTTAGAGATTCCCTGCGTAGCTTGGTCGCATTGCGGGTATGAAGGCATTGCAGACCCAAAGCTACCCTCTCTTGCCAGTGTGTGGCCACAGCATGTACGGTATTGCATGCTTTTGGCCTGGCATAGACTCTTTTGGCCCACCCACCCTCCCTCTTTTGGTCACTGGCAACAGTATCTCTAGACGCAAGGGTACTAAGCTTGTCTATGTCTGGTTGTGCATTATTGTGTGCATGGGCAGTAGGGCTGTTAGCCGGTTGGTAGAAGTGCAGTAAGAGGCGAGGCAGGGTGCCTGCTTTCTATATTACTTGCATTTGACAGGCCCCCTGCTTGCTTCTGCATGGTTGGCAGTGTGCATAGCCCAGGTGCCCCTCAAACACATTATGTGGTTCTTCGTAGTTGGACACAGCATGGTGGCGCTGTAATGCATGTGGTGCATGGTTGAGCATGAATGCCTGCATGGTGCCTCCCTGCATGGGTCTTGTCAGGGCTCCTGAGCGAGTCCATGTGAATTGAACCTCAGCCTAAACAAGCAGATCATGGAGGATGTCGAAGATATCCTGATGGATCTGCAGAAAGGGCCTGAGTGCCATATTGTAGCACTGGCTGTAGTTACAGATCCAGTGACTGTATAGTGACACAATGGTGTTTAGAGATTCCCTGCGTAGCTTGGTCGCATTGCGGGTATGAAGGCATTGCAGACCCAAAGCTACCCTCTCTTGCCAGTGTGTGGCCACAACATGTACGGTATTGCATGCTTGTGGCCTGGCATAGACTCTTTTGGCCCACCCACCCTCCCTCTTTTGGTCACTGGCAACAGTATCTCTAGACGCAAGGGTACTAAGCTTGTCTATGTCTGGTTGTGCATTATTGTGTGCATGGGCAGTAGGGCTGTTAGCCGGTTGGTAGAAGTGCAGTAAGAGGCGAGGCAGGGTGCCTGCTTTCTATATTACTTGCATTTGACAGGCCCCCTGCTTGCTTCTGCATGGTTGGCAGTGTGCATAGCCCAGGTGCCCCTCAAACACATTATGTGGTTCTTCGTAGTTGGACACAGCATGGTGGCGCTGTAATGCATGTGGTGCATGGTTGAGCATGAATGCATGGTGCCTCCCTGCATGGGTCTTGTCAGGGCTCCTGAGCGAGTCCATGTGAATTGAACCTCAGCCTAAACAAGCAGATCCGGATTCATCCAAGGCATCCACCGTAAAATGGAAATGTAACCGGGGGGGGAGCACACGGTAGCCAATCTAGCGACCGACATTAGTGGGCCAGCCTAGAAAATGGTCAATCAAGTCTTACACTGATGGTTGCTGAAAGAATGAAGCTATTCATGTCTCTACCTCGGGGCCATTGATGGTTGGAGAAGGCAAGTTGACTTCATTTTTGCCTATATGCTCCAAGCTGCCGGCTAGGGCTCAGTGGCACATGTGTCGGGTTGGGAAGAGGCAGTCCTGCTGAACATGCATATGGAGCGACCTAGTGTGCCAGAAATAGGAAAGCCTTTATATTCGGTTCGGATATACACGCAGTACTAGCCAAGCGGGGGAGAGCACTTCTGAAAAGCTCGGAGATGTCACCGCCTATGTTGGCAGGCGTGCTGGCTTGCATGTAATGGTCCATCTCAAAATTGTAATCTGAGGCTGGCCGACTGCCCGCGGCCCACCGGCGTACTGCAGTACACCACCCGCCCTCAACTTCTATCGACGAGCAGGAATCACGCATTGTACAGGCGTACAACCCTACGTGACGGAAAGTTACGCCCGTCCCGGCACACGCCTGGCACACGCCCGTCCGCCCCTTGGTTTTCCCGGGCCTGCTTGACGGCCGGCCCAGGCTCAAGCCTTAAAATGGAGGGGTTCCCGTAGCGGCAGCGTGCACCGAAACTCCCACAGTTGATCAGCATCTAGTGAACCCAGACTTAATCGAAACCAGACATACCGAAGTTACACACATGGCGGACCTTCCGACATCTGCTGGTGTTGCATTTGCGCTGGTGATTTTTGCGGGGCTGTGCGCCCCAGTAGGAGCTTGTGCTGTCGTCTTTATGAAGCGTGGCCAGAGGCGAATGTTGGCTGGCGCCATAGCCCTTGCCGCGGGCGTCATGCTGTTTGTCTCGCTCACGGAGGTGCTGAATGAGAGCTACTCCGAGATCTCGCATTCCGGCCTCCCAGAGCCGTTGGTGCTGCTTATTATGTACGGGGTAGGTGACCGCGTCAGCTTTTGAGGAGCGTGCAGCAGGCCCGATCCCACTACTGCCACATAACGCAGGCAGCTGATGGGCCCCATCAGAGCGAGCATGCTCAGCACAACACTGCACGTTACGCTCCTAATCAGGCAGCCCCTACTTCTCTGCTATTCACCCTCGCCCTGCCTGGCCGCAAATGTGGCAGTCACTCCTTTCTGCTTTGGTCCCTTAATTGGACGGGCCCCTGCATCATCATCTGATCACAGGGCTTGCTGAGTATCTACCTATCTAAAATCGGCCTTGTTCTGGCCTGCTTGCTTTCCCTCGCTGGCTGCTGTGCCGTGGCAGACCTCTTCCAGGTGGAACCCTTCTATCTCTCTGCTGCCTCTCTGCTTGCAGTCCTTCATGACAGGCATTGCCTGCTGCTGGCTCCTGGACCTCATGACCGACGGCTTGCTCAAGCTGACAGCCAGGCCAGAGCAAGCCTCCCCCCGCGCAGCAACGGCCTCCAGCCTAAACGTTTCCAGCAGGGTGCCCAGCTGCGGCCGTCAGCGCGACTTGCCCTGTGAGACCTGGGTGATGACCCCAGAGGCCATGGCCCGCCAGGAGGCCAAGGCTGATGCGATGGAGGATGGAGGCGTCAGCAGCTACAATCTGGAGCTGTCCCCAGGAGACCAGCAGACGGCTGGGCACATCCTGCCAGAGGGGCCGCTGCGTGATGTGGCAGTAGACATGATGAAGGACACCACACCGCTCTTCCGCACGGGTGTGCTCATCACCCTAGCGCTCTCCCTGCACAACCTGCCTGAGGGCCTGGCTACTTTTGTGGGGTGAGGGGGAGGGGTATGTTAGTCAGTGGGGTGCTGGGACAGTGAACAGTGGACAGCAGGTATGTAGTCAGTAGCAGAGCGTTGTGCATTTTGATCACTTAAAACAACATGTCCCGCGCCTGCCCAATTTGGGGGGGGGGGGCCGAGTACCACTTACCAGGCAGTGGACAATAGTGAATTTGTGGTAATGAGTGCAGTAACAAACAGGCCATAGACTTGCTGGGCAGGGCCAGCAACGCAAGGAGAGCAATGAGACCAGGGGCCAGTAGCAGGGGGATACTGGGTTTGTGCGTTAAGAAAAATGAGTAGCTCTGGTCCAGTCTTGTGACCAGCCAAAGGCAGAGCAGCTCTGACCCAGGTGACTGTACGTTGAGGCCACGCCCAAAAGCTGAGTAGCTCTAGCCGCAGTTGAGTGTAGGTTGACGAAGGAGCCCGCCTGATTTTGGTCCAGTCAACCTACACTCAAATGGGCCAGAGCTACTAAGCTTGTTGGGGTCACCTGGATCCACAGGCCTGGTCACACCCCCATCCACCCAGATAACACTTACCCACACGCTTTTGTGTTCTGGGTTCCGAATGGTAGTGGGCCTTCTGTATACTAGGTAAGAACCTACTCCCTTAACTTATGCAAGAAGGGCTTCCCCCCCTTCTCTGTGTAGCTCCCTCCCTCCCTCCCCCCTCCTACCCCCCTTTCCCTCCCCCCGCCTCCCTCCCTCCCTCCCTCCCTCCCTCCCTCCCTCCCCTCTCTTCACCTCCCCCCCTTCCCTCCCTCCCTACCTCGTATAGTCACCTGAGCCAGAGGTACTCTGCCTTTTGGCCACCTGATCACTAGTGACTGGGTTAGATGGAGCTACTTGTTTTCATATTACACCTTACCTGCACACTTATGTAATCATCTGCACACAAGAATGCCCCCCCCCCCTGGACCCCACGCAACAGGACATGGGGCGCCTCCCAACATAGCTCCCTTCCCCCACCCTGCTCACCCCACCCCTTCCCTCTAGCAACGTTTGGCAGGAATATGAGAAGCAGCAGCAGCACCCTCTCTGGCTGTTGGACATGCTGCTGCAAACACCAACACACCTCTTCTGGCCTGAGCTCAGTGTCTGCATGCCTTGGCTTCTCCTCCTGCACCCCTCAGCTCAAACTGACCTGACCAAAGCTAAATCCATGGCTTCTGTTTACTGCCATGTGCTGCTGCTATTCTGCAGGTACATGTCTTCCCCGATGGTTGGAGTTACCATTGCTGTTGCCATTGCCATTCACAATGTGCCTGGTAGGTGAGGGCGGGGACAACTGCGTATTTCTTTCTTGTTCATGGGCATGGGCATGGCTGGTTGCTCATGTGCACAAATTCATTTTACGGCATGCCGTGCTGCAGCATCCTCTTATAACACCAAATCCATACCTACTGCTGGCCGCATTGGCCTCTTCCTACAAGCGCCTTCTAGCACCATCCGATTGACACGGGGTTTCTTGCACTCTTCTATCTGCTTGCTAACCTGCTTTGACATGCCATGCCCTGCCCATTGCAGCGAGTCTTGCTTGGGACCTCAGTGGTGCGCTGCTCTTCATCCAGGCTGCAACTAACTACTGCTGCTGCTGCTGCTGCTGCTGTATGCCTGCGTGCAGAGGGCATCGCCATTGGTGTTCCCGTGTTCTTTGCCACAGGCAGCAGGTGGAAGGCCATCGGCTGGGCAGCAGTGAGCGGCATTGCCGAGCCACTGGGAGCCCTCATTGGCTTTGCATTGTGGCAATCCGGCAACTTGAACCTAATGGCGATGGGCATGTGAGTAGTTCAGCCACGGAATTGCCGGTATGTAGAGCTGAGGCATGAAATGACTAGAGTGGGGTAGGGAGCATCAAGCAGGCTTGTGCTCATACATGGAAGGCAGGGCGCGCACATGGGGTCTTGAGCTTGGAGGTGGGTGGGGCAGAGTGTGCATGCTTAAAAGCTTGGCATCATTGGTACTGCAAGTCCAAGCTTGTGCAGGCATGTTCCTTTCTTGATGGCTTCACTACTATAAATGTCATCTCCATGTGCTTCCCTGGATTGCCTTGCTCTTACCAGCATACATGGCCACGCGGCGGCGCTGCACCACCGCGGCCCCAACCACCCCCCACTTACCTCCACCCTACAAGGCACTCCATCCACCCACTTTAATAAACCCAGACAAGCCTGCAGTGCTCCTGAAAGCAAATCCCTTCCCGCTTTGTTGTGCCTGCAGCATCCTGGGCTTCACAGCAGGGATCATGACTGGCATTGCCGTCAGGGAGCTCATCCCCAGGTGAGGCGCTTTGAATGTCCTGCCACTGCCTAGGGGTTTGCAGGCTGGGACTAGGGTGCTTCCATCTGCATGGGGCTACACTGGAATGTGCACCTCTCCGTAACTTGAGCATGGAAGGATATAGGACTGCAGCATGGCCCCCTCCCTCAACGAGGAGAAGCACGAGCAGCCTCGGGGAGAGCTATCTTGCTGTCAAGCTGAGCGAACATTCCCTGGTTACTAGATTTTGTAAGGATGCACTGCTCTGTCCAGCTCTGTATGTCCCTGCTTGGCCACATGTCAATGACAACAGCTTGCAGATGGTGCTTGAGCCTTGCTTCCGGTGCCAACAACCTAAATCTAGCTGCAAGCATAAGTTGAGGAAGCTATGCAGGCAGGGTGCTGCATTCGGCTGGACCTTTCTATTGACTTGTCAGACAACTGCTGCCTCTGAGGGTGTTCACTCTATGCACGTGCAACATTGCTGCACCCTCTCCGCAGGTCCATGTTCTACGATCCGACCAACACCATGACTACGTGTGGCGTCATCTGTGGCTTCGTTGTCATGAGTTGCTCCTTTGTGTTGCTAGCTCTGCTTGAGCCAGCAGAGGTGGATGTCACGTCCTAGGCCAGTCAGGGTGGATTTGTGGCGTAGGAGTTGCTGTGGTGGATGTTACATTTTCGGCACCCTCCACGCACCAGTGCAGCTGCTATGCATCATGACTGGAGTGTCCAAACCCCTGGAGCTAAGCCTTAGTGCGTTGACGCTTCATGTAGTTCAGACTCAGCTTGTGGAAGGGCTGTCACACCCCTGGAGTTGCATGTTAGATAGTCACACTGCCCCTCCTACTTAATAGATCCGAAGCCATAAAACTAGGTGGCTGGGTCTTCTACTGGGTCTTCTGTCTACTGGGTCTTCTACTTGGTCTTCTCTTCTACTGAGTGAGCTTGTTTCATGCAACGCCAGCTCAACTAAGTGAAGGAGATCTCATTATGTTTTACCTGCTTAGTGCCCTAAGCTTTGCATGTGAAAGTAAGGTGCAAACGGTGCGGATCACTCAAGACAAGAGGGAAGGCATCATTGGATGGTGAGGGAAATTGAGCCTGGCATTTGTGCTCCTTGAGTATCTTTGGAGTGGAATCTGCATTTGTTGTGGCATTTGAAAGCCAGCAACATTCTGCTGGCAGGTGTGCCATAAGTGAATTGTCAATTCTGGTGACCGTAGACCCATCTATAAAAATGGGAAGTAATGATGTTAAGTGCAATCGCAAAAGCTTGAGCGGGTGCACTCTAGCTGCCTTAGGAGCATCCTTGGGGTTAGGCTGTCATATCGGCACACCAATGAGCATATCAGGAAATCTTGTGGGGTAGCCACCTTGTCTGTGATCAGGAGCCTTGTGTTTATGGCTTAGGTTGGTTTGGCCATTGGCATAGCTGGTCTTGCGTTTTGATTGATTGATTGAATGATGTTAAGTAGGCTGTGCATAAGAAGATGCATGCAAAGGAAGTGGTGTGTATGGTTGGACAGGGTCAGCAGCCGGCATGGTGTCGCATGTTCATGTCACGCCTGTGACCATACACTAACATTGTGCGCAATTATATTCTTATTGGACATTCATACTGGACTGTTACTTGGCATCAGCCCGTCCTTCTCCGTTCTCACCGCACGTGTTAATTTGCGCTGTAGCTCCACATATAGATGTTGCTGATGAGGCTCATTCCCTCTCACTTCATGTGTGAATACCCTACCATTGTTGAGGCTCATGACTGGATAATCTGTTCCTGGCAGCTGTGTTACCACCTTTGGCTGCACTCGCTGTTTTCTCTGAGGTATGCTAACTTGTGGGCACTGTCTTGTGGTGTGTTTTGTTTGATATAACGAACATGAAGGATAAATGAAGAGATGAGATGAGATGTTTTGGTCGTTTCGACCCAGCTGCCTTGGTGCAGCCACACCTTGAAATTTTGTTTGTTTGCTTCCACTGGCCGTGATTCTCTCTTGACCTTGGTTAAGTTTCTGGCCGTCTGCGTTCTTGTCTGTTGGTACTGCCACTGTCAGTCTGATGGCGGCTGATGTTGTGGATGTACCAGACATCTTGCTCCCTACCTGCAGGTCAATAATATTTGGATATCTTTGATTTTTAGTCGGATCATTCTATTGGTGATTTGTCTGATGAGGAACTGATTACCTAATTGCCCCAGTGATTGTGCTTTTGTTGGATCATTTTTGGTGCGTTCTACAGGGTAATCTGGTAATCTGGTGCCGCGATCTCCGTCCTATGCAATGGAATGTGAGGACTATAATCCTTACTTTGATTTGTCATTATTCGGGGATGAATGGCAAGGTCGTATTTTCGATACCTTTTCTTCTGGACCAAGAGGTGATATTGCTGAGACATTCACTTCTGATGGACCAGGTTCCAGTATTTCTGCCCATGGAGCCTAGGTTGGCTCCGTACGGGCGCCCCCTTTGTGGGGCCATGATGTAATCGTAATCGTAATCGTATGCTTTATCCGGTCAGGCCTCGGGCTGTCCGGACAGCCTGTTTACCCCTCGGTTGTCCCTGCTGCCTGTGCATGTCATCTGTAACACAGCCCGTGCGGAAACGGTCCGACCTATAGAGCGGAGGTTCGCTGTAGAGTAGCGCGTTTATCCCAATCATCTTCCATAATGTTACAAGTCATGCTGGTGCGCACTGCCACAAGTAGTGCCATAGGAACCCGATAGGTGGGGTCCGTGCAAGCATGCATCTATGCAATGCAACAAAACACAACGGTAGCTGGCCCATATACAGATGAATCTGTATAGCCCGTAAGCCAGCTGCTATAAGCAACAAATCAATATGCAATGCCGAACTCCTCTAAGGAAGAGCTAGAGTGTATGAAGAAGAGTGAAAAGTCCTTCAACTCAGCCCTATTTATAGGGTTACTTGGTGAAAGCCCGAAATGAGGCAAAGGGTTGTGACAGCCCTTGACACTTGATACCTTACCACTTGATAAAGTGCAAGTGGCTCCGAGACTGGCAGGTACACTCAACACTATGGCGGTACACTCAGGCCAACTCAAGGCCAAACAATAACGTAACTTGAGTTCATGCTACTCGACCCAAATATGTCACTACCAACTCAGGGCCAAACATACTATATAACCCTGACAGGAATAGTACAATCCCCAAGTGTCTAGCCGTTAGCCACCCTTGGCTGCCTCTGGTCTATGAATGCAACGAAGTCCTCCTGAACCCTGGAGGTTCTGCCAGCAGGTTGACTGTAGGTTGACCTGCTGTGTTCACAGTCTCCTGCCAATGTCTTGGCAGTTTCCCTTTTAGAAGCAGTGCGCCAGTTGCCCCTTGCAACTGTCCTTTAAGCCTGACGTGTCAATGCTGCACTTACATGGTAAAGTGCAGGCCTAACAGTATGATATACATACCATACATGGTATCTCAGGGTCTCAGCCTAAGTCCTGGCCCTCCGGCCTTGCAAGGCTTAGCTTCAACCCACCTAAGCCCTTATGGCTTTAGCCTTGATGTTATACCCAGCTTAAGCCCTCACAGGCTTAGCTTAGAACCTGCCTAAGCCCTCACAGGCCTAGCTTATAACCTGCCTAAGCCCTCGCGGGCTTAGGGCGAATTCACTGCACTCTGCCCTCCTCACCGGGAGCATCGTCCTCGATGCTCATCCCAAGCATTACGGGCCCAAAGAGAGGGGACAAGGAAGGATGGGCGGAGGCGGGGATGCGGTGGAGGTATGAAAGCAATTAATGCAGGCATGATTAGGTCAAATGATGACAAGTCTGTAATGATGACACGCGCAAACCACTGATGATGTGGAAAATCAACTAATATTTCAGCTAGGTGCGTAGGCAAAAGTATAATCATAATGCAACCTTGTCAGTTCTGCCATGGGGAATGAAACAAAAAAACCCTGAAGTAACGTACAGAAATAACTCCATACGCTGTACCTGTCATGCCAGAGGGACGGTAACTCCCCTCTATGTGATCATTGTACACATTAGCGCTTGGATGGCACATTTCAGTAAGACAGTCAGGAACTTGTATCCCTGGCAGGTCATATATAATCTTGTCCCATACCAAGATTACGGCCTGTACTGCAGGTGTCCTAAAGTTTAGAGTACCCTGCGCGACTGCATGACAAGTCATGATGTTGCTCCAGGTCATTCTACCAAATGACATGTATGTAGTAGCTGCAACATCACGTCCGCTTACTAAGCTTGGTAGGGCCTAGTAAACAAAAGAAAACCCCACACAAACCCGTATAATAGCTGCAATGGGGCAGTGCCACTCAAAGCAAGCTACTATACTGTGTGTATCCCTGAACCTGATGTCACCTTGTCGTGGCCTGTACCAAGGCACACCCGTTGGTGATTAGTCACTGATCCAACATGCCGGCCATGTAATCTCCCAGCAGCACACTTCCAAGTCTCTTGGCTGCTGTTGAAACATATCTTGTAATCCTGGGCCCAGTGCCCAACAAACATGATACTGGTCCTAAGATATTCTGGACTTTCTGCCCATAGTACCCATGAATCTCTGCCGGTAGGTGTCAACTTCTGACATCATCCTAGTCAAGATTCATCTTTTGTGTAACTCAACTTACGTAAGTCAAACTGTAATTCCCCCATAGTGGCAGACTGTAATGAAGTTCATGGTATAACCCATACTGTCCAATGGGATAAGTCATGTAAAAGTCATGTAAGCAGGTTAGTACCAACCATACCATCATACTGATTGTATGTGACTCATCTGATGCAAACAAACAACATGTGTATTTGATCCGTTTATCCCATAAGGCCAAGGAGACATGATAATCCCATAAACACTCTTGGATGATTCAGCTCACAGGTGCCTGCCCCCACATAGGCAGATAAGTAGGTACTGCTTACTATCAGTAGAGCTTGGCGTTCAAGAAGTGCGTTGCTCCTCTCAGTCCGTGCATCCGACTATGAAGATCCACTATGCACGTATGAACTCGTACAAGCAATCTACCTTGAGTCATCCGCATGTGCTATGTGCTTATTACTCCTCGCAAAAGTGAAAATTTTCTGCAAATTTCTCAAGCAATCAATGCCAACCTGGCATATCCAGTATTGTGCAATACGATACAAACTGTCATAGTCCATTCTGTCAATCCATAATCTGAACTGACTGCACAATCTCAGTTGTTAAGTAACTAAGTCATGTCATGTCATCCGTGGTTGCAGCCTTTGCTGCTGCTAAGGTATTGTAAACAACAACAACTTAGTCAAAACAAATGCACAAATTGGCGGGGATGAAAACTGCTGTCGCCTTCAAAGATGCAGTCATGTAATTCAGACTATCAAGTATATACTGTCCACTCAGCAATGTTCACGGGTTCTCTAATCAGATGATACTGCTGTTGTCGCTCGCCCTGGAACCATTGCTAATCTTGGCCGGTCGTTGGTCATCTTCTTGGCAGGCCGCGAACGTGCGTTGTAGTCCAAGGTTCCAAGGTTTACGCTCTTGTCACTTGTACTGCCCGGCTCGAGTGACCATCAATCATGTCACACAAAGCACGTCTTCTCTTCGAGCTCTCAACTGTATACATATGGGCTCGCTGTCATGGATATAAAGTATATTACCCTTTCCTCCGTGATATGCTGTCCTTCCCTGTAAAGTTAGGAGGCTGCAGTAGTCGCATCGCCATAGCCATAGCTCGCAGTGCGTGTCAGCCCGACTTTCCTTTTATCGTCGCATATACTTGCTTCTGCTCTGATACATAGAAGCATGAGAACTCGACATATGACAGTCATGCTCTTGTACGTATCTTCCATTCTCAATAGTTGCAGTTGTATCCATGCGATGTCTGTCGAACAGTCGCAAGCTGCACATTATCGCAAAGCTTCAAAGCTCCGAAACCAGGTGCCGCGATCTCCGTCCTATGCTTTATCCGGTCAGGCCTCGGGCTGTCCGGACAGCCTGTTTACCCCTCGGTTGTCCCTGCTGCCTGTGCATGTCATCTGTAACACGTCTCTATTTTTTCCGGCCTGGTTGACACGGGCGTCAGACAAGGCCGGACACCGACACGTCTCTCCTCCTGGTCAGCTGCAATTCAAGATGCGGACACGTGTCGGACCAGGGAAGAACGCGTGTCCGTGTTTGCGATCCTTGTCATACCAGGCGACGGACATGGACACGTGTCCCAGCACGCGTAGATTAGGGCATCCATGTATGCCATCTTATACAGGGCTGGATGCGCTAAGCAGACAATGAGGATCATCATTGTCATCTCGAATTCAGACGCAGGCAAGAGTAGCAGTACGGGACTTACTCATGTACTGCCAATGCTCCACTCAGACTACAAGCAGATGTGAGCTCTGTCACTGAATGATTAATACCACTCCAAGCAGCACACTAGTACAAGAACTGCAACATTGGAGCCCCTAACCTTCATGGCACTACCTCCAACAAGCAGCATGCCCATCTTGCTGCTAGTAATTGATGCACAGCAGCATGCCCCATCCTCCTGCCAATTGGTGCACAGCAGCATGCCCACCTTTGCTGCTAGTAATTGGTGCACAGCAGCTTGCCCGTCCTCCTGCTAATTGATGCACAGCAGCATGCCCACCTTTGCTGCTAGTAATTGGTGCACAGCAGCTTGCCCGTCCTCCTGCTAATTGATGCACAGCAGCATGCCCACCTTACTGCTAATTGGTGCACAGCAGCATGTACAAACACCATCCCATCCATCATGATGCCCAAAGGGCTCACAGGAGCTCCTAATCTAATTGCTTGGAACACCTCATACTAGCAGCACACTACCGCAAAGATCATGAAACCTCCCCAACCTTTGGCAAGTCAGAAGGGCTCACCAGAGCACTTCGTAGCAATGCTATGAACCCACATGCCATCCTTCTGCAATTATATAGTACAAAGTGAGCTCTCCACCACACGCCCAACTGCAAGGGCCCATGCAGTACATAAAACCCATTGCAACACCTCTGCGGACTGACCATCACAACTTCTGGGAGTGACAGCGCCCGCACGTGGAGCCTGCATCGAGGACACAAGGCAATATGTAACAAATTATTTTATTCTTACTTTTCATGATGTGCCATAGCAAAAAGTGCCAGAGGCCCTGCACCTCCAGACGTCACCAAAGCAGCAAGGTGGAACAGAATACGTGTTGGCTGGCATGCCACCAGAAGCATTGACTTATGCCTATACACATAGGCCAACAGTTCGGTCAAAAGCACCCAAAACCTCTGCCGCCCCAATGAAGGTAAGAGCCTCCCACCTACTTGGAAAACAGGGAGACCAATGAACACCAGAATTTAAGCCTATAGGCTGTAGGGAGACATACAAGTCGGCAAGGGCTCATGCGTTAAGAGGTAGTAAGCTGTAATCGAGCAACTTCAAGTGGTTAAAGCAGTTGGAAGGAAACTGAAGTACCATAGCCATGGCAGCCATAGTTATGCACAAATGCTTTGGAGCGCGGATGAACAGCAATACAGCTTGTAGCATAGACGTGAACAGCTTATGAAGCATGCACCAGCTTCCACTGCTACAAGTAAATGCAGCCATGTAATGATAAATCTCTGCGCCTTGTCCAAACATGCATGCGGTTCTGCCATTTGACTTGTATCAGCATCATAACAACAGCATGCAAAGCAAACAAGCTGCAGCACTACACGACTTTCACAGCAGACTTGCTGAAGGTTACAGAAGCATAAAGGGACAGGTCAAAACTCAGAAGTCAGGTTCATCAAAGATTCTGCAACTTGGTAGCATATGTTTTGCCACTGATCAGACACCCCATACTGTTGCCAGTCTGGCCATAATCCTAAACTTTTGAGCACAGACGTGTATAAAAAATGTTAACCTTCACTGCTAGGACTTAAGCCTAAAACGGGCGCATCTGGCCCCAGCTTGAAGGCCTCCAGCTGGGCATCTGTGGCTGTGTCCAGCCGCTTCTGCAAGTTGCGCAGCTCCCGTGTGCGCACCAGCTCACAGGGCAGGAAGTTGCCATGGTTGCGCAGGCTCCGCTGCAGGTCCTTGTAGGACTTGTCATACTCATTGGCAATCTCCAGGTGCTGTGCCTGCAGGTTGGTCCCACTCCTCGTGCTGCCACTCTTCTTGCTGCTCAAGAACCTGCACACCTACAAGGTGTGAATTGACAAGGGCATTTGCATTTGGCAGACGTTCCACTTATGCAAAGAGTGTGCCTAAAAAAGAGAACCTACTATCTCTGTGTCAAAGTGCGCAAAGAACAAGCGTGACAAAGCATGATCTGGATCCTGTATATGATTGCATTCCTTCATGTATCTGGAGGTCAATACATCTTTCTTCAGATGTGTACGAAAATTCATGAAACACATCCTTGTGGGGCACACATATTTGTTACTTTCTGCCTCAGCAGATGGTAACATGCATACATGTACATTGGATGTGCCTTCTTAGCGGTATTTGAAATGCAGACAGGTCACTATAAAGCTCTGCTCCAAGATTCCATATAGTTTGTTCTGTGGAGAGCAGATACCATGACACAGAGCAGAGACAAAGGGAACATGCATACCTCAGACTCTGCAAACCATATTTCCCGTCACTGGCCACAACCCCATGTACCCTCTCAGCGCCTGATAGTGCACCCCGGATGCGAAGCACCTTCTATCCATTGGGTTGAAGGCTGCTGGAGCTTGTGCCTGGGCAGTTGTGTCCTGTGTGTATGCCTGTGCATCAACAAAGACACACATGGAGTCAAGCCATCTTTTCTGCCCCGTATGGTGAACAGGTAGGAAACAAGTCCAACGAAGGTTTATGTGTTCAAAGGCAGACGCATAGCTTTTCTACTCTGCCAGCACCAACAAAGCAACAAGCAATATCTTAACAACGCTGTTGCCAGCTGCATGGGTCAGTGCTCTGCACAGAGTGTAACCACAGAACAAAGATTGCCAGCATAGATGGCAGAGCTCATTGACCTGTGCCGGTTCTGGACGACAACCAACATGATTGAATCTCCAGTCTGTATTCTTTCCTTTGTGCTGGATACACCCCAGACAAGAATAAGTCCGTCAATCTATGTGAAAGAGTGGGCACCATAACACACTCCCAAACTCCTCTTGTGCAATAGCCTTGAACGTCATAAGCATGTTAGCACTTGCCAACCTACCTCTCGCTTGCTTGATCAAGAGGGCTGTGGGATCATTGCAGCACTGCCATGTCGATGGATACCAGCAATATGGCTGCTGTGCACCAACTGAAAGATTGTTGGGAGTGCGCCTGGAAGTAACGTTGCCGACAGGACCAAGCCTTGTCAGGGACAATATGTTGTAAGGTGATGACAGTTTATGTAGCATCAGCACAGGTTTAGGGCAACTAGGTTGTTAGACTAGGGGGCAGATGCTCTGCTGCAGATTGTGTGCTGCAAACTTCTGAGCTACTTGTGAGACTCCAATGGCACAGTAACATGTCTTGATAAGCTGTCTACTGCTCTGAATTTGTCATGGCACATGCCTCAAAAACCAGACACACAGACCTTCAAAGCTCTGTGCTTTTCATGTGTTTTCTCTAAGCTGGACTGCCATGTTCAAATCCCACTTTGTGATCTACAGATTATTCGACTGCGAACGCATGGATATTTGAGATAGCATGGCTCTTACCTGGATTCGTTTACACTGCGACACAACGAGCCCCGATTTGTCGCTGCTGTCCTGTGAAATGGCCGATCTCTGCACAGTCGAATTGGCCAAACTAAGCTGAGCAGTATCCCTGTTTTGCGCGCGTATCACACTGTGACACACATGACTGTTTCGGGAGTCTAGAATGACCTGGGCCTCACCAGTACGAGTGCTCATAAGGCCCTGAGACTCCGACTGCATCTCAGCATTGCCTGAGGTAGAGCGCTGCATGCTTCTTCTGGTAAACGAAGGGAAGATCCTTACGATAAATTCGTAAAGCTGCATGCGAGGACAGAATACAGCTATCACATTTGCATTTGGGGCGTGACCCGCGTTCTTGTTGCTCAAGTCAACAACGGACCTCTCATGACACAATCGCATGGGCTGGTTGAATTACGACCATGATATCACCTATATAGTACAATTCAGAGAGCATGTGCAGGCTTCACCGCTGACTGCTTTGAGCCTCAGCCCTTAGAGGCCTTAGAAGCGACGCATGCTCTATCGGCGAGTAGCTGGCTATGAATGCCTGAAAGCATGGTTAGAGTTGACCCAACACTTCCCGCACATAGGTGACTGTGCGACATGAGTCGTGGAGCTTGGAGCAGCTCGAGAAAGCAACCAGCGACGCTTGAGACTTCACGGACAGCTCGGTTTGAAAGCTCCGCGACCTGGTGAGTGAGTGACGGGCGAGCGCCCTGGCGTCCGGACCATTAACAGCACTGGCAGCATGACAATGCGTTCCTTCGGATGCAAACAGATAAAGACATCAACATGGCGACCGCCTATCCTATACCTTTCTTATAGCTAAGCTCCATTTGGATGTACGGGCCGCTGTAAGCAGGTTCTGTCGCCTCTTCCGCATGCTCAGATAGATCGCATCCGTCATTCAATAGATGCCTATTATTAAGGCTTGCCGACTGGCCACTGACCATAGTATGCCTGGTCTGCCCGTTTACATGTCAGTCATGCTGCTGGGTGCCAGATGTAACGCCACTTCAGGGGGCATGGAGTGATGGCTCTGTGCAGCCAAAGATGATCAGATCCTTCAACTGCCAGCGACCGATCCTGGATGAACGCTGTGATCGATGTTTGAGGCTCTACTTGAGACATTGCCATTGGATATCCACTGGATATCCACCTGATATCTACCTGATATGGAATCATTACTTGGCCTATAAGTGCGGTAGGTATGAAGCAAGCAGAGGATATCCTCCTGCAGGTCAAAGCCAAGTATTCAGCCATAGAAAACATGGTAGCATAAGTTCGGAAGGTGGCGAGACATGGACTTGAAGTTGTTGCTGCAGCGGGGTTTGCTGAAGTGCGTTAAGCGTGATGGCGAACAGTTTGTGGTATGTAGTGGCTAATCATCATTCAGTGACTGGCCCTCAAAACAAGGTGCTGTATATATGCAGTAGACAGCTGTAGGTGGAGGAGCTCATTTGGCTCGGCGAACATGTGCTTGCCGGCAGAGAGGGTCAACATGGGCGAGATTGTAAGGTATTGCATCTGTGCATGATCATTGTTAAGCCTGGCTAAACCGGTTTGTGATGAGTAGCAACCTGTCCTGATCATAACCACTTGCCACCTAATTTGGCTTTGAAAAGCAGCATCCCGTTGTGCTGCTGTTTTGTAACTTGCAGGCTGCCGCTGGTTTGGAAGAAGAACACTGCTGGGTACATCCATGGTCCGGTGAATCCAGACACCATCCTTCTCAAGCCCCTGCTGCCAGTTGCTGTTGACCAAGTGCGAATGCGCCAGCAGCAGCAGCAGCAGCAAAAACAAGCAGCAGCAGCAGCAGCAGCAGGGGAAGGAGAATCAGCACCTCCTACCGTACCAGCAGCAGCCCCACCAGCAGCAGGACGGACAGCTCCTTGCTTCCTCAAGCACCGCCAGTCTCTGCAGTGAAGGAAGGACTACTGTAGCAGCAGCAGAACCACCACCAAAGCCCACAGCGCGAGCTCCGCTGCAAGCATGACTAGTACCAGCAAGAGGGGTCCCTTTGAGATCAGCAGCATTGCTAACACCGACAGCAGCTGCGGCACCTGCAGGATGCTGGAATGTGACAACAAAACAGGAGAAGCATGCTGTGCCAGAACTGCTGTCGCCATGGAAACAGCAGCATCTGCAATTGGTGTGGCTTAGGTGTGGCAGTCATAAGTGATTGGGCCGCAGCCGGTACTCTAAACCATCGGGTGGGGTTACATCTGGTGAGCGCGGAGAGATCAGGTGCACCCTGATTTTCAAGTACCTGAGATGAGAAAGGGCGACATGTACTGCGCCAATGATGTTTATGCCTTGTATCAACTGCCGCTTTCCAGCATGTTACCAAGCGCAAGGAGTCGCACGGATCCTTGCAGGTATGCTGCAGCTTTTTAGGAACCCTCTCATAACTATATAATGAGGTAGAGCAGCTGGTGACTGGTCTGTTCACGGTGTGCATGCCACATACAGCAGATGAGCTTGATTGGCAAGCACAGGAGATGAGCTCTTCTGCTGGTGTGTGGCAGAGGGCAGTGAAGGCAGCGGACCCAGCATGACGCAGGTGGCAAGTTTCCTAGCTGCATTGCATACTTGGGGGACTCAGGAGTGTGGAGCTGCATAGGCTATGAGTGCTGTACTGGCCTCTGGGAATATTGAGTCGTCTAAGTGTAGGCCATGCATGCAGAGGCAGACGCACTGCAAAGCAGGCAGGGCGGGGGTAAAAATTACCTGTGTCCCGAAACTGGTACTAATCTCTTGCTCCAGAATCTATAGATGGGTTACTCTTTATCTTGTTGAGCATCTCTGCATGCACAAGGGGGAGTTAAGTTCTGTGGATTACTTATCAGTGAAGCAAATGGAGACACCTCCATATAGGCATCGTCATGTAGTGCCGGTTGAAGACTCATTCTCTAATGTAAGTTGCAGAAGGCATGCTGGATGGGGAAGGCTGCAACGTAATGAGTTTGATACTGCTCATCTGCCACCGGCTTCTCTGAGCTAGCAAGCACACGATATGCATGCAGGACTGCCCGTGTTTGTTCTGTACCTGCTAAAGTAGTGTGATGCTGACCAAGATGAGTTATTTCTTGAATAGGGATTCTTCATGTGGCATGCTTGATATCACTGCAAAGCTGGTTGCGCAGAGGGTGGGGCTGTAATGCCAATACAGACTTGTGCTGCTGGTACTATCAGGTCGAGTTCTGCCATATTCTTAAGTAATGGCAACTCAAGTGCCCAGTTGAAGTGGGGTACAGACGAAATTGCCGCTAGTCACTATGGCTTATCAATGAACTCTCGGTTTGGGCCCCAAAGTAGTGCATGGAGATTGCAGGAGGTATTGCGCAGTCACATTTTTAGGACTCCCTAGGAGATGCCTGAGTCTACAAGGGCCCGATGCGGACACATGTACTGCCCAAGTCGCACACGTGTCCAAGGAGACACGAGTGTCGACGCGGTACCGTGTCAATCCTGGTTTCTCCCTGGTCGACCAGGGGGCGTGTCCGACCAGGAGTGACAAGGGTTTCGACACGATTTCAAAAAACTGAGACGCACAGCCCGTGCGGAAACGGTCCGACCTATAGAGCGGAGGTTCGCTGTAGAGTAGCGCGTTTATCCCAATGATCTTCCATAATGTTACAAGTCATGCTGGTGCGCACTGCCACACGTAGTGCCATAGGAACCCGATAGGTGGGGTCCGTGCAAGCATGCATCTATGCAATGCAACAAAACACAACGCTAGCTGGCCCATATACAGATGAATCTGTATAGCCCGTAAGCCAGCTGCTATAAGCAACAAATCAATATGCAATGCCGAAGCCTCTAAGGAAGAGCTAGAGTGTATGAAGAAGAGTGAAAAGTCCTTCAACTCAGCCCTATTTATAGGGTTGCTTGGTGAAAGCCCGAAATGAGGCAAAGGGTTGTGACAGCCCTTGACACTTGATACCTTACCACTTGATAAAGGGCAAGTGGCTCCGAGACTGGCAGGTACACTCAGGCCAACTCAAGGCCAAACAATAACGTAAGTAGGGGTTATAGCACTCCCGCAACTTAGGGCTCGAGAGGGGCGTAGTCGAGAGTTATTGCACTCTCTCGAGACTTTGGGGGTGCACTCGAGCGTAGCGAGAGTGCAGCCCCAAAGGCGAGAGGGAGTGCAATGACTCGAGCAGCCCCTCGAGAGCCCCAAGGGAGTGCCATCACCCACTTATGCCACGACCAGAGGGTTGCACTGTAGGCACCAGACCCCTGCACTGTAGGCACTCTAAGCACTAGACCCCTGCACTGTAGGCACTATAAGCACCAGGCCCCTGCACTGTAGGCACTCTGAGCACCAGACCCCTGCACTGTAGGCACCAGGCCCCTGCATTGTAGGCACCAGATCACTCACCAAACGGGTTCTAGACCTCCAAGACCTCCTTGACCTCCTAGGCCTCCTAGACCTCCTTGGCCTCCTACCCAGACCTCCTTGACCTCCTAGACCTCCTTGACCTCCTTGACCTCCTAGGCCTCCTTGACCTCCTAGGCCTCCTAGACCTCCTTGACCTCCTAGACCTCCTTAAGCTCCTTGGCCTCCTACCCGGAGCTGCTGGACCTCCCCGACCTCCTTGACCTCCTAGACCTCCTTGATCTCCTTGACCTCCTTGACCTCCTAGGCCTCCTAGACCTCCTTGACCTCCTTGGCCTCCTGGTACCCGGACCTCCTTGACTTCCCAGACCTCCTTGACCTCCTAGGCCTCCTTGACCTCCTTGGCCTCCTACCCGGACCAGTCCTTGACCTCCCAGACCTCCTTGACCTCCTAGGCCTCCTTGACCTCCTAGGCCTCCTTGACCTCCTAGGCCTCCTTGACCTCCTAGGCCTCCTCGGCCTCCTAGGCCTCCTCGACCTCCTTGACCTCCTTGGCCTCCTACCCGGACCAGTCCTTGACCTCCTTGACCTCCTAGACCTCCTCGACCTCCTAGGCCTCATCGGCCTCCTAGGCCTCTTCGACCTCCTTGACCTCCTTGGCCTCCTACCCGGACCAGTCCTTGACCTCCTTGACCTCCTAGCCCTCCTTGACCTCCTAGGCCTCCTAGACCTCCTTGGCCTCCTACCCGGACCAGTCCTTGACCTCCCAAACCTCCTAGGCCTCCTTGACCTCCTAGACCTCCTTGGCCTCCTAGTACCCGGACCTCCTTGACCTCCCATACCTCCTTGACCTCCTAGGCCTCCTTGACCTCCTAGACCTCCTAGGCCTCCTAGACCTCCTTGGCCTCCTACCCGGACCTCCTTGACCTCCCAGACCTCCTTGAGCTCCTAGGCCTCCTTGACCTCCTTGGCCTCCTGCCCCGACCTCCTTGACCTCCCAGACCTCCTTGACCTCCTTGACTTCCCAAACCTCCTTGACCTCCCACCTGGACCTCCCTCCCAAACTTCCTTGGCCTTTTATCTTGGCGGTCAAGGAGGTCAAGGAGGTCGAAAAGGTAAAGGAGGTCCGGGTAGGAGGTCAAGGAGGCCAAGGAGGTCTAGGAGGTCAGAGAGTCGAAGGAGGCGAAGGAGGTCTGGGAGGTCAAGGAGGTCTGGGTAGGAGGTCAAG
This sequence comes from Pseudopediastrum boryanum, assembly GCA_963556185.1. Taxonomy (NCBI): domain Eukaryota; kingdom Viridiplantae; phylum Chlorophyta; class Chlorophyceae; order Sphaeropleales; family Hydrodictyaceae; genus Pseudopediastrum; species Pseudopediastrum boryanum. The sequence goes on from OY744495.1 coordinate 9,886,528, forward strand.
GAGGTCAAGGAGGTCTGGGAGGTCAAGGAGGTCTGGGAGGTCTGGGAGGTCAAGGAGGCCTAGGAGGTCAAGGAGGTCTGCGGGAGGTCAAGGAGGCCTGGGTAGGAGGTCAAGGAGGCCGAGGAGGCCTGGGAGGTCAAGGAGGTCTGGGAGGTCAAGGAGGCGTAGGAGGCCTACGAGGTCAAGGAGGCCTAGGAGGTCAAGGAGGTCAAAGAGGTCAAGGAGGCCTAGGAGGTCGAGGAGGTCGAGGAGGCCTAGGAGGTCGAGGAGGTCTGGGAGGCCAAGGAGGCGTAGGAGGCCAAGGAGGTCAAGGAGGCCTAGGAGGTCAAGGAGGCCTAGGAGGTCAAGGAGGCCTAGGAGGTCAAGGAGGCCTAGGAGGTCGAGGAGGTCAAGGAGGTCAAGGAGGCCTAGGTGGACAAGGAGGCCAAGGAGGTCTAGGAGGCCTAGGAGGTCAAGGAGGTCAAGGAGGTCTAGGAGACCTAGGAGGCCTAGGAGGTCAAGGAGGCCTAGGAGGTCAAGGAGACCTAGGAGGTCAAGGAGGTCTAGGAGGCCTAGGAGGTCTAGGAGGCCTAGGAGGTCAAGGAGGTCAAGGAGGTCTAGGAGGCCTAGGAGGCCTACTTAGGAGGTCAAGGAGGTCAAGGAGGCCTAGGAGGTCAAGGAGGTCTAGGAGGTCAAGGAGGCCTAGGAGGTCAAGGAGGTCTAGGAGGCCTAGGAGGTCTAGGAGGTCTAGGAGGCCTAGGAGGTCTAGGAGGCCTAGGAGGTCAAGGAGGTCTGGGAGGTCAAGGAGGTCAAGGAGGTCTAGGAGGTGAAAGAGCTATACTGCAGGCTACACTATACATAATGTATAGTGCATGGTTCTGTATATAGGCAATCTATAGTGCATTATGCCTATAAGCTTAAAAGCCTTTGCATCCTAAAAAGCCCTATTAACCCTCGGGAGTGGTATAACTTGAGTTCATGCTACTCGACCCAAATATGTCACTACCAACTCAGGGCCAAACATACTATATAACCCTGACAGGAATAGTACAATCCCAAAGTGTCTAGCCGTTAGCCACCCTTGGCTGCCTCTGGTCTATGAATGCAACGAAGTCCTCCTGAACCCTGGAGGTTCTGCCAGCAGGTTGACTGTAGGTTGACCTGCTGTGTTCACAGTCTCCTGCCAATGTCTTGGCAGTTTCCCTTTTATAAGCAGTGCGCCAGTTGCCCCTTGCAACTGTCCTTTAAGCCTGACGTGTCAATGCTGCACTTACATGGTAAGGTGCAGGCCTAACAGTATGATATACATACCATACATGGTATCTCAGGGTCTCAGCCTAAGTCCTGGGGCCTCCGGCCTTGCACGGCTTAGCTTCAACCCACCTAAGCCCTTATGGCTTTAGCCTTGATGTTATATCCAGCTTAAGCCCTCACAGGCTTAGCTTAGAACCTGCCTAAGCCCTCACAGGCCTAGCTTAGGGCGAATTCACTACATCTGGTTCTACAGGGTAGGACTAAGTTCTCTCGTGAGCATTGGTTCATTGAGTGCAGTTCGGTGAATAGAGTGGACCGTGTTTGGGAGGGTGTAATGAATGTTCATTAGTAACTTTCAAACTCTGGTGCCGTCACTTTCGATCAGCATGCTGCTTCACCACTGCAGCGGGTGGTCACATTGTCAAGTGGCATAGGCCTTCTTGGGCGAAAAGGGAACCCGGGATGCAACGGGCGCAGCGGAATTGCCCCATATATCATTACACTCTGCCCCCCTACAAGGGCCGGCGTCCTCGACGGCCACTGCTCCCGCCCCGCGCAGAGCACAAGTACGTACACGCTCCCCTGTTTTAGGCAGATTTCCCAAATCGCATGTCACGGGTGGGGATCGATCCCACGACCTCTAGGCCACCTCAGCCTGCACGCCGTGCGCCTTAACCACTAGGCCACGGGGGAACGCTGGGTTGCGCCAAATGGGAGTTGAACCCGCAACCTCAGGATCTGCAGTGGTCTATCCTACCAACTGCACTAACATGGCTCCGAGACCAATTGTCAAGTGGCATAGGCCTTCTTGGGCGAAAAGGGAACCCGGGATGCAACGGGCGCAGCGGAATTGCCCCATATATCATTACACACCCTAGCAGCTCCGACGCGCAACGGTGGGCAAGAACCGGGCCTGCCTACTCGCTGGCCATTTGGCTGTGCCATATGGGGGACAGCAGAACACCTGCATATTAGGTCCAACCTTACTTTCTGTGCATAGCACTGTTTCTAAACTGTTGCAGCCCGATCGAGCTGGTTCGCCGGTGAAATACATAGGTGCCGTGCGGTCGAATAAAGTCATGCAGCATTCCATCAGCCAATGGCTGATAGCTCGCACTGTAGGGTCATCGGCCATGAGTGTGCAAAACGAAGACGATCCGCAACGGGCAACGTAAAGAGCCGATGGAAGGCATTGACTACTCCGGGTCGCAGACTTAACGCCTCAAACTCAAAATACGAGTTGTCACTGTTACACCGTGCCTTAGAATATTGGAGTACAACATACAGTGAACTTACATGCAGAAGCCGAACTTCGCTCAGAGCCCACTCGGATGCTCGGTTCCGTAATCATGGTGTCGATGCCATGCCATACCATTCCCCGGCCTTTCGTTCATATGTGCAGCTTTGCAAACGGCAACATACTCATATATTCATGGTGTGTTTGGTCGGTTCGACCTAGCAGCCCTTGGCGTTGCCACACCTTAAATGTTTGTTGTTTGTTGTTATTCCCTTGTGATACCGTACATCGAAATTTCGCATGGCTTTCTAGGAAAGCCGCATAAACACGATTTTGCAGCATCACTGAACGTAACCGATGGGCAAGCCTTGGGTGCATCATGACTCTGGATTAAGGGTCCTGGGACTGGCTACCTATGCCACGACAGAAAGAGAGGTAAAAGCATAACAACCCGATTACGAACTGCTTGCAAGAGTCGACTGAATTTATAACCATTATGTATGGCAGGCCCAGGTTCATTTAAAGTATGGATCAAACATCAACTAGGATTAGGAAATGGCCCTTGATTGCTCAAGGGTAACTCAAGGGGCCGCCCATTGGAATAACAAAACCTAGGCAAAATAGACTATAATCCACTCCCAGAAATTGTAAGGAAGTTGCTGAAGATTATGCGTTCTGTGGGACCTGGCAGCTGCTGCGTCTATCTGCTTGTCCTGCGAAGCAGTGCAATATAGCTTACACACAGATGTACGTCTGCACAGCAGGTCAGGCTTTGGGTAATTAACTCGCTTTTTGCTTGAGTTATTGGCCATGCAGCGCCCAAGATCTGACCCTAACCAGGCGTGTATAATAAGTAGTACTTCATGAAGATGAAAACTGAGACAGCTAGCGAGCTGGTAAATACTGCCGGTATGGCAGGCCGTCATGTATCCAATGCCATACTAGCGGTGATACCTTGACATCAGCTGCAAAAAACCTCCCTGTTTGCATCCTTGCGGGCACGCTACCCCCTATAGGGCCTAGTCTGGCTCACTCTGCAAGGCGGCCAGGTGGGGCCGAGTAACACGCTTTTAATTCTTGTAATATTGTAATCCAAATAAGTGGGAACTCTGTAATCTGTAATTTATAGGAACCATGGGGAGCAGCTTGTCTGCCCGTGTATAGTATGCACACATGTGGCATGTAAGAAACATAATCTGTTGAAAAAGCGCAGCCCCTTAGTTTGGCAATCTGATGAAGCGCTTGGCTGCAAAGTAAGTGCTAGCTTGAACATCCCACGCTGTTGAAGCGCTTGGCTGCAAACTAAGTGCTAGCTTGAACATCCCACGCTCTGGTCAAGATGCGCTCGGAACATATGCGATAATTGGAATTGCTGCCCACAGCCGGTACCAGTACGCTGCTGTTGCATATATGCGTAGATTTGTGATCGTCGAAAGCGCGCAAGTCTACTCCACAATATGAGCTCAAGTCAGGAAGCCCCGGGGAGCATGTTGCTAACAGGAGGACCTGTTGTGTCCCGATCTTCCGCGCATGACACATGGAGGAGGCCAAAGATGTAAGGAGTCCTCTAGGCCCGCATAAGTTGAATCTGGGCTGCAGGGGCTGCTGCTTACCAGGCTTTGTATTTCCTCGAATCTTTCTCAGCAAGATGTTCCTCGACGTAGCGAGCATTAGACAGGCGAGTGGACCGATACAGAACTAGCAGACAACGTTATGATGCTATGGCAACTCATGGAAGCAATCATGTGCTGCATTGCCTTGCAGCTGGGAGATTTCCATGCTCTCGAGTCGTATTTAGCACGATGCTCCGCAACCGTGACAACCGGGCCCATCCTAGGGCGCGCCCCGGGGGGGGGGGGGGCTGCGCAAAAATCCTCTCAGAAAGCTAAAGACATGCTGTTTGGTCCGATAAGACAGCCGTGCGAAGGTCTCCAGTTCAAATCGGCACTTGTCACTACGACGAGTGACAGTGGCACACGCTTGGCACACGCCTGTTCGGCTTGAAGACCAGAAGTTGACGCCAGAGCCGTGGTCAGTCTATATACTGGAGGGCAACAAGAAGACCACTGGGCCATCATTTCAAGAGACTGACTGTGGCTTGGCGTTGCGCTACAGGTGATCATTGGTACCGGTTAGAAGACAGCATTAGACGAAGATCAGCACCCACAGCTTTAGCAAAAGATAAGTACAGGGCAGGCCCCACCCTACGCTGATCTATAGTTCCCTTAGACTGCAGCTATATGCGTTTTATGGTACATCTGCATTCGGCGTCGCTGGAGTTGAGGTATCTTTGGACGCTAACAAGCAGCAGTTCCCGCCTTGAGTCAACATCTTGCAGTTTGGATAGCCCCATGGCACATCAAGCAGCTTTTGTGTCTCCTAGGAGACTAGTACTTATATGCTTCATTCAGCAAGCTTAGGTTAGCGAGATGAGGCGTGCCTCAACAACATGCATCAGCAGCCCTTCAGCTCAACCTGCATTTCGAGTCTCAACTCTTCATTTATCCTTCATGTTAGATATATCAAACACGCTACGCTCCCCAAAGCTGTCTTCACATGGGAAGGAGATCCTCTCCAAGCTGTCCATCTCCCCAATCATCGTTAGCCCCACTTGTCTGTGCTGCTCCTGCTCCTGCTGGCATCGCCTTGCCGCTCACTACCTGCCTCCTGCCCTGCCTGGCTGCTAAATGTCCTTCAAGGGAGCTCAACCCATCATCAGACTGCTGGAAGCTGCTGTAGCCTCCTGCCTGCTGCTGCCCACCTGTCATGGCTGCTTCCTGATGCTGCTCTTGCTGCTGCTGCTGCTGTGTTGCCATGGCACCCTCTGCTGCAGCCTGCAAGGAAGCAATAAAACATACATGCAGCAGGTGGATGATTGTGTTGGGCCTCAGCCCTGCAAAGGCTTGAGAGGCCGTAGTGGCAAGCCCCGTTCCTCCTTCAATTGTACATGCACCTCATGGTGTGGCCCCAGCAGGACGCTCTAAGAGACAAACACCTATATCCCTTCTGAGCTTGCAGCACTTGCTTTTTCTAGGGTCTCTGGTTGCAAAATTGCAAATCCCCCCCCCCCCGGCCCCAAGCTTTGCTTCGGTTACACCCATTGTAACACTGTTAAGCAGATAGCCATGTGTGTGGAGGTACATGGGGTTGTCTTAAGGGTGCAAAACATAATTATGCAAAGCGCAAGGACCTAGATAAGGCTGTACAGTGCACCAACCTGTCACAAGCCGGGCAAGAGACTTTGCTGAGCAGCCCAACCAACACCCCCCACACCCCCTTGTCCACGTCCTCCCCTACTCCTACCACCCCCTCACCACCCCCTCACCTGTGCCCTCTCTGCCCTCCTAAGCTGCTCGCTGTATCTTGCCGTATCAGCAGGTCTGCCCAGTTCCTGGCAGAGGTGCACCAGGTAGCGTAGGGCCTCCAGATTGTGGGGTTGACTGGCAGCTACCTCAGCACACCTGCAGCAAGAGCAAGAGTGAAGCGCAAGTGAGAGCAACAAGCTTCTGCAGGTACATACTGAGATGCAGAAGAAATGACAAGGGAAGACCACTCAGCTTGCATGGATATATGGTACTGAGATGTGGAAGGGGGGAAGAGATATACATAGCCTGCAGTCGCAAAAAGAGCAGTGACAAACATGATTTGAAGCTTTTCAAACTCCACCCCAAGGTGCAGCTCCTGACATCGATCGTACAAATTGTGAGAATACCACGGCACCTACCACAACATGTGTACATCAGCAGGAACAAGGCATAAGAACCATACATCATCCGTTCTTTGTTAGCCAAAGCTTGCAGACTCCACTCAGAATGGCGTAAGTTTATTGTGGAACATTGTCCTGCAAGCACAGGCCACCAGGCATTGCCTCTGTATGCTATGAGAACTTGTGCTGCAACACTAAGCTCGGAAGGTAGACTAACCATATTAAAAGCTTTTACTAGAAATACAATATATTATCTTAAATACCCAAGCAATCAGCAGGATCATGCGCTGCTGTACTACAGCAGCTCACAGCCTGTTCGTCCCTTATGCTGATCCCCTCATTTCAGCAGGCTTTTCACATTACTTTTACCGCAAAGCCGGATTTTGGCCAATCTTCATTCACATCTTTCCTCCAGGCACAACAGCATGCCTTGGACAGCTCAAGCATCTGCCCAGAACCATGTGGCCAGCTGCAGATACGATAATTCAACCCATCAAATACAACCCACTCACAAACTACAGCTATCAGCAAAACTCCCTGGCCCACCCCATGCAGCTCACCGTTGCAGTGCTTGTGGATATGCCCCTATCCTCCTGTAGCAACTGGCCACCATAAGCCCCCATTTGACCTCTTGAGGCTGGATAGCAGATGCAAGATCAAAATAAGGAATGGCCTTTTCATACACCTGCAGAACAGCAGCAGCACGATATGTCAAATTCTGGCAGATAAAAACAAACAAACATACAATTAAAGATAAGAATAAAGCAGTACTGGTGCACTGCACTGCATGTTCTTCAATAACATGGAACCTAGTGCACACTCCAGCAGGGTTGCCTTGATCGTGTGACACATGTTTCTCCATCTAAATCCCTTAATTCCACTAAACCAGGCTTCTATTCCCCAGGGTCCCCTATATGCCCCCTGCTGTTTTCTGTAACTTCACCCCATCCCTGTGGCCTCGTCAATCCCCATGCCAGAGTAGAATCTGCACATGAGAGCATACTGTTATTTCAAGAGGAGAGACGCTATATTGACCTGGTGACCACTGAGATAACCCAGTCCGATCATTGACAATGTGGAAATAGAGGGTCCTGACCAGCACAAGGAACGCTAGGAATGATTTCACTCGTTGGTACATGCCAACTTCGTACTTACCTCATTCCGTACATGGAATGCGCCCAGCCAGGAGATCACGTCCAAGTTGACCGGCCAGGCACGATGAGCCTCTAGGTAGTAGGATAATGACTTGGCCTCCTCCTCCAACCTGCATACAAATAGCCATGCTCATGAACACCTTGTACATGTCTCTCATCCAGTCGATTGTTGCATGTGGCCTGCTGTGACCTTCTGATAACACATGCTTGGTTAGGAATGGGACTCATTGCCTGCTTGCTAATTAGAATCCCACACATCGAGTAGGAAATTACCATGCTGAGGGAGCTGCAGCAGAGTGCTTTAAACTGTGATTGGGTCAAGCAACTAATCTGCTCCATAGCCCATCCAAGGACATCATGGCATACATGCAGTTGCAAAGCTCTTTTCACCTGTGGTATATCGCCCCCAGTTTGCACAGCACCCCCGGGTCATTAGGTACCAAGCTCGTGAGCATTTCCAGCCATTTGATAGCTCCCTGGCTGTCCCCCATCATGTCATGTGCCAGGGCCATGCAGTGCAGCACCTCAGGCTGGTCTGGTAACAAGACGTGTAACTTACGCAGAGGCGCAAGTTAGGGCTGACTCAGGCTCTTGAAGCCGCAAGCTGACAACCCTGACAAGCATAAAGCAGCATGTCAGCAGCAGCCCCGCTTTGTGGGGAAGCAGTGACAGTGCAAATGATCACAGTACTATAAGTAAAGGCACCAAATGGACAAGAAGCGCAGCCATGGGTCCCAAGGAGTGTTGTTGGAGGGAGGCCCGGCCACTGTATAGCCTGACCGAGCTGCTGGACCTCATGTCTAGGGATATGTTGTCACACATGCCGAAGGCAAACCTGTATTCTGTTCCACCTCGCTGTTCTTTGTGACAGCTTGAGGTGCGGGGCCTATGGCACTTTCTGCTATGGCATATCATGAAATGTCAATACGGTCTAGCTGCAGTGCAGCACTTCTGGCTGGTCTGATAACAACACATGCCGCTTACGCAGAACAGCAAGGGCTGAATCAGATCCTTGCAGACACAGCTGAATAACCCTGGAGGAGCAAGAAGCAGAGGGCCATGGGCAGCAATAGACAAACATGCCGGAGCAGGTGCAGCAACAGGGTCAGGAACGGGTGTGAGGCTTTGCGGGGAGCCTGCCTAGGAAAGGTGGAAATCTGTTCTGCGTTAGGCAAATGCTCCTGCTATGATAGGTGCAGCACTAAGCTAAGATGTGCTGGCCCAATGATCGTTGAGACAGTGCCTGTAAGACAAAGCGACTGGATTATATTGCTGCCAAGCTCTTACGGAGACTGTGCACCTGCTGTATGCGCTGAATCAATCCAACTGTGCAGAGGTGGAATTACAGCAATCGGTCGATCAGCAACTGTGTTCGGAGCAGACTTCAGTCAGAGACAGATTGGGTATTGCGATAGATAATTACACTTGGTTGAGCACAATAGGCTCGGTACACTGTACACGCAATGCTTCGGCTATCACTCAGCCAAGCAGATCGATGCTCAATCACTCTCACCTAGGAGGCGAAGGCAGGGCACAAAGGCCAACACAGAGGGCTCAGCAATCAATGGCTGGCCAAACAAGCACGTGTGACTGGGACACGGCAATATAAACTCAACCGGGCTCTGGAGCTCCGGGAGATCACACTTACACACAAACGACAGCAACAGAAGGCACAGCTATAGCAGCTGGCCGATTCAATACCCTGGTAGGGGAGGAGAGATGCCCCAAACCAGGGCAACACACCACTAGTATCGCTCACACGCTAGGCTGAAGCACAAGCAGGCTGGGTTGGCCCGTGACAGGAACGTTCCGGAACAGGGCATCTTCCGGCAGGTGCTGCTGAGTCAGCACGGCAAAACCTACAACGTCTGCAGGAAATGTTGTGCTGCTTTCGCTCCCAGTTTCTGGTCCTTCTTTTTCCACCGTAGCCAGGCAAACTTTGGTCGGTCGGTAACTACCGCTGAGCCATGCCACTACTTCTTGCTACCGATGGTGTGGGCTGCCGAGACTAGGCTGTGAGCGGCCGCGGTAACTCATTGCGGTACAGTCACTACTACCGTGTCCAATACATTCCAGCATCCCACAGCTGTTCGGCTATTTGCAACTCCCTTCTGGGCGGGGTAGCTCGGCAAGCCCATGCGCAATCTAATTCTTAGTCTCACTGCCACTACTCTGCTCTACTCTGCCAGTCATCATTCATCATTGGAGAAGCTCCTATTAGCGGCTGGTGGACCGAAACAACATTGGAAATTGATCCCAACGCACAGGCAGGCATCCAACATGTAGGTGGATTAGGTGACTCTCAACTCCGAATGCAGTAACCTCCTGTTGTCACACCCATCAGCGCTTCCCACATGCTGCTGTTGCACAGCTGTGTGCCGCGGTCCCCTGGAAAGGGCCGTCCTCGGCCCTTCAGACCAACCCCTGTCACCTGTCGCTCCGCACAAAGGGCTGAATGAAAGTCTGTAACACATGTACAGGGCTCGCATACTCATGTTTGCCACACCCCTTGCACCACACAAATGGGTCAGCTTCAAAGTCCATTCCGCACACTTCCCTGCTGCCTCTAACTTAAGCATCTCGAACCCCGCCACATCGCTTAAATTTCAAATGGTACGTCTACAGCACATGCCAAATGTCTTCCCGAATTAAAAAAAAATAAAGACCCAGCTTCTCAAACAATGTTCTGATCTGAAGCCTTACGGTATGCCGCCTGAAGGTATCTAGAGATCTGGTATGTACGCCTGAAGAGATACTGGGGCTAGCTCCGGCACCTCATGCAAATCCCTTATTGAGCACATGAATCACCCCTGAACCATGCACTCTGCATGCACTCCCAATGGATTAAAGCCACTATCAGGCCAAGAACAGGTCTGCAACCCAGTAAACTGAGCTAGATAGGTCGCTCAAAATGACATCCCATGCAAGATCCCAATCCTTTGCATCACTGCTTTTACCAACTTCACATGTTCTCCACATCATGCCCTGTCCTACTACTTGCCCAAATTCTGTCTGACTCAACATGAGTGGTCTTGGCCCACCATCCCGAAGAGCCTCTATATTGGTATGGGCTGGAGCCCTCTACAGCGCCTCCCGGTCGGGACCCCAAGATGTGTATGTGCCCCCAGTGTCAATTGGGCTGTTTCAAGGGAATAACCACACCAGGGTTCTGTGCATGGATTGCAATATGCCATATGCTTGAAGATAGAGGTTTACAGACAGAAGAGTGATGTCACAGAAATTCAAACCTGCTTTACATACCCCACATGCCTCCTGCTCTACTCCTCCATGCTGCTGCTCCCCAGCTTCACCAGGCCAAATACAGACCCTCAACAAGCTCTGCTCAATCTCAAACTACATCCGCTGCAACAACTTCTTCCCTAACAATCACCTATTGAAATAGCAGCTGCAAGCTGCCTATGCACTTGACTCATCTGAACTCAGCTGTTCATACTGGGCTCATCTGCAGGTTTAAGTGAGCAAGGTCCTCTCTGAGGCTGTCAGTTGCTTAACACAGATTAATGCCCTTATTTCGACAGCCATGGATGCTTCCAGCAAGCAGATTGCAAATTCTGCACCTCCTACTAGATGGACTCTGCATGTATCTGTTTCTTCCCCCCCGTCGCAACAAACAGGCGCCCTCGCCTGTTGCCCTGTGGTAATACTAAATCTGAAGAGCCTGCCTGAGCAGGATTTGCAATCCGGGCAATCTTCATCATTGTTGCCCAGAAACCCATTATTGCTGGGCTGATGCTGAACACTGTTAACCACAACCTATCAGAGCAGGTGTCACCCTGACCGCCAAGTCTGCCTGCAGGGCCAGGACTGCCACAATGTCAACTTTCACACGTCCTAAGCATCAGCAGGGTCCAAAGCATCAGAAGGGTCCAAATCTGGCAGTTGTCCATTGTACTGTGCTCTTTTCTGCACCACATCATCACATCCTTGAATGAGGTCTGAGAAAGACAGAAGATATTCAGCAGCCATATCTGCCATATCCTCAGTTGATATAGGCTTGTCATTGTCCAACAGCTTAGCACCCGCATACTGTCTTGCCACAATCGTATATGTCTTGATGAGAGCTGCAATGCCAGCTTGATCGCGTAACCCCAAGGTCTTGCACACCCGAGCTATCAACCCTGAGGGTTACCTGAGGGACCAACTCTACTGTTACCTAGCTTATGAATGCACCATAGCAGCATGGCCCAGAGTGTAAACACGAATCCCCTAGCCACAACCTCCGGTTGCAAAGGGATATCCACCAAGTGCAATGTTGTCACATACGGTATCACATGGTCATGAATTAGCTTCACCCAAGCTGGACTAGACACAAGTGGCAAATCCTCCGCTCTTAACGGTACCCCAAACAAGGATGCATGCTGAACATCATTTGTATTGCCACATGCTAGAGGATTCATACAATCACATTTCACCTCCGCTGCTGGTCGGTCAAAATCAAGACTGTTAGAACACAAATTTTCAAGGCTTACTGCATAGCACCCAGCCCAGCTTGTGGTAGGCATGAGCACTGGCCATGAAAGGGCTTGTCGGGGGTCAACTTATGGATCAGCAACACTTGCGCTGGAATGGAAGAGTTCTCTGGCCCTAGGAAGCCTGGTTCCCACAGCTCAGGACACCAGCACTGTGCAGATGGCAGCTTGCAGCTTACCAAAACACCACCATGTTGGGCTTCACATAAGTTGGTTTGGAGAACAGCTACAAGCTGAGAAGAGGTAACAGCCTTGAAACCTCAGTCATGTTCAATTCACCAGAACTCTGGAGGTCCATGTGCAGACCACTAGTACTGTCCAATCCCATCGAAATGTACTGGCCCACTCCACCAGCCTGAAACTTTGCATGAATAGCTACAGCCACAGCCATAATGTCATGTTCTTGCAAACAACTATACGGGGCATGAATGACAACCCCCCGGTCTACCAATTTGTCTCCAAACAAGACAGGGTTGTCCCAGCAGGATGGAGTAAGCATGTTCATGATAGCGCTCTCAACAGAAGGCACAACCACCTCAGGTAAATATTTCTCCCAACCCATCGACTGTGGTTGCCAATCTACAGTAGTTTCTGCCGAATCAGGTGAGCCTCGGGCCTCAGACCATTACCATTAAGATCTACCAATGCCCTCAAAGCTTTCAATGACCTTACTGTGTTTGCACTTGAAATAGTCAGTGGAGGGCAATATGTCTCCTTCAGTCTAGGAGAGGCATGGCTTACAGCCATACGTGGCAATTCATCAATCCACATGTTATACTCGTCCACGACTGACGGACTCACTCAGTCCTGTGGCGGTGCTATAAACAGTACTTCCTTCAATAGACCCAGAGGGAGGGCCAGAATGCAACACATTATGATGCAGATGGTCATCCTTACCCTTTTCATGGTCAAGTTGCAAGCAGCCTTGATCAAGTAGACAGCCCGCTGGGCCCATGGTAGAGGTCTCTATCAGTAAACACTTCCCCCCTTCAAACTCCTCAGAACATCCACAGGTTCCACCAGCGCCAGGGGTGTGGTCTGACACCACCTCAAACTTGGCTGGACATGCCAGTAGTTGCATGCCAAGGTGAAATTTCTCCTCAGAGACGGTAGCAGCAGCAGTACCAACGGTGGCGACGATAGGAGAAGCATTGTTACCGCCATCAGCTGGAGATGTGGTGGAGTCATTGGCCGCAGACGTGGAAAGGGCCCTTGTGTGGTTCTCATCAGCTGCAGTGGTGCCATCGGCGCCAGCCGAGCAATGGGCTCAGAGCAGGCAGGTGTCCACAATGCAGCAGCGTTGTTCCCATTACAACCCGAGGAATCAAGACCAGCCAAATCGCCACCATTAGCACCAATAGCAGGGGCTTGAGCAGCTCTTGTCATTTCCACTTCAGAAATAACCGCCATCAGGGTGGGACGGTTCATGTGTGGCTCTTCCTGATCTTCCAGGTCTTCAATCATCGTGCTGAAACACTCATCTTCCCCCAGCACCTGTATGTTGCAATGCAGGGGCAATACTCCTTCTAATCCTTTATCAAGGCGATAGCATGCTATCGGCCCGCAAGTCCAAGATGGCACCGGCTGCTTTTAAGAAGTCCATCCCAAGGAGAACAGCATAAGTCAATGCTTCCGTAACCCTAAATGTCACATTTGTATGTAGGCTTCCTAGCAACACAGGGACCTGCCTTATTGTGCCCAGAGATTGGGCCTTTCTCCCATCCGCATTGAAATAGAATGATTGAATGGGTTCAACATGCTGAAGCAAGCCTAGCATTCTCAAGGTCTCTGTAGTAATAGCAGACCTACTGGCTCCTGTGTCAACAATAGCAGTCAGCGGCTCCCCATATTTTGCCACCTTCACATCCGCTTTGCAGGTGGATACTGGATGTGACAAAGCCGAGCATGCATACATCATATCCTCTGCAGAATTGTCATGCTGTCCATGTTCCTTTCCGCAGGCTTCAACAGCTACACCTCTGGCATAGGTAAATGGAGAATCATATGAACCATCCTGGAGAGATACTGCAGCCATCACATTGGCTTGCTCTTTCGTTAGGTCCTCTATTTGTGTGTCACTAAGCAAATGTAACTGTTCCACAGCACCAATGCACTCTGAACCTAGTGTACTAACAGCCCCTAAACCCCCAGGAATGCTGCTTAGGGCAGGAGCCATGTCTGCCCTGTCTATGCCTTGACTATCTGCCAGTACGTCAGCCTCCAAGCATAATCCAGCACCACCTGTCCCAGGGCAATCACTCATGCTTACCTCAAGGCCAGGAGTGGTATTGCTGCCAGGGTCAATAGCCCTCCACTGTGATGCAATAGCCTCGTCGTTAATCCCAGCGGGACTGCTAGGCCGATCAACAACTTGTGTCCGTTGATCAGAGGGTACCAGTTGACCAGCGGCAGCATTTTTGGTAGCAAGGGCACAAGGGATGTCGGTGGAAGTGTTGATCAAGGGCGCAATGTCCTTCTCATGGGAATCCAGGCTTCGACAGTTGCTGCCAAGTTGAACCTCATTCTCGTGGCAGACAGACTTAACCATGGATACGGTATCAGCACTGTAGTAATACTCCACATCTTGGATAGTCTCACTGCCTGCAGGTCCAGTAAAGCATTCTTCAACAGCAACAGGCATGCTTTTAATGATTGTCAATGCTCTTGGTTCCAGATGCTCCTGATGCCTGACTCTCCTATTTGGAGGGATGTATTTGCCACTGAGTGAGCTGATCCTGTGCTTCTTCTGCTTCGCCAAAAACATGACATGATCACACAGCTCAATAGCCTCCTGCCATGTGTCATATGATTTGGGCAGGATAGGAACAGTATGGGTTGCCTCTTCATGCAGAATCATGCTATCTCCACTGCACTCTTCAAAGACATTGAAGCAGGAGTCAGTATCCCCCTGGTTGAAACGCAATTCACTCTCCATATGCAGCTTCAATTTCTCTAGCTGCCGTGTAACCTCATCTAAACTGGACTCACCCCTACCTGATGGCATTGATGGGCTTTGTTCATTAGGATCTTTCTGAGGCAATGGGCTCGGTCGGGGAGGCTGATCTCGTCTGAAAGCGTCATTGCAGCTGTTGAACGCAGGCCTGTGTCGAACTTCAGAATCCTGGACTCCCCAGGGGGCATCATTACTGTCCCTGTGGGTACGGTCACCGGAGTTGTTGTAGCTCCACCTGTCTCGAGTGCCCCATTGACCCCTGCTGGATGAACGCGCTTGGAAGCTGTCACGCTTGTTAGCAACATTTTCATGACCCTGGCTATTGGAACGGCCGTAGTTACTACGAGAATGACGACCAAAGTTGCGATACCTGTAGTCAAAGTAGTCCTGCCCTTCCTCCTCAGCAATGGCCATGTTCTCCCAAGGCCGCAGGAAGGCAGCCATGTCGTCAATGGTCCTCAAAGTCCTGGTACCTTGGCGGCAAACCTCAATTCGTAAGTCCCTGCGCATGTTAATGACATACTGGTGAATAAGTGCCTGGTCCTCTTCCCTTCCAGCTGCTCGTGCATTACTCTTGAATCTGTCTGTATATGCTTGTATGCTTTCATCCTCCAACTGCTTACATCTAGACAACCGTGTCATGGCTTCTTCAATAGGCTCAACAAAACGATCCAGAAACAACTGCTTAAACTCTGCCCAGCATAGGTCAGGGTGCAGTGAGTCTGCCCATACAGCTGCTTCTTGACAAAGCCTAAGCTTTGCCACTTCAAGCTGTGTACTATCATCCCAGTTGTACACTGAAGGTGATGCAAGGCGTTTAAACTTGTTTAGCCACGAAGCAGCGTTCTCAGCTCGACTGCCATGGAACTCGGGGACCGAGTTCAAGGAACCTGCATTGATGGACCCGGTGGGCCTGTCTACACGTGTGTCCTCCATTCTGCTGATTGCGTGCTTGCTTGTGCGAAATGCACTCAAGACAAAGCTACGGGACCAGATACTTGTCAGCAAGCCTCACTTGCTTCACACTCGTGGACGTCACCAGGAACCGACTGGCTGGCGCTTGCTGAGCGGATAACTTGGAACTTCCTATAACACGTATGCACTTAAGGGGCTAGCCACTACAGTTACTACATGTCTCACTTTTCAGAGCCGCTCTGTAGACCCATGTAGTGAATTGTAGTAAGGCTGAACTACAAGACAAGTCACCTCAACTACCCTGACCATACACTTACTACACTTTTTCCAAAATGGGCTGTAGCATGTAGTAGCATCTGCCTGTGAAAGGGTACTTTCTCTGGTAGTTCAATGTAGTAAAATGTAGTAATCATTGCCAATAACGACCCAAGAATTACTACAAAACAAATAAAAATATTAAAACTTTACTACAGTTGCTACATGATTCCCTTGGACCTGCAGTAGTATGTAGTAAGGATTGCCCTGGGGGAGTCAACTTCCTGTGTAGTTTGTAGTAAAATGTAGTAAAACACGCATCCTGAGCATGCAAAACATGAGCATCATGATTCTGCTTTTACTACAAGCAACTACACAACCATCTGGACGGCTCTGAAAATTGAGACATGTAGTAGCTGTAGTGGCTAGCCCCTTATGCACTTGCCTGTATCACCTTGTCACAATGGTCCCCGATATCGACTCACGAGACCTAGCGCAGAGTCACGATCCACACTGTCTTGTACTCACTTGGCTGCTAAGGCTCACGAGGGTGCGTGGCCTTAAGGTCTTGTTGCAGGCTTGCAGCGTAAGGTTCGACACACCCTTGTGCCTAAAGGGTCCTGGATGCCTTCTGCGAAGTTGCTTTCTTGAGATGCACAGCAAGTGCGGTAGAGCTTGAAGCTTGTTGACCCGGACTTGTAGACTTTTACGAAACTGCTCGTCAATCTGAACACACAGGCTCTGCTTCTGGCTTGGTTTATAGTTGTCTTGTTGGCGATGTCTTCAACCTGTAGCAGCCGAAACCAAGGCTTTGCGGGGAGCCTGCCTAGGAAAGGTGGAAATGCTCCTGCTATGATAGGTGCAGCACTAAGCTAAGATGTGCTGGCCCAATGATCGTTGAGACAGTGCCTGTAAGACAAACCGACTGGATTATATTGCTGCCAAGCTCTTACGGAGACTGTGCACCTGCTGTATGCGCTGAATCAATCCAACTGTGCAGAGGTGGAATTACAGCAATCGGTCGATCAGCAACTGTGTTCGGAGCAGACTTCAGTCAGAGACAGATTGGGTATTGCGATAGATAATTACACTTGGTTGAGCACAATAGGCTTGGTACACTGTACACGCAATGCTTCGGCTATCACTCAGCCAAGCAGATCGATGCTCAATCACTCTCACCTAGGAGGCGAAGGCAGGGCACAAAGGCCAACACAGAGGGCTCAGCAATCAATGGCTGGCCAAACAAGCACGTGTGACTGGGACACGGCAATATAAACTCAACCGGGCTCTGGAGCTCCGGGAGATCACACTTACACACAAACGACAGCAACAGAAGGCACAGCTATAGCAGCTGGCCGATTCAATACCCTGGTAGGGGAGGAGAGATGCCCCAAACCAGGGCAACACACCACTAGTATCGCTCACACGCTAGGCTGAAGCACAAGCAGGCTGGGTTGGCCCGTGACAGGAACGTTCCGGAACAGGGCATCTTCCGGCAGGTGCTGCTGAGTCAGCACGGCAAAACCTACAACGTCTGCAGGAAATGTTGTGCTGCTTTCGCTCCCAGTTTCTGGTCCTTCTTTTTCCACCGTAGCCAGGCAAACTTTGGTCGGTCGGTAACTACCGCTGAGCCATGCCACTACTTCTTGCTACCGATGGTGTGGGCTGCCGAGACTAGGCTGTGAGCGGCCGCGTTAACTCATTGCGGTACAGTCACTACTACCGTGTCCAATACATTCCAGCATCCCACAGCTGTTCGGCTATTTGCAACTCCCTTCTGGGCGGGGTAGCTCGGCAAGCCCATGCGCAATCTAATTCTTAGTCTCACTGCCACTACTCTGCTCTACTCTGCCAGTCATCATTCATCATTGGAGAAGCTCCTATTAGCGGCTGGTGGACCGAAACAACATTGGAAATTGATCCCAACGCACAGGCAGGCATCCAACATGTAGGTGGATTAGGTGACTCTCAACTCCGAATGCAGTAACCTCCTGTTGTCACACCCATCAGCGCTTCCCACATGCTGCTGTTGCACACGGGCAGATTGCAGGAGCATCAGCAAAAAGAGGAGGAGGCAGGAAGCATACCCAGGCTGCCCAGCCTACAGGTGGTAGGTCTGTCATTCTTGCTACAGTGGCAGCAGCTATGGGAGGTGGTAGCAGCAGTCATGGCTTCTGTACCTTCCACTACTGCTACTACAGCTGCTGGAGCATCAGGGGGCGCTGGTGTCCCTCTGAGTGTCTGCTCAGTTGCCGCTGCTCTGTGTGCGGCGGCTATGATAGGGGACCCTGAGGGGGTTGGAAGGGAGCTGTTGCAGCAGCAGCAGGTGGTGGAAGGACTGATGAGATTCATGCAGCTGCCAGCAGCTGGAGCAGCAGCAGGGGCAGGAGGGACAAGTGGTTGTTGTTTGGGTTATGGACAGGGGAGCAGGGGACGCTACCTGGCTTTGCTAAGATCTATGAAGCTTGGGTAAGTGTACTGCATGCATGCAGAGATGGGTTGCTGCTTTCAGATGTAACCAGCAAATTGCCGAATCAGTTGGCAGTGGCAGGCTGAGAAGCTCATCACTCTGCGTGTAATTTGTGTCATAAATTTTGCCACCCCAGCTTTGGATGACACCCCCTGAGAAACATATTGGTTCACTGGATCCCGGTGCCTTTCTTCTTTGCCTTCTTAACAAGCATCACGAGGGGTAGCCATGGGTTTCACATGATGTATTCCCTCGCTGGAGGCTTACACATGTGCTCTGTTTTGCTGCAGTCAGACAATCACATAGGAACTTATCTCATGCACTGGTCGTCTTGCAGGTTTGAACCCTGGCAATATCCCCTGCCCCGCGACTAGCCCTGCATCTCCAGAGGCTTCCAAACCCCTAGCAGCAGTACCAGCAACAGCTTTAACTCTATTTGCGATGAACTCCAGCTACTGGATAGCTGTAGCAGTATGCACATGCTCCTGCTACAGCAGCTCAACCATCAATATGAGACACAGGCAGTAGCAGCAGCAGTATCTGCCATGCAAGTGTTGACCATGGCTGCGGCGCCTCCAGGAGCAGGGGGGTGGCTCACAATGCCTCAGGCTGTAGCGCAATTTGTCCCCAGCTTGCCGCTACTGCTGTGTCGCATGATCATCAGCTCTGCTGTGCAGCTGCTGCCGGAGCAGCAGACAGTGGTGAGTCATCACAGCCGCCGTCATCATCATCATCATCAGCAGCAGCAGCAGCCGGGGGTGGCGGCAGATGGGACAGTGGGAGGCGGTGCATTTGCATCTAGTACTGCTTGGCAGCTGTGGTCATGGCGGTTTAGGTGCTTGGTGGAAGCTGCTGCTGCTGTGTCACCGCTGCTTGGGCTACTGGAGCAGGAGGAGGTGGTTTCACTTCTGCGGCAGCTGCAGCAAGAGACATTTGGACAGAACAGCAGCAGCACGGTAGCAGGAGACTCAGGAAGCGAAGGGGGTCAGGATGACCGGCATAGCGAAATCTTGCAGCAGCAGCAGCAGCAGGAAGGATGTGGGTTGCTGGGAGCTATTGCTGCTGGGCTCTCACATGCAGCAGGTATAGCAGCAGCAGGAGGGTGTAATAGGACAGCCCCTGCTGGTGATGGAGGTGGCAGTCAGCACACACACAGTGCACCAGCGGTAACAGCAATAGCGGGTGTTGCTGGTGACACCCTGTTAGTTGAGGTTCTGGCAGCCAAGGGGCAGCGGGCGCTATGCAGTTTGATGACGTGCTTGCTGTGTGAAAAGGAACGGGCACGTCTAGTGCTGGATGGGGGAGAGGAAGGTGAGTCGTGCTAACAATCAGAAGCAAGCGGGGATGTCCAATGTGGCCGCAATGCAAGCATCGATTTCTTCCCGCTCAATTGTGCAGAAAGCCAGAAATGTATGTTATTGCTGCAGCATGGTTGTTTTCTGCTGAAACAGAGCAAGATGCCAGAATCATTTGAGCACTGCCATTAATTAGGTCTAGGCATGTATGGTACTTTAGCTGGGATGCTCTGCAATTAGCAGGCAATAGTAAAAGGGAATGCAGATGTCCCGGCAGCAATCATTGGTGGACCAAAGAACATTACAGGGCAGTTGTGTCCTTCTATGCCTCCTAAACAAACCGCCTCAAGTGCTCTATACCTAATACCAGCTATGGCTTGCCCAGCATGACCACTCCCCATGGGCACTTGTCTTTCATACCACCGAGAGAACTACGCAGAGAAGGGGGGGGGGATCCCTTCTTGCATACGTTAAGGGAGTGGGCCCTTACGTAATATAGATAGGGCCACTACCTTTCGGAGCCCAGAACACATAAGCGGGTGGGTTAATTACCCATACCACCTAGCACAACTTACGGGGTGATAACAATTCAGCTTGGGGTCCACTTGGCAACATTATTGCGTCCTATATCTCTTCTATATTGCTGAGAGACCTTCTTCTAACCTCCCCTGCAGGAGCAAGTGAGCCTTTAGTACCTGGCAGTAGCACTCCAGTGGGTGAGGCACTAGCAGTAGCACTTCTGCAGCTACTGCCAGTGGATGCCTACACACTGAACAGCAGTAGCACCAGCAGTGGTAGCAGTAGCAGTAGCACTGCTGTATGTATGCAGCCACTGCCAGCTGTAGTCCTGTTAGCTCTCCGTGATGTACTGTGCTACAGCTGTACTGCCAAGAGAGCAGTTGTACATACTGGGTTCCACCTGCAGCTGCTGAGCAGCTGTCAGTTGTTAGGGGAGGTGCTAAAGCATAAGGGGAGGCTGCCAAATGCAGAGGTGCGGGTGCTAGGAGCAGTGGGTGGATCAAGGGCAGCAGCAGCAGGAGAGCAGCGGCCAAGAAGCAGCAAAGGTATCGTAGCTATTGCTGGTGGGAAGGTACCTGGCAGGAAAAGAGCAGAATGGAACAATGTTGCTGGTGGTAAAGATGGCCGGAGGAAGGGTGCCGGCGCTGTTGACATATGGCAAGCAGCAGATGTGGGAGCATTTGAAGCTGCGGCCACCACTGCTGCTGCTGCTGGTGGCAGTGTGAAAGATGGTGTAGGAGGAATGGCAGGTGGGAGCAGTAGTAGTGCAAGGCGGATAGGACCAGGGGCAGGGGGTGGTGGTGGGTTAGGAAGCGGCAAGAAGGGGGAGCAGCAGAGGCAGCGGTGGAGAATACAACCTGACAGCAGCAGCAGGAATGATAAAGGAGATGGTGCTCAAGGTCTAGGGAGGGCTCGGGGTGAGGGTGCTGGGCAGTCTACTCGTAGTGTGGCAGGAGAGCAACAGAAAGGGAGCGTGGGAGGGGCAGTAGGAGCAGCAGGGAGCTCTGCAGCAGCAGCAGCAGAGAGTATTGAAGGCACAGCAGCTGAAGGAGAGAGGTGGAAAGGGGATGTGAAGGGGCCGCCGGACCAGGCAGTAGTGGTTGCAGGAGCAGCAGGAGCAAAAGGGGAGGGTGTTTTGTCTAAGGCTGAAGCACAGGCGCTGATGAAAGAAGCTGAAGCGAAGCTACTCTTGTGCTGTATGTTGTTACGGCACCTGGTTTACAGAGATGCGGAGGTCAAGAAGGAGCTTGTGGGGAATGGGCAGGTAGGTCCCCTTGGTTCTGTGGATGATGTTTGACAATATGCTTTGGCTAGCGATTGAACACATTGCTTGACTAATTCAAGCAGAGAAGGCAAGGAGGGAGGTCTGACTCCGTGCTGCTTTACGCGCTACTGCTCCATTGGGACTGCTGCCTGTTCGCACATAGGCATAGCAGCTGCTCCTGAGCACTCTTCTTCTTCTCTTCTTGAACATATGCCGTTACCTGCGCTGTGTTTTAACCCTTTGGAAACCTCTCCCTTTCATGTGGGTACGCAGGTAGTGGCCGTGCTTCAGCAGCTGTGGCATGTGGCTCTGCCCCGGCCTAGTCTGCTTCAAGAGCTGCTGCTGCTCTGCTCTAACTTGCTACATGCATGCCCCGAGGCAGTAGCAGCTTTCAGTCAAACCTTTGGTCAAAGCACCTCACTGCTACAGCTGCTTCTGGACGTCCTGCTTGACAGCCGGACAGAGCTTGGGGTTTTGGCGGCTGTGGCAGGAGTGGTGTTAGGGTACAGCAGCAGTGAGGAGGGTGGCAGGGTCTTAGCAAACCAGGAGGGTTTCTTGTCTTTTGTAGAGAAATTGGTGGGCGGCTGCCTTGTTAGGAAGGAGTGGAGCAAGTTGGCCACTTATATGCAGGTGAGGAAGAATACACGAATTCTATATAGCAAAGTAATAAGGCGCGGAAGCGCCGATATAGGTAGCGCTTTCTTGGTGGTTTTGAATGAGAGTGATAGCCATCTCATGCGTATTCCTGAGCTGGATTGAGTCCATCATGCAGTAATATTCCCTTGCTCTACGCTGTGCTTGGAGTGGTGTATAAAAAGCCTTGTGTATTCGTATACTTAAGCTGTGTGACAGTGTGGAAAACATCAGCGTTTGTGAGTGCTGTGTGGATTTAGTGATTTGGGACCTTCAGTAATGAAAGAATATGCGACCAGGGTGACCACAAATGATCTGAACTGCGCCTGCATCTATTGCATGTCTGCTCAGTCAGCTGTCTGGTTCCTTAAGTAAGTAGGCGGGGCTCCATTCCCGCTGATAGTATGGAAATGGTTCCGAGCTGACTTGTATCTTCGCTGCTTCTGCAATGGCTGCTACAGTTATTGGCCACTATCTCCGCCCACCCGGAAGGTCAGCGCGTCATGCTGCATGCCACTGCTGCCCCCGCTCTCCTAGACCTAGCAGTTGCAACTCTCCAGGCACCTGCTGCTGCAGCTGCTACAGCTGCCCTTCTGCTGCTGCGGAACCTCTCCTTCCACCCGGCCATTAGAAGCCCCATCCTCAGCAACAAGCAGCTCCTGCCTATACTGTTAGCTGCAGCAGAGTGCTTGCTTCCTAGGAAGGTTTTGCAATCTGAGTCAGCAGTGCAGTCTAGTGTCAGTAGCAGCCAAGGTAAGCAGCAGCAGCAGCAGTGGGTGGTGCCATATGGGAAGCCTAGTGTGTTGGGGCTGCCTGCTGCCAGTCGACTTCATGGGAACATGAACAGTGGTGGTAGGCCAGACACAGCGGGAGGATCTAGAAACCCACCAGCAGCAGCTGGTGCTGCAGCTGATGGGAGAGGTGCTGACCTCCGCGGCAGTCGTGGTGGGAGTTTGATACTAGGCACAGCAGCTGCAGAAGGAAAAGAGGCGGGGCCAGGCAGATGTGATCTAGCAGGAACAGCAGTGGGACGGGTGGTAGGGGCAGCAGGAAATGTGTGTGCTGCAGTGTATGCCACATCAGCATTATGGGCTTTGGTGTACCAAGGGGAAGCTCTTAAGGCAGCTGTGAGGAAACTGCCAGATGGGATGAGTAGATTGGTGGCAGTGCAGGCACATGCGGCGTGGCTTAGGGGAGGAGCATCAGCAGAAGGGGAGGGGGGTGGGGCAGCTGTGGTGCTCAGGCAATTGAGCTATGTGGCTGCGTGTCCCGTTGGGAGTGGAGATGTGGTGCGGTGGTTAGAGGAGTTGGAGGTAAATTGTGAGGTGGTGTTGCAGCTGATGCATAGCAACTGGTGACTGTAAGGGCTTACATGCAATCTATGAGGTGCACAATGTGGTGATATCCAGAAGACTTAGCCCTTTAGCAAGAACCACATTGCATAAGAGGAAGAAATCACCTACTTTGGCATTTGCATACCCTTGCAAGTACCTTACAAGTACCATCCTTTCACTGTATGGAAGCATACTGGATGTGAAGCTGAACTGGAGCAACTCAAGGTTTTTGCTATAGGTGTTTATGTATATATGAATGGCTGTTGTGCAGACGTGTGCCTCCAACCAAAAAAGCACAGGAGAGTGTCTATGTCCTTTGTATTTGATCGTCCATTTGGAGTAGTAAGCAATAAGACTCCCACGGCTGCAACCAGGGAACCTGTTTTTCTGCATTGCTGGGACTACGCAACCAAGCCCAGTTTGCCCTGGAACAGCTAGGGCAACCGGAACCGGCTTCATCCAAGGCATCCACGGTAAAATCAGAGGTAATAAAACCCTAATGTTCCCGAGGTATGGCAGCCCAGTCGGATCCACGTCAGGCGTACTGTCTCACTCCTTTTTTCCGCTGCACAGGCAAGCTGCGACACTTTGGTTTGCTGCATTGAGCCTTTTTACATATCTATGTGTCGCCTGCAAAGGGTTTTTGCATAACTCTTAGGATGTAGGGTGCTGCAAGGCCAATACAGGCTGCTTCACGGTGCAGCGGTGCCTGCGAGTTTGATTAGGTGCTTGTTTTGCATTATTTTCGCCTCTACAGCAGAGCGCACTGCCATGCAAGGCTTCTGTTACCTTCCTTGGGTCCTTACAAACCTCCATTAATTTTGTGCGAGGCTAAATGGACTTATTTTTTGTATCTGAGGCTCGAATGGATGGAGGGTACATAGAGTAGTGTGCTGCTGTAGTCATTATGTGGTTCTGTGCAGCAGCTGCAGAGCAGCTGCCAAATATGTAAAGTCCACAGTTGGTTGCAAAAGTTTTGGCCGGTACGTATTGCTGGGGTTTAAGCAGCAGCAGCAAGACCTGATTTACAACCATTTATGTTTAAGAAAGTAAACAGGCAGAGCATCAATGTGCTGCAGTTGGTATGCCCAAGTGGTATCACAAGTAGCCTCGCACGCGAGACGTCCCGAGTTCGAGCTCCGGGCGTGCCCTATAAATATACTATTAATAGCCAGCCAGCCAGCCTTAGCCTTAGCCGCAGACGCAGACCAGCAAGCCTCCCCCCTGTTCCTAGAGCCCTTCTGCTTTTTTTGACCTGCCTCTCCCCTTCAACCTCTGCACCTCCTGTGCTTGCCAGCCCCACACCCCATCTCTCCCCCTCCCACAGCCCTCTCAGCTCAGCCTTGCACTTGCCCCAACTTCTCGCATGCCCTGCCTACCCCCACCTGCCCTGCCATTGAACTGGTCATGCCCCAGCACCTGCTTCACATCTGGTCTATATGCCACTGCCCCTAAACAGTAAAGAAAGGGCACCTGTGCCTGCTGGCAGTTTTCTGCATTTACCCCCTTAAAAAGCAGCAAAAATGCCTCCGCTGTCTCCCTTGTAAGACCCCTGCTTTTCTCAGCAGCCAAGCAACACAGAACAACACAGATGCATCCTACACCCACTTGTGCCAACAAGGACCTCCTAGAGAAGCTGCACATGCAAGAGATTAACATGAGTCCTTGAGATCTGGCAGGAGCACGCAATCTCCTGTAACAATTTCATATTTTGGCCAAAACTTTTGCAACCAACTGTGTACCATATTGGATGCCTCCTCAAGTGGTGAGCAATAAGCAGTTTATGCCAATCACATAGCAAGTTCAAAGCTCCTACCAATGCCTTTCTTGGCATGCCTGCCTGCTTGTGTCTGCTGCTTTGCAGCAGCCAGGGCGAACGAATGCAGTTTTCAGCCATGGGCGTCCTACCGCAGGCAAGGGTACTGTGGGTCAAGATTGACCTCTTTGATTGACTGCCCAGTAACACACACAGCAGAAAGTCCCATCTAATACCATCCATGTAGTATGTATACCCGTAGATGCCGCACACAATGAGGGGGACTTGGAGCAATCTCCTGTGATCACCGCCAAGTTGCAATGCTGCATGTAGCAGAACCTGGGTCCTGATACCCAACCCCACTGCCATGCAGCCCGCTGTCTCCTAAAGAAAGCGACATTGCGCAAGGAGCCCACGTCCACTTAGTGCAGGCAATTGCCTTACTGAATATTTAAAAAGGACAGAGATTACACATCGAGGATGGCGTTGGCGAAGCGCTCCTCTTCCGCCATGTTCTGGCGTTCGCCGTTAAACGTCGACTTTGCCCCCATCAAGGGCCTTCGCCGATTTCATGGCATGCAGCAATCACAGACTGTCGTTGAGGCAATGCTTATAATACTAACACAGTGTTGCATAGTTCTATCGGTTAGCTGGAAGCTAAAACCTTGGGGTTCACAGCCTGCTGTGTCTCAGCTGCTCTTAACCACGTGCTTACTAGGGTTCTGGCTGTTTCTATTGCAAGTTTGGGAATCTGCAAGGAAGTAATTTAACACATCCATGGCACATGTTTCTCTCCTTCCTAAGACAATTAACCTGCACCATGGTTTCCACAGCTAGGTTAATTAAACGCGCTGCAGCTGTCAAGGCCGTCGACGAACGGAATGGGGATACTGCAGCAGCAGCAAAACAGCTCGGTTTCAAGGCCTCTTTTGTGAAAAAGTGGTATAATCAGTGGCATGAAACAGGCAATCTGAACGATTTGCCCAGAAGTGGACGTCCTGCACTGCTTTCCGGGTCTGAAATTGAGAATCTGAAGGATGTAGTGCTTGAGGAGCAGAGCAGTACCAGTGCTTGGAAGCTGCTGATAGAGTCAGGGAAGATCCCACCAGCCACACACAGAACCACAGTGTGGAGAGCAGCCAGAAAGGGAGAAACACCTTTAGAGATGGGCCCTGAGCGAGTGATTCCCATGATAAGTGCCGCTGCACGTGCCAAGCGCAGAGCATTTGCTGAGTACCACATTGACCACAGCACAGACCCCAGCAAGGTCTTTGCAGTAGACAGCACTATGGTCAGGCTGGGGAAGCCAGGGGTGTCCAGGAGAGTCTGGAAGAGGAAGGGGCAGAGGGTGGTCCGTGCAATGCCCCATAAGCTTCCACAGATCCATGTCTATGGTGGCATCTGCAGTGTGGGAAAGAGCAGACTCGTCCGTTGCACGGGCACTACCGGCATGAAGTCAAAGTACTTGAAGGTGAAGAGCAATGAGCCAGCTGTAGGAGTGGGGGGAAAAGAGTACGTTGACATCCTGGATGAGTATCTGGTCCCAGATGCTGAAGATCTCTTTGCATCAGTGGGGGTTGAGGACTGGAAGTTGCTGCAAGATAGTGCCCCTGCACATAAAGCCGGCGGGACTAACAGGTACTTGCGGTCGGTGGGTGTGCAGGTGCTGGATAAGTGGCCAGGCAGCTCCCCTGACCTCAATCCCATTGAGCACTTGTGGGCTTGGGTTAAGCAGAGGGTATATAAGCTCAGGCCCAAAAACCAGGCTGAGTTAGAGAAGTGCGTCTTTGAGGTATGGGAGCAGGTGCCAGACGAGCTGTGTACAAAGCTGATGTCCAACATGGACAGGGATTGGAGGAGGGTGGTGGAACTGGATGGAGGGTACATAGAGTAGTGTGCTGCTGTAGTCATTATGTGGTTCTGTGCAGCAGCTGCAGAGCAGCTGCCAAATATGTAAAGTCCACAGTTGGTTGCAAAAGTTTTGGCCGGTACGTATTGCTGGGGTTTAAGCAGCAGCAGCAAGACCTGATTTACAACCATTTATGTTTAAGAAAGTAAACAGGCAGAGCATCAATGTGCTGCAGTTGGTATGCCCAAGTGGTATCACAAGTAGCCTCGCACGCGAGACGTCCCGAGTTCGAGCCCCGGGCGTGCCCTATAAATATACTATATAATAGCCAGCCAGCCAGCCTTAGCCTTAGCCGCAGACGCAGACCAGCAAGCCTCCCCCCTGTTCCTAGAGCCCTTCTGCTTTTTTTGACCTGCCTCTCCCCTTCAACCTCTGCACCTCCTGTGCTTGCCAGCCCCACACCCCATCTGTCCCCCTCCCACAGCCCTCTCAGCTCAGCCTTGCACTTGCCCCAACTTCTCGCATGCCCTGCCTACCCCCACCTGCCCTGCCATTGAACCGGTAATGCCCCTGCACCTGCTTCACATCTGGTCTATATGCCACTGCCCCTAAACAGTAAAGAAAGGGCACCTGTGCCTGCTGGCAGTTTTCTGCATTTACCCCCTTAAAAAGCAGCAAAAATGCCTCCGCTGTCTCCCTTGTAAGACCCCTGCTTTTCTCAGCAGCCAAGCAACACAGAACAACACAGATGCATCCTACACCCACTTGTGCCAACAAGGACCTCCTAGAGAAGCTGCACATGCAAGAGATTAACATGAGTCCTTGAGATCTGGCAGGAGCACGCAATCTCCTGTAACAATTTCATATTTTGGCCAAAACTTTTGCAACCAACTGTACCTCTGGTAAAATGGAAATGTAACCCAACCGGAGGGGGAGCACACGGTAGCCAATCTAGCGACCGACATTAGTGGGCCAGCCTAGAAAATGGTCAATCAAGTCTTACACTGAGCAGGAATGAGCAGGAATCACGCATTGTACAGGCGTACAGCCCTACGTGACGGAAAGCAAGCCTGGCACACGCCCGTCCGCCCCTTGGTTTTCCCGGGCCTGCTTGACGGCCGGCCCAGGCTCAAGCCTTAAAATGGAGGGGTTCCCGTAGCGGCAGCGTGCACCGAAACTCCCACAGTTGATCAGCATCTAGTGAACCCAGACTTAATCGAAACCAGACGTACCGAAGTTACACACATGGCGGATCTTCCGACATCTGCTGGTGTTGCATTTGCGCTGGTGATTTTTGCGGGGCTGTGCGCCCCACTAGGAGCTTGTGCTGTCGTCTTTATGAAGCGTGGCCAGAGGCGAATGTTGGCTGGCGCCATAGCCCTTGCCGCGGGCGTCATGCTGTTTGTCTCGCTCACGGAGGTGCTGAATGAGAGCTACTCCGAGATCTCGCATTCCGGCCTCCCAGAGCCGTTGGTGCTGCTTATTATGTACGGGGTAGGTGACCGCGTCAGCTTTTGAGGAGCGTGCAGCAGGCCCGATCCCACTACTGCCACATAACGCAGGCAGCTGATGGGCCCCATCAGAGCGAGCATGCTCAGCACAACAGTGCACGTTCCGCTCCTAATCAGGCAGCCCCTACTTCTCTGCTATTCTACTCACCCTGCCTGGCCGCAAATGTGGCAGTCACTCCTTTCTGCTTTGGTCCCTTGAATTGGACGGGCCCCTGCATCATCATCATCTGATCACAAGGCTTGCTGAGTATCTACCTGCTTAAAATCGGCCTTGTTCTGGCCTGCTTGCTTTCCCTCGCTGGCTGCTGTGCCGTGGCAGACCTCTTACAGGTGGAACCCTTCTATCTCTCTGCTGCCTCTCTGCTTGCAGTCCTTCATGACAGGCATTGCCTGCTGCTGGCTCCTGGACCTCATGACCGACGGCTTGCTCAAGCTGACAGCCAGGCCAGAGCAAGCCACCCCCCGCGCAGCAACGGCCTCCAGCCTAAACGTTTCCAGCAGGGTGCCCAGCTGCGGCCGTCAGCGCGACTTGCCCTGTGAGACCTGGGTGATGACCCCAGAGGCCATGGCCCGCCAGGAGGCCAAGGCTGAGGCAATGGAGGATGGAGGCGTCAGCAGCTACAATCTGGAGCTGTCCCCAGGGGACCAGCACACAGCTGGGCACATCCTGCCAGAGGGGCCGCTGCGTGATGTGGCAGTAGACATGATGAAGGACACCACCCCGCTCTTCCGCACGGGTGTGCTCATCACCCTAGCGCTCTCCCTGCACAACCTGCCTGAGGGCCTGGCTACATTTGTGGGGTGAGGGGGAGGGGTATGTTAGTCAGTGGGGTGCTGGGACAGTGAACAGTGGACAGCAGGTATGTAGTCGGTAGCAGAGCGTTGTGCATTTTGATCACTTAAAACAACATGTCTCGCGCCTGCCCAATCTGGGGGGGGGGGGGGCGAGTACCACTTACCAGGCAGTGGACAATAGTGAAGTTGTGGTAATGAGTGCAGTAATAAACAGGCCATAGACTTGCTGGGCAGGGCCAGGAACGCAAGGAGAGCAATGAGACCAGGGGCCAGTAGCAGGGGGATACTGGGTTTGTGCGTTAAGAAAAATGAGTAGCTCTGGTCCAGTCTTGTGACCAGCCAAAGGCAGAGTAGCTCTGACCCAGGTGACTGTACGTTGAATCCACCCCCAGAAGCTGAGTAGCTCTAGCCCAGTTGAGTGTAGGTTGGACGAAATAGACTGCCTGTCTATCGGTCCAGTTAACCTACACTCAACTGGGCCAGAGCTACTAAGCTTTTTGGGGTCACCTGGATCCAAATGCCTCGTCACACCCCCATCCACCCAGATAACATTTACCCACACGCTTTTGTGTTCTGGGTTCCGAATGGTAGTGGGCCTATCTATATACTAGGTAAGAACCTACTCCCTTAACTTATGCAAGAAGGGCTTCCTCCCCTTCTCTGCGTAGCTCCCTCCCTCCCTCCCCCGTCCTACCCCCCTTTCCCTCCCTCCCTCCCTCCCCTCTCCCCACCTCCCCCCCTTTCCCTCCCTCCCTACCTCCCTACCTCGTATAGTCACCTGAGCCAGAGTTACTCTGCCTTTTGGCCACCTGATCACTAGTGACTGGGTTAGATGGAGCTACTTGTTTTCATATTACACCTTACCTGCACACTTATGTAATCATCTGCACACAAAAATGCCCCCCCCCCCTCTGGACCCCACGCAACAGGACATGGGGCGCCTCCCAACATAGCTCCCTTCCCCCACCCTGCTCACCCCACCCCTTCCCTCTAGCCACTTTTGGCAGGAATATGAGAAGCAGAAGGCTGTTGGACATGCTGCTGCAAACATCGACACACCTCTTCTGGCCTGAGCTCAGTGTCTGCATGCCTTGGCTTCTCCTCCTGCACCCCTCAGCTCAAACTGACCTGACCAAAGCTAAATCCATGGTTTCTGTTTACTGCCATGTGCTGCTGCTGTTCTGCAGGTACATGTCTTCCCCGATGGTTGGAGTTACCATTGCTGTTGCCATTGCCATTCACAATGTGCCTGGTAGGTGAGGGGGGGCCAACTGCGTATTTCTTTCTTGTTCATATGGGCATGGGGATGGCTGATTGCTCGTGTGCACAAATTCAACTTACGGCATGCCGTGCTGCAGCATCCTCTTATAACACCAAATCCATACCTACTGCTGGCCGCATTGGCCTTTTCCTACAAGCGCCTTCTAGCACCATTTGATTGACACGGGGTTTCTTGCACTCTTCTATCTGCTTGCTAAGCTGCTTTGACATGCCATGCCCTGCCCATTGCAGCGAGTCTTGCTTGGGACCTCAGTGGTGCGCTGCTCTCCATCCACGCTGCAACTAACTACTGCTGCTGCTGCTGTATGCCTGCGTGCAGAGGGCATCGCCATTGGTGTTCCCGTGTTCTTTGCCACAGGCAGCAGGTGGATGGCCATCGGCTGGGCAGCAGTGAGCGGCATTGCCGAGCCTCTGGGAGCCCTCATCGGCTTTGCATTGTGGCAGTCCGGAAACCTGAACCTAATGGCGATGGGCATGTGAGTAGTTCAGCTACGGAAATGTCGGTATGTAGAGCTGAGGCATGAAATGACTAGAGTGGGGTAGGGAGCATCAAGCAGGTTTCTGCTCATACATGGAAGGCAGGGCACGCACATGGGGTCTTGAGCTTGGAGGTGGGTGGGGCAGAGTGTGCATGCGTGGAAGCTTGGCACCATTGGTACTGCAAGTCCAAGCTTGTGCAGGCATGTTCCTTTCTTGATGGCTTCACTACTATAAATGTCATCTCCATGTGCTTCCCTGGATTGCCTTGCTCCCACCAGCATACATGGCCAGGCGGCGGCGCTGCACCACCCCGGCCCCAACCACCCCCCACTTACCTCCACCTTACAAGGCACTCCATCCACTCACTTTAATAAAACCCAATCAAGCCTGCAGTGCTCCTGAAAGCAAATCCCTTCCCGCTTTGTTGTGCCTGCAGCATCCTGGGCTTCACAGCAGGGATCATGACTGGCATTGCCGTCAGGGAGCTCATCCCCAGGTGAGGCGCTTTGAATGTCCTGCCACTGCCTAGGGGTTTGCAGGCTGGGACCAGGGTGCTTCCATCTGCATGGGGCTACACTGGAATGTGCACCTCTCCTTAACTTGAGCATGGAAGGATACATGACTGCAACATGGCCCCCTCCCTCAACGAGGAGAAGCACGAGCAGCCTCGGGGAGAGCTATCTTGCTGTATCGAGCTGAGCGGACATTCCTTTGTTAATATATCTTGTAAGGATGCACTGCTCTGTCCGGCTCTGTCCCTGCTTGGCCACATGTCAATGACAACAACTTGCAGATGGGGCTTGAGCCTTGCTTTCGGTGCCGACAACCTAAATCTGGCTGCAAGCATAAGTTGAGGAAGCTACGCAGGCAGGGTGCTGCATTCGGCTGGACCTCTCTATCGACTTGTCAGACAGCTGCTGCCTCTGAGGGTCTTCACTCTAAGCACCTGCAACATTGCTGCACCCTCTCCGCAGGTCCATGTTTTACGATCCGACCAACACCATGACTACGTGTGGCGTCATCTGTGGCTTCGTTGTCATGAGTTGCTCCTTTGTGCTGCTAGCTCTGCTTGAGCCAGCAGAGGTGGATGTCACGTCCTAGGCCAGTCAGGGTGGATTTGTGGGGAAGGAGTTCCTGTGGCGGCTGTTACATTTTCGGCACCCTCCACGCACCAGTGCAGCTGCTATGCATCATGCCTGCAGTGCCCAAACCCCTGGAGCTAAGCCTTAGGGCATTGAAGCTTCATGTAGTTCAGACTCAGCTTGCGGAATGGCTGAGTGTTACACCTCTGGAGTTGCATGTTAGATAGCCACACTGCCCCTCCTACTTAATAGATCTGAAGCCATAAAACTGGGTGGCTGGGTCTTCTACTGGGTCTTCTATCTACTGGGTCTTCTACTTGGTCTTCTCTTCTACTGAGTGAGCTTCTTTCATACAATGCCAGCTCAAATGAGTGAAGGAGATCTCAATATGTTTTACCTGCTTAGTGCCCTAAGCTTTGCATGTGAAAGTAAGGTGCAAACGGTGCGGATCACTTGAGACAAGAGTGAAGGCATCATTGGATGGTGAGGGAAATTGAGCCTGGCATCTGTGCTCCTTGAGTAGCTTTGGAGTGGAATCTGCATACGGTATGTTGTGGCATTTTGAAAGCCAGCAACATTCTGCTGGCAGGTGTGCCATCATTGAATTGTCAATTCTGGTGACCGTAGACCCATCTATAAAATTGGGCAGTAAAGATGTTAAGTAGGCTGTGCACAAGAAGATGGCTGCAAAGGAAGTGGTGTGTATGCATGGTTGCACAGGGTCAGCAGACGGCATGGTGTCGCATGTTCATGTCACGCCTGTGACCATACACTAACATTGTGCACAATAATATTCTTATAATCTTATTGGACATTCATACTGGACGCTAGTTGGCATCAGCCCGTCCTTCTCCGTTCTCACCGCACGTGTTAATTTGCGCTGCAGCTCCACAGCTGTTGATGATGAGGCTCATTGCCTCTCACTTCATGTGTGCATACCCTACCATTGTTGAGGCTCATGACTGGATCTGTTCCTGGCAGCTGTGTCACCACCTTTGGCTGCACTCACTGTTTTCTCTGAGGTATGCTGACTTGTGGGCACTGTCTTTCGGTGTGTTTTGTTTGATATATCGAACATGAACGATAAATGAAGAGATGAGATGAGATGTTTTGGTCGTTTCGACCTAGCTGCCTTGGTGCAGCCACACCTTAAAGTTTCGTTTGTTTGCTTCCACTGGCCGTGATTCTTTCTTGGCCTTGGTTAAGTTTCTGGCCGTCTGCGTTCTTGTCTGTTGGTACTGCCTGCAAAGCTCTCCCCTAGCTAAACCGGCTGGCGGACGACGGTAGACGTAGGCCTTTACCGATGTACTGCCGAAGTACCGGAATGGTCAGGCGAGAGGCTTTATTGAGAAAGGGTACTTACAAGTAGAGTCTGGATATATACAGAGTACTGTGGAAGGAACACAATAGATAGGTACACAGCCAAAGGTACACAACAAATACTCAAGACAGCTTGACTGAGTTAGTTGTCCAATGTCTCAACTTGCTAGGTTTTGCGGCGTGCCGTGCTGGTATGTAGCTACTGCTACAATGACAGCTGATGACAAGCTGAGTAGTGACTGTATTTGCGGAAGCGTGTTACACAGGCCACAGGATGCGTGCTTCTTGCTGAAGGCAAGCTATTAGACGAGCCAAGCTGCCAATTTGCTGCTCACTGAAACACTTGAGGATACCACTGGTAATATGTATGCCTGGATACAGCTGAATATGGCTGAATTGCAAGAACAGAGATAGGCGGCGCCAAGCAGGGATTGCAGGCAAAAGCAAACTTCCGGAATACAGGCTCTTTTACAAATTAAACAACACAGGATCGTTTACAAACACCACTGTGACTTACTGACAGGATTTGAGGGCCTGGGGTTGGACGGGCGAGTGAACCAGTTTTTCACTGGGCACAAGTTTCCAAAAATAAGAGGTGTCCAACCCCTTTTATAGTATTTCTGAAATGCTGAAAAGGCCCAAAAAGTCCTAGTCAGCTAGGCGTAGCTTCGTGCCCAAACGCCTAGTCAGATTCGCATAGTTTCCATGTCAACTTCTTGTAGCTTCAAAATCGGACCAAACTGGCCTTCACCCGACCTTCCGGGCCCAAGGCCAGCTACAGGCAGCTTCTTAAGCGGGCAAAAAGCCCCAGCAAGCTGCCAAACACTTATGCATCAACATTATGCATAACCAGATGCATTTATGAACATAGCAAACACTCAACTGATGGGTTTGCCATGTGTTAACAAGGACCAAGGCCCAAGCCTAGGCCTATGGCTTCGATTTGGGATAGTGGACATGCTCTTTCTGCTTCCGGAGTAAATCACACAACTGCTGCTTCAGTCCTGCTACTGGTCCACTCAGCTGCACGGGCACTACGCAGACCGGTGCAGCTGCTACCCCGCCGCCAAACTCCCCAGCAGCACATAAGAAACTAATATCCTGTGCATGCATCTCTTAAGCGAAAATCTTTGCATGAAGCACCCTTGCAAAAATTGTAGTACTGCCTAGCTCATACCGGTACATCACGCTTCATCACACCTATTCCTTAACAGCTGAAAGCACATTCAATCTATTCAATGGGCATCATGTGCGAAGGGTTCTCCAGCATCTGTAACCTCTCCCACATGTCCTGGCATGCAATCACCGTTAAGAGATAGACCCCTGTAGCTTGGACAGCTGGTTGATTACTTTGAGGGTGGAGGGTCAGGCCCACTCCAAAAATTGACCTGCTGGCATGGCAGAAGCAGAATATCCTCCAGGGTGTGAGGTGAAGCTTCCAATGTCCATGTGTGAGGCTGTACCAGAAAGGTCATCGTCAGACCATGATTTGCACGGGGTATTCTGCATGATGAGAGGCCACCCCAGCCTGGGGCTGTTTGCTGTATCCAGCCGCCTGAGGCTGGTAACTTGACAAGGAACTCGGGCGTAATATGATGGGTGTGATGCAGTATATCCCGTGGTTGCTTGCTGTGAAATACTGATAGTGTAGATGAGTAAGCGCTGGAAGCCCAAAAGAGTTGTTCTTCAGATGTGCCGACTTCCTTGGATGGGGCACCGGGTGCGGGTCGGCGGAAGCGGCCTGGGTAATTACCGTCGCCATCAGTAACCGGGGTGGTGGTTAGATCACTCTTTTGCTGCCGATGGCATCTTTTGTTCGTCTGCTCGTTTCTTGTGTTTTCTCGTTTTCGGCGGTGGCTTTCCCGCTGGTCCTAGTCACGCAGCAATAGCGGGCTGCGCCTGCCCCCCCTTGTTGAGAAATGGTGGATGGCCTCATCCACAAGAGCCGCTCTGCTTGATTCTGGCTGTCTGCATGTCCGGGCAACCACGAGATTCTCCTTTTACTGTTCCTAACCACCTTGTGGACTTTCTGTCAATCAAGTGCACAAGGTAAAACAATCCACGCTCGCTTGCCAAAAATATTTCCTTTTAATTCAGGTGTTCTGAGGATTATCAGCCAGGAGCATCTCCGTGTGTCCCTGCCCTTGACTCGTGGCAGTCCTCTCAACTCTGCGGTGAGCCCTGCTTCTTGATACCAATTCCAGAAATTCCTTCTATAGGCAGGCCCATTAGCTATATAGTATTGAGGGGCAGGGCATGCATACAAAGAAATTGGCTGTAAGGACAAATTCTCCAAAGAATGGGTCCAGTAACTGAAAAGGTGGTGAAGCTATAATGATATCCAACTGAATTTGGTTGGTGCACCTGCCCATTCTTCTGGTAGTAGTGCATCAAAATGTAGCTGTGTTGGGAAGCTAGTGTTTATATATTTCATTGTTGAGCAATGTAGCATTGGCGGCTACCTGTGGTACTTCATTTGCTACGGCAGTGAGAATTGCTCCGTCTGCTCCTGCACAGGGGTCAATAATGACTGGGCTGGGCTCCAGCTTGAATATTTGATCCCAGTTTAATTATGGTCCGAGGGGCTCAACCTCCTCAGGTGATGGTTAGAAAGGAAATAGGTTCCACCCAGTTGTGCTCGTAGCCACCAGGTTTCCATTTGTATCCTATTGATCGCTTGCTCACTGTTTTTAGTTCAGTCTTGATCTCCTTCGGTGTTAGTACTGCTGCAGCATCAGGTGCCAAATCTCCTGAACGTATGTAGTCCAGGGTGTTGGTATTCATATATTTGTCAATTGGCCCACCATTTTCTAGCTCCGTTTGTCCAGTGTCTTGATGTTCTATAGGTGGTTGATTCTCACTGTTCGTAATTGCTGCTGGTGTTGCAAATGATGGTTGGAACTCCTCTTCATCACCGCTGGAATAGGCTGGCTCCTGGTCTGAATATTGCATCAAGGGTTGCTTGCCAGCTTTCTTGCACTGTGGACAATCCCATGCCCCTTGGGGGACTTGTGGAAGGGCTACACAATGAGTGTGCCATCCCTTTGCGCATGTGGAGCAAAGCACCATGCTTTTCCAATCTTCTGGGCTACCACATATTTCACATGGTAAGTCTTCTGGTATCGATGGACCTGTGTCTTCCTCTATCTCTGGGTTACCTGCTTCCTGATCTGGGGGGTTGCCTTCAGAAGGTTCATGTGTTGCTTCGTCCTCCTCCTCAAATTGAGAAAACAGGGGCATGCCAGTAAATGAAACTGGGTCCAGCATGACGTTCAGTTTCGGTGCCTATATCGTATGGCAGCTGCTCTGATCCTTCATTAGGTATTAATCTGACTGAGCTGGCCAGTGAAATACCCTCCATTCGGTATCCTTCTAGTACAGACAACGGATTCTGCTGTTGCAGGACCTGCTGCGTACACATTTTTGTGCGCTGTATTGCATACAAGTCTGGGCAGATCTCAACCCATTCAGAACCATCACTCAGAATCCTTAATCATAGGCCAGGCATGGCTCTCCGAGAAACTACAGCCAATGCTGGTAAGGAGTTGGGACCCATAGATGCTTCAAAGCCTAGTCGCCCCATAATGTTAACAGTCCCATAGCAATCAATCCGGTCAAAAATACATGGTGGGACCCCGTATCGGTTTTGGTACTCCATAACGAAGTCTTTTGAAAATTCCAGTTTTCCAGGGCCTTGCTGGTATAGGACTAGCGCATCCACTTCTAGGTCAAAGTTGGTGGGGTAAACTGTAGTGGGGGCAGGTACGTCTGGCCTTGTTTGGCCCAGGGCTGCTAATGCCGTTCCCCCTGGCAAAGTACATATTGTCAAGGGTTCAACTGGTGGAGTCTTGTCTGCTTTTTGGGTGATCAGGAGGTCATACTGTGCTAATTCCAATTCTTGCTGTATGCTTGGCTTGGGTAATGCTGGAGGTATGAAGGTGGGAAAAGGATGGTCAACTGTCAGCTGTTGTAGGTCATATATGTGGTTGATCAGGCGAGCCACCTTTTGAGCAAGTATATGCTTCGGGAGAGTGCCATCAAATTTGTAGACAAAACCATCATACCCATCCAAAGCATCTTTGTACAGTGTTTCGACTTTTGTCAGGTAATTCAGCTCGATGTCAGCTTCATAATTGATACCTCTGTTCATCATCCGTTGGAAACACACCTCAGCAGGCGTGTCCACATAAATAATGGCATCAGGCAGGAATGACCGCAATCTTCGCTGCCTGTATGCATCCTCATACAATTCAGCCATTAAAGTAGGATGCAATTTAGCTGCTGGTGTGAAAACTGAAAGAGAACTCCATGGTCCTCTCTCCATAATAAGCTTCTCTGGTAGGGGGCACCGTTCCAAATAAGACCGCATTATTGCTCTCTGCAATTCCATTGCTGCTTGCCATCTATACTTGTCATTACGTGGCCGTGTTTTAGTAGCATGAAAACAGTTAAGTTCCCCCTTTCTGTTCCACTGTTCCACTGGTTCAGGAAACACACACCATCCCGCAGCTGTAAACTGTGGTGCCAGCTGTGCAAGAAGTGAGCTTTTGCCACTGGCTATGTTCCCTTCCACTGCAAGCCTGATGTATGGATAGTTGGTGGGTGCGACATTTTCTGATGCTGAAAGGTCTTCAGTACAGGCAAGGGCTTCTTCAGCAGCCAGTACTGGCACTACTTGCTCATCCTTGCTGGTTGCTGTAAGGGTTTGGCTGCTTTCTGCCTCTTGCTCCGAGTCCATTATGTAGATGTGGGTAGTTTCTTGATTGCATTTGGTGCAGGGTTTAACCAGGGCAGTAGCATGTCTATCAGCATCGCCGCTTACAAAGTCCATTAGGAAAGTGTCAGGATGTATGTCAGGTGTAGGGTTCCGCGCATTCATGTCTTCTCCTTGCCTAGGACTGCTCCTGCCCTTTTCTGCTGTTGTGGCTGCAGTTGATGTAGTCTGAAGTGCTTCCCGCTTGCCTTGCTTTGGCTCCGCTTCATTGCTGGGCTGCAGTGAAGCTGAATCCTTTTTGAAATTGGCTAGCGCTTGATCTGTCTCTTCTTGCCTTGCATCCAACTTTCGCAGGTTTCTGTCCCCTTGGAAGTGTGTGGGGGTAATGACTGTCACCACTGAGTCACCCTGCTGGGATAATGGCTCCATTGTGTTGATGTATTCCATGCTGTAAGTAGCTGCTGCTGAGGCATTCAGGAGTCTGGTTTCACGCCTCATCTGTGCCAGATTAAGCTGGAGACGCTCCAATTGCCGTGAAAGGTCTTCAATTTCATTAGCTGGAGCCCTTGCCTCAGGTAGTGGGGATGGGGGTGCATAAACTCCAAATGCAGCTGGTCTGGGATGATAATCAGGCTGTGGCCTGTCATATGGCCTGGGCCCTTGGGAAAAGTTTCTGTTACTGTTAAATGGCCCAGCATTAGGCCTGGGTCCTTGGCCATAAGGTATGTAGCCCTGTGTTTGACCATCATTCTGGTTGTTGTTTGCTGCATCACAGCCTCCATTATCATAATAAGGTCTTGCATTAAAGCCAAAGCCTCCATTCCTATGGTTGAAAGGTTGCTGTTCCCTTCTGTATGGTGGTATGTAAGAGGTTGTTGCAGTGGGCTGCCAAGCACCAGCGTTATCCAAATTTGACCTCTTTGGATGTAGTGGTCTGCGACCATCTTCATCATTGTAATTCTCCCAGCGCTTCGCAGTATTAATGATATCAGCAAGCGTGTGCATGTTGTTGTGTTGTCTCCTGACTTCGAAACGCAAGCTCCTTTGCAATCCAGCTACAAACTGGTATCGCAAAGCGTCATCTTCCTGCGTGCCTGGCAAGTGCATATCTCTTCTGAACCGGTCCGCATAGGAATCGACGGACTCGTATTCATCTTGGTCACAGTTTGAGAGCCTTGTGAGTGCTGCTTGTGTTGGTTCGGCAAAGCGAGACAGGAATTCGTCGAGAAACTGTTGCCATGTGATGTTGTTGGGAACACTGCTCATCCAGTGAGTGATATGCAGGCCCTATTAGGCGTGTTCGAGCTACCCTGATGCGGTCAGCCTCCGACCAGCTCCACATGCTTGCATATTGATCAAGGATTTCAAGCCACTGTCGGGGTTCACGCTTGTCGGTCCGGTCACCGCTAAACTCGGGTACCGCGTTGATTTCAGCTGGGAGTGGCCTTCTGAGGGCGCCCTGCTGCCCAGCAACGTTATCAAAGACTGTTTCATTGTTAAGAGCGTCCATGCCGCATGTATGCGGGTGTATTTGAGTTGCGGAATGTGTTTGTGCCTCGCGGAGAGCAGATGCAAAGCGGGCCAACCGGCGACTCGTCGGAAACTTCGCCTTACAACAAGATAGGGGCCGAACTAGTACTTAAGTTCAGTTCGCGGACAGTCACTGGGGCACTCGTGGACACCATGCGGTCGTAGTGCCTGTCCGCGAACTGAGTGACGTCGGTTTCAAAGTTTCGCAGGCCTGCCGCAAGCGGCAGGAAGAGCTTTGAAGCCTGCCACCCATGTCCATGGAAGGCCTACCCATAAGGTATACAAGGCCTGACAAGCGGACTATCCAAGCTTCTGCTTTGCCGTGAACAGGCACATCCCCTGCCCAGCTCGAAACTGCCAGCGACCTTTACCCGAAACATGATACACCCCTCTATATTGATGCTCACATGAACTAATAGCGGTCCCCGTAAAGATGTCTACAAAAAATACAAGTGCACGGAGGACCGGGGATGCGCAAGCTGCAACCAGCTCTGATGTGGTGCCGATGGTTACCAACCCGGAGCCCTCGTTGAGAACATCAAGCCGTGTGCGCACTGTAGATAGCCGTGTGGCAGCTATGCTGCCCAGCTTTAAGTCGTCTGTTGGCCAAGCTGTCCAGGCCGCTCCTCAGGGCCCTCTTCGCGCGGCACGCATGGGTGGCAGAGCTGGCAGCAGGAAGGAGCAGGAACCAGATTACCAACCATCCAGCAGTGAGGATGATGAGGTTCCAGATGAAGACGATGATGAGGAAGAAGCCCTGCTGGAGCAGCGCAGAAGGAGCAACGCTGAAGCCAGTACCAACCCAGGGCAGAGGTAGGGTTATGTACAGTTGCTTTGTATGCTGGATGATATCTGCAACTTAATGCTAGAACCTAGCATTGACTGGTTGTTCATGTGCAGGTGGTCTGCTGCTGAAATGCTGGAGATGGCCACAGACAAACCTCTCTCATATCACAAGGGGACAGCTGAGAACTATGGTGGCTACATCAAAAAGTTCGAGGTGAGCGCTCTTGACACAGAAGTTCAACAGATTTGAGCATTTTTCTTGGTGACTGAACAATGTTGCTTCTGTTGGTGCTGCCATGATAAGCACACTGGGCTGGCATGCTGATATGCTGGCATACAGTACAGCAGCTAGAGTCAAGTTCAATGCGTAAGTCTCATTTTATTGCTGCCGTCCACCTATGGAGCCAGTACAGACATGTAGCTGTTGGACACAGACATATCCTTATTGTGTCCTCATTCCCTTGCTGCTGCCTTCAATTTTGCAGTGGTGGTGCCAGAATGACCCAGCTACAGGTCGAGCCAGAAGGCAGCCAATAGAGCCCAAACTTGTGCCACCGCATGGAGCAGCAATTGCGGGTCGCTTCTTGAAGTGGTACATACTGGAGAATGCTGTTGGATTCAAGGTGAATGAAAGGGACCATGCAATCTGATGCTGTATAGAGTGTGGATAGGACAGGGAACCCATGCTTAGTCTTTGGCAAAACAAGGGGTAAACATGCAGCTTTGTATGTGTTCTGTCTCTGTGGGTTTCTATCCCATCACTGACCAGAATGTATGTAAGTCAGCGGATGTCACTCTCTAGTTTGGGGCATCTTTCTCCCTGCCGTGTCTGGTCGTGGCAGTCGTCCCAAACTGTTTCCACACTCTTAACCTTCAGTGTACATCTGTCAGGTTTGTATCTTGCCCCGTATGACTATTTGCATTTACTCATCTTATGCTCTTCCTATAGCGCGTTTGCATGTGCTGATGCAGGGTGAAGGTCCCAAGGTGTTCAAGTCAGACTCTGTGTTTAAGAGCACACACGCTGCTCTGCAAGCACTTTACAAGAAGGGCAGGCTGGAGGCCACATCCTCCCAGCCTGACACCATCCATCACTCCAAGCTTAAGCAAGACCCTGGGTACCAGCACATCTATGAGCAGTGCCAAGACAAATTCAAGCTGAAGCGGGGCGAGGCCCTACCAGCAGATGGCCCTCATGCCAACACAGAGCAGTCCACCTTCACTCTTGATGAGTTCACCAAGATAGCTGAGCACATGGTTGCCTCTGCAAACCCCTTGGATGCCAGGGACTGGAGCATGATGGCCATGGAGGCGTTCACATGTGGCCGGGGTGATGATGCCAGGGAGAGGTTCCTGGCTGAGCTGTTTGAGCCCAAGCTGAGGCGCACCATAGG
Source organism: Pseudopediastrum boryanum (assembly GCA_963556185.1). Lineage (NCBI taxonomy): Eukaryota > Viridiplantae > Chlorophyta > Chlorophyceae > Sphaeropleales > Hydrodictyaceae > Pseudopediastrum > Pseudopediastrum boryanum. The sequence goes on from OY744495.1 coordinate 9,928,484, forward strand.
TAAGCACACAAGCCCCCTACATATAAGCATGTGCATGTTTTGCTTGTCTGGATCAAATGCCGTGCAGCTACGTACGTACTAGGGGCTCTTGAAAACACACTGCAATATAGAGGGGTGCTAGCCTTCACAACTTGACTCCCACTGGCCATGCATGGGTGCTCCAATCAGCTTGTATCTGATACACTGTGTGGCTCCTTGGCCCTGCAATGCAACGGGGTGCAGGCTGTCTTTAGTCCAATCTGCAAGATCATGCATGGTTTGATAAGCACACACCATAGATCATAGGTCACAGTGTGCTGGAGCTCTCTTGAGCAGATTAGGTTCACTGGCAAGTGCGGGAGGTTCTAGTAAGCCATCAGTGGGCGCACTACAACCAACATCTTGCAAGACATAACCTCGTCATGTTTTGCTGCACAGGTCCAGCACCATGCTTTGTTATGGGGCATGCCCAGCTGTTGGGGAAGACTGTGGGTAGCGCGCGTGGGATCAAGGGCTGCATCCGTAGCAAGATCCCTTTGTTCTGTGCACAAGGGGCCATGGGCAGGTACCTTGTTGCCCGGTTCACCATCCAGAAGGAGAAGTTCCCTGTGGACCCCTTTGACCCTGCATGGCAGACGCTGAAGCTGTGGCCCAGCAGCACTAACCCACACAAGACCATGAGCTACACCAACCACCTGACCCGTACCAGGGCTCTCTTCATCCTCCTGTGCATAGCAGCTTACAAGGCGACCCATTGCCCACGCATCTTCGCAGCCAGGCTGGCTGATGAATTTGGCCTGGATGAAAAGGTGATTTCAAGCCGTGATAACAGCTTGTTGTTGTCTTATGATGGGGTTGCACATGGTGTTACCTGACATAAAGTTAGCTAATGTGGTATGGTTCTGCAATCTTCTTGGCTTGATCTTACTGATATTGGCTGTGGACTCCCAGAAAATCAAGGGGCTTTACTATTCCATATTGAAAGTGTCTGTAAGAAGCGACAGAGATCCAACTAGTGTGAGATTGAGGTCACTCGGTAGCATAAGTTCGATCCATCGATAAATGATTGCGCTGTCTGTCATGTGCGCGATCTAGCCATTATGCCTGCATGGATGTAGTCTACAGAAGCCTCCGTGTGTGCTCACCGTGCGGCCGCTGCTTGCCTGTCTTCTATCGCAGTACCCCACTAGACCCTGGAAGGCGCCAAGGGCTCGTGCTCCAGCTGCAGCAGCCCTGCTCCCATTCTGCGCGAAACTACTGAACGGTAAGGATTCAGAGAGCCTGCTTCCAGCGGTGTACAGCTATGATATGGGTGCTTCACGCAACAGTACCCATGTACCTTGGGGGCTGCTAAGAGGAGACGTGTATAGCTCTATCACCCAGTCCTTACAAACAGCAACACCCAAACAGCACCCAGAGACTTGGAAAAAGTATTGCCACCAAGAGCAGACCAGCCAGGGGCCAGCGCTTCAGTATCTTAAAGGATATGTGATACCGTGCATAAATGAAGATCATGGGGCATAGATGTGCCAACATTCAGGCATAACGAACAGTCCCCTGGACACATACGACAACAGCTACCATTGATAACAGCCCATACATGACCTTAGCAGCCCCCTGCAGTACCTTTAGCGGTCCGGTTATCATGTAGCGTCTACCTTAGAATCTGGTGAGTTAAACCTCAAGGGCACAGCACCGAACTCACTCGCGCTGAGCAGCAACAGCTAAGTCAAGCATACCCACCCCTGTTTGGGGACTTTTCTTATGCTACCGAGTGGGTCCTTGCATACCTCTCAAGCAACTGACCACAAGTGATTGAGTGCTATGTAGGTCATATGACATTCTCCAGTGATCATTGTATGGCCATGTCAAAGCTCAGGAGTTAAAGATGACTTGGTTTGCCCAGCAAGTGCTCAATAAGCCAACTCAAATTGGTCATTGACTGCCTGTGCAGGACATTGAGCGCATGGGCCAGTGGGGCAAGATGACATCTGCTCAGCTGTCCTACCTGTTGACGGGGCTTGAGCCCAGCACCTTGCTGGCAATGGCCTTCTGGGAGGGGGCGGCTGAGAAGGAGTTTGATGTCTTCTGGCATGAGAGGTTCATGCCCTTGGTGTGTGGTGACCTCATCCACCACCTGTTTCCCTTCCTGCCCACCTTTGAGGCCAACATTGCCAAGGCCCAAGCAGCAGGCAAGGCTGTGCCAGCCCATGTGTTGGCTGCCAGGCAGTGGCTCCCATATGAGGCCATGGTGGTTGTGCAGGATGCTTTGGAACTGGTGGACATGTCTCCCGAGAACCCTGCACACAAGCTACTCCTGCAGCACAACACTTTCAGGTGGGTAGCTGTCAGCTTCCCAGGCCAATACCAATATTAGGATCCTAATGCTCGCATTATTTGCTTACAGTATGGAAGTCTATCTAATATGATTACGCAGGCTTATGGCTGCTTGTTTTTTGTTCTCCAAATACTTCTTCTTTTCAGAAGTTTGCTTGTATGGGTGCTTTGTTTTGTGGTATCTTAGCTGCCCATCTAAAGCCTATGCTTGGGAGGCAGGCTGCGAGAGGGCAACTCCCTCCCACTGCTGCTTCTACCCCTTTTCCAGTAAACAACACCTCCCCCTGCTGCTTCTACCCCTCCTGCAGTTCATAGCACCTCCCACTGCTGCTTCTACCCCTCCTGCAGTTCACAGCACCTCCCCCTGCTGCTTCTACCCCTCCTGCAGTGCACAGCACCTCCCCCTGCTGCTTCAACCCCTCTTGCAGTGCACAGCACCTCCCACTGCTGCTTCTACCCCTCCTGCAGTTCACAGCACCTCCCACTGCTGCTTCTATCCCTCCTGCAGTGCACAGCACCTCCCCCTGCTGCTTCTACCCCTCCTGCAGTTCACAGCACCTCCCCCTGCTGCTTCTATCCCTCCTGCAGTGCACAGCACCTCCCACTGCTGCTTCTACCCCTCCTACAGTGCACAGCACCTCCCACTGCACCTGCGTTGGATCTGCACAGTCAACATCTCACAAAGTGCATTTGCAATGTTGCTGTGTAGGGCTATGAAGGTTGAGTACAGTGCTGCAAAAGCCTGTAATGTCTTTGAAAAGGGGCGGCCTCTGACCAAACGCGAGATGATGCGGACCATTTTGAAGAAGATGGAGCAGCCACAACACGTCATGCTGGTGGCTGGTCCGGGCCCCAGTGGATTCGTCCCTGCTCAGTCAAGGCAGCTGATGGTTATGCCCCAGTGCGTGGAGGCAGCTAAGCTAGATGCTCCTATCAGTGAGGATCAGGAGGTAGCAGACCTGCTCTTGGAGCTGCACAAAGATGGCCAGCAGCAGCAACATCAGCAGCAAGATCAGGGAGGAGAGCAGCTGCAGCTGCTAGCAGCCAGGGAGCAGATTGAGTCTGAGGGCCAGCCGGAGCAGCTGCAGCTGGCTGTTCAGTTCAAGAGCAGTGGTCCTTCGCAGCCACAGCAGGTGGAGGGTGGGGGTGGGGATAGTGGGGCAGTGGCAGGCTGTGGGAAAAGGAGTTTGAGGCGGCGGCGATCGGCTAGGGTTTGTGGTGGGCAGCAGCAGGGCCAGCAGCAGCAGCAGCAGCAGCAGTCGGATACAGCTGATGATGTTGAACTCGTCAGCATGGTTGAAGAGCCTCCAGAAGATGCCGACCCAGGTGGCAGTGGGCATCCCTCTGAGGTTGGGGTTCAGGGTGTTGCAGGGGAGACATTCTACACACCAGGTGGGGGTTTCCGCAAGCGCCAGTGCTTCCAAGGGAGAACCCCTGTCTCCCCCAGTGACAAGCAGAAGTCCTGGTGGGATCACACTAAGCACTGTCAGCAGCAGGAACAGCAGGCCCAGCAGCATCCGAAGTATGCCCTGCTCTTACCACCACCAGAGCATATCAATCAATCAATCAAAACGCAAGACCAGCAATGCCAATGGCCAAACAAACCTAGGCCACAAACACAAGGCTCCTGATCACAATCACGAAGCCACACAACCGATGGTGGATTTGCCACACACAAGCTGAGGCTAGATGCAACGGCGTGCACACCAAGGGGAAACAAACACCACCACTAAAACCCAAAACCTGCTCCACTTCCATCACACATGGGTGGCGGGGAGGCAGCAGGATCAAGCACCACCCTAGTAGGGGCTGGAGGTGGCTCCCACCACCTAGGTACTGGTGAACCACCATCCTCCCAGCCACTGAAAGGCACCACATAGCGCTCCACATGCTTATCAATAGCTTGCTTAGTGCGCCTTCTACACCTCACTAACCGTTGGCTTTCCCAAGGGTGCGTAAGATCCCACAACCTCTTCCTCCAAGCACTCTTAATCTGACATGAAGCCTCCCAGCTCCCCTCATCTTGACCAAGCACCTTCAGATCAGCACACACGCATTTCTCCCAGGTATGGCGAGGCCTACCCACTGGCCTCGTCATGTCACCATGTAATGAAGAGAACAACGCAATATGCGGCAACCTGCCCTCCTCCATGCGGCCCACATGCCCCAGCCACCTCAGCCTATTTGCTGTGATGTATGCTGACAAGGTGGCTACCCCACATGATTTCCTGATATGCTCATTGGTGTATATACCAGAGCATATGCTTGAGCCTAAACCCCAGCAGCACCAGCAGCTGGCAACTGGCTTGTCCCAGCAGCAGGTGCAGATGCTGCTGGCAGCTGGCATAAACCCTGACGAGTTTGCTGCTGCATTACCTCAACAGCAGCATCCACCGCAGCAGCTGCAGGTTGCTGGTCCTCCATTATCCCAGCAGCAGCAGCTTGCTGTAGCTCCTCAGCTGCAGCAGCAGCTTTCGGGGCCTTCTCAGCTGCAGCACCATCAGCAGCTTGCGGGACCTTCTCAGCTGCAACACCACCAGCAGCACCTGCCGCAGCAGCCGAATTTTGCACCCTCCAGCCAACAGGAGCAGTGGCTAAACGGTGTAGCCTCCCAGCAGCAGCACCACCAGCAGCAGCAGCAGCAGGGGCAGCACCAGATGCAAATGGGATCTTTTGCTGCACATGGTCAGCCGCAGCAAACGGTCCTAGTAGCACCTGGATTGCACCACCAGCAGCAGCTTGTGGAGCCCTGGATGGGGGACATGGTGCCCACTGAGCTGCAGCTGTCCTGAAATGCATTCTTGGCTATGACACATCCCAACATCTATAAGAATCCCCAGATAGCAGCTGGTCTGGGAATGATGTCTCAGCCTAGTCAGCTGGGTCAAGATGATAAGATGTTTGCATGCCTTCGGTATGCAGCTCACATATCAGCTCAGGTTGGTGCTAGAGCAGCGTTACAGACCATGCAGCAGGCTGGATGTGCTCAGCCAGCAGTGCCGACTTGTGGGGGAAGGGAGGGAGGTGCTGGGGTTGAGGGGTCAGTAGGAGGTCCTGCTAGCAAGCTGCAACTTGCAGGGCCTGCAGTGGCATCACAGGAGCATGTGGGTCGGGCCTTTCCAGCACTCTCCTCCTTCCCCACCTTCACCTCTTTGTGGGAGTGGTTCACCATGCCTCTGCCAGAGTATGGCAAATCGCCACAGGCACTAGAGGCAGCCAATGAGACGGCTTGGCGGCATAAGCAACGGCAGAGGTGGTCAGAGCTCAGTGCCTTGTTGGCCGTCATAGAAAAGAAGGCCTTAGCAGAAGGACAGGCAAGGGGAAAGGTGGTGGATCAGAGTGCAGCAGCACAGACACTGGATGTGGAGTTTAAGACAGGGGGAGCTGCTACCGGGGCAAAGGGCATAAAGAATCTCGCTGCTTTTTATAGAGGTGAAGTCAAGGGCAGGCATGGGAGCAGCGGAACTGCTGGTGGTGCTGGTGGTGCTCCAGCAACACCACTAGCAGCAGCAGCAGGACCACCATCAGCAGCAGCAGGTGCAGGTGCAGCAACTATAGGACCACCAGCTGCTGCTGTGCCGGCAGCAGCAGGTGGAACAGATGCAGGTGGTACAGGCAATACCAATAGAGCAGCAGCAGGGGCAGATAGGGAGGAAGAGCCTGATGGTGTTCGTGTTAGTGAGGGGGCAGGTGGAATTGGAGCAGAAGGGGTAGGAATAGCACCTCAAGGTAGATCAGCAGAAGCTGCAGCCAGTAGAGGTGCCGTGGCACCTGTGGGTGCTACTGCTGGGCATCTGAAGGAGACATCAGGACCAAAAGGTGTCATCAGGAGATCTGCAGCTGGTTCTAATAGTGGGCAGCAGAGTGCTGGTGGTGGTGGTGGCAGCAAAAGAGCAGCCAGCAAGAGGCAGAGGGACGGTAGAGGAAAAGCAGCAGGACCAACACCTGCAGAAGTGTTTGCAGAATCATTCCCACAAGCAGCAGCAGCAGTGCAGCTAGAGCGAAAAAGGGGGCGCAGTGCTCGACACTAAGAGTAAGACCATGTCTTCATAGGGCTGAGTGATGTAGCTGGTGTAAGCAGGGCATTTAATCTCAACAAGCTCGCAACCTGGGTTTGTTCTGTGTATTCTTAACGGCCTTGTTTTATTGTAGATTCATTTTGTTGGTGGGGTTTTCTAGTAGGCCCAGTCCACACTCACTTTGCCCGGCCTTTCAGCAGTCTCTGATTTGTTGTAATTAAGAGTTGAATGAGTATGGCATATCACAATCCATGTCAATGTGCACAGCTGTGCAGCAACATGAACCAGGTGTATGCTGCTGCTGCATCATGGTAGTGGATAGCTTTTCTGCAATGCGTCTGGAAGTCATCTAGGTGTGTGTACGTATTGACATCAAGCTAGTTGGTTGTAGCAGCTGGAGAACATGTGCTGTTCTGCAGCAAAATCGCTGTAACCTGTTGAGCCCGAGAGTGCTGTATATTGAATCCTTGCTGCTTGTGCTGGGTTTCATGATCTGTGCAAGACCTGGACTGGAAGTTTTCAGGCAATGGTCGCAGCCTCCACTTATGGTGCAGTTTTGCTTTGACCCGCTGTCAACTGGAGCACATATTAGTGATTGATCAAAGTAATGGAACGGTTGCATGTGTAGTTTCTGTCTTTGCACAGAGTATCCAGGTGCGCAACAGCATACCTAACTGCCAATGTAGCCAAGCCCAACAGGCAGATCACTTCTTCTTCCGTGTGATGCCAAACAGTAGTAGTTGTCAGTGTTGCTTGCATTACAGGCTCACCCCCGCTGACGAGGGTGTGTGCCTTCTTTTGCTAGTGTCTAAGTTTGGAACTGTGAATTGTTCTGGCATTCTTCTGTTTGTCCTTGCATAGAGCTTTGTCCAGGGGTGATTTAGTAGCTGGTGATGGAGCTTCTGATGCTTTCTTGTTGTCACTACCAGCCTGTCTTGGCCAGCCAGTAGGTATCTTGCCATCATGCATGTGCAAGCGTTGTGGCCGTGGTTGCAAACCTAGCTGTCATGCACAGCTGAGTGCATGTTGCCCTAGCTTGGATGGCAGGTGGGGCTCTAGCAGCAGAGCGCAAGGGTGTTGCTGTTGTACATGCTGTAAGTATCTCCAGAAGGGGAGGTGCAGCTACGGTTGTTCATGTGTCCATGCTGGTTGTCGGTACCAACTTGTTTGCCCTGGTAGGACCATAATGCAGCCTTAACTGTCAGGTTGGCGTGTATAGTATGTAGGGTTGTAGAGTAGGTTTTTCTGAAGGCATGCCTTCATTTTGGCTGAGGCTCAGAAGCAACTGATGCAGCATGCAGCTTTCCTATGCACGGTAGCTGGAGTGGTGGGTGTTGATGTTTAATGGCACTTCCCTTGTAAGTGTATGATAGCCAGATTCATTCGGATCCTGCCTGGTCTCGGGAGGCAGGGAGAGAGAGAGAGAACTACTCAGAGAAGGGGGGAAATCCCTTCTTGCATATGTCAAGGGAGTGGGCCCTTACCTAATACAGATAGGCCCACTACCATTCGGAGCCCAGTAAGGGAGGCAGGTACCACCATTGTTTTACGGTGTAAGACGTCTAAATGAAACCAAGCAGGAACTGGGTCGGACCGGGATTAGACTCTGGGCAGCGCATCAGAATGATCAACGCATGCTGTTGGCTGCAATCAAGTATGCTGCTCCCACGCAGCCCGTATACAAACAAACAAACAAAAAATTTAAGGAGTGGCTGCACCAAGGCAGCTACACCTAGTATACTTAATACTAGCACAGACACAAATGTGATGATACAATCAAGTTACTGCAAAGCATGCCATTGCCTTCAAGGCCATAACCATTGTAGCATTGTGGATCTCCCTAGATCACTTAGCAACACTGCCCAAGGCCGTCTTGAGTCACAAATGACTCCTCACAATAAACACATGCACATGTTCAGCCCGTATCGGTTGATCAAAGGCCCCTTATGCGTGCTGCTTTCATTATTACCATATAAATAACATCGGTTCGTTCCTAAGCAGGGATATGTCATGATCGCATGTTGCCTTTCTCTTGGACTGAGGAAAAGCATGACTTGTTGCACGACATGCAATGTGCATGACCCAGACACTTATGCATGCCGAGTCGCAAACGCTTACTACGAGGCTTTACGATATTACATAGTGTCTTCAGGGCGCTTGAAATGTGCAATGCTAAAGTTATGCGTGTCTAGGAGTCAGTCCGGGCGAAGTGAAACGACACATGGCATCGATGCATCTGCCCGTCGAAGTCACGGTGACCGAAGCACATCAACTAGCAGCACAGGGCGCTCGGACTTCTGACTATGCCTCAGAGCATAACCAAAGCCTTGGAGCTTAAATTTGGCACTGTCCTCATTTGTCCGCGCCCACTTGCAACTGCCGTCCGGAGCACGTCCGCGTACCTTCTAAAACCAAGGTTTTGCGGCGTGCCGTGCTGGTATGTAGCTACTGCTACAATGACAGCTGATGACAAGCTGAGTAGTGACTGTATTTGCGGAAGCGTGTTACACAGGCCACAGGATGCGTGCTTCTTGCTGAAGGCAAGCTATTAGACGAGCCAAGCTGCCAATTTGCTGCTCACTGAAACACTTGAGGATACCACTGGTAATATGTATGCCTGGATACAGCTGAATATGGCTGAATTGCAAGAACAGAGATAGGCGGCGCCAAGCAGGGATTGCAGGCAAAAGCAAACTTCCGGAATACAGGCTCTTTTACAAATTAAACAACACAGGATCGTTTACAAACACCACTGTGACTTACTGACAGGATTTGAGGGCCTGGGGTTGGACGGGCGAGTGAACCAGTTTTTCACTGGGCACAAGTTTCCAATAATGTGTAAGCACTGTGTGCTGTACTATGGCCCGATTTGGTGCAGTGGGGTGTGGAGCATGTACCGTCGTGAGGTTTTAAATGCAACATTTAGCGGAGTGCGGTGTGTCTTTGAACAGTCCAAGCAGTGGCAACTGCTAACTAGTGCTAGTGACTGAGACTGCGAGTACTTCAAGCACCAAGGCGTGACCGAAGAACTGTAGGCAAGATTTGCTTGGCAGTGTGGCGAATCAAGCACTGTGTGCATTCGGTGCTTACACATTGACTAGAGGCTGATGTGGAACCCAGGAGCTATTGCAAGGTGTTTATGTAATGCCTAGCTTGCAAGTGGTGGGAACTGCTGCAGGTGTTGATTGCAAGGTATTTCTGTAATGCATGGCTGCCATTCCAAGCACTGGTGGGAACTGCTAACTCATTGCTGCTAGTACTCCAAGCACCAATGTGTGACCGAAGAACTGTTGGCAAACTTTCAATGAGTCATCGACGCTGATAAGTATGTGAAACCCCGGGAGCTATTCATAAGCTGTTTATGATATACATGTCTGGCAACTGGCAAATGGAGAACTGACCATCCGTGAACCGACTGTGACCTTGGACGAACTTGCAGAACACCGACACTTACATGCATGCAGTGCTCTCTGTCTCTCTCCCAACCCTGAAACATCCATAGCACACTGTTGCATTATGTCTCTCCTTCTCGCAAAACACCAATGTCAGTAACATGCAGCTGTATGTCTCTCTCTCTCACTCTCTCTGTGTCTCTCACTCCGTCGCCAAACCATAACACTGCAGACAATGTGCTACAGTGACAAGTCCCCGCAACTTTACCCCCACCGACTGGTACCTGTCTCGATCTGCCACCGCCAATCAAGCAGTGGGACACTTTCACCTCTCGCAAGAGCTTAACAGTTGTTTTGTAACCCTGGGAACAAGCGCACGCCTCTGGAAATGGCAGAACGCTGGGCAAAGACAAAGCAGTGCCCCCTGGAATGACATCTGGAGAACCTCCTGGTGTCCCAGTCAGGTTTGTTACTGCTCCACATGTATTAGCCACCTTGTCGCAAAGGCATGCTTCAAACGCAATGGATATGTTATGTCGAACCACAGGTAGTACCACTGCAGGACTAACTTGTTCGTCGTCCAGATCGCCGGCCACCCATAAACAGTGCAACCAACAACAAAGCATGTACAGTTTGGCGAACTTAAATCCATGTCTGCAACAAGCCTGCCTTGCTTTGCTGCGCCATAACCGCTGTTTTGCTTGCCGTCGACCAACAACCCATTGGAGTCGAACATTTTTGAACCCAGGCGCGGTAAACTTCGGTCGAAAACCCATCACATCCTCGTTCACACTGGATCCCATAGCTTTATGAATGCTGCCTTCACCAAGCAGCCATGCACCTTTGCGCATCTCGTTATGCTGTTAGGTTAACTGCTAGGATTCTAAAAACTAGCACCACAAAAGGGAAACCTGGTAAACCGCGGTGACTAATCACATTAGCCGAGTGCGAAATCACATTGCCGCCTGTTCTCGCTTCTATCCTTTCCCTCCCAATGGCCCTCTCGAACGCTTCGCGTTCAAATCGGGCCAAAAATAAGAGGTGTCCAACCCCTTTTATAGTATTTCTGAAATGCTGAAAAGGCCCAAAAAGTCCTAGTCAGCTATGCGTAGCTTCGTGCCCAAACGCCTAGTCAGATTCGCATAGTTTCCATGTCAACTTCTTGTAGCTTCAAAATCGGACCAAACAGGCCTTCATCCGACCTTCCGGGCCCAAGGCCAGCTACAGGCAGCTTCTTAAGCGGGCAAAAAGCCCCAGCAAGCTGCCAAACTCTTATGCATCAACATTATGCATAACCAGATGCATTTATGAACATAGCAAACACTCAACTGATGGGTTTGCCATGTGTTAACAAGGACCAAGGCCCAAGCCTAGGCCTATGGCTTCGATTTGGGATAGTGGACATTCTCTTTCTGCTTCCGGAGTAAATCACACAACTCCTGCTTCAGTCCTGCTACTGGTCCACTCAGCTGCACGGGCACTACGCAGACCGGTGCAAACTCTCTCCTTTATATATGGCTGGTAACACAGCCCATATCTTCTAGAACCATCTAGAGTAGAACCTTCTCCACAGTTCCATCCATTACCAAGCAATACATCTATCTGGAACCTTCTACATGTTTCCTTCCAGAAACTTCCAGAATAGTCCACTACTTTCCACACACTTCCAGATACATCTAGACATGTCCAGACACATCCTTAAACCCTAAAGCCCATAATTCAAACGTTAAACCCTAATACTGAACCCTAGTCTGTCTGTCATCATTACATCCTGCCCCCCCTCTTTCTGGGAGCATCGCCCCCGATGCTCTAAACCAAGCCAAACTTAACTGCGGCGTCGATGCGCTTTGCGTGAGCTCTTTTGCTGGGCAGGCAATGCGCCATGATGACTAGCCTCATAGGCATCAATCAAACTCGGCTCAATATCACTAGCTGGCCGCCACATGTCATCCTCTGGACCATAGCCTTTCCAGCGGACAAGGTACTCGGTTCTGCCACGGCTGATTCTCTTATCCAGCAGAGCCTCAACTAGGTACTGCTCATCATCTGGCACAACTGGAGGTGGGTGATAGACTGTAGCATCCACATGCGTTGGGAACTCAGGGTCCTTGTGCCAGGGTTGCAGGAGGCTGACATGGAAGACAGGGTGAATGTTGAGGGACTTGGGAAGCTTCAGCTTGTAGGCAACAGGACTGATGACTTTCTCCACGGTGAATGGTCCAAGGTATTTAGCGCAAGCTTTTTGCTCATGGTGGATGGTAGTTGCAGGTTGGCAGTAGATAGACGAACTTGATCGCCAATCTGGAATGTCAGCTCCCTCCGGTGTTTGTTGGCTTGTTGAGCTTGCCTGACATGTGCCTCATGTAGTTTGGCCTTAGCATGCCGCAAGGTGTCTGCCATCTCCTGGACGAAGTCTTGTGCTTGGGGATTCATCGCCTCATCAGTCACCAGATCCAATGCCGTTCTGGGATTGTGGCCGTAGGTCATGAAGAATGGAGTGTAGCCGGTGCTGGGGTTGATGGAATTGTTGATGGCGAATTCAGCCAGGTCCAAATGGTCGTCCCAGTCATCTTGTCGTGGGCTGACGAAGTGCCGTAGGTACTCCTCCAAAGTCCGGTTAGCACGCTCGCTCTGGCCGTCAGTCTGTGGATGATAGGCCGTAGAGTATTTTAGCTCTGTGCCGACGACTGCAAAGAACGCCTGCCAGAAGTGGCTTAGGAAGCGTTCGTCCAGAAAGAGGGGGGGCAGGATGTAATGATGACATATGGACTAGGGTTTTAGTATTAGGGTTTAACGTTTGAATTATGGGTTTTAGGGTTTAAGGATGTGTCTGGACATGTCTAGATGTGTCTGGAAGTGTGTGGAAAGTAGTGGTCTATTCTGGAAGTTTCTGGAAGGAAACATGTGGAACGTTCTAGAGTGATGTATTGGTTACGTATGGCTTGGTAATGGATGGAACTGTGGAGAAGGTTCCACTCTAGATGGTTCTAGAAGATATGGGCTGTGTTACCAGCCATATAAAACATATAAAATGTTTGTTGTTGTTGTTGTTGTACCAGCCATATATAAATGAGAGAGTTGAGACATTGGACAACTAACTCAGTCAACTCAGTCAAGCTGTCTTGAGTATTTGTTGTATGCCTTTGGCTGTGTATCTATCTACCGTGTTCCTTCCACAGTATCTTGTGTGTACCCAGACACTACTTGTAAGTACCTTATCTCAATAAAGCCTCTCGCCTGACCATTCCGGTACATCGGCAGTACATCGGTAAAGGCCTACGTCTACCGTCGTCCGCCAGCCGGTTTAGCTAGGGGAGAGCTTTGCACGTGGTTTCGATGTAAAGTGGCATAGGCCTTCTTGGGCGAAAAGGGAACCCGGGATGCAACGGGCGCAGCGGAACTGCCCTATATATCATTACACTCTGCCCCCCTACAAGGGCCGGCGTCCTCGACGGCCACTGCTCTGCCCATCCCAACAGAGCACAAGTACGTACATGCTCCCCTGTTTTAGGCAAATTTCCCAAATCGCATGTCACTGGTGGGGATCGATCCCACGACCTCTAGGCCACCTCAGCCTGGACGCCGTGCGCCTTAACCACTAGGCCACGGGGGAACGCTGGGTTGCGCCAAATGGGAGTCGAACCCGCAACCTCAGGATCTGCAGTGGTCTATCCTACCAACTGCACTAACATGGCTGTAAAGAGTGGCGTAGGCCCTCTTTCACGACAAGGGAACCCGGGATGCAACGGGCGCAGCGGAAATGCCCCATATATCATTACACTGCCACTGTCAGTCTGATGGCACTGATGTTGTGGACGTACCAGAAATCTTGCTCCCTACCTGCAGGTCAATAATGCGCTACGCTCCTCTATGGCTGGCCCTTAAATAAAGCAGGGCATGATCCCTCACTGGTCTGAATATTCTATGCACTGGACACACGGCAAACCACCATAGCTGGTGATGAATGGAGGCCATATGAAATGTATTCATAATGACCAGCACAGAAGCACTGGTACTGAGTGAGTGTGACATATTGACCAGGTAGGGGACGTATGGCATAGCATGAAAGGCTGCTGAACAGGACTGTTGGATGTCCGCTTCAGTTCATATCCCAATTTAAAAGTGACTTCTGCAGCCTCGTGCCCGTTCTGCCATCTGACTGCTAGGACGCATGGCAAAAGCAGCTGTATGGCAGGTGGCCACGCTTATAACGCAGGTACCACGCATGTGTAACACATGTGAAACAGGCATAAGTGCTGCAGTAGCAGAAGTACTAAGGGACCATATGCCTAGCGACACGGATAAGCAGGCTACGTGAGTGGACATGCGCTGCAGACGTCAGAAGCCGCAAGGTGCATAGAATGCGAAGCTAACGGAGTTGTATATATCAACAATATTCCTTTGTTACCTCCTTTGTCGCCGTACAGCCCGCTCTTTCACAGCTGCTTCGCAGTTCAGCCATGTCCTCCGCCAGGCGGGCTCCGGTATCACTTTCTTCACGGCTGCTTCAATGATCAGGAGTAACACGTGGATTGGCGTTACCACAGGCTTGAAGGTAGCTGCGATTTGACCGAAGCTGCTAAATGCCGCGATTTTATCACAGTTCGGTCATGCTCCTGGGCGACAAGTCGTCCGGCATCGTCTTCTTCACGAATCTTTGCATGATTAGGGGTAACATGTGTAGGCAAACCTTCAGAAACGTGCAGCTTGCGGAGATGCGCCTGGGGCTGCTGCATCAAATGAATTTTCGGGTGTTCTGGACCTGGCGCCACGGAACATCGTCCCTGTAGCGGCCAGGAGGCCCTCCGCGAAGCGGCATTTTTGCATTGACATAGGCATCACCTGGGGCCACCCGAATATGAGCGTCCGGAGCCTCGACAAGCACGCAACGCGATCTGCTGGGCGCTGCTGCCAATCCCAGGCGGTTTGGGAAGTTGAATCGGCAGGAAAATGACTGTTGCCTTGAAACCAATTTGCCCATATTCCGGTTCGAATTTGACTTACCGCTAAGGTCCGGCCCTAAGGGCCAGCCAATAATATTTGGATATGTTTGAAATTTAGTCGGATCATTCTATTGGTGATTTGTCTGATGAGGAACTGATTACCTAATTGCCCCAGTGAGTGTGCTTTTGTTGGATCGTTTTTGGTGCGTTCTACAGGACTAAGTTGTCTCCTGAGCATTGGTTAATTGAGTGCAGTTCGGTGAAGCACCGTGTTTGGGAGAGTGTAATGTAATGTTCATTAGTAACTTTCAAACCGCTGGTGCTGTCACTTTCGATCAGCATGCTGCTTCACCACTGCAGGTGGTCACCCTAGCAGCTCCGACGCGCAACGGTGCAGGAACCGGGCCTGCCTACTCGCTGGCCATTTGGCTGTGCCATATGGAGGACAGCAGAACACCTGCATATTAGAGTCCACCTTACTTTCTGTGCATAGCAGTGTTTTTAAACAACCGTGATACGCTTTTCAAACTGAAACAGCAGATCCCAGATGTCACATATGCGGATGACCTGAACCTGATATGTTCATGCATTGGGGATTTAACCAGCCAAGCTGACAAGGTCACCCTGTATGCTGACTGGGGACACCTAAAAATAAACAACACAAAGACCCTCCTCACAGGTGCCAGATATGGGGCTGACACCAAAGACCCTTTTAATCTGGAGAAGCTCCGGCGTAGCCTAACTGATGTGAAGGTCCAACGGTCCCCTGCAACACTCCACGACCCACGAAAACCGTTCCGTTACCTGGGCCTGCAATTCACCATGCACCTTGACTGGTCAGCCCAATATCAACTGACCAGGGATACCATTCGAGACATGTGTCACAACATGAAGCACTCATACGCTACAACCTCCCAAAAGATGCGCACCCTGAATACATGCATACGGACAAAAATTCGGTATGCATTCTGTGTGGCCCCTTACACCAAAGCTCAGCTCAAAGCGTTAGACAGCCCCCTCTGTAGGGCAGCCAAAGAAGCATATGGTCTTCCCAACAGTACTGCCACGGCAGTAGCACATGAAGACGTCAGTAAAGGCGGTCTAGGGTGCCCCTCCCTACTAGCAGAGTACAATACTGTACAAATACAGCGGTTGACAGAGGCTCTCAATGACCCCGGACCAGTGGGAGAGCTCAGCCGTACACGCCTGCAGACAGATGGCAGCTGCCTGGACAAACTGACAGCAATGGCTCGCCCTGCCCTAACACACCACAGCCTGAGGCTGAGGCAGGTGATTGCATGCGCAAGCATAGATGTCGAGCTCAAAAAGCAGGGACTTGGCCCAACAGAACTACCCGATACCAGCCCATTCTTGCAAGACCTGCAGAACATGCAGGCACTTGCAAGCCCCCAACCACCAGACCTCCTCCTAGCTGACCTTCACCAACTCAGACAAGTAGGTATGCACCGACTTCAGGACATTATGTCTTCCACAGGTAGAACTGTCCTTACAACAGGACAGCTCATGTTGAAACTGGACAAGGATATCACCGCTAGGACGCTGACCGCTTTTAAACGTATTGCATACATGCTCACTCTCCCGCCAGGCATAACAAAAGAAACCTACTGCAGCAGGCCACCTGTGCAAGCAGGACATGGTCCAACAATCCATCCGGAGTATGCAAGGCTGCTGAAGTTCCACAACATCATCGATGACATAGACATACGCAATGCACCTCTCCCAGCATTGTGGGCTGCACAGACACATGCCCCAAGCACAGAGCAAGCCCTGACAGAGATACAGGCTTACCTGTCCTCACTCAGCGCACCACCAAGAGGCCACACTAAAAGCAGCAGTGTGCGCCAGACTGCAACAGACATCACAGCCCCACTGGTGTACCGAATAGAAACAGGCTATCACGTTTACCAGCGAATCAAAGATGAGAAAAGACAGCCCTTCAAAGATATGCGAGAGCAATTATATAACAACTTTGCAGAAGGGCAGGACCAAGTAGAAGGTATAGAAGGTCTGGCAGTGGCGGCACGCCACACCGGACGAGGGCAAAAGAGAAAGAAAGTAGCAACACAGAACCAGGTCATTGTGCGATGGGCCCCAACAGTTATGCAAGGATGGGTGGTGGAACTGGCTAAGCAAAAGGGATATCACATTGATGATGCTCCAGAGCACGCTCTACAGCCAATGACCCATCATGAAGTCTGCAACACACCAAACCTCCCGACTGAATGCTGCTGTCCTAACGCCCACCTGCCAGCACGACGAATCCCTGCACGTACAACCCTAGCACATTGCAGCATATGTAGCAGACGATATCATATTGATTGTCTCCCGCTAACCCATCGCCCTGCAGGGGACATATTGGACGAGGATGTCACGACAGGCTGGACCTGCATTGAATGTAACAGGGATCAGTATGCCACTAAAGGCCTCCCTCTTGATATAAGGCACTACAACGTCCATTGGAAGCCCAGTCGAGAAAGTGAGAGCGACCTCATCGCACATAATCCAGTTGTTGCTGAGATGATTGCTGCTTACCGGTTGCAACAGGCAGCAGCAGCAAATGACCGGTCCCCGGCAACTCCTGCACTTGGCGAGCTGGCTCAAGCTCAGCAAGGGTTATCGGCACTGCAGCAACAAGGCGACTACTACCCCGATCACCCTCAAAGATACAACATCAACATTGGACAGCAGTACAGCAACATTTTCGACATGGACACATCACCAATGAACCCCCATGCTGATATCCACCCCACAGGAAGACACGAAGTCTATATTAGAGAAGTAGAGATGTGCATAGATGGACAACTGTGGATAAAAACGCTCGCCTGCATATACACACCAGATGGCAAATGTCGCTACACCCTCACCCCTGAAAGGACAGCAATACTGTACCAACAGTACTGCCACAGCACTCGCCACAAACCAAAGGTTATGCGGAAGTTGAAGGCAGGTACCTTTCCCCAAGAACTGTATGCCCTCATGTGCAGGTACAGAGATGGAGCACAGATCAAAGATCACAAAGCCATTAGGAAGGTCCAAATAAAGAACCACTGGGCCACTCCCCCTGAGGTGTATGAGGCTCTCAGGCAGCTCACAGACATAACAAAAGAGAGATTCGCAAGCCCACTCAATTACAACCCAACATTTACGATGTACTGGAGCGCCCACAAAAGGGACCAAATCTTTGGGGCAAAATGGGATAGCTACAGATATAGGTGGACCGGCGGAAGCGTGCACAACCCAGAGTATGAGGACGAAGACCTGAATAAGAACATGGCTACTGCCATAGCAGCGGCCCGTAACACAACAGCCCCTGTCTTTGGCATACATATCCTGCCTGCCTGGTCCGATGCAAACAGAACTGCCTACCTTGCATGGCTACAACACTTCCCAGAAAACTGCATGCATCTCCTACAAATACCCCGAAAACACTTCAGGTTCCAGAAACCCACAACTTGGGAACGGGGCGACATGTATGCAGGAAACCCTAGATGGGACGTAAATATCATTGTCACAGGCAACGCAAAGGGTTTTGAGGCCCACCTCCGTTACTGGGAGAGCGGCTACATGACCAGGTTTCTGCAAACGCTGCAGGATGCCATTAATCAGTCCCTGCCGGACGACAAAGAGATACAAGACATCAGCATGTACTACAACCCCCCAAGCAGCAATGCCCCGCCCAGCACATCTCATCAGCCAACATTGCTGACGCCAAAACAGCTCAGCAAAATGGGTTACCCCAAACAAACAAACGGCTCTGAGTCCCTCCGGGACGATTCTGCCACCAGTCAAGACCCTCCAGCCATGGTTGACGCCAGCACTACACTGGATGACCTGGAAACGCAATTAGCCACTGCCCTACCAACAGCCCCACCCCTCCGGTACAATTGGAAAAACTATGTCTACACAGATGGTAGCTACAAGCAAACAAGCCACAAAGCATCACCAATAGATGCAGAGTGTGATGCCCCAGGCATAGGGGCAGGAGTGTACTTCCCCCCACAAGCAGCCAATGAGGACGATGAACGTGGGGTTCCAATTGTCCCTGCAGGCGACAGCCATCCCCAGAACACCATAAACAGAGCAGAACTGGTTGGTATCCTTGCTGCGCTGAGGCATGGAGCCCACATGATAGCCACCGACAGCCTCAGCTCAATGTACCAAATCAAAAAGATGCTGAGACGCCCACAAGATCTCCTAAATCACCAGCACTGTGAGCTTATTAAAGAGATAGTAACCGAGATCGTCAACAGGGGACTGAGGACAACCCTTCACAAGGTCAAGGGCCATGCTTCCATAATCGGTAATGAAAAAGCGGACGCAATCGCTAAGGCGGCTGCGACAGGGGACACCTCCGACTATGAGGAATGTGAGAAGTACGAAAGTCCTAGTAACAACAGGTTGACCCAATATTGGCCGTACAAGACCCAATGGAACAATCGTTGGTCACTGACCAATGGGCAGCGCACGTTGATTGACCGTTTCAAGCGGGTGAACCCTTTGACAGACCTTCACGACTCGGTACGTCATTACTGCCACCAAAAGAGTCGCTTTGGGATGGCAAACAGAGCTACCTGTTATTTCGAGGCTTTTAAAAGGATTGAGGAAAGACTGGACCTGTCTGCTAGCAACGAGTACATGACCTCGGGAAAAATCAAGTATGCAGAACGAAAAACCGCTTTGCGCTACCGGTACGGGACCATGTGGACAAGGAAGATGGCCTATAGGTGTGGACATGCACCTAGTAGCAAATGTCTCCTGTGCGGTGACGAGGATGGCGGACACCACACAGCCTCAGGATGCCCAGCTTTGAAAAGAATGTACATCAACAGGCATAACAAGGTCGGCCGACTAATCATGACAAGAGTGTTAAGGGGACGCAAAGGAGCATTTGTCATTCAAATGGACCTTGGATCAACTGAAAATTGTGCAGAAGACGGCATCATGGCCCACCAGTCTAGAAACGTCCCGTGGGAGCTCCTTCCAAGGGGCCTAAAGGAGGCAGTGCAACAAGCACAAGGCACCACCGATAAGCGCCCTGATGGTATGCTCTACAAACCCAAGATTGGAAACAACCCAGCAGAGTACTGGATAATAGAGGTCAAGATCTGCAGGGATTCAGACCCAACAGGCCAGCAAAGCAAAGCTGATTATCAACACCAAGTACTCATTGATAAAATCAAAGACATAGACCCCACTGCCAAAGTATGGTACTATCCCTTGCTTGTCGGAGTTGCAGGCACCATATACAACAGTACCACCATGAATCTGCAAGCCCTCGGTATCAAAGGGCAAGCTCTAAAGCAATGCATTTCAGAAGTACATACTGCAGCAGTTAAGTCCTTACACAGCATATACACAACAAAAAGAAAACTGGAAAAGCCCAAAGAGCCTCAATGGCACAGGAGGAACTACAAGAAAGTAAGCTAACAAAGGCGGGTGGGCGGAAGCCCACCCACGGATGTAACTATCCTATGGTAGGCTGGCCCAGTGTAATCCTTACACCAATGGGCCCCTCCCTTAATCTTACGCGGGAGGGCACCTCACGCCCCTCCTTGCGTAGCTCTCTCTCTCTCTCTATCCACGTAACCCCCACTGTGCAAGATATCGGAGGGGGTGGGGTCCCATGGGGTTCCCCAGTGTGTGGTAGCAGTATTATTTGTTGCTGATGGGATCAGAGTATAGCTGCCACTGGTCAGGCTCCAGCAGTGGGACCATAATGAGCAGTTTTTATGAATGCACGATTCTGGGGGTTCTAAAAGCTGGTAATCTAGCCGTGTTCCACAAGCATGTCCAGCGGATCTTCAAGGAGCTGCAGGGCAGTAGCTCTGCTGCTCCTACAGCTGTGCTAGGGGGTGCTGATGGCAAGCAGCTGTTCCAAAGCAGGGAGGAGGTGGTGAAGTGCTTTGCTGAGCACTTTGCTGATGTCCTCAACTGCCCTGCCAAGCTCGACCAGCAAATGCAGCAGACCATTGAGGAGTTAGTGCAGAAGATGGAGGCAGGGCAAGGTGCAAACCAGCAGAGTGAAGCAGCAGCTCAGCCACCTACTGTGCAGGAGGTTGAAGAAGCTGTCTTTGCCTGTCGTAATGGGGCAGCTCCTGGGGTTGATGGTATCGCAGCGCCTATGCTAAAGCTCAGTGGGACCATGCTGAAATGGTTGCACAGGGTCATTGTGGCGGTGTGGGAGTCAGGGAAAGCGCCAGTGGAGTGGAAACGTGCACTGTTGGTGGCACTGTATAAAGGCAAAGGAGAGCGCAAAGTGAGAGATAGCTATAGGGGGATAAGCTTGCTAAGTATACCGGGGAAGGTGTATGTCTTGGTCATTTTGGCTAAGATCAGTTCTCATATCGATGCACAACTGCTTGATAACCAGTCTGCTTTTAGGAAGGGGAGGGGCCTCACTGATGCTCTGTTCACCATATGCCAGGTCATCTCTAAGTCTGTAGCATTCGATCAGCCTCTATTCATGGCTTTTGTGGATTTGCGTAAGGCATATGATTCTGTACCGCGAGACACGCTATGGCGCATCCTGCATGTGTACGGGGTACACACAAAGCTGATAGAGTTGCTGATGGACTTGCATACTGGCACACAGGCTGCTGTTAGGATGGGTGGTGTGGTGTCTGAGTGGTTTGATGTGCATGGCGGGGTGCGGCAGGGATGTGTCATTGCTCCCTTGCTGTTCAACATCTACATGGACTTTGTGGTTCGGCAGGCAATGGCTCAGATGCCGGAGGGATGTGGGGTGAAGCTAGCCTATCATGCAGATGGGAAACTTGAGCGTGATGGGTGTGGTAGTGGTGTGTGTGTGGAGCTGTTGTCTGTTCTGCTGTATGCAGATGATATGGTGTTGCTAAGTCCCAGCAGGGAGGAGTTGGTGGTCATGCTGCAGGTGATGGACAAGGTTGCTGCTAGTCTTGGGTTGCGCATCAATGCAAGCAAGACTGAGATCCTGTCCATTGACAAGGATTGGAAGGAGGGGGATGTGCCAGTGCAGCAAGGACCAGAGGTGGTTATCAGTGAGGGTGTGGTAAAAGAGGTGTCACAGTTCAAGTACTTGGGAAGTGTGCTTGTGACTGATGGCAGGTTGGATGTGGAGTTGAATATCAGGAGGGGTAAGGCTGTGGGGAGGTTTAAGCAGTTTGAAAAGATGTGGGGTACCAAGCATCTGTCATTGGCTACGAAGGTGAAGTGTTACAAGGCATATGTGTTGCCAATTCTGCTGTTCGGGAGTGAGTGTTGGTCCCTGACCAAAGTGCAATCGCAAAAGCTTGAGCGGGTGCACTCTAGCTGCCTTAGGAGCATCCTGGGGGTCAGGCTGTCAGATCGGCACACCAATGAGCATATCAGGAAATCATGTGGGGTAGCCACCTTGTCAGCATACATCACAGCAAATAGGCTGAGGTGGCTGGGGCATGTGGGCCGCATGGAGGAGGGCAGGTTGCCGCATATTGCGTTGTTCTCTTCATTACATGGTGACATGACGAGGCCAGTGGGTAGGCCTCGCCATACCTGGGAGAAATGCGTGTGTGCAGATCTGAAGGTGCTTGGTCAAGATGAGGGGAGCTGGGAGGCTTCATGTCAGATTAAGAGTGCTTGGAGGAAGAGGTTGTGGGATCTTACGCACCCTTGGGAAAGCCAACGGTTAGTGAGGTGTAGAAGGCGCACTAAGCAAGCTATTGATAAGCATGTGGAGCGCTATGTGGTGCCTTTCAGTGGCTGGGAGGATGGTGGTTCACCAGTACCTAGGTGGTGGGAGCCACCTCCAGCCCCTACTAGGGTGGTGCTTGATCCTGCTGCCTCCCCGCCACCCATGTGTGATGGAAGTGGAGCAGGTTTTGGGTTTTAGTGGTGGTGTTTGTTTCCCCTTGGTGTGCACGCCGTTGCATCTAGCCTCAGCTTGTGTGTGGCAAATCCACCATCGGTTGTGTGGCTTCGTGATTGTGATCAGGAGCCTTGTGTTTGTGGCCTAGGTTTGTTTGGCCATTGGCATTGCTGGTCTTGCGTTTTGATTGATTGATTGATTGGGGGTTCAGGTGTGGGTTTTTTACAAGGCCAGGGGATGCAGATACGAGTTACAAGAGACCGTGCATAAACAGGTTCTGCATGCCTGGTGCTTCTGTGGCAATCATCGATAACTCCAACGTTTGGCCAAGGTACCTGCTAGTCTGGTCATTGGCATCAGAAGCTGTGCAGTGAACTATCTCGTATCAGACCTAGTCACTGAAGGTATGTCATGAAGCTTGCCAATGATGCTGTGTGCCGGGTGGCACAAGCAGTTCAGGGCAAACCCCAATCATGGCAGAACCCAGGTTTGACCACTGTGATTGTGAGGAGGCCCTGTTTGGATGATTGAAACCTTAATGATGAGGATGAGTCGAGGAGGGGTCTGCCCTCTCTTGCAGTGCTGAACCCTTCCCTTTCGGGTTGTGGTTTAGCTCTTGCATCTTTTGAACCCTTCCATGCGTACTAGTAAAAGTGCTTAGGTGGCCCGGTGGCCTAGTATGTGGATTGTTAGTGAATCTATGCCAGTTTATTTGACTGTAGCAGTGGATATTGTAGCCCAGGTGCCGTTCACCTGTGCTTGTGCTGAGTTCTACTTGTGAGTTGCCAGACTGGCTGATTCAGAACATTGCATGATTGCACATGAGGGAAACGATGGCAGCATCCTTGGGCCCTGATCTAGTATCATGTAGTTCCATGTGCTCTTGATTAGTGGGCAGAACTGGGTAGTGGGTAGAACTGCATGTTTGACATGGTCTTGATACATTGAACAGCTTTTGGACGACTGGGCCCTTGCAGGGTTGCCATTTATGCTGGGCCCTGAACTAGTATCATGTTGTTCCATGTGTTCTTGATTAGTGGGCAGAACTGGGTAAGGGGTAGAACTGCATGTATGCCATGTTGCTTGATGCATTGAACGCTTTTGGACGACTGGGCCCTTGCAAGGTTGCCATTTATGCTTCTGCTGGGCGTGAGCTGGGCCTTGCCGCTTGGCAGGCAGTATCCCAAGCAGTGCATTGATGGGGCCGCGTACTGGTGCCTCTATTGCAGCATACATTGGCAAGTGTTGAACATTGAGAGCCTTGGAGACCAATGTTAGATGGCTGGGGTAAGCAATGATTGCATGTTCTAGATTGCATGACTCATGTTTGACGAGAGTATGATCCATGGCGTTGTTCGACCTGTGCCTGGGGCTTTGTACTCCCAACATGGTCTCACCAGCCCACTCACAACAGGCTAGCGCTACGTATTGATTAGTTTGCATATTGTCTGGGATGATAGCTGCAACAACTTGTCAAGTGCTGGTGAAGGGAGGAGGATCCTGTGAGGAGCCATGTACCAGTCTGCATACTTATCCATGGAATAAGTGCCCCTACTTGGGAGCAGCACAATTGCATAAATTTACCAAGCTTCACGTTACAGCATGCAGGATTCCGGTTGTTGCTCAGGGCTTTGCATCAGGTGCAAGGGCTGTAGTGTGGCATTATGGGGCTGACGAGCCGTGGTAAGCACCCGGCACTGCGTAAGCTTTGCATCCATGAGCTATACCTGGAGTTGCAGCTTGGGTCTTCTGGTGCTAGGTGATTCAAGTGTTTTGGGTTGGTGCTTGCTAAAGCAGCTGGTATGCTATCTATCCGCCATACAGTAACCTGCTATGATTTGAAAGCACATATTGTACAAAGGAGAACACTCTGTCTATGCAGGAGCAGTCATTGCACCGCCTGTCAGAGCAGATATCGAGGTGGCACTGTTGTTGTAGTATTGGGCTCCACTCTAGATGCTTGTGAGACACCAGCTGCGGGAGTATGGCTTCCACCCGTGTCCCTTGAGAGTATTGCAAGCTCCCTGTCTCACCACCTGTTTAGGTGCCTGCAGCAACTGTAGTGCATGTTATCATTTTGGTTTTGGTGTGGATGCCACTGTGCAAAACTTATCGGCATGCCTGAGGTGGCACATGTTTGAAAGGATAATTTAAGTGATAAGATTACAGCTGCCCCTGGTCAGACTCCACCTGCAGGAAGGCTGGTAGTAAAGAGATACTTGGGGGTTGGAGTCAAGTGTGTGTGAATCTTACATTGGCAAACCCATCGGCACGCGTGCGGTGCCACAGTTCACCACAGTCAAGTGGGTGCAGTATTCTGTGCTTTGACGAGTTGCTGGATGCAACTACTGCAAATATGTTCAGGCAGTGCATGGGGGTGTTCTAGCCCCCAGGGAGGGGAGCAGTACGATGGCTTCCACCTGTGATCCCTGGCATGCAGTACTGTGTGCCTGTACTTTAACCTGGATAGCTGCTCGCACGCAGCAATGGTGCATCTGATCAGCACAAGAACACCCTGCAATGCAATTCCACCAAAGTGCAGCATTCAAGCTAAACACCACACATGAGTTTGTGGTGTTTAGCTTCCATGTGCCCCAAATGATCAGAAGAGCGGACAGCAGCACAGAGATAGAGAACTACGCAGAAAAAGTGGTAGACACCCTTCTTGCATACGTTAAGGGAGTAGTCCCTTACCAAATACATAGACAGGCTCACTACCATTTGGACAGCAGCAAATACTGTATCAAGGAGCACTTGTAGCTCTTGCCAAAGATCGATGTGTCCAGAGCAAAGCCCTTGAAATTTTCTTTATAAACGTTCTGTAGTGCTTAAACATCAAAGACATACTTCTCAGGCGCACAAAATCAGCACTTCTACTCTTGTCAGTACTATGCGGATTACACCCAGAGGGCTGGCTTCATAATGCACTATGACACTTGCAGTTTGCTCTAGAAACCAGTCTCCTGGCAGCCCATGTATCAGAAACCAAACACAATGAAGAAGCACCATCTGAGGATCAGCTACCAGTAAATCTGACACTGCCATTACACATCATATATCATAGCACCTGCTTAATACTCTCACACTCGCTCTCATTTTCATTTAGATTTTATCATCTACTATAGCAATTATGTACCATAGCAGAAAGTGCCATAGGCCCCGCACCTCAAGCTGTTATAAGGTCAGCGAGGTGGTACAGAATACGGCATGCAACCACACAAAGCCTAGACATGAGGTCCAGCAGCTAGGACAAAAGCACCCAAAACCTCCACTGCCCCACTGGGGGTAACTGCCTCCCTCCTCCTTAGAAAAGAAGGAAGGCTTGTAAATCTTGCTTCCAATTCACAAGACTCTGTCAATAATATCAGTACACTGCCGAATTTGGACCCTGCCCCTGCTGCTATGGCGGCAGTTCCAGGCCCTCTTGTGCTGCTGCATGCTGCCAGTTCTGACTGAGGCCTATAGTCATTGGCCAGCGGACCTCCAACCACTCGCCTTAGAAAGGGTCCTCCCGGATGATAGGCAGTGTCACTGAAAGAATCCGCTTTGTGCTATCCCAGCTTGCTCTTCCTCGCACATCATTCACTTTATGTGGCAAGTGTACGCTCAAGAAGCTGCAAGTACAACATTAGAACAGTACATCAGTGTGCTTCCAGTAAGCAGAGGGATGCACTGCATTCACCTACAACCCTGGACAGAGCAGAGGGTGCATTGCCTGTGCATTGATAGGACGTACACTGGGCCCATGGTACATTTGCTATGGCATGATGTAAGCACAGTGAGACTTCACTTTGGAGGTATCAACCATAACAAATAATGATAACAACTATAATACTACTGAAAATTGTAACCCATTGAGAGTAACTGCTTGGCTGCAGGCACCTGCATGGCCAACTAATGGAGGACACAGTGGCTGGTATGGCCCTGCTGCTGCAAGGGCAAATGTGCACAAACATTCCATCTGTTGTGCGGCAGCTGCAAAGTTGCAGTAGCTTCTAGGCATCCTTGCGAGGCCCCTCGCCGGCACAGGGTACAGGCTATAAATTTGCTGGTATGAAAGCATGCATGAAACATCTGCCATGCACTGCTCATGGAGGGACAGCCCAATATATGCTAATTCATCTCTTATTGACAACAGCTAGACTTATGATGCACAACTGCTACAAGTCTATCTCTGCCATGCCTTCTCTTCAGCTGTATTGTGACAAAGCACCATCAACCATGGAGTGCAGGACAGGTGAATAGAGGATATTCATGGCTGGTGGTGCGCCTGTTCATCTTCTAAATGCGGACTTTCAGGAGCCAATTGTTCAGGCTCTTCAGAGCAATCTGGCAATGCTTGCTGTCAATTGCTCTTCCTGCTGGCTGACACTTACTAGTGTTTTGAAGTCAGCTTCAGACACGAGGGCTTGACATCAAGCTCCAGTTCTGCAGCACATACAACCTGAGTAAGGAAGACACTGTCCAACCTACAGTACGTCCTCGGCTGGATGTGAGACAAGTTCAAACCTTAATCAATTCTGACTCCTTGGGATGTAGGTTGCACCCATTAGCCAAGTGAAGAATACCCGGATGTTTTCTGCTCCTCTCCGTAACATAGTGAGCCCCCGGCCATGACATCGTAGCACGGGGAGCCTTTATGCACCTCTGGGCTGTAGCATGACCAGCTGCATACCTGATGCTGTCTTAGCTTGTGGAAGCTCTATCCGCACCACCAGATCCTCACAGCAAGTGCTGGAGGGGTCCTTGCCAGACATGCCCAGGAAGGCATCTGTGGTGGCCACCGCCTGCTTGTACAAGAACGAGTAGCTGCACGCAGGAGCAGCAAGAAGTCAGACACAGTGCACGCCTACGTTTGCTGCTGAATGGTTGGCATTTGGTGCAGGAAATACTGGGAGATTTTTGTTTCAAGATCCATGAGGAGAACATGGATTCTCCAGCTATTGCTTAGGAGACTGGCAGAGAGTGTCCATTGCCAACAATCACAAGCATAATCACACCAGGCATCTAAGTACAGCCCATCTCTCTGAGGTTCAGCTCATCTGTCTGAGGTACATCTCATTTGTTTGAGGCACAGCTCATGTCATTAAAGTACAGCAGCTAATTTCTTGGAGCCCATTGCTGCAGTGATCTGCTATGATAGAACATAGGGAGTAGATTTCAGGTTTTTGTTTGTTCAGCTAGTCATATGAGCCTGAGCTGGCTAGGCATCCTGTGATCGGGGCCTAGAGCACTTTGAGCTATGGCATATCATGAAACATTATGGTTTCCTGTCAACAGCTGTGCTGCAGCTGCTACCTTGGTTGCTCCCTGCCATCTTCTTGATCGTCAAAATCAACTGTGACCTCAGCATTGTCCCAGATCTCCTTTGTGTCCCGAGCTGCACATAGGCAGTTGTAAGTGCTGGTTGTGAAGGCAATCAAGCCAAGAGGGCTGCTTCAGATGCTTGGCACCTTTGGCTGCTGGGACAGTCACAGGAAGCAGGTCCTTTGGCCCAAACGCTGCTGGTGTTGCTTCTGTACATGATGCACGCCCGCAAGCTTCTGGTGCATCTTCCATCTGCGCTGTCAGGCAATATGTTCAGGCACATTCTGCCATATGAAGTACCTTGGTTCAGAGTTTAGGGTCTTCCCTGACCTCAGAGCCAGCTAAAAGCTTTGATAGAGCTTCGTATTCTTTCAAGAAGTTGTCCTGGCCAAGCATGGTGCATGTTGAGGTCGCCATGGTTCACCACCACTTTAGCACGGGGTTGGGTTGGATGGTGCAGTACGACAGCTTTCGGACCACAGTGATCAGCATAGCTCAGCCATATCTCCATGAGCATTCCTTTTCCCATATTGTTTGCCTAGACAGATTGAGACGGACAAGTGAGGGGATAGGACGCCAGTTGAATCTTTTTTGAACTGTCTGTCACCACAGGAAGGCGGTACGAGTGCGGTGCCCAGTCAATGTTTTGCT
Source organism: Pseudopediastrum boryanum (assembly GCA_963556185.1). Taxonomy (NCBI): domain Eukaryota; kingdom Viridiplantae; phylum Chlorophyta; class Chlorophyceae; order Sphaeropleales; family Hydrodictyaceae; genus Pseudopediastrum; species Pseudopediastrum boryanum. Next base: position 9,956,955 of record OY744495.1, read on the forward strand.
CTCACAGCATGGGCCTGGAGGTCTGGGTACAGGTGTTGTACGTTATATCGAAGTCTAGATATCTGTCAGAGCTTCCCTGATGGCTTTTGGTGTTGTAACAAACCTTCTACTGTACATGTCGTAACCGGGTTGTCGAAGCTGTTCATCATTATCCGGGAGACGAAAAGAACTCGTTTGTTGTCTTCAGCTCAGCTCCGACGGAGACATTCTCAGCTAAAATGCACTCAGCTCATGCAACCAGAGACGTGAGTGCCCCTTGCTCTGAGAACTCTTGCCGAGACATCTACCGGCCAATTAAAAGATGGATGCTTGTAGGACGAGGATCTGTACGGTGGCTATGAAGATACATCAGCAAATGGGGTACGCCATGTACGCAACTTGCTCCCTCCGCAGCGGGCCTTGCTCATGCTCACCCTGCCTGTAACAGGCTTTAGGCAGCACAGCAGTATTCCAGCCCTTACAATCTGGCTCACCGCTTGCTGGTAAGGCTAAGCACTTCCCTCCTCCTCCTAGGCAAACGGCGCAGCTTAGCCCCACCATGAGCTCGCTATTGTCACAGCAGGTCCTGTACAGTGGCCTCAGTGAAAACTAAAGTATGCAACAGAAACCCCCAGGGTGGCGGCTTGCTCAAGGGCTATGCTACCTGGTACATGTTGCTCCTCAGCACCTATGACCTAGGGGCTGCTTGTATGAGGCAAGGCATTACTCTGGAAGGCAAGCATGTTGATCCCAAGCTGTCCCACACCTAACCGTGCAGAGTAACTGATTGCCACACACCAATTTTGACAGCAAATATGCACACCAATGATTCTAGTAAAATGTTTATTTGGTGCCTACCTTGCCCTCCTGCACAGGTCCAGGCCCGCCTGGCACAGCATTCAGAGCAGGTACAGCGAACGTTCGTCAAGGAACAGCAGCATCACCAGATGGCATGGTGAGTCTCTTATCAGTCATGCTTTCTTCAACTGTAACCTGGCCTGGAGAGCTAACAAGCTCTTGTTTGGAGATTGTCCATGCTGCTGTTGCTTGCTATCCGTATGCTGTGGCCATACCTCGCAACCAGGGCTTGTCGCATGACCAGGAAGTAGGTGCTCGCTTCATCAGCCCCATTGTTACTATGCACTTTGAAAGGTCACGCTCCTGATTAGCATACTAAGTTCCAAAATAATAGATGTCAACGCCCTTTCCACCCACTGTTTCTTGGCAGGTTGAGAGGCCGTTAGCGTTTAACATTATTAACCCCATTCTGACCTCCAATCCATCACCTGGGTGTTCAGATCACCATTTTCTTCCACATCTCCTCTAAGTCATGCTCCCTTGTGCCTTAGGCTCGCCCTATGACCAGCAACAGGGGCGCTGGCTTCACATCAGCCCCCCGGGGCAAGTTTGACCCCCTGAACCAGGGCAAGGCATTGTTGGGAGGTAGTACTGCTGCTGGTGCTTTCAGCCTGCTGGGCAAGAAGGCAGAAGCCAGCCCTGAGGAAGTGGCCCGGGACCTTGAGAGGAAGGTGCATGAGCTCATGGAGGAGTCAGCACGGCTGGTGATAGCAAATGATGCTCAAGCAGGTCGGTGGACACATTTGCCTCCTAGGTTATTATAACATGTGAAAGGACAGACTGGATGGTATGTGCGCATGTCGGCTACGTATGCTGCTGGTTGTTGCTTCCAGGTAGAGCAGTGCTACGATGGATGATTTTGCAAGACTGCTGCCTTTTTTAAGCAGCTTGGGAGCACATGTAGCTTGTGCTCTGAGTGCAATGGCCTAAGCAATTGCATGGGCTGCCGACATACTGCCTGCAGCCGCGGCAGTTATGAGATCAGAATGCTTATTTTTTTGTGATTCAACAGTGTTGCCCATGCCAACAGTGCCCCGCTGTGCATGTTGCCGGATTGCAGCAAGGTAAATGGCAGTACGTGTACTGCTGCATGGCAGCTAGACGCATAGGGTTAGGAGCTAAGCGCTGCTGCTTCATGTGCCGCCACCTGCAGTATCCCTGCAGCTGAGCCTTCTCACCCTGTGTGGCACCTTCCAATAGTCTGACCAGCTCCTAGTGGTTCCTTCCTGAACGGATCAGCTTGTTAAGTGTTATAAGATCATGTGAAAACTGGCGTTGTGCTCCTGCTGTAATACAGCTCTGGAGAAGGCCCTAGAAGCTAAGAAGAAGGAGCGTGCACTGAGCAAGTTCCGGGACAATGCCAACCTAGGGGACCAGCACCTGCCAGAGTTGACCTTTGCTGTGGAGTGTCAGGTGGCTGCTAGCTATGCTGCTAACAAGCTGTACCAGGAAGCACTGGATGCCTACACGGCCATTGTCAAGAACAAGAGCATGCCGCAAGGGGCACGGTGAGTGTTGTGGCTGGTAGGGAGGACTGAAGATGGGTTGCAAGGGATGCAGAGATGGGGTCCCAAAACTCCTGCAGGTATGCTTGGACGGATAATACAGAAATGGAGCATAGGATGGTGCTGTTCTGAAATGCAGTAACAGGGTGGAGGATAGGCGCGTGGACTTTGTGAACTGCATGGTCAATCCCAACAGAAGTAAACAAAGCAGAGGACTGTGGATACATCGTCGCAGATCAATGTATTGTTTAGTGTTATGCGAGTGAATATAAGACCATAGCATCACCAGTCAGGGGTCACTGACATTGTGTAGTGTAGGCTACTACTTGTATTCCATGAGTTTTAGAACCCCAGCCTAGACGCCTTCCAGCTAAGCCCTGTGCTTCATTAGCATCATTGTTTGCTTTTGTAAGTACCATCCAACTATGTAACCTCCACATCGGCAGTACTCTGCATAAGCATGCATTGATTGCCGACGTTTCTTCCATTCACATACTGACTTTTGGCTCCTGTTGCGCTCTGCGCAGCATGCGAGTCAACATGGGCAACATTTACATGGATCAGGGCAAGTTCTCGGCTGCCATCAAGATGTACCGCATGTCATTGGACAGCCACCCTGCTACAGCTGTAGTCCCTCGTGCACGCATCCTCCGCAACATTGGGTTGGCTTTTGTGCGCATGGGTCAGTACTCTGATGCTGTGGGGGCCTTTGAGTCAGTCATGGACACAGCACCAGACCATCAGGTGGGTCAATCATTCAATCAATCAATCATAACGCAACACCACCTATGCCGATGGCCAAAAGACCCAGCCCATGAACACAGGGCCCCTGATTACAAAGTCACAAAGCCATACAACTGATGGTAGCCTTGCTCACTAGCAAGCTGAGGCTAGATGCAACGGCATGAATGGGTAGCGGTGGGTAGAAGTGTGCGACTAGCTGCAGCATGGCAAAAGGTACTGTTACTACTGGCCAGACACAGCTGGAAGTGACTGAGTGTTGCTCGTCCTCGTATTGCAAACCATCGCGCTGCTTTCTGGCTGTAACAGTTGCAAGACAACCAGAGCTGCGGTAAACAGTCAGAAGTGGATGTAGGTACATCTTGGTATAAACTATGCATGAGCTAGGTCTTCATCTGCTTGCACGCCTTGGTCACGGCAACTTGCTGCAATAAGGGACATATATGCAGTTTATGCAATGAGAGGGCCCTGCAGAGCATGACGGCATATGGTCAGTAAGACTATGGGTTCCAGGATGCACTTTGGGCCCTTCATGCATTACTAGTGGCACATTTTTAGTGTGACTTGACATACTTTATTGTAGGCCCACATGCTGGCAACTCACCACTGTCGAAACCCTTCGAAAACCTGCTAGGGCCAGGTTGTAAGCCAATGAGGTATCTCTAGGACGAGGGCATAAGCGTTGCATGCCGACAACTGAAGCAACCAGCCAAATTGCTCCCCTGCAGGCAGCTTTTAACATGATCGTATGCTTCTATGCGCTTGGAGACAAGGAAGGCATGCGCTCCAGCTTCCTGCGCTTGTTAGCACTTCCAGGCCTAGCCTCCGAGGGAGACGACACAGAAGACGAAGATGACGAGGCAGTTGGGATCCCTGGGGCACTCTCAGGCACCCTGAAAGGTTCTGGTGGTCAGTTAGCAGGTGCTGCAGCAGATGGCTTGCAGGATGATCACCGGCGGAAGCAGGCCTACATCAAGAAGTGCATTTTGAGCTCTGCACAGCTGATATCAGATCAGATTGAGCAAGGGTTTGACCAGGGGTTTGACTGGTGTGCAGAGCAGCTGCGGCAGCGGGGGTTTCCAAAGCTTTCAGCAGAGGTGCAGCTTGCAAAAGCGGATAAGTATTTGCGGCTGAAAGATCTGGATGCTGCAGCACGTGTGTTCAAGGATTTTGAGAAGAAAGAGTCTGTTGTCAGGTGAGCAGGGGGGAGGGGGGAACCAGAGTGGTAGCGTGCAATGTGTATTATTGCTGCCATTGACACTTCGTGTTCTGGCATGATGCAAATAGGCATGGCATGTAGGGGATACGGTTGCCCATTGCTTGTGGAAAGGGTTGAACAATACTGTGCAGCCTGAAGGCACACGGCAAGGACTTTAGGACATTGGAATCCAGCACAGAATGTTTGCTGCTACATGCCCACGTGCATGCACAGTATTTGGTCACCCGGAATGGCATCACCCTGGTTTTTTGGACAGCCAGGTTTGAAGATTTATGCACTGCTACTGAACACCCTTTTGGCATAGGTATCGTAACACGCATGCTGTGTATTGCCCTGCGCAGGGCACGTGCGGCCACCAACTTAGCATTCCTATACCTTCTTGAGGGCACATCGCAGGCCCTGGATGCTGCTGCAAAGCACACAGATCTGGCCCTGCAGACGGATAGGTGGGTGCAGCTATCTAGGGGGCGGTTTGAGAGAAGGGGGGTGGGTATAGGAAGGTGGCAAGATCAATACCCATATAGTTACACATGCATGGACAGGAAGATCTCAGAAACCTGGAATGGCTGATCATCATCTTGCAATAGTATAAGATTGTACAGCAGGGGAGGCTTTGTTCCCTGTTCACTCTGCTTGCATGGACCCCTGCCTTGCACAAGTCCGGGCTATATCGTTAGTTGTCTTGTCTGTTGTGGTGGTGCTATATATGAACAGGGACTTCCAGTGCTGTCTAACTCCTAGCGGCAATGTTTGGTGAAGTCAGGCTCAACTGCCAGAACTTCAGGCCATCCCTGTTGTGCACCTGCTGGGTTTAGTCTTGTGGCCGCAGCCATACTTACTGATACGACTTCTACTTACAACTCCAAAGCTCATGTGGCAACTGAGCTTACTAACAAGATCCTGCTGCACACATGCGCCTGTGCTACCCCTGCTCAGTCCTGCTTATCCACTGATGCAAGATTCATGCACTGCTGTGTTTCAGGTACAATTCTAAGGCTCACGTAAACAGAGGAGTGCTGCTACTGGAAGCTGGATCGTTAGAAGCAGCGCGCCAGGCTTTCTTAGATGCTTTGGCCATTGAGCCATTGTGTGCACAGGCTCTCTACAACCTAGGGTAAGCTCTCTTGTCAGTGGGGCAATGGGCATGCAGTATTGTTTATGCAAGTCTGGGCGTTGATTCTAGCGCTTCACTCTCCTTAAAACTGTATGCACGCTGTGCCAGAATGTTTTGAGCTATGGTTTAGGATTGAGGTGTCAGATGGACCTGGTGACCATTGTTCTCAATTGTATCTAATGTCAAGCCTGCTTCACTACGACGAACCGCATTGTCCAGGCTCCACAGCATTCGGCTTTTACCCTGCACCAGCAGCCACTGCTGCTTATGCCTGATTTGTATCTGCTGCCCCTGCTTGTGGAGCAACTGTTGCTGCATGCTCGTCTACTGCTGCCCATGGCCCTCATCTTCTGGTTCTTGCTCCTCCAGGGTTTGTCAGCTGTGTCTGCAAGGACCTGATTCAGCCCTTGCTCCTTTGCGTAAGCTGCACGCCTTGTTATCAGACCAGCCTAAAGTGCTGCACTGCGGCTCTATAGTGGCCACAACGCCCTCCTGCCTGATAACACTACTCCTTGTCTCCCATGGCTGCTGCTTCTTGTCCATGTGTTGCCTTTACTTTAGTACTGTGATCAATTGCACTGTCACTGCTTCCCCACAAAGCCGGGCTGCTGCTGCTTTATGCTTTCCAGGGTTGTCAGCTTGCGGCTTCAAGAGCCTGAGTCAGCCCTTGCCCCTCTGCGTAAGCTACACGTCTTGTTACCAGACCAGCCTGAAGTGCTGCACTGTATGGCCCTGGCACATGACATGATGGGGGACAGCCAGGGAGCTATCAAATGGCTGGAAATGCTCACGAGCTTGGTACCTAATGACCCGGGGGTGCTGTGCAAACTGGGGGCGATATACCACAGGTGAAAAGAGCTTTGCAACTGCATGTATGCCATGATGTCCTTGGATGGGCTATGGAGCAGATTAGTTGGTTGACCCAATCACAGTGCAAAGCACTCTGCTGCAGCTCCCTCAGCATATCATTTCCTACTCGATGTGTGGGATTCTATTTAGCAAGCAGGCAATGAGTGTCATTCCTAACAAAGCATGTGTTACCAGAAGCTCACAGCAGAATACGTGCAACACTCGACCGGATGAGAGACGTGTACAAGGTGTTCATGAGCATGGCTGTCTGCATGCAGGTTGGAAGAGGAGGCCAAGTCATTATCCTACTACCTAGAGGCTCATCGTGCCTGGCCGGTCAACTTGGACGTGATCTCCTGGCTGGGCGCATTCCATGTACGGAATGAGGTAAGTAAGATGATGGCATATATCAACGACTGAAAACATTTCTAGCGTTCCTTGTGCTGGTCAGCAAGCACAGTTTCATCCTCTTTCTCCGAACTGGGTTATCTGGTCACCGATCAATAGAACTTCTTCTCCTCTTAACATAACAGTATGCTCTCATGTGCAGTCTCTACTCTGGCATGGGGATTGATGAGGCCACAAGGACGAGGTGAATTTACAAAAAACTGCAGGGGTTACTGGAATTAAGGGCTTTAACTGGAGAAACATGTTTCACACGATCAAGGCGACCCTGCTGGAGTGTGCACTAGGTTCCCATACTATTGAAAAACATGCACTGCAGTGCACCAGTACTGCTTTGTTTTCATCTTTGATTGTATGTTTTTTTGTTTTTATCTGTCTAAATATGACATGTTGCGCTGCTGCTGTTCTGCAGGTGTATGAAAAGGCCATTCCTTATTTTGATCTTGCATCTGCTATCCAGCCCCAAGAGGTCAAATGGGGGCTTATGGGGGCCAGTTGCTACAGGAGGATAGGCGCATATCCACAAGCACTGCAACGGTGAGCTGCATGGGGTGGGCCAGGGAGTCTTGCTGATAGCTGTAGTTTGTGAGTGGGTTGTATTTGATGGGTTGATTTATCGTATCTGCAGCTGGCCACATGGTTCTGGGCAGATGCTTGAGCTGCCCAAGGCATGCTGTTGTGCCTGGAGGAAAGATATGAATGAAAATTGGCCAAAATCCGGCTTTGCGGTAAAAGTAATGTGAAAAATCTGCTGAAATAAGGGGATCAGCATAAGGGACAAACAGGCTGTGAGCTGCTGTGAATAGAGCAGCACATGATACTGCTGATTGCTTGGTCGTGAAAGATAATAGAGTGTATTTCTGATAAAAGCTATTAAAATGGTTAGTCTGTACATTCCGAGCTTAGCGTTGCAGCACAAGTTCTCATAGCGCACAGAGGCAATGCCTGGTGGCCTGTGCTTCCAGGACAATGTTCCACAATAGATTTACGCCATCCTGAGTGGAGTCTCCAAGCTTTGGCTAACAAAGAACGGATGATGTATGGTTCTTATGCCTTGTTCCTGCTGATGTACACATGTTGTGGTAGGTGCCGTGGTATTTCCATAATTTGTACGATGTCAGGAGCTGCACCTTGGGGTGGAGTTTGAAAAGCTGCAAATCATGTTTGTCACTGTTCTTTTTGCAACTGCAGGCTATGTATCTCTCTTCCCCCCTTCCACATCTCAGTACCATATATCCTTGCAAGCTGAGTGGTCTTCCCTTGTCATTTCTTCTGCATCTCAGTATGTACCAGCAGAAACTTGTTGCTCTTACTGGCGCTTCACTCTTGCTCTTGCTGCAGATATGCTGAGGTAGCGTCCAGTCACCCTCACAATCTGGAGGCCCTGCGCTACCTGGTGCACCTCTGCCAGGAACTGGGCAGACCTGCTGATACGGCAAGATACAGCGAGCAGCTTAGGAGGGCAGAGAGGGCACAGGTGAGGGGGTGGTAGGATGAGGAGTAGGGGAGGACGTGGACAAGGGGGTGTGCGGGGTGTCGGTTGGGCTGCTCAGCAAAGTCTCTTGCCGGGCTTGTGACAGGTTCGTGCAGCTTGCACTGTACAGCCTTATCTAGGTCCTTGAGCTTTGCATTCTTATGTTTTGCACCCTTAAGACAACCCCATGTACCTCCACACACATGGCTATCTGCTTAAAAGTGTTACAATGAGTGTAACTGAAGCAGAGCTTGGGCCCGGGGGGGGGGGGGGGGAGATTTGCAATTTTGCAACCAGAGACCCTAGAAAAAGCAAGTGCTGCAAGCTCAGCAGGGATATAGCTCGGTTTGTCTCTTAGAGCGTCCTGCTGGGGCCACACCATGAGGTGCATGTACAATTGAAGGAGGAACGGGGCTTGCCACTACGGCCTCTCAAGCCTTTGCAGGGCTGAGGCCCAACACAATCACCCACCCGCTGCATGTATGTTCTGCTGCTTCCTTGCAGGCTGCAGCAGAGGGTGCCCTGGCAACACAGCAGCAGCAGCAGCAAGAGCAGCATCAGGAAGCAGCCATGACAGGTGGGCAGCAGCAGGCAGGAGGCTACAGCAGCTTCCAGCAGTCTGATGATGGGGTGAGCTCCCTTGAAGGACATTTAGCAGCCAGGCAGGGCAGGAGGCAGGTAGTGAGCGGGAAGGCGATGCCAGCAGGAGCAGGAGCAGCACAGACAAGTGGGGCTAACGATGATTGGGGAGATGGACAGCTTGGAGAGGATCTCCTTCCCATGTGAAGACAGCTTTGGGGAGCATAGCGTGCCCGCAAGGATGCAAACAGGGAGGTTTTTTGCAGCTGATGTCAAGGTATCAGCGCTAGTCTGGCATTGGATACATGACGACCTGTGCGGCAATCCGGCAGTACCAGCTCGCTAGCTGTCTCAGTTTTCTTCTTCATGAAGTAACACTTATTATACACGCCTGGTTAGGGTCAGATCTCGGGCGCTGCATGGCCAATAAATCAAGCAAAAAGCAGTTACCCAAAGCCTGACCTGCTGTGCAGACGTACATCTGTGTGTAAGCTATATATATTGTGTAGTATGCCTATGGATGGCTTAGCTCTGCTTGTTTGAAGCAGGGGACACATTTTGGTTGTGCATGGTGGCAACAAGTTTTGGCTTACTACATTTTGTAGTATGCCGGACAGTGTGTGCTGCATGCGGTGCATGTTCGGCTGTGGCACTCCAGCCTAAGCCTCAAGTGCCTAGGGTTTGGCCTTGGCGCAGCCTGCGGCTGCTGCCGGCATTGGTATATTGGCACGAACAGCGCCTACCATTCCGATAATGTCCCTGTGGGTGGCCTTTGTTGTACGAAGCTTTAGTTTTGTGGTGTAGCATGCAAAAGCCTAGTAATTAGTGTTGCCATCATGTATCAGCCGTGTTCCCCGTTGAAGTATGTTGTTAGGCCAGCAGTCCTTTGGTGCTGGTTGAAACAGTCTCTACCTAGTATTGTGGTGTGTCGTTTTGCATAGCAGTACCCTTTTCGTGGCTGTCGCCTTTTGTGAGGGGGGGAAGGTAGCTACAGCTAAGAGCTGTATGTGGAGCTTTCAGCTCTGATACAGTCAACATCCACTCAGTTTGTACTGCTGTACAGCTGATGTGTGCATTTATGTCTTGATGTAGTGTGTGATGGAATTGAGCCAGTCTAATTGGCAGTTATTGGCAGTCATGTACGGAGGATCCAGAGAGATCTGTAGTGTTCGGCGTTGATTCAATGTAACAAGTTTTGGCTTACTACAATTGCAGCTTCACAGGACAAGCAGATAGATGCAGCTGCTGTCAGGTCCCACAGAACGCATAGTTTTCAGCAACTTCCTTACATTTTCTGGGAGTGGATTATCGTCTATTTTGCCTAGGTTTTGCTATTCCAATGGGCGGCCCCTTGAGCAAGGGCCATTTTCTAATCCTAGAAAATGATGTTTGATGTTTGATCCAAACTTAAACCTGGGCCCGCCATACATAATGGTTTTATATTCAGTCGACTCTTGCAAGCAGTTCGTAATCGGATTGTTATGCTTTAACCTCTCTTTCTGTCGTGGCATAGGTAGCCAATCCCAGGACCCTTAATCCAGAGTCATGATGCACCCAAGGCTTGCCCATCGGTTACGTTCAGTGATGCTGCAAAATCGTGTTTATGCGGCTTTGCTAGAAAGCCATGCGATGTTTCGATGTCCGATATCATAAGGGAACATATGAGTATGTTGCCGTTTGCAAAGCTGCACATATGAACAAAAGGCCGGGGAATGGCATGGCATCGACACATTACGCAACCGAGCATCCGGGTGGGCTCTGAGCGAAGTTCGGCTTCTGCATGTAAGTTCACTGTATGTTGTTGCACCTGGGATGTATCCTCTGGCACCTACCCTTAGCCAGCGTAGCAGGGGCTCCAGATATAAGATGAACAGAAACGGTGAGAGGCTGTCACCTTGAGTTGTCCCTCTGTCCATGGGCATTGGTTCGGTATTCCCGAATGGGGTTGTAAATGCTGTTGTTGCACCCGTGTACAGGTCTTTGACCACCTCTGTGGCATCTGTCGGGAAACCCAGGTCATACATGATTTGCAGCAGCTTGTCATGGTCAATTGTGTCAAAAGCCTCGGAAAAGTCAACCATAAGGAGATAGATGTCTTTCCGGGTCAGTTTGGCATCCTCAAGCAAGAGGGTGAACAGCTCCAGCTGGTCCATGCAGGTTCGTTTGTTTCTGAACCCACCCTGGGTGTAGCTCAGAATGTTGTGTCTTTCGGCATAGTCAGCAAGGACCCATGTGATCATTCTGGTCCATAGTTTGTATATTGTCATCTCTAGGCCAATGCGTCTGTAGAATTGCAGTTTGAGGGGTGTGCCTTTGTTTTTGAACAGGAGCACTGTGGTGCTCTCTTTCCATGCTTTCGGGGTGTAGCCTGTTGCCCACATCAATTGGATGTAACCGTGTAGGAGGTCTTGTCCTTGGGGAGGCAGCATGTTCAGCATCTCATTTGTTATTTGGTCGGGTCCCGGGGCCTTGCCGCGAGCCAGGGATTTGAGGCAGGCCTGAAAAGCTTGCTGGTCCCTTATTTCATTGTGCAGCCATCGTCGTGGAGCAGCACCGCTAGTGATGGCTGTGTTCAGGTCAAAGGTATCTGGGGCGTTGGGTTGTAGCCAGGGATATGACCTTGCTTGCTCTGATGGGTGGTACAGTCCAGTTTTGCTACCAGCACCTGCTGCTGGCATCAGCTTGGGCGTATAATATGTTGTGATGGCTTCCATGACTCCCTTTGGGTCTGTAACTACCTTATCTTCTCCAGTTTTAATTGCTCTAAGCTGCATGCTGTTGCGCCCCTTGAATTGGCCAGTAATCATTTGGTTGCCTATCTTCTGCCTTTGGTCATACAGTGCCTGCCTTTTGGCAATGGCATTTTGCTTGCGCTTTGTTTGGTGCTCACTGTCAAGGACCCGTAGTTCCTTGCGGATTTTGGTTTTAATCTGTTTGAGAGAGTCTTTGAGGGGTTGAGGAGAACTGCCGCTGCGCACATCTGTTCTGTTCAGTGCTTCAACTGCTTTGCACACTTCTGCGGGCAGCTGTGCTTCCTCCACATTCTCTTGTCTCAGGGCGTGGACTACCTTCTTGCGTAGCTTAATCAGGCCATCGCGTTGGAGTGACACAAGTCTGGGCCGATAGTGGTGTCCTGTTGGATTTGTCATGGTGGTTGGACCTTCTGCTAGCATGGTGTCCCGAGTCTGCAGCAGCAGGTCAGCCATCTGGGTGTTCAGCTCTTCCATAAGCTCCCGTTGAGCGGCAGGGTCAGCTGCACTTCCAAGATGAAGCGCGCGGAGGGGTCCCATGCTTGCGGGGTCTCCACTAGATAGGCGCTCCCAATGTGGGTACACATCAGTATGCAGTAAGCGTTGCACATGCTCATTAAGCTGGTGATACGCTGCACCGTGTCTTTCTTCCACTGTATTCTTAAGGCCCTCCCTTTCCTCCTTTGTGAGTTTTGTCAGTCGTTTTAGCTTTTCAAGGGTTGCCTTCTCAGCACTCTCAGGTGTGATTGGTGGGGGTGGGAGCATGTTGAGCTTGTGGTAGGGAACACAGACCTCCAAGAGATCATGATCTGTGCCTTTGCCGGTCATATCCCATATGTGTGTGACTGCAGAGGCTGGAAGGGCTTCATTGTTTGTGAACATGTCATCAATGCGGCTTGCGAGCTGTTCAGCTGATCCCTTTCTCCATGTGTAGTTCCTGGGGTGACCAGCCTGGACAGGGTCCATGGTATAGAGTTTGGCTTCCTTAATTTGTGTTTGGTGAGCATTGTCCATTGGGTTGGTATTGCCACTTGCTCTATCCATCTTGTTCAATGTTGCATTGAAGTCCCCTGCAAATATTATGTTGTGGCGACCTTCCTCTTTGTCATTGGCCGTTTCTGTCAGTGCTTTCATTCTCCTGTAGATTTGGGATCTGACAAGCTTGTCTGAGGGATGGCTGGTAGGCATGTATACCCCAACAATTGTTAACGGTGTAGAGACCTCCATGCGAAGCTGCACTGCTTTTATGTAACCACCAAGGTCCCCAGGGATGTCAATTGTTTCGACAGTTCCCAGGTCTGCAAAACTCTTGTTGATTAGTAGGGTTACTCCTGCTCTAGGATTGTACTGGCATGCGCTGTGTCGTTGTACATATCCATGGCCACTGAGATATTTGCATGCCTGGCTGCATGCTTTTCTTGTTAGTTTGGTTTCTGTCAGAACGAGTACATCAGGTTGGTGGTCTTGCAGCACGTCGAGGACATCTTCAAGATTAGAGTGCAGCCCCCGAACATTAAGAGTCATCACTTTCAGCTTGGGGATTGTAGCACTCTCTTTATTGGGAGCTTCTATTTCGGTTCCTGTGCAGAGCCCCTGTGCCTGCTGTGAGTGTAGGGATGGGTGCAATATCTCCTCAATGTGCGCTGTGGGCTGTGTTTGCTTGTGAAAATAGTTCTCTATGACTGGGATACTGGAGGGTTTGGCATTAGTGCTGGCTGGCTTTGGTGCCTTGGTCTTTCTAGGTTCGTTGCGCTGCCCCGGCTCTGTTGGAGGGTTCGTATTCAGTTTTCTGATGGGGGCCTGGGTGAGGCCTGAACGTTGGGCTTGAGCCTGCTCTATATGTAGCCGAGGGGCCGGGTTGCTTGGCTCTCTTATGTAGGTGTGAGCTGTTCGTGCTTCCTCTCCTTCAAGTCTCTCTTGATGTGCTAGTAGTTCCTCATCGGTGAATTCACATGAATCTAGCATTTGTTTTTCTCTGCTTTGTTTGATGATGTATAGAGTGCCATGGATATTCTTCCAGTCGGCCTCCGTCATGACTTTCACGTGGCCTGGATGGGCAGCCTGGTCCAGGGAGTCAACTAGATACCAGTCAGGTGTAGGGCCATTGTCAGTCCTTCCCTTTCTCACAACATGCCAGTGTCTGCCACTATCCTGCCCAGCGGATGGATGAATTGTATAGTTTACCATGAAAGCCTCGGCCTGGTGTAGCAGTCGTATGATTGCTTCGTTAGAATTGCCCTTTTGCAGCTGTTCATGGCCAGATACCACGTGCATCTCCAAAAATTCAGTTCCTTGGCAAGCCCTCCTGCACCAAAACCAATACAGAATGCGTTGCAGTGCAAGATCTGAGTAGTTGCCTTGTGTGGAGTAGTGATCACCCTCCTGCCCTTCCTTATCCTCCCCTGCAGGCCAGGTCTGTTGAAGGTACATGGTGACCTCTCGTGGAGTGGCAATGACCTGTCCTACCATGGCTTCTAATGCGTGCAGCCCACAGTGACTGGCAACTTGACTGCACACTCTAATGTTCAGTAGGGTTGCGGGCCTCCAAGGGCTGTGACGGTGGCGTGCCTCTGTTTGTTTCTTGGCTGCAATGGTAGGTTTTTTCTGGGTCTGGGAGGGCTGCAGGGCAGCCTGGGCTGTCTGTGGTGCTATGCCGCACTGTGCAGGCTTGCTTTTTGGGAGCTGTTTAGATGTTCCAGCTCGGGCCTGTGCTATTCTCTGGGCCCGGGCACGGGCTCGCTCTGTATCCTGCTCAATCCATGCAGCAGCAGGGCGCTGGGTTGGGCCTGCTTTATGGAGCTCAATGCCTGCTAGGTCCACATATTGCATGTGACTTCTGTTTGCCGGGGACGGCGTATACCTGTGTTTGTACAGAGTTAACCCAGTGGCGTTGTGGAGGTATGCATCAGCCGCTATGGTTGTACTGATCGTGCCATTGAATGCTGCCCAGTCGGCATCAGTCAACTCCTTTATTGTGCGTGTTGTTGCATAGGGGATTGAGTCCAGGCTGTACCATTTGCCGTTTATAGGGCTGCGTTTCCAGCATATGAAGTGGCCTGGTCTATGCAGGAACAATGCATTACATCCTTGCGGTGCCAGGGCGAGTATCCGTGCCTTTGCTGAGCTAGTACTGACAGAGTGCTGTGGGTGGTTTTGAGGGTTCCTTAGGACAAGAAGGGTCAAGTCTATGGTTGTTGTGTAGTATAGGAGCTTGTTGATAGCCTCCCATCTGAACCAGCCGTCGGCATTGCAGTCAGGCCTATCGCTGTATGCTGGTCTTGGGACTTGTGGATGTCGGAGTAGTGCTTGGGCTTCATCTGGAGTGATGATCGCTCTGCCTGCCATAGCATTGAGTGCATGCAGTGCACAATTCCCGCGATCTTGCTCTTGGCAATACAGTCCTACAGTTTCTGGTGTAACCCACTGTGTGTGTGAGGTGGGACTAACCTGGTGACGCTGAGCATCTGCATCTCCCCAATTGGGACTGAAAGGTTTATGGTAAGGTTCGCTGAGGCCTTCCATATCTTGATCGATCATGATAACATCTTCGTCCTCACTATCAGGTTCGACAATGGGGTCCGGGCGGTGTTGAAGACCGTTTCTGGAGATGTGCGGGGCTGCTGCAATGTTATGCGGCTGAGGGGCAGCTGTTTTAAATGGGTTCTGTTTGGTTGGTGCATTGCCAGTGCTGCCTGGGGCCAATCCAGGGACTGCTGCTCCAAGCATTGCATTGATCCGTCGCATACCCTGCTCCGGCTTCGACCTGCGTTTTAGCGTGTGGGGAGCTTTGGGGCCTCGTGTCTGTGGTGTTTTAGAAGTCTTGCCTGCACCTTGCATGCTTGGCATAGGGGGAGGGACAAGGCAGAGCACTCCGCAAGAAGCTCCTGTTGAAGTTCCCTGGAACGTTCTCAGACTGTCCTGCTCCCGCGGTATAGTGGTATACACCCTGGGTCTAGGATCTGCTTGGCCGTGGCTCTCATTCTGCAATTCTTCGCCAAGGAGCTCTGCTGCGGCAGCATCTTGTCTGTCCAGGACCGCTCTGTGCACTGCATACTCGCACAGCTTCGACTCGACGTAGTGTAAAGACATTGCTTCTCCTGCCTCCATGTGGTCGCTTTGCTTTTCTGCTGTCGCCGGGATAGGTTGGCGTAGCCATTGCCGTGCACTTTGAGGCAGTTTTCGGTCATATAGTCTATGCTCATGGAGGGCCTGCTTGGTCGAGGTTATGTGGAAGCAGCGGAGGAAGTAGTCTGCAGGGACCCAGGCCCAGCCTCTACAAGGACGGACGCTCAGGTCTGGAGGATCTTTGGCTGGCATTGCCAGATACAGATGCGCATGTGCATTGTCCTGAAGGAGGTTGAAGAGATCATTGACCCACATGGGAATCAGCCTGTCTTCCAGGTTAGGCATACTCAGCAGGTAAGTGGGGCAGTACACCCAGGCACTTTTTGGTTGCTGGCAGCATGCGAGCTGGACTTGGTGATGTGCCAGTCCATGCAGTTGTTCATAGGTCGTGCGTGCTGCGGGTCGATTGAGGCCCTCTGGGCAGAGTGTTCTGAAATTCTGGCAGTGCCCTTGACACTTTGGGTTGCAGCAAGTGTTATGGTGACATGCGCTCTTTCCTAGCCGCTGTTTCTTCAGGAAAGGAGCATTGGGCACAGTCTGAGGGTGGATGACACCATCCTGGCAGGTGACAGCAGTTTGCGGTTGGGTCTCATGCGGCAGGCTGCATGGGTTCTTGTGGGCAGTTGCACTGAAATGGGAACATGGGGCAGCCTTTACTGGGCAGGATGTCAATGCTGCTTTACTATCATGCAGCTTGAAGTTTGCAGTTTGTGGAGTTTTAGCCTGTGCAGGTGGTGTTGGGCCAATATATCTGACAGTGTTGTATCTGTAGATTCTGTAGGCTTCGCATTCCAAGTAGCCATTGCTGCGTTTGATGCAGCGCCTCACTTGCTTTGCAATGGCTCGTTTGAGGGGTTACGTGGATATCACTAAGACCACATGCATGCTTCCAGCTATCAGGCAGTACCAACATATATACATCTTGCAGTACTCTCAGGGGACACATACTCCCAGCCCTGGTTGTGTCACAAAGACGAGTCTACAGTGTAGGTTAAAGAGTCATGTACTACAGCATGCCAGGCCCAAACCACAAGGGAAAGTGAACTATCATTGGTATGAGCCACACAGTCTCCAGCAACCAGGCATACATGCTCAACTTGGATATTGATCCGTCAAAACGGAAGGGGTTGCCTGTTCAATACATGAAGGGACATGTTATGCATGCTGTTTGTTCCGAAGCAAACATAAATCTTTGTCCTGTGGGGCTAGCTTCAACTGCCAAAATGCAGAGCATCGCAGGTCCTTCCACCCTTGCAAGGCCCGTTCTACCCGCAACACAACACCACATGAAACTACATGATATTAGATCAGGGTCCAGGGAACATTCCCATGTGCAATCACGCAAGTTACTGCATGAGGCCCTCTGCAACTCACACAACCAAAGGTGAATAAAACTTGGTATATTATTCACTGCTGCCGGAGTCTGTACACATGATAGCTTCACCAACAATTCACATACTAGGCCGTTGGGCCCCCGCCAACACCCTCCCAATACACATGGAAGGGTTACAACATTGAAGCAGATAAAGGGCAGTTTTTGACCTCAACACTCCCGGTTCTAATCATCCTACCAGCAGGTCCATGCCCAAGGCGATCACTTTGGCCAAACTTGGGATTTTCCTTTTATTGGAACACAACAGCAAACATACCTAATCTTTGCATAAAGGCTATGTCATACTAAGTAGCGCACCGTCGACAAGAGGCCAGGCAGGGTGGATACATCATAACATAGCTCACCCAGATATATCTCATATACACCCCATATACATGGAGACTTATGCAAACCTGTGACTGGTACCATTTCCCTGCCCTACCCGACCTCTTATTTCCCCACCTTGGCATGTGTTGTATTATGTGGAAATCTTCTTAACCATGCATGCCGGGTCCAGCCCCTGCTGACCACTCATCTTTCTACAGGTTTTATACAACCCCAAATGCAAAATGCACACTAGGTAAACTGCCTGTGCCACCGGGCACACAGCATTTATGGCAAGCCTCATGACATACATTGACCATGGCTGATTCTGAGATAGATCAGTGCACAGGTACTGACTTCCGATCAGCCAATGATCAGGCTTGCAACCAACTCTGCACACTTGCACTTAACTTGCGCAAACGGCTTTATGCTGTTGGGTCTTCAAAGGTGCCATTTTCATGCATTGTCTCAATAAACCCTCGAACCTGCAACGATGAACCTAGGACAATGAACCTACATGCAACAATGGGCCTAAACAATCGGGACACTTGTGCTGAACCACAGGAAAGCACTGTAACCATTCGTTCTCATGTACGTTTGCTACCCATAGCAATGCCAACACTCCTACTGCTTGTAGCATCCTCCATACTTGAAGGGGAGGTCAGCATAAACTCTGCATAATCAGCTCTTATACAACCATTCAAAGCCAGAGTACAGGAGACTCAAACCTAACAACTCCCACCCTTGTGCCTAACTTGTGTCGGACACTCAGACGAACCCCCACCCTCGTGCATAACTCATGCCATCTTTTCTTTTCTGCTATGCTCCTGCGGTGGAGTCTGACCAGTGAATGGCAGCTTTATTCAGAACGCATCAGCAGCAAACAATCCTGCCATCACACATTGGGCTGCTCTATGTCGCGTGCCGCTATTGCTTGCACCGGCTGACATCCACATGGACCAGCAGTCCTGCCATCACACAGTGCGCCACCCAACTCGTGACTATAGGTTGTGCACAGTAATAGTTTACGTCGACATCAATACAATAATCACATGCACCAAAGGTGCAGCATGCATTTAACCAGGCAGTAGGACACACCTCTTGCAGCACCCTCAAAGGACGCATGTGGAAGCCATAATCCCAACCCTGGTTGTGTTACAAACATCTGCAGCGTAGCCCTTTTGTCATGTACAACAACAAAAGTGCCAGGTCCATGCCCCACTACTAGGTAACTCTAGGTAGGAACCATGCTAAGGTTTCATATTCATGCGTTACAATGGAACGGGGGTTAGCCTGGGTTGGATGGCTTTGCACACCTGGCCCATTGTTACTGTCAATCGGATTTGCCATTGAAGCAGATGTGCCATTAAAGCAGATGTGCCATTGAAGCACCAGCCATGCGAAACACTTCCATGCATTGTCCCCACACACTTCTCCTTGTATCCCCTTATTTAAAGGGGAGGTCAGCATAACGCCTGCATAATCAGCTCCAACACAACTATTCAACAAAAGCCAGGTAAAGGACACCACTCCTGACCCCAACCCTCGTGCTCATTTACTTGCGCCTGCAGGCACCTTTGCAAACTTTGGCATAGTTTATGACCGTCCATCAGATGTGCCATTGAAACACCAGCCATATAGAACACCTCCATGCAATGTCTCACCAACCCTCTTTTGTATCCCCTTATTTAAAGGGGAGGTCAGCAGAAACGAGTCCCTGCATAATCAGCTCCAACACAACTATTCAACTTAAGCCAGATAAACGACACCCACACCTGAACCCTACCCTTGTGCAAATCTTGTGCGAGCAGGTACCTTGCACACTTTGGCAAAGTTTGTAACTGTCCATCATCAGATGTGCCATTAAAGCACCAGCCATGCGAAACACTTCCATGCATTGTCCCCACACACTTCTCCTTGTATCCCCTTATTTAAAGGGGAGGTCAGCATAACGCCTGCATAATCAGCTCCAACACAACTATTCAACAAAAGCCAGGTAAAGGACACCACTCCTGACCCCAACCCTCGTGCTCATTTGCTTGTGCCTGCAGGCACCTTTGCACACTTTGGCAAAGTTTATGACTGTCCATCAGATGTGCCATTGAAACACCAGCCGTGTAGAATACCTACATGCACTTCCTGAAGAACATCGGATCTGCATCCCCTTTTTAAAGGGGAGGTCAGCAAAATGCCTGCACAATCAGCGCCAACACCAATATTGTAGCCAGAGTACAGGACACCCAATATAGCCCCCACCCTTGTAGTGCATAACTTGTGCCACCTTCTACCTCCTTGCAGTGTCCCTGCAGTGGAGTCTTTCCAGTGGCAGCTTTATTCAAAACGCATCAGCAGAAAACAACCAGCAGTCAATCTAATGCCATAGAGGCTCAACACCTTCAGTGCTTTTTTGACTTCGAGGCAGCCAAATTGCACCCCATGCATGTTGATCTGCACAGGTATGTAGCAGCCATTTTATTCCATCTTCTTCAACGTCTCACGACTTTTTGTGCCTGCAGTATCCTGGTCGGTAAACTGTGTGCGCACACCTCAAACAGCAGGGTACTATTGCTTCTTTGGGGCTGGGGGGGCCCGAGGGGGGGAACGCTTTGGAGGGGGGGCACGCTTTGGAGGGGGGGCACGCTTTGGAGGGGGGGCACGCTTTGGAGGGGGGGCACGCTTTGGAGGGGGGGAACGCCTCGGAGGATGGGGGGGACTCTTTGAAACACTCAGGGGGGGACTTGAGACCACCTTTGTTCCAGAAAGCGCACCAGTAGGGCATGATGCACTCTCGACACTGTCGTAGAACGTGCCACTCTGATGCACCACCCACTTCACAGCATTGCAAGTGCAACCAGTCCCTAGCTTCACGGACAAAATATTGGCATACCTCCTGGCAGAACCAGTGCCCACGGTGGGCCAGTTCCCAGCACAATAGCCATTGCTGTTACCCAGGGTCTGGCTGCTGGTTCCAGAGCCACTGCAGCTGCTGGAAGTGGGCTTGGGACCAAAGTCTGGGGGATTGCATTTGTCGATACCAGCAGCACAGGACACCCAGAAGTGACGGTCGTACAGCCTGGGGTCGTTGATGTCGCTTGGGCCGGTGTGGGCGGCTTGCAGGGTGAGGGTTTTGGGGCTGCCGAAACAAGTGGCTGTCACAGTTCCAACCAACGTTCCCTTAGTGCAGTCATTTCCTCCACCCGCACGAACAGGGGCAACCACCGAGCTGTTACCGTTCATGTAGTTCAGGAAGCCCCAGTTACCCTTACAGCTGGAAAGGTCTTTGAAGCAGCGGCTGTAGGCTTTAGGCGAGCTTGGTACCGGGGGGGCAACAGGCACGATCTGAGCATATGCTGATTCGCCGGGAATGGCAGTCACGCAGCAGTTAAAACGAACGATGGCATTGGCAGAGCTTGAGCAACCAGCGGCACGGGTAATGGTCACACGGAGAGTGTAATCGACCCCTGTAGAGGTGAAGATAGACTTGGGACATGTCAGGGTCCTGCTGTTTCCAGTGCCAGTCAAATTGCAAGCTGTTGCAGCACCAGAAACCAGGTTGCCGCTGCTGTCCAGAACTGCAAACGTAACTGTGTCTCCCGCTATGTTATTGGAGAGAGTATAAGTGGCTGTGACCGATGTCACAGTTGTGCAAAGGGTCTGAGGAGAGGGTCCAGTGATGCCTGGGGGGGAAGTGATGGTTACAGTAGCAATGCCAGCAGCTCCACAACCATGACTGTTAATGGTCAGGCTGACTTGGAAGGTGCCAGTAGTGGTGGCATTACACTTGACATAGACTGTAGTCAAGGCCTGGGTGAGAGGATTGGTGAGCTCAGGGTCTGCAATGAGGGGACGGAGCATTAGAGTGATTATTGTGGTTAAGCGGTAGCAGGCATGTGTGCAGCTAGGTGGCGCAATCATCATGATATCATGTGATGTGGTCAATCGGCCAGGGTAGCATTAGAGTGATTATTGTGGTTAAGCGGTAGCAGGCATGTGTGCAGCTAGGTGGCATCATCATCATGATATCATGTGATGAGGTCAATCGGCTAGGGTGGCATCAGACCACAGTCTCTTGCATGAGAGGACATCCATGACTGCTCTTTAGGAGTACCCTCCCTGTTTCTCTAGATGCCTGTGCATGCATGCCTGGCACATTTAAGATGTTACAATGCGCAAACAGGAGTTGAGGGTACAAAACACCATCTAGGCATGTATATGTAGGCTTACCGGTCCCCTTCATGCACAATGCATAAGCCCTTTGACACATTTTATTTTTGTTTGGCCATTGGCATTGCTGGTCTTGCGTTTTGATTGATTGATTGATTGATATGCATTGGTAGCGCCAGACTAAGGCCGGACTGAGTTGTATTTGCTAGTCGAAATTGCACCCACCTGTAGCCCCGCTGTTGTCATACATCTTGCAATTGGTAAGTCCAGGGGCAGAGAGAGTCAAATTATCCCCAACAGCAGCCGACACTGTAAAGTTAAAGATAAAATGGACCGATGGAGTACCGCTACCCAAGCAAGCTGATGTCCCAGAGCTTGTGGGCTCGCCGGACGTAGCCTTCAGGGTGTAGTTCATGGTATCAAAGGCACTGCAGCCATCCTCACTCGCTGTGAGCTTAATCTCCAGTGGGGTGCCAACTGTGAATGCTGACTTGAGGCAAGTGATGGTCACTGAGATTGTGCTACCATCACGAGCTGCAACAGCAGAGAAGAAGGGCAGAGGAGATTGGAGAGGAAGAGATGCATGGCGTTCAGAGAACAGCACCTGGGCTTCACACATCGTGTGGGTAAAATCATATAGTAGGCTGGCCCAGTAGTGTAATTCGTATTAACTAGCAATTAATCATTAGTAATAAGTTAATAATTAATAATCCGTATTAAGCAGTAATTACACCAGTGGGCCCCTGTATTAATAAAATCTCAAGCAGGAGGCAACTCATTCCCCTCCTTTTACCCTCCTTGCGGAGAGCTCTCCCTCTCTCTCTCTTTCTCTTAAATATTGTTTGTGCATGTCAATATGATCCTGGCAGCTACCATACAGCATGCAGTCATTACTGACGTGAAAAAAGGGTTGCAGCAGGGATGCAATCGTCCCTGACACTTCTACAAAGAACACCTGGCCATTGGACTAAGCACATTATGGACATGAAGCATAGTCGGCGGGTAAGGTAGGGTGGGTGGAAGCTAACCATATTCTGGTCAGCGGAAGTTGACGTAAAGGTCAAGCGAACCTTTTCAGCATCCAATATCCAAAAGCTTCCGCTGGCAGGGTGATGTATATGACAGCCTGCACGAAGCATATCTGCTGATTCCACACCGTTGAGAATTGGGTGCAGGGAAGAACCTGCTCTACATGCTGCCGTGCTGTGTTTCAGAACCATGGCATGGTTACATGGTCACATCTACGCACAGAACCATTTGTGGCCGTACAATTAAAAAAGTAGGCCTAATTAGTGAGGAACACCTTCCAAGAGAGTTCCAACAGAGTATGACTCTAACCATGGCACATGCGCAACACAGAACGCTTATGGTGACACACACGCAACTCAGGAATGCCATACTGCAGACACCCTCATTGTGTTGATGGATAACCTACCTAGAACTTGTTGAGTTGAATGCAGAAGAAGCAAAACAGTTCCAGTTGTGCTGCTTCCTGAAGTGAGGCAAGATGAGTGGCGATGCTACCATACTCTGTTGTCTGTTCAGTATAACTCATCCCATGGTAGGCTGGCCCAGTGCCCTCCCTCCCTCTCTCTAGTATGACTGTGACATTGGTGGGAATCTCTGCCGATCCCAGAACCAGCAGCGTCTGCTCAAACTCCACCCATTTCCAATACACCGGCTCTATCCACTCTTTGGATAAATTCCGACACTCCATGGCAGTATGCATCATTAGAAATGTGGTTTGCCTCACCTGCCGTGCATCCAGTAGGTATAACATTCAGGTCGGCCCCCACAGTGGCATTCCAGCCAGTGATGGTGATGTTGCTGGTGTCACTAGCTGCAACACACTTGCTGTCATCCGCAGGGGCATCCACAGTGGGGGTGGTCTTGACGATATACTCCATGCTATCCGAGGCAATGCAGCCATCGTTGCTCGCAGTGAGTGTAACATTCACTGGATTGCCACCTGCAAGTGCCGCCTGGGTGCAAGTGACGGTCACCGAAGTGCCACTGACAAAGGCTGCAACAGCAGAGAAGAGAAGTGGAGAAGATGAGAGGAAAAGATGCATGGCTTTAAAAGCACAGCATGCGGGCGACACCCATTGTGTGTACATTTCAAAATGATCTTGGTAGCTACCCAACAGCATGCAGTCATCATTGACAGAAACAAAAGGTTGCGCCAGGCATGCACCCTATTCATCACCCCCGCCCCTCCCTGCGCGTCTTGAGCCTCAGCAAAGCAGAAAGAGTTGCAGGGTCACGGCATTTTAGGGCCAGATTGATGACTCTGCAAGTCTACAGAGTCTTGTGGCAACTCTGCGAAGGGCCATTCTCTATAACTCATGACCCAACTCACAAGCAAAAGGGTGTATTACTTCTCGACCCTGCTTGGCCCCTTGACATCGAGGAAAGCAAAAGGGTGTCGGACACTAGTTTGGGGGTTCCTCTATCCGCTCCTGCTGCCTGACCTAAACTTTGAGGCGCTAGGGAGGCTCCTGTATGCACAATAGATATGCCTCGATGTATCATTTCCACTGCTTATTCTCACTAGGGCCAAACAAGAGGGGTTCTAGGGGTGCAAGGGGTGGGTGGGTACTTGCAGGGGGGTCACCTGAAAACTTATATAATGGGGTCTTTAAAAATCACCCCTTCCCCCCAAAGATGCTGCATAATGAAGAGGTAACGGCAGATGCCCTGGAGCTCTCTCACTCTGTAGCTTTCTGGGCTTGGGAAAGGAGTAGCCAAATCAGACACAGTACAATTCCCACTCTGTCAATCGCAGAACCATGAGAGTCTGCCCAAACCCCACAAGGTTCCAATACACCGACTCCCTACACTCTTTAGCAGACCTTCCATGGCAGTATGTGTCATTAGCGATGTGGTTTCCCTCACCTGCCGTGCATCCAGCAGGTGTGACAGTCAGGGTGGACCCCTCAGTGGCAGCCCAGTTGGTGATGATGATGTTGCTGGTGTCATCTGCCTCAACACACTTGCTGTCATCCGCAGGGGCAGTCACAGTGGGGGTGGCCTTCAGGGTGTACTCCATGCTAGCAGAGGCACTGCAGCCATCCTTGGTCACAGTGAGTGTAACAGTCACTGCATTGCCACCTGCAAGTGCCGCCTGGGTGCAAGTGACGGTCACCGAAGTGCCAGTGCCAAAGGCTGCAAGAGCAGAGAAGAGAAGCGGAGAAGATGAGAGAGGAAAAGATGCGTGGCTTTGAAAGCACAGAGCGCGGGCGACACCCACTGTGTGTACATTTCATAATGGTCTTGGTAGCTATCTAACAGCAAGCAGTCGGCATCATTGACAGAAACAAAAGGTGGCACCAGGCATGCACTCTACGCACCATCCCCGCCTCTCCCTGCCCGTCTTGAGCCTCAGCAAAGTAGAGGGAGTTGCAGGGTGTAAGGAACACGAGTACCTTAGCACGTGCGCTGCAAGCATGAGATGCTTTGCGGGCCTAGTCTGATGCTTGGCTGTCACTCATGCGATGGCATGTGGTGTCGACATGCTCTAGACTAGTGTGCATAGTCTTGCGCCTTGTAGATCACAAGGGCCTGACTGAGGTGTGCATCACCTAGCGGCAGATCTGCCGTGCCCAGTCATGAATGACTGGACTCCAGCGAGGCTGGAGTGAGGGCCAGGTGTGCGAGTCACACCTGGGCGAGTTACGAACTACGGTGCCCTGATTCCACGACGTGGATACGTAGTGCAGCCTGTAGCCTAGATAAGGCTAGACAGGTCCGGGCCCATGAACCAATTTTCCCTCACTTGTCTAAGTGAGGTAGTATCATTACAGTGGTTTCGGAGCTTTCGGTTCCGACCTATACACGCATCCGCTCATGCGCTCTGCCCGATGGCATCCAGTTAAAGACCTGCCAGCCCGCATTGCCCGATCGATCTGGAGATACTGTATGAGTGTGACATCCAGTTCGGGATTGTGGTAAACTAAGCGGTCACAGGCTTTCTGAGACCTAGCCCTGATGTGATGCCTTTTGGGGGGGAAATCCAGTCTACGTCACACAGCTGTTAGATCTCAGCTGCTTTAGTATAACAGAGATCCTTGAGATATACCGTAGCAATTTTGCTGAACGCAGAAGCACTTCGTTGAATTGCGTCATATCCTTGGATACCAACGGCCGCGTTGCGCTGCTGAATAGCGCCGGCGATAGTCCTCTGCTTTCATGGCTAATCCTGATGATGGTGATCATGAAATGGATGAGCATGAAGATCTCGATGAGGATGAACAGGACAATGAAGCCGACGAAGAGCAGCAGGAGCAGCAACAGTGTGCTCCAGCACCCAAAAAGAAACAGAAGGGTGGCAAGAAGGGACGAGAATCAAAGAAACGCAACAGACAGTCGCGTGCAGTTAAGCTGAGAGCTCAGCGTGAGCAGCTAAGGGCTTACAATGCAGGAATTGCTGCTGCTTTCAAGTTTCCTCGTTCCTATGCGCTAAATTCTTTGCAGGACATGCACGACTTGCGCACTGGTCATGCTGCTGAGCGCAGCATTCCAAGATTGGACTTGACCAAAGTGGTAAACAAGCCCAGTAGCTTTGATGGTAGTACTGGCAGTTTCCATAACTGGAAGAATGTAGAAGTGCAGATGTATTTGAGGATTATGAATTTCTCCTCAGAGCAAGAGGCATCAATAGTGCAAGGCTACCTGCGTGGTACAGCCCTAGCATGGTGGATTCAAAAGTTAGATAACATGTCAGCGAATGGCATTCCACCCCCTGCTACATTTGAGGAATTCATGCACTACCTGAATGAGCGTTTTGATCACAGGAACCCTGAATTGGCAGCCCGTGATAAGCTCATGAGCCTCAGACAGAACAATCTGAGCTTGCATCAGTATCTTTGCGAGTTCGAAGGCTGCTATGCATTCATATCTAAGTGGGATGAAGCTGATAAGATCCATCGCTTCATGTTTGGGCTGAAGCCACACTACAGGTCTAAGTTCTGTGTAGACCCAGCTACCCACAGATGGTGGACAAGCTTTGACAGCTTGGTAGCATACATCTCTGCCTTTGTGTCTGATGACCCAGATATCTGTGAGGATTCACTGCAGGATATGCAGGATGACGAGACCTCCAGTGATGAGGATGCTGATAGCCTCAGGCCGAGAGCGCCCCTACTCCAGCTTGCAAATGCCCATGGTGAGCCCGTGGTGAGAAGTAGGCAGATACTTGCATTTTGCAGTGCTGAGTATCCTAAACTGTGCTTGGGTTGTTATCAGCCAGGCCACAGAGTTGCTGAATGCACACATGAGGTAGCTGAAGGCAACCCTCCAGGCATGCTAGCTGCATGATGATGCAAGATTAGTTAGATGCCGTTGCATGAAAGTGCTGAATGCTATGAAGTAGCATGTGTGCATGCATGTCAGGAAGTTGGCGAGGTGCCCCAAGAGAGCTTGATGCGGCCGGACTTGTGACAGTGCACATGCCCATAGGTGTTGGCGTGGTGCCCCAGGTGAAGCCTGATGAGGCCGGACACTATGAAGGCAGATAGCCTTTGACGGGTCATAGGTGTTGACGAGGTGCCCCGGGGGACGCCCTGGAGCGGCCGGACACTATGAGCCAGCTCGGTCTGAAATGACCACGAAATTCCCAAAGAAAAGGTTTTGTAGTGTATGAGTGTTTTCAATCCCTCTCATTCGTAGGAAGTTGGCTTTTGTGAAAGCAAAGTCCTGATGTAGGGTGATTCCAAACAATGCAGGGTCTGTTGCTTTGCACACATGCAGCTTGCCTTTGATAGCCTGGCTGATAGCAGGTGGGGAGGAGAGGCTAAACCTCGAGCGCTATGTTCCTAATGCTTCTAAGCTTCTCCTTGCTAAGTCGATTGTGCAGCTGTGCAGATGTGCACATTCTGTGAGCCCTTGTGGTGCAATGGCCAGCATAGGATGCCCCAGATTGAAAGCTTTGGTGCAAAAACTGAGAGCAATGGTATTGCCTTACCTATGAATGGTATTAATGGTTCTACTCTCAAGTCTGCTGGGTGATGCCAGAGATGCCATGAGTTTGACCAGCAATGACCTAGATGCCGGGATGGCTCTGGCTCTGCATTTTTGGCCCCTTGCTATCATTCAGGTGGGGAGGAGTGTAAGGAACACGAGTACCTTAGCACGTGCGCTGCAAGCATGAGATGCTTTGCGGGCCTAGTCTGATGCTTGGCTGTCACTCATGCGATGGCATGTGGTGTCGACATGCTCTAGACTAGTGTGCATAGTCTTGCGCCTTGTAGATCACAAGGGCCTGACCGAGGTGTGCATCACCTAGCGGCAGATCTGCCGTGCCCAGTCATGAATGACTGGACTCCAGCGAGGCTGGAGTGAGGGCCAGGTGTGCGAGTCACACCTGGGCGAGTTACGAACTACGGTGCCCTGATTCCACGACGTGGATACGTAGTGCAGCCTGTAGCCTAGATAAGGCTAGACAGGTCCGGGCCCATGAACCAATTTTCCCTCACTTGTCTAAGTGAGGTAGTATCATTACACAGGGCCACGGCCCGTTAGGTTGATGACTCTGCAAGTCTATAGAGCCTGATGGCAACCCTGCCAGGGGCCATTCTCTATAACTCTCGCTACTCCCTGATTCTGTTGGGCTTGGGATTGGAGCAGCCAGAATCAGAAACAGAATCTACAGAATCACCTTGAGAGCAGACAGGACAGGGAGAGTAGCATTGTTGTGGAAGCATGTAGTAGGGGATGCATTAAGGCTCCACTGTGAAACGTTCTTGACCCCACTCTGCTTGGTGGGGATCGACCTGGGGGCCTACTGCTGAGCAGTGGACCGCTTAGCTGTAATAATCCTCCTATGTGTTCCTTCTTGTGCCAATTGTTAGTCTTTATGGGGCTAAAGCACTCGATGCCCTTCGTATACGCCTAGAGGCTCACAGGGGCCAAACAAGAGGGGTTTTAGGGGTGCAAGGGCTGGGTGGGTGGTCGCAGGGGGTCCACCTGAATTTTATATCATGGCTTCTTTGAAAATCACCCTCCTCCCCCCAAAGATGCTGCATTACGAAGAGGTAATGGCAGATGCCCTGGAGCTCTCTCAGCTCCGTAACTCTTCTAGGCTTGGGAAATAAGTAGCCAAATTCAGACACAATACACTTCTCACGCTGTCAATTGCAGAACCATCAGGCTCTGCCCAAATCCCACGGGGTTCCAATACACCGACTCCCTACACTCTTTAGCAGGCCTTCCATGGCAGTATGTGTCATTAGCGATGTGGTTTCTCTCACCTGCCGTGCATCCAGCAGGTGTGACAGTCAGGGTGGACCCCTCAGTGGCAGTCCAGTTGGTGATGATGATGTTGCTGGTGTCATCTGCCTCAACACACTTGCTGTCATCCGCAGGGGCAGTCACAGTGGGGGTGGCCTTCAGGGTGTACTCCATGCTAGCAGAGGCACTGCAGCCATCCTTGGTCACAGTGAGTGTAACAGTCACTGCATTGCCACCTGCAAGTGCCGCCTGGGTGCAAGTGACGGTCACCGAAGTGCCAGTGCCAAAGGCTGCAAAAGCAGAGAAGAGAAGTGGTGAAGATGAGAGAGGAAAAGATGCATGGCTTTGAAAGCACAGCACGCGGGCGACACCCATTGTGTGTACATTTCATAATGGTCTTGGTAGCTATCTAACAGCATGCAGTCATCATTGACAGAAACAAAAGGTGGCACGAGGCATGCACCCTACGCACCACCCCCGCCCCTCCCTGCCCGTCTTGAGCCTCACAAAGTAGAAAGAGTTGCAGGGTCACGGCCTCTTAGGTTGATGACTCTGATGGCAACCCTGCCAGGGGCCATTCTCTATAACTCTCCCTACTCCCTGATTCTGTTGGGCTTGGGAATGGAGCAGCCAGAATTAGAAACAGAAAACACAGAAGCATCTTGGCGGAGCAGACAAGACGGGGAGAATAGCATTGTTCTGGAAGCATGTAGTAGGGGATGCATAACGGCCCCACTGTGAAAAATTCTTGCCCCACCCTGCTTGGTGGGGATCGAACTGGGGACCTACTGCTTAGCAATGAACCACTTAGCTGTAATGATCCTCCTACGTGTTCCTTCTTGTGCCAGTTTTGAGTCTTTATGGGGCTAATGCACTCTACACCCTTTGTATACGCCTGGAGACTCACAGGGGCCAAACAAGAGGGGTTTTAGGGGTGCAAGGGCTGGGTGGGTGGTCGCAGGGGGTCGACCTGAACTTTATATCATGGCGTCTTTGATAATCAGCCTCCTTCCCCCAAAGCTGCTGCATTATGAAGAGGTAATGGCAGATGCTCTGGAGCTCTCTCACTCCGTAACTCTTCTGGGCGTGGGAAATAAGTAGCCAAATTCAGACACAATACACTTCTCACGCTGTCAATTGCAGAACCATCAGACTCTGCCCAGACCCACGGGGTTCCAATACACCGACTCCCTACACTCTTTAGCAGACCTTCCATGGCAGTATGTGTCATTAGCGATGTGGTTTCCCTCACCTGCCGTGCATCCAGCAGGTGTGACAGTCAGGGTGGACCCCTCAGTGGCAGTCCAGTTGGTGATGATGATGTTGCTGGTGTCATCTGCCTCAACACACTTGCTGTCATCCGCAGGGGCAGTCACAGTGGGGGTGGCCTTCAGGGTGTACTCCATGCTAGCAGAGGCACTGCAGCCATCCTTGGTCACAGTGAGTGTAACAGTCACTGGATTGCCACCTGCAAGTGCCGCCTGGGTGCAAGTGACGGTCACTGAAGTGCCAGTGCCAAAGGCTGCAACAGCAGAGAAGAGAAGTGGTGAAGATGAGAGAGGAAAACATGCATGGCTTTGAAGGCACAGCACGCGGGCGACACCCATTGTGTGTACATTTCAAGTTGGTCTTGGTAGCTACCCAACAGCATGCAGTCATCATTGACAGAAACAAAAGGTGGCACCAGGCATGCACCCTACTCACAACCCCTGCCCCTCCCTGCCTGTCTTGAGCCTCAGCTGAGTAGAAAGAGTTGCAGGGTCACGGCCTCTTAGGTTGAGGACTCTGCAAGTCTATAGAGCCTGATGGCAACCCTGCCAGGGGCCATTCTCTATAACTCTCCCTACTCCCTGATACTGTTGGGCTTGGGAATGGAGCAGCCAGAATCAGAAACAGAATCTACAGAAGCAACTTGGCTGAGCAGAATGGACGGGGAGAATATCATTTTTTTGGAAGCTTCTAGTAGGAGATGCACAAATGCCCCACTGTCAAACGTTCTTGACCCCACCCTGCTTGGTGGGGATCGAACTGGGGACCTGCTGCCTAGCAGTGGACCGCTTAGCTGTAATGATCCTCCTATGTGTTCCTTCTTGTGCCAATTTCGAGTCCGTTTTAGGCTAAAGCACTCGACACCCTTCGTATACGCCTGGAGGCTCACAGGGGCCAAACAAGAGGGGTTTTAGGGGTGCAAGGGCTGGGTGGGTGGTCGCAGGGGGTCGACCTGAACTTTATATCATGGCTTCTTTGAAAATCACTCTCCTCCCCCCAAAGATGCTGCATTACGAAGAGGTAATGGCAGATGCCCTGGAGCTCTCTCAGCTCCGTAACTCTTCTGGGCTTGGGAAAGGAGTAGCCAAATTCAGACACAATATAATTCTCATGCTGTCAATTGCAGAACCATCAGACTCTGCCCAAATCCCACGGGGTTCCAATACACCGACTCCCTACACTCTTTAGCAGACCTTCCATGGCAGTATGTGTCATTAGCGAAGTGGTTTCCCTCACCTGCCGTGCATCCAGCAGGTGTGACAGTCAGGGTGGACCCCTCAGTGGCATTCCAGTTGGTGATGATGATGTTGCTGGTGTCATCTGCCTCAACACACTTGCTGTCATCCGCAGGGGCAGTCACAGTGGGGGTGGCCTTCAGGGTGTACTCCATGCTAGCAGAGGCACTGCAGCCATCCTTGGTCACAGTGAGTGTAACAGTCACTGGATTGCCACCTGCAAGTGCCGCCTGGGTGCAAGTGACGGTCACCGAAGTGCCAGTGCCAAAGGCTGCAAAAGCAGAGAAGAGAAGTGGTGAAGATGAGAGAGGAAAAGATGCTGGCTTTGAAGGCACAGCACGCGGGCGACACCCATTGTGTGTACATTTCATAATGGTCTTGGTAGCTATCTAACAGCAAGCAGTCGGCATCATTGACAGAAACAAAAGGTGGCACGAGGCATGCACCCTACGCACCACCCCCGCCCCTCCCTGCCCGTCTTGAGCCTCACAAAGTAGAAAGAGTTGCAGGGTCACGGCCTCTTAGGTTGATGACTCTGATGGCAACCCTGCCAGGGGCCATTCTCTATAACTCTCCCTACTCCCTGATTCTGTTGGGCTTGGGAATGGAGCAGCCAGAATTAGAAACAGAAAACACAGAAGCATCTTGGCGGAGCAGACAAGACGGGGAGAATAGCATTGTTCTGGAAGCATGTAGTAGGGGATGCATAACGGCCCCACTGTGAAAAATTCTTGCCCCACCCTGCTTGGTGGGGATCGAACTGGGGACCTACTGCTTAGCAATGAACCACTTAGCTGTAATGATCCTCCTACGTGTTCCTTCTTGTGCCAGTTTTGAGTCTTTATGGGGCTAATGCACTCTACACCCTTTGTATACGCCTGGAGACTCACAGGGGCCAAACAAGAGGGGTTTTAGGGGTGCAAGGGCTGGGTGGGTGGTCGCAGGGGGTCGACCTGAACTTTATATCATGGCGTCTTTGATAATCAGCCTCCTTCCCCCAAAGCTGCTGCATTATGAAGAGGTAATGGCAGATGCTCTGGAGCTCTCTCACTCCGTAACTCTTCTGGGCGTGGGAAATAAGTAGCCAAATTCAGACACAATACACTTCTCACGCTGTCAATTGCAGAACCATCAGACTCTGCCCAGACCCACGGGGTTCCAATACACCGACTCCCTACACTCTTTAGCAGACCTTCCATGGCAGTATGTGTCATTAGCGATGTGGTTTCCCTCACCTGCCGTGCATCCAGCAGGTGTGACAGTCAGGGTGGACCCCTCAGTGGCAGTCCAGTTGGTGATGATGATGTTGCTGGTGTCATCTGCCTCAACACACTTGCTGTCATCCGCAGGGGCAGTCACAGTGGGGGTGGCCTTCAGGGTGTACTCCATGCTAGCAGAGGCACTGCAGCCATTCTTGGTCACAGTGAGTGTAACAGTCACTGGATTGCCACCTGCAAGTGCCGCCTGGGTGCAAGTGACGGTCACTGAAGTGCCAGTGCCAAAGGCTGCAACAGCAGAGAAGAGAAGTGGTGAAGATGAGAGAGGAAAACATGCATGGCTTTGAAGGCACAGCACGCGGGCGACACCCATTGTGTGTACATTTCAAGTTGGTCTTGGTAGCTACCCAACAGCATGCAGTCATCATTGACAGAAACAAAAGGTGGCACCAGGCATGCACCCTACTCACAACCCCTGCCCCTCCCTGCCTGTCTTGAGCCTCAGCTGAGTAGAAAGAGTTGCAGGGTCACGGCCTCTTAGGTTGAGGACTCTGCAAGTCTATAGAGCCTGATGGCAACCCTGCCAGGGGCCATTCTCTATAACTCTCCCTACTCCCTGATACTGTTGGGCTTGGGAATGGAGCAGCCAGAATCAGAAACAGAATCTACAGAAGCAACTTGGCTGAGCAGAATGGACGGGGAGAATATCATTTTTTTGGAAGCTTCTAGTAGGAGATGCACAAATGCCCCACTGTCAAACGTTCTTGACCCCACCCTGCTTGGTGGGGATCGAACTGGGGACCTGCTGCCTAGCAGTGGACCGCTTAGCTGTAATGATCCTCCTATGTGTTCCTTCTTGTGCCAATTTCGAGTCCGTTTTAGGCTAAAGCACTCGACACCCTTCGTATACGCCTGGAGGCTCACAGGGGCCAAACAAGAGGGGTTTTAGGGGTGCAAGGGCTGGGTGGGTGGTCGCAGGGGGTCGACCTGAACTTTATATCATGGCTTCTTTGAAAATCACTCTCCTCCCCCCAAAGATGCTGCATTACGAAGAGGTAATGGCAGATGCCCTGGAGCTCTCTCAGCTCCGTAACTCTTCTGGGCTTGGGAAAGGAGTAGCCAAATTCAGACACAATATAATTCTCATGCTGTCAATTGCAGAACCATCAGACTCTGCCCAAATCCCACGGGGTTCCAATACACCGACTCCCTACACTCTTTAGCAGACCTTCCATGGCAGTATGTGTCATTAGCGAAGTGGTTTCCCTCACCTGCCGTGCATCCAGCAGGTGTGACAGTCAGGGTGGACCCCTCAGTGGCATTCCAGTTGGTGATGATGATGTTGCTGGTGTCATCTGCCTCAACACACTTGCTGTCATCCGCAGGGGCAGTCACAGTGGGGGTGGCCTTCAGGGTGTACTCCATGCTAGCAGAGGCACTGCAGCCATCCTTGGTCACAGTGAGTGTAACAGTCACTGGATTGCCACCTGCAAGTGCCGCCTGGGTGCAAGTGACGGTCACCGAAGTGCCAGTGCCAAAGGCTGCAAAAGCAGAGAAGAGAAGTGGTGAAGATGAGAGAGGAAAAGATGCTGGCTTTGAAGGCACAGCACGCGGGCGACACCCATTGTGTGTACATTTCATAATGGTCTTGGTAGCTATCTAACAGCAAGCAGTCGGCATCATTGACAGAAACAAAAGGTGGCACGAGGCATGCACCCTACGCACCACCCCCGCCCCTCCCTGCCTGTCTTGAGCCTCAGCTGAGTAGAAAGAGTTGCAGGGTCACGGCCTCTTAGGTTGATGACTCTGCAAGTCTATAGAGCCTGATGGCAACCCTGCCAGGGGCCATTCTCTATAACTCTCCCTACTCCCTGATACTGTTGGGCTTGGGAATGGAGCAGCCAGAATCAGAAACAGAATCTACAGAAGCAACTTGGCTGAGCAGAATGGACGGGGAGAATATCATTTTTTTGGAAGCTTCTAGTAGGAGATGCACAAATGCCCCACTGTCAAACGTTCTTGACCCCACCCTGCTTGGTGGGGATCGAACTGGGGACCTGCTGCCTAGCAGTGGACCGCTTAGCTGTAATGATCCTCCTATGTGTTCCTTCTTGTGCCAATTTCGAGTCCGTTTTAGGCTAAAGCACTCGACACCCTTCGTATACGCCTGGAGGCTCACAGGGGCCAAACAAGAGGGGTTTTAGGGGTGCAAGGGCTGGGTGGGTGGTCGCAGGGGGTCGACCTGAACTTTATATCATGGCGTCTTTGATAATCAGCCTCCTTCCCCCAAAGCTGCTGCATTACGAAGAGGTAATGGCAGATGCCCTGGAGCTCTCTCAGCTCCGTAACTCTTCTGGGCTTGGGAAAGGAGTAGCCAAATTCAGACACAATATAATTCTCATGCTGTCAATTGCAGAACCATCAGACTCTGCCCAAATCCCACGGGGTTCCAATACACCGACTCCCTACACTCTTTAGCAGACCTTCCATGGCAGTATGTGTCATTAGCGAAGTGGTTTCCCTCACCTGCCGTGCATCCAGCAGGTGTGACAGTCAGGGTGGACCCCTCAGTGGCAGTCCAGTTGGTGATGATGATGTTGCTGGTGTCATCTGCCTCAACACACTTGCTGTCATCCGCAGGGGCAGTCACAGTGGGGGTGGCCTTCAGGGTGTACTCCATGCTAGCAGAGGCACTGCAGCCATCCTTGGTCACAGTGAGTGTAACAGTCACTGGATTGCCACCTGCAAGTGCCGCCTGGGTGCAAGTGACGGTCACCGAAGTGCCAGTGCCAAAGGCTGCAAAAGCAGAGAAGAGAAGTGGTGAAGATGAGAGAGGAAAAGATGCTGGCTTTGAAGGCACAGCACGCGGGCGACACCCATTGTGTGTACATTTCATAATGGTCTTGGTAGCTATCTAACAGCAAGCAGTCGGCATCATTGACAGAAACAAAAGGTGGCACGAGGCATGCACCCTACGCACCACCCCCGCCCCTCCCTGCCTGTCTTGAGCCTCAGCTGAGTAGAAAGAGTTGCAGGGTCACGGCCTCTTAGGTTGATGACTCTGCAAGTCTATAGAGCCTGATGGCAACCCTGCCAGGGGCCATTCTCTATAACTCTCCCTACTCCCTGATACTGTTGGGCTTGGGAATGGAGCAGCCAGAATCAGAAACAGAATCTACAGAAGCAACTTGGCTGAGCAGAATGGACGGGGAGAATATCATTTTTTTGGAAGCTTCTAGTAGGAGATGCACAAATGCCCCACTGTCAAACGTTCTTGACCCCACCCTGCTTGGTGGGGATCGAACTGGGGACCTGCTGCCTAGCAGTGGACCGCTTAGCTGTAATGATCCTCCTATGTGTTCCTTCTTGTGCCAATTTCGAGTCCGTTTTAGGCTAAAGCACTCGACACCCTTTGTATACGCCTGGAGGCTCACAGGGGCCAAACAAGAGGGGTTTTAGGGGTGCAAGGGCTGGGTGGGTGGTCGCAGGGGGTCGACCTGAACTTTATATCATGGCGTCTTTGATAATCAGCCTCCTTCCCCCAAAGCTGCTGCATTACGAAGAGGTAATGGCAGATGCCCTGGAGCTCTCTCAGCTCCGTAACTCTTCTGGGCTTGGGAAAGGAGTAGCCAAATTCAGACACAATATAATTCTCATGCTGTCAATTGCAGAACCATCAGACTCTGCCCAAATCCCACGGGGTTCCAATACACCGACTCCCTACACTCTTTAGCAGACCTTCCATGGCAGTATGTGTCATTAGCGAAGTGGTTTCCCTCACCTGCCGTGCATCCAGCAGGTGTGACAGTCAGGGTGGACCCCTCAGTGGCAGTCCAGTTGGTGATGATGATGTTGCTGGTGTCATCTGCCTCAACACACTTGCTGTCATCCGCAGGGGCAGTCACAGTGGGGGTGGCCTTCAGGGTGTACTCCATGCTAGCAGAGGCACTGCAGCCATCCTTGGTCACAGTGAGTGTAACAGTCACTGGATTGCCACCTGCAAGTGCCGCCTGGGTGCAAGTGACGGTCACCGAAGTGCCAGTGCCAAAGGCTGCAAAAGCAGAGAAGAGAAGTGGTGAAGATGAGAGAGGAAAAGATGCTGGCTTTGAAGGCACAGCACGCGGGCGACACCCATTGTGTGTACATTTCATAATGGTCTTGGTAGCTATCTAACAGCAAGCAGTCGGCATCATTGACAGAAACAAAAGGTGGCACGAGGCATGCACCCTACGCACCACCCCCGCCCCTCCCTGCCTGTCTTGAGCCTCAGCTGAGTAGAAAGAGTTGCAGGGTCACGGCCTCTTAGGTTGATGACTCTGCAAGTCTATAGAGCCTGATGGCAACCCTGCCAGGGGCCATTCTCTATAACTCTCCCTACTCCCTGATACTGTTGGGCTTGGGAATGGAGCAGCCAGAATCAGAAACAGAATCTACAGAAGCAACTTGGCTGAGCAGAATGGACGGGGAGAATAGCATTGTTCTGGAAGCTTCTAGTAGGAGATGCACAAATGCCCCACTGTCAAACGTTCTTGACCCCACCCTGCTTGGTGGGGATCGAACTGGGGACCTGCTGCCTAGCAGTGGACCGCTTAGCTGTAATGATCCTCCTATGTGTTCCTTCTTGTGCCAATTTTGAGTCCGTTTTAGGCTAAAGCACTCGACACCCTTCGTATACGCCTGGAGGCTCACAGGGGCCAAACAAGAGGGGTTTTAGGGGTGCAAGGGCTGGGTGGGTGGTCGCAGGGGGTCGACCTGAACTTTATATCATGGCGTCTTTGAAAATCACTCTCCTCCCCCCAAAGATGCTGCATTACGAAGAGGTAATGGCAGATGCCCTGGAGCTCTCTCAGCTCCGTAACTCTTCTGGGCTTGGGAAAGGAGTAGCCAAATTCAGACACAATATAATTCTCATGCTGTCAATTGCAGAACCATCAGACTCTGCCCAAATCCCACGGGGTTCCAATACACCGACTCCCTACACTCTTTAGCAGACCTTCCATGGCAGTATGTGTCATTAGCGAAGTGGTTTCCCTCACCTGCCGTGCATCCAGCAGGTGTGACAGTCAGGGTGGACCCCTCAGTGGCAGTCCAGTTGGTGATGATGATGTTGCTGGTGTCATCTGCCTCAACACACTTGCTGTCATCCGCAGGGGCAGTCACAGTGGGGGTGGCCTTCAGGGTGTACTCCATGCTAGCAGAGGCACTGCAGCCATCCTTGGTCACAGTGAGTGTAACAGTCACTGGATTGCCACCTGCAAGTGCCGCCTGGGTGCAAGTGACGGTCACCGAAGTGCCAGTGCCAAAGGCTGCAAAAGCAGAGAAGAGAAGTGGTGAAGATGAGAGAGGAAAAGATGCATGGCTTTGAAGGCACAGCACGCGGGCGACACCCATTGTGTGTACATTTCATAATGGTCTTGGTAGTTATCTAACAGCAAGCAGTCGGCATCATTGACAGAAACAAAAGGTGGCACCAGGCATGCACCCTACTCACAACCCCTGCCCCTCCCTGCCTGTCTTGAGCCTCAGCTGAGTAGAAAGAGTTGCAGGGTCACGGCCTCTTAGGTTGATGACTCTGCAAGTCTATAGAGCCTGATGGCAACCCTGCCAGGGGCCATTCTCTATAACTCTCCCTACTCCCTGATACTGTTGGGCTTGGGAATGGAGCAGCCAGAATCAGAAACAGAATCTACAGAAGCAACTTGGCTGAGCAGAATGGACGGGGAGAATAGCATTGTTCTGGAAGCTTCTAGTAGGAGATGCACAAATGCCCCACTGTCAAACGTTCTTGACCCCACCCTGCTTGGTGGGGATCGAACTGGGGACCTGCTGCCTAGCAGTGGACCGCTTAGCTGTAATGATCCTCCTATGTGTTCCTTCTTGTGCCAATTTTGAGTCCGTTTTAGGCTAAAGCACTCGACACCCTTCGTATACGCCTGGAGGCTCACAGGGGCCAAACAAGAGGGGTTTTAGGGGTGCAAGGGCTGGGTGGGTGGTCGCAGGGGGTCCACCTGAACTTTATATCATGGCTTCTTTGAAAATCACTCTCCTCCCCCCAAAGATGCTGCATTACGAAGAGGTAATGGCAGATGCCCTGGAGCTCTCTCAGCTCCGTAACTCTTCTGGGCTTGGGAAAGGAGTAGCCAAATTCAGACACAATATAATTCTCATGCTGTCAATTGCAGAACCATCAGACTCTGCCCAAACCCCACCGGGTTCCAATACACCGACTCCCTACACTCTTTAGCAGACCTTCCATGGCAGTATGTGTCATTAGCGATGTGGTTTCCCTCACCTGCCGTGCATCCAGCAGGTGTGACAGTCAGGGTGGACCCCTCAGTGGCAGTCCAGTTGGTGATGATGATGTTGCTGGTGTCATCTGCCTCAACACACTTGCTGTCATCCGCAGGGGCAGTCACAGTGGGGGTGGCCTTCAGGGTGTACTCCATGCTAGCAGAGGCACTGCAGCCATCCTTGGTCACAGTGAGTGTAACAGTCACTGGATTGCCACCTGCAAGTGCCGCCTGGGTGCAAGTGACGGTCACCGAAGTGCCAGTGCCAAAGGCTGCAAAAGCAGAGAAGAGAAGTGGTGAAGATGAGAGAGGAAAAGATGCATGGCTTTGAAAGCACAGCACGCGGGCGACACCCATTGTGTGTACATTTCATAATGGTCTTGGTAGCTATCTAACAGCATGCAGTCATCATTGACAGAAACAAAAGGTGGCACCAGGCATGCACCCTACGCACCACCCCCGCCCCTCCCTGCCCGTCTTGAGCCTCAGCTGAGTAGAAAGAGTTGCAGGGTCACGGCCTCTTAGGTTGAGGACTCTGCAAGTCTATAGAGCCTGATGGCAACCCTGCCAGGGGCCATTCTCTATAACTCTCCCTACTCCCTGATTCTGTTGGGCTTGGGAATGGAGCAGCCAGAATCAGAAACAGAATCTACAGAAGCAACTTGGCGGAGCAGAATGGACGGGGAGAATAGCATTGTTCTGGAAGCATGTAGTAGGGGATGCATAAAGGCCCCACTGTGAAAAATGCTTGACCCCACCCTGCCCAGGGGCCAAACAAGAGGGTTTTTTAGGGGTGCAAGGGGTGGGTGGGTGGTCGCAGGTGGTCCACCTGAAATAACATATCATGGGGTTTTCCAAAATTGACCCTCTCCCTCCAAAGATGCTGCAGTTTGAAGAGGTAATGGCAGATGTTGTGGAGCTGTCTCACTCCATAACTCTTCTGGTCTTGGGAAAGGAGTAGCCAAAATCAGACACAGTACAATTCCCACGCTGTCAATAGCAGAACCATCAAACTCTGCCCAAACCCCAAAACACCAACTCCCTCCACTCTTTAGCAGACATTCCATAGCAATATGTGTCATTAGCAGCTGGGTGTGAGGGTTTAGGGCCTCACTGGCAGAGCCCCAGAGCAGGAAAAGTTGCAGAGTGGGTGCCTCTATAAGGCCTGGGCGGTTACTCTACTTACTTGCACTGCAGCCGCTAGGAGTAACACTTGCCACAGTGGACCCACTTGTCACCACCCAGCCAGAGATGGTGATGTTCTGCCCACTAACTGCATTTGCGCACGTGCTGGTGTTCGCAGGGGGGGTCATGGTGGGAGAAGAGTTCAGGGTGTAGATCACCGAACCTGACCCGGAGCATGTATTTGGACTGGTGCCTGCTATGGCTGTCAGGGTGATGGTCTGGATAGGGTTGCTTGCAAAAGCAGACTTAGGACACGTCACCGTCACTGGGGCAGATGTTGTGGTAGTTGATGGAGCTGAAGGAAGGCAAAGAACAACAGCAAACAGCGTTCAGAACAGTAGAGCATGTGTGGACTACTAGATGTTCAGGAGGTCTCAGTCAGGCATGAACTCTTAAGCAGAGGCATCGCCTTCAGCCAAGCAAGGTGGGATGAAACATGAGGCTTCACAATTTTATAAACATTCAGCACCCCTGATATGTGTCGGCTGTGTTGGGACCCTGGCATCCTTGTAATGACAGGCCTTGAAGATATGGGATGATTCTGCTGGGACTACTTGTTTAGGGCCAGTGGATCTCCTTCACTCTAAGGAGTGGGATGTCACCGTGCTAGGTGAGTGCTGTCATGCCTGGTCCATCTCTACCATGGCAAGACTACATGATACATGTGTTGAGACCCCATCTTTGACTGTGTGCCCTGTTTGTCAATGCATGGCAAGATCCATGGGAAGGCATATGACATATGCAGACCAGGCAAGCTGAATGGACAGTAAGAGCAGGCTAATGCTCACACCTACAATACCTTCACAACCATGAGCATACTTGGCGCAAGACTCGAATTTCCTGACATTCCCAAGGCTGCAAGCCAGTCCTACCAGGCACCCAGCTATTTAGAACTTACTGAGGGTACAGCTAGCACCAGATGGGGCCATGACTGCAGACATGCTGTTGTCTGCACCAAAAACTGTGAACGTGACAGTTACGTTGGTCCCAGTCACATCATTGGAGCAGCTTGTCACAGAGCCGCTTGACACCGTGGGAATACTGCATGCAGGCTCTGCAACATCACAGAACAGCATTAGTCATTTGGCCAAAGCACAGCATGTACAATTCATTGGAACCCAGAGCAAGAGGTAACAGCAGTACATAACTTGTGGGCTGGCTTACAAGTTTAGATTGACTGAGCCAAACCATGCACAACTTGCAGTCATACTGAAACCTGCATACACGTGCTAGCGCAGTGAGCAAAAAGGACACGAGACATCATGATTAAATACACAACGGGGCAATTGGTCATCAGCTGGGTTTATGCCTGACTTAAACATGGCTGGCAAAGGCTGCCATAGGTGGACAGTGCAACACCCTTCTAGACAAGTGTTGGAGTACTAGCAGTGCTTCTAAGGTGAGTTATAGCGATGTACGAGGCAGCTTGGGAAGTTCCCTTTTTTTAACATGCACACCCTTCAACCCGCGCAGCATCTGCTTTGGCAATGCTTTGGCAATGCAATGCATTCTCTCCCGTGAACTTACGAGGGCAGAGTGGGATGGGCATTGTCCAGCTTCCAATAGCACCCGAACAATCACACCCGCCAGCTATTTCGCATCCACACCCAGAAGTCGTGCTTACGCCCAAGGGGCTGAGGGCACAGGTCGCGTTGTTATATGCATCTGGGTACGCATGCACAAAGAAGTACACGAGGCTGTTGGTCGGCCATGTTGACACATCCACGCAACGACTGTAGCACTTGAGCACTGGGGAGTTGTTGTTGAAGATAGACCCAGAGGGTGGAGAGTTACCGCCGCCTTTATCGACCCTATCAATGTACATCCACAGGCTAGCTGTACCTCCGCCCGTAGTGCCCTGTCCAAAGTTGTAGATGTCATATGATGGGGTGGTGGAGAATTCTGTCGTCAAGCAGGCGCTCAGCACTCCTCCAATATTCACAAAGTAGGAGGTCATGGTGGCAAATGGCACACCATCAGGCAGTGTGACAGCGTTGCCTCTAGTCATAGGTTTGGTCACTCTTCCGCCTAAAGTGCACTCATAGCTGCCAGGAATAGCTGGAGGGATAGCGCAGCTAAAGCTGCAATTGCCTGTTTTCCCGTTAGGGCAGGCGGTGTAGGGGGCAGAGTTTGGGCATGCTGTTGGCACAGTGTTCTGCAAAGGCAGACGCACAGAAGCTTTGACTCAGCCCTCAGCACATCATCGATGCAACGCAGCTATGCTTGTGGTAAGAAGACATGGGAAGGAGAGGGAGAGGACGTTGATGTGTCATTGCAACAATACAAACCTCTGCACAACCACAAGAAACATGCATAACACCATCTACATCATCTGATCAAGATGCTCATGCCTGCCATCAATGTCAGCGCTCCCATCATCTTCGCAGAGTTTTAGCTGCTTATATGAGTGGGCATATCCCTGAAGCAGGATGCCATGTTGCACTAGTAATATGCAGGACAGAGCAAGTTCTTTTCACTCATGCTGTGAAGCCTGTGGAACTGAAATACAATAGGGTTTATGGTGCAGGGTTTGGGAATGCTGTGAAGCCTGTGGAACATAATGGGAGCCGCACAATCGTATAGGGGGGGGGGTGTTGGCGGACCCCCCATTCTCCTTCAGTTTTAGGGTTCTGTCACTAGTGAGACGTGCCCAAAATGCCCTCAAGAACCCCCTTCTTCCTTTGATTTAGGCCCTGCATCCCCCCCCCTAAAGGGTTGTGGGGCTCCCCTAAGGCTCCATCAAAGCTTGACCATGGGAGCCATTGCGGTAAATCTGCACTGCTAGAAGCCTTCCCATACAGGGTCTTCCAGGGATCAGCCTTTCCAAGCCCATGCAACAGCTGATATGCAGGGTTGGTAACTTACACAGCAAGGAGCTGTATTATCGCATACGTCCTGGTTGTTGCATTGGGCCTGCATCAGGTGCCTGGACCAGGTCCTGCAGTAAGCAAGCAGTGCGGAAGGACAGGGTCATGTCTTCAGAAGTGCTTCCACAAGGACCTTGGCAACAGCTATGTCGTAATGCATAGCACATATGATAGGCCGTTCCGTTCCATGGTAGTTAAGAGGGATTCTTACGCACGTGGAAGTTTCATAACGACAGTTCTAATCTGCGGATGCGAATTCAACGTCACGAGCTAACCGCCACATCTGACCCCGCTCGAACTGGTGACAGAGCTTCACTTG
Source organism: Pseudopediastrum boryanum (assembly GCA_963556185.1). Lineage (NCBI taxonomy): Eukaryota > Viridiplantae > Chlorophyta > Chlorophyceae > Sphaeropleales > Hydrodictyaceae > Pseudopediastrum > Pseudopediastrum boryanum. Next base: position 10,000,022 of record OY744495.1, read on the forward strand.
GATTTGGACGGCCCTACAAAGCAACTAGGGCACGACAAGGGTAAACAATGGGTGGTGACGTTATCAGCCTCTTTAAATCTCTTCAAGGATCGTGACACAAGCAAGCAGTACTGGCAGTACTTAACCGTCTGAAGCTTGGAGAAAGCAGTAAATGCGAACTGCATAGTATAGATCGCTGCTTAAAGTACCTTACATTGCCTGGTGGTATGCTCAGCAACTGACCTGGGATAGTAGTCATCCCATGTCTTGCTGGGAGAGGCGAGGACGGAGTCATCCAACCATGTCAGGCCCAGGGCAAAGAGCCCTAACAGAACAGCCGTTCTTCTCATAACCGCGTTCCTAACCACACTCAGTCAGCGTTGAAGCACAAGGCTGGGAGTGTTGGAAAAAGGAGAGGGCGCTTGCCCGGAGCACTGCTGCCTATCCTACGCAGCCGGGGCAACAACCTGCGCGCCAAGCGCATCAATCAGCTTCAATATTTAAGGGAGTTGTCTTGGTATAAGCTTATAGGACGTCATAAGGCTTTGGCCACGAAGTCTTGAGTAAGAGCACAACCAGGTCGGTGAAGGCTGCCAGAAGGGACAAGTCGCTGTCGCGCAAGAAACCCTGTACTTTTCATTGCTTCGATGACCTTGCCTGCAAAGCCCCCTTCTTGGCGTGCTTCTGAAATGGCTCGATGTTACCGATAAAAATCATCACATGGTGATCACCGTCATGAAACGTTAAGTTGAAAGCATGCGGACTACAGGATCAACAACTGGCCGTAGCGTGATCACCCGACTGTTCAGGTCAAATCAAGCACATTGCACTTTCATCGGCCGTGCCAGAACCCTAGCTATCTTCCTGTATCAGCCTCTGTCTTACCTTGAATCTGGCAGCACTTGCTAGGCAGCCACTCACTAAGCAGAAGCGGAGCGAGGTCCGATACCTGCAGGAAGGGCAGGTTGCATCAAGCATGCCTGAAATCGACGCTTTATCAGAGAGACGACAATCTGCCGCGACATAGATGTTGCCACTGCATGTGCCCCTGGCGATATGGACGCGCTGGCCACCCTGATCGCTGCATCTCGAAGTTCTGCACACCTTCAAGTTTACCCAGAAGCGATTATGATGCGCACGATACGCTCGGTCAGGAGCACGATGGTGCGGGAAAGCGGGGCGCTACACAGAAGCTTTGAAGGCCTCTGGCGGGGTGTCGGAACTCTTGTATATATGTACGCAAAATAAAGGGAAGCTGAGCCCCTCCAAACTAACACGTTTTCCTGGCTACTGCTAGCAGGCGCTGCTACTGCTAGAAGATGTCATGATATCCCCACCCCACAGGTCTTCAGGCCAACCTGATTTGCAAGTAATCAAGTTTTCGTAACTTCACATAATTGGCCTGGCCACCCGGCCACGAGGCCAAACTGGTGTGAGATAAGTGCCACCAGTGCCGCGTAGATTATCCGGAAGGACACGGAAGTACGGATTACACGGAAGTACACGGAATACTACGTACGTATTACTAGTACTGTTAGTACCTAGCTTGCAACTCTGCAACTAAGTAGCTGATCCATCGGTAGCTCTGACGTTGGGATAACAAACAAACAAACATTTAAGGTGGTAACATTTAAGGATATCTCTTGCTGGCATGTGCTTGCTGTGCTTTGCAGAGGTACAAGGGACCAAGCACTGGCCCATGCCTTGTGGCTTCGGGATGAGATTGACCTGTCTTATCTCAATGGGCCTGACCTTATGGCGATGCTGCTCATGGCAGACTACAGGAGCATGACCGAGCACCGCCACATCTGGGGCCTTCTTCCACCTCCAACATCATGTATGAACAAGCTCTTTGTTACTGCAGGGGGTGTGACTGTGCAGCAGCAGCTTGAGAAGCTCGTGCAGGTGAGTTCTCAATTGCTCGTTGGTATCCGGCAGACATGCCCGTTGGCATTCTTCCAAAGAACTAACAGCCATTGGGACCATTATGTGTGTTTACTGGTATTGCAAGGCCTAGCAACTTTAACTGCTATGGTAATGCAATACAGTGGTCAGTGGTCAGCAATGATAGGGGGCGGTCATTTCTTAATCTTGAGGCCTCGTCTATCTCAAGGTCTGGGGCCGAGCTTTGTCCAAGCTAAACATTATGGCAGCATAGGGAAGCAGGTAGGCAAGGAGGTGAAGTAACGGACATGTGCACTGTGGCTTCGTTGCTTGGAAAAAAGTCAAAAGTACGAATAAACTCTGAACTTAAGCATTGTGTTAGTTCTGTAGTCCTGATCGGTGTCTGCTATCCTTGTGCTATATGGGTAGGATGCCCAAGTCTTGCCATCATTTCTCCTCATCTGTTGCACAGAGGAACCGAGACAACCCCCGGGACCCCGTCCACACGCCTATTGGGGTGGCGAAGTACTTCATTGTTCCTGGCACCAAGGCCTTACAAGCTCTCCCTCTGCTGGTTGCCCACCCACAGTACGGTGGAAACCATCCCATCATGCAGCACCCAGCCATCAACAACGCCAGATACAGGGAATACATGGTGCAGCAAACGGAACATGTCAAGGGCCTACTGCTAGTGCAGCAGCTCGCCGAGGTACCGATCCTTGGTCCAGTCATCACGGTCCCTACGGCAGCGGGTTTCGCAAGCGCAGCCCTCTTGACTGAGGAGGAGCGGGAGAGGCAGATGCAGTCAGCTTTCTTCACGTATGCGGGGGCAACCAGCTATGCCAGGTCAGAAGCTCTTGGGAGTAGGATTGCAGCACCTGGGCAGTACTACATGCTAGTGACAGCAAGTGAAAGGGATCTCATTTTCCAATATCGTGCCCGCACTTCAGCAGATTCAGAAATGCTGCAATCTGATATTGTAGCTGGGATTGAAGGAGCAGCAGCAGCAGCAACGCCGTCAGCAGCAGATGTGGCTTCACCAGCAGGGCAAGGAGTAGGGGCTTTAAGGGTGGAGGGAGGAACAGGAGCAGCCACAGGAGCAGGGAGTGGAGCGCCAGTAGCAGGGAGAGGGGGCTTAGCAGCAGTAGGAGGAGCAGTAGCAGGGAATGGGGGCCCATCAGCAGGTGGAGAAGCAGTAGCAGGGATTGGAGGTCCAACAGCAGGAGGAGGAGCGGTAGCAGGGAGTGGGGGCCCAGCAGCAGGAGGCGGAGCAGTAGGAGGGATTGGAGGTCCAATAGCAGGAGGAGGAGCAATAGCAGGGAATGGGGGCCCAGCAGCAGGTGGAGGAGCAGTAGGAGGGAATGGAGGTCCAGCAGCAGTGCGCCGTGACATGGAAGCGGCTGCTGGCGAAGCCGCTGGTCTCCTTGGGTTTCCAGTCAGTGCTGGAGATAGAGGACATGTCACACAAGTAGATAGGCTACAAGCAGGCCAGGTAAGCGGGCACTTTGTAATTGATGCTGGTGGTAGGAGTAGTACATGGGTCAGTGTAATGCTACAACTGCGTACATAGCTAGAGGGGAGTATGTGTCATCCACTGTTTTGCATGGCTTGAGATTGTCTCTTGATGCATTTCAACATGTGGATGCACTTGATTATGATATGACAAGTGCAAGAAGCTCCATGCAAGGCAATACTGGATGCACATTTTGCTCCTCAGATTATATGTGTGGGCTCTGCTTTCAGGAAAAAGTGGAACAGCTAGGATGCACATTGAGGGACCTTGTCAATGGAGCATATTCTCTAGCATCTGCTGCAAGGGCTTTCAAATTAGGTATCATTCTGCAGTTGATGCTGTTGTCAGTGCACAATGTAACATATGAAAATGATCAATGTTGTGATGAATGTGCTGCTGCATTGAGTCCTTGCTTGAGTGTCATTACTGACACCTGTAATTCCCCTTGACACTGCAGGAGCTCATCATTGGGATGCTTATGCAGCACGGCAATGCTTTGCAGGGGCTGCAGAAGCGTGAACACCTAAATGCAGCATCATCAGCAGCAGTCCGCCAGCCAGGCTCCTCTGCCTGTACCACAGGGTTGCAACGTATGGAGCCTGGAGCCCCACCTAGAGGCCGTGGTGCAGTCATAGCAGCTGTGCATGGTGCTAATAACGCAGCGAACAAGCAGCAGCTGACCTTCTTTAGCCCTAGGACATCAGATGTGGTTACGGTGCCATGCTTGGTACGCTTGTGGCAGGAGGGGTGGCCCCTTGGGGTTACAGACGAACAGAAGACCGTCAAGGCCCTGGCAGCAGGGTATAAGGAGCACCCATCAATGGGGAACCCAGATAGGGGGGCATTAGATAACCTGAAGCAGGCCTACCTACTGGTGGAGGCTGTGAGTAGCGAGCAAGGAATTAGCGTTGTAGAAGCAGGAAAAGTGGTAGAGGCGTGGTGGCTCGGCGACTCAGCTGTTCTAGTGCCGGGGCCGGGCGGGGCTTTGGCAGTTGCATCTGCAGAGGAGCAGCAGCAGGAGCAGGTTGTGGGAGCAGACATACCTTTGGGCAGTGTCATTCTCCCATCCCCTTTCCCAACGCGTGTGGGCAAACCCAAAGCCCGCAGCTTGGATGCAGTGTGCAAGTATGCTCGAGGGGATGTTAGGGTGAAACTTTTGAAAAACCCAACAAAACAGGCAGCAGGGACTAAAGGGGGGCAAAAGCGACGCAGACTAGAAGCAGATCACCACGAGGGTCTTGAGAATCCACCTGAACCGGAGGGCGAGGGAGGCCAGGCAGCAACAGCAATGGCAGGGGGTGGAGCAGCAGCAGCACCAGCTGGTAGGGAAAGTGGGAGAACAGCATCAGGCCCACCACCATCACCGGCAGCACCAGCAGCTTCAGTAAGGGCAGTAGGAAGGGGAGAAGTTGTTGCAGCAGGAGCAACAGCCGAGGGTGGGGTAGTGACAGGAGGGACAGCAGCAGGTGCAGGACAAAGGCTGGCAGCACCCAGGATACCAGCAGGAGGAAGAGGAGGAGCAGCAGCATCTGCTAGAAGAAGAGGACCAACACAACTAAGAGCAGCACCGGAAGCAGTACGAGTAGGAGGACAGGCAGAGGCGGCAATGAGAGGGTGCACAGCAGTATCAGCAGCAGGTGCAACCGTAAGAGGGGCAACGCCGCAGTCCCGATTAGATGCAGTGCGGGTCAGAGACCAGCTTGGTGCTCAGGTGAGTGATGTCACTTTGTAGTAAGCCAAAACTTGTTACATTGAATCAACGCCGAACACTACAGATCTCTCTGGATCTTCCATACATAACTGCCAATTAGACTGGCTCAATTCCATCACACACTAAGTCAAGACCTAAATGCACACATCAGCTGTACAGCAGTACAAACTGAGTGGATGTTGACTGTATCAGAGCTGCAAGCTCCACCTAGTACAGCTCTTAGCTGTAGCTACCTTCCCCCCCTCACAAAAAGGCAACAGCCACGAAAGAGGGTACTGCTAATCAAGACTACACAACACCTCACTAGATTGTTCAACCAACACCAAAAGACTGCTGGCCTAACGACATACTTCAGCGGGGAACACGGCTGATACATGATGGCAACACTATAAACTAGGCTTTTGCATGCTTCACCACAAAACTAAAACTAAAACACCAGATAACCGCAAAGGCCACCCCCAGGGACATTATCGGAATGGTAGGCGCTGTTCGTGCCAATATAGCATGCAGGCCGCAGCTGCTGTCTATTTTCTTTCCCTATTGTGCTGTAAATATCCTGCTCCGAGCAGATCTGCTTAAAGTGCTGCATTTCCATCGGCTGATCTCTGCCAAGGCCGGCATGCCGCACACACTGTCCGGCATACTACAACTTGTGAAAGTGAGGAAGTTGTCCTGGACTTTTACCCAGGCTCAACCTCAATGATGATCAGTTGCCTTGCCATGTGATCTCTTTGCAGAGTAGGCAGCTACAATCACTCCTAGAAATCTCCGTATTTCTAGAAAACATTGCACATCTTGTTCTTGCACGGGTCCAGATACAGACTGAACATTGTTTACAATTTTTTGTAGCAGGTCTGAAGGGATCCAGAGCATTGGAGGTGCTGCATATACCCAAAATGCGTGCAAGCTTTGGCTGTTGTACATGCTTGTTGTCAACATGCTCACATGTGCCTGCCAATTGTGTCACAGGTGTTACGGCAGTCTGTTGAAGAGGAATCCCTCTTGCAGGCAGTCAGACTTGCACAGCAGTCTGGGCAGTCTGAACCTGAAATCCAGGTGAGCTCCATATGCCATTGCTGAGGATTGGCTAGCTGTATTAAGCAAGCAAATACTGTGCTAGCAAATTCCATAAGCAGAGATGTCCATACTCCTAAACAAGGCATTGCATCATTCAGTATGCACAATAGACCTTCACCTTGATATAAGCTCCCTTGTCCTGCCCTGCACACATCGTTACCATACATCCACATGTTTTTTGTATAAAGATGCATAGAGTGTTGATTTTTCACATGTTTGATGCCTACTGATGCCCTACTGATTGCGTTGTTGTGGTGCAGGCGGTTGTGCACTATGTTTGTATCTGTCACTGCATGCTACCGTTGAGCTCCGTAGGGTTACTATTACTGCCGCTAAGCTGTTGGCATCTATACTACAGATGTTCTGCTCACACTTCAAATGAGTCCCCTTTCTCTACTCTGCTGCTGCAGGTGGAGTCATTCCTTGGCCGCAGAGTAATGTGGCCAAACCTGCAAAGGGTAAATGGGACAGTCATGGGGGACTCCTTTGTGTTCCAACAGAACAGTGGCCATCTGACCTTGCAAGGTAGAAACGCTAGGACTCAGTGAGGTGAAGCGCATTTGGTTGACAGAGGTTGCCTACAAATGCGAAGCACGGTAACAGTTTAGTACGACACCCGGCATGAGTGGGTGTAGGAGGTCGAAGACAGCTTGTGTTGCCGTGAGTAACAGCAGTCAGTAGTGCTACAATCTGCAGTTTGTCCTGCACTACAACTAGGCAGGACTCGTGTCCATTGTGGCCATTGCTGGCAGCAGGTTACAGGTATCGCATGTCTCGCTGCCTGTGTTCCCAGGTCGATCGGTGTGTTTGTGCTTGTGCATGGAAGCATTGTTGTAGTTTTTCCGTCCTGCTAGTTAAGTCAGTTGCCTTTGGCCCTTGCAAAGTATCCTGCGTGTGATCATTGGTTGTTGCCATTAAACTGATGTTTGGGTCTGGGCTACAAAGGTGGTCAGTGGTCTGGTATATGGTTTTTTCATGTCTGTCGATCGTCCTGCCGGCCCTTCAGCTGGCTCTTGTCTTCCTCTGTAATAGGCTATACCCTGTGGGGTGTAGTGTATTATTAAGCCAACAGCCTCCTGGTTTGGGCTTGGTCCTTCTGGGTTTGGCTCTCTTTGTGTTGGTTTTGTGTGTGTGTGTGTGTGTGTGTGTGCCCTTGTGTTCTGGGGCTTTGTGGGCCTGTTCGGGCTGTGGTTGGTTTTGTGTGGTTGGTTTGTGTTCTGTTTGTCTTTGCACCTTTGACCCTTTCAGATTGGCTTTGGCTTGTTACATGGGGAGTCTGCAGTATGCTAAGCTAGTGGATGGTATATACTGACTTGCTATGCTGCTAAAGAACTGTGGTATGTCGTGTATGTGTTACCATGATCCATGACTCAATACAGTATTGATTTGTTTTCTTATGCTATCATAAATGGTTTTAAGCATTTGGAGTCATGCTTGGGTGCTGCACGGCCCAGAGGGCTGTGCAGTGGTCTCTCTTTATAAATCGTTTTAAGCATGCAACTGGCAATCACATGGCGCATCTGCATGCTGCCGTGGTCTGCGTGCCGCAAGCTTGAATGGCCAAGTTCAGTCGGTGATGAGCTATGTGTTGGGTATGTAGGATGCATGCATACACAACCCATGATGCATATGGAGCCTCCCATTGATGGGACGCATCCAGGAGTTGCTGAATAATCATCCTCCAAGCTCTATTGCCCTCATTGGTGGAGGTAACAGCGCACGTGTTTTCATAGATTAGTGCATAGCCTTTGGCAAGGGGGTGTACCTTTGTGTATGTGCTTGCGTTGCACGCTGCAGTGTCCTCATGGAGGTTGAGAGAGAGATAGAACTACGCTGAGGAGGGGGGCTATGCTTTGGTCCTGCAGTGTGCGTGCTGTGGGTGCCATGAAGTCGTGGCACTTTATGTAGGATTCCTGTGGCATGCTCCATATACATCAGTAAGATGACTGGTGGCATGCAGGTGGTCATAGCCTGCAACACGTTTGTGGCATGCATCGTACATGTTTGATATCTGAAACATGAAGGATGACGCAAATGAAGAGATTATCATGAGACGTGCCGCGGATTACCAGCAAAGGTGTCGGATCTACCTATTGAGTTGGGTGAAGGTCATGTTTGCTGGTGTCTTCTGATGATGTAAGGTGCAGTGAGAGACGGCAGACCTTGCGCCTCTGCGTGGCTAAGTTGATGAAGCAGGCTTTGCAATCAATGTTTTCAGTGATGGTGGGCTATGCAATTGATACAGTCAAACATGACAGCTGCTGCTGCGGCTGCACAACATACTGGCTTCATAGAGTTCAGTGCCCTGGATATATATACCAAGAGGTGCTACAAACAAACTAAACAAACAAAAATGAAGGTGTGGCCGCACCAAGGCAGCTAGGTCGAAACGACCAAGTAGACGGGGTCCCGAAACGCATCATAGTCCCTACTCAAACGGAACATGAACTCACCATAGAAATGGAAGAAATGACCAACACATGATCAGTAGCTACATGCACACCTATCAAGAGTAGCAGCAGCCCCTTCACATCTGTCTCACCTCTCTTGCACTAGAAAAATGCTGCAGTAAGCCACAACTTGTTACATTGAACCAACAATACCGTACACCGTACACCATACTGGATGGTAGATCTCTTAGGATCTTTCATGCATAAGACTGGCTCAATTCCATTACACACTATCTCAAGACATAAATGCTTGGGTGCTGCACGGCCCAGAGGGCTGTGCAGTGAGTGTCTCTTAACAAGACGTAAATGCACACGTAAGCAGTACAACAGTACATACTGAGTGGATGTTGGAGTCATGTGGTGGGTGCTGCACGGCCCAAAAGCTATGCAGTGATCTATCTCATATAAACAAACAAACAAACAAAAATTTAAGGTGCGGCAACCGCAAAGGGCTGCTAATTCGAAACGACCAAACGCACCATCGGATGGGTCCAAAAACAATGGAATCCATACCACCAAGCAAGAGGAATACCCAAGCAGACATCCAACTACGGACACGGCAAATAGTAGCACCAGCAAACAAATCACCAGCAGGAGACAGATTGGTGTGTCCAAATCAAACACAATCCAGAGCACCAACCAAGCAGGATGTCCAGTAAGTCCACCGCATATGTACCACCCAAGATGTCCAGCACACCAACCAAGGCTAATACCCAAACATGTAGCTATCTAGACTTCAAATTACAATTACCAATTACCAAATGACCCCGTCAAAGCGGGGCGCCGGTAACCAGTTCCTCATCAGACGAATCACTAGGAACATCTGGCTCCGACTCCGAATCAAACATATCCAAATATTGACCTGCCGGGAGCAAGATATCCGGTAAATCCACCACATCAGTACCACCTGACTGATGGCAGTACCAACAGACACGAACACACACGGCCACATACTTGACCAAGGCCGAGAGAGGGACACAGCCAGTGGCTGACAGTGCCCAGAAATCAGCATACCGGAGCGAGGACAACGCGGCCACGGGGGGAACCACAGCTGCCAGAAGCAAATCTCTAGCCTCAACAATTGTGGGGTGTTCACACATGAACAAACAATGCGCCTCATCATCAACTACTGTGGAGCTACACCGCAAACAAGTGCGTTGAGAATGCGGAAGGAAGGGCGGAAGCCAACGCCCAGTATGGATACGCAAATGATGGCAACCAAGACGAAAACGCAAGAAACGTACCAACACACCATGAGACAGTCGACATGAGTAAAAAGAAGGGACAACGCCCAAAACATGTGTACCAACAACCCTGAAATACAGACCAGTACGGGACCCAGGACCATTGACAACCTGGGACAGACGCTGAATGTGCTCAGTGTACCGACTATGCAATGCCTCATCAATGCCATCAATATCCAAAGGCAGGCAAGCTCGCAAGGTGCGAGTAAGACCACCTTCACGGGGCAAAAGGATCCGTAGCACCTGAAAAAGAGCCCCCACAAAGTTATGGGCACGGGAGCGAGTGGAGAGAGCATCATCAATGTTCTGTTGCAGAGCACTTCGATACACTGAAGCAGCATCCAACTCAACAAGGCAGTTATAAAAACGAACAGCACGCCGAACATAGCAATGCACAAGAGGTTCAGATCCAAGCTCATGTAACAAAGGCAAAAGAGGCACAGACTGAGGGAGCTGCAACCACTGACGGACCAGACGGCACCGCTTAACCTCCAAAGGATCTTTAAGGCTATAGAATTTAGCTAGGGTCCAACCAGACGACCACAAGCCCGGAATAGATAGAAGGCCCCAGAGTTCACACCCATACAAACCAGCTGGCTCCATAACAGTGTGCAACAATTTCAAGAAGGCTGGGAGTGCACAGGGAAAGTCTGGTGCCGCACGCATCTGAGCAGTAGCAGCATGAAAAGAAGAGGAAAAACAGGAGGCCCTGTGAGCTGCCATAGTGCCCGCAGAGGCTGCTGTGTCATAAATTAGGCCAAGATAGCGTGTTCCCTCAGTAGGTGAAGCTGATGCAAGGGGCGCGGAACCAAGACTCAAAGAACATTCACCAACTATGTGGATGTTGTGTGGATCAGAGCTGTAAGCTCCACCGTACAGCTCTTAGCTGTCTTAGCTGCCTTCCCCCCTTCTCAAAGAGGCAACACCCAAAAGGATACAACTAATCAAGACACCACAACACACTACTATGCAAATATTCTCACAGTGTAACCACTTGTGCTAATTACTGCCAAACGCAATGGGGCCGTGCTAACATGTCTATCATAATCATGCATCATGCTGTGCCCCAACTCTGGCAAGGCACAGAAGTGAGTACTCTCATTTCTTATCTTCTGCTAATCCATCCACCACGGGACAAAACCAGGGTGACGTTCGTGCCAATATAGCAATGCAGGCAGCAGCCGCAGGCTGCGCCAAGGCTAAACCCTAGGAACTTGAGGCTTAGGCTGGAGTGCCACTGTAGTATGCCGGACAGTGTGTGCGGCATGCGGTGCATGTTCGGCTGTGGCACTCTTGCCTAAGCCTCAAGTGCCTAGGGTTTAGCCTTGGCGCAGCCAGCAGCTGCGGCCTGCATGCTATATTGGCACGAACAGCGCCTACCATTCCGATTTTGTCCCGTGGTGGATGGACCGTAGGCTAAGCCCTCGCATTCAGCATGTTCTTTGGTGACGGATACGTGAAATCCGATAATGTCCCTGGGGGTGGCCTTTGCGGTTATCTGGTGTTTTAGTTTTAGTTTTGTGGTGAAGCATGCAAACGCCTAGTTTATAGTGTTGCCATCATGTATCAGCCGTGTTCCCCGCTGAAGTATGTCGTTAGGCCAGCAGTCTTTTGGTGTTGGTTGAACAATCTAGTGAGGTGTTGTGTAGTCTTGATTAGCAGTACCCTCTTTCGTGGCTGTTGCCTTTTTGTGAGGGGGGGAAGGTAGCTACAGCTAAGAGCTGTACTAGGTGGAGCTTGCAGCTCTGATACAGTCAACATCCACTCAGTTTGTACTGCTGTACAGCTGATGTGTGCATTTAGGTCTTGACTTAGTGTGTGATGGAATTGAGCCAGTCTAATTGGCAGTTATGTATGGAAGATCCAGAGAGATCTGTAGTGTTCGGCGTTGATTCAATGTAACAAGTTTTGGCTTACTACACCACAACCGAACATGCACCGCATGCAGCACACACTGTCCGGCATACTACAATGCCTATGATAGCTCCTGCTGCTTTTGCTGTACAACATACAAGATTGGTCCATACAGTGCAGCTCAGCGCCATGGATACCACTAACAGCAGGTGGCCTCCATATCCCTGCCTCTCCTGCTTTTAAGACAAGCCTGTGACAGCTTCAGCTGCTGTTTCTGTACAGCATTGTCAGATTTGACATGCATGATACGCCATAGCGAAGAAGTGCCATAGGCCCCGCACCTCAAGTAAGGTACAACAACAAACACAACATACCAGCATGCCTAAAAGAACTAGATAACCTTCTACTTCTGGACTTAAGCGCCCTAAAGCTCACAAAACATTGGCTGCATCTCTAGCAGGCAAACACATACTGCTGCTGCTGCTACTGTCTGTGGTCATAACAGAGCCGAACGCGCTGGCGCCCCACTACCACTTAAGTCCCATTACCATTGCTGCTTCCGCTGCTGCTGCTTGCTCCCACATGCGTGGCTCTGCTCTTCCCACACACCCCACACACCCTTCCCTCCACCTTTCCCCTGCTGGCATCCCAACTACTGCTGCTGCTGTTGTTATGATGCCACCCCTCCCCTACAGCCTGCTACACTCCCTCCTCCACCACCACCCCACCCCCCGCCAGCACCAGCAACTGCTCCAAAGTCCTCCCCACAGCTTCCCTCATCCCCAGCACCTCCCTCAGCACACTACTAAAGCCCCCCATCACCC